>JACAXG010000114.1:1776951-2376951 GCA_018881555.1 Amblyornis subalaris
TCGCTTCAGCCCCCGTGCGAAAGGCGGGGGGCTCAGCAGTGCTGCGGCGCGGCCGGGGCCGCGCCACAGCCCGCGGGCAGCCCGACGGCGTCAGGAAGTCACCGGGACAGCGACCATGTCATCTTTCGCACGCAACCCAGGGCGGCAGTGAGGCGGCGCGGCCGCCACTCCCTTCGGGCAGCGATGGCGACGGTGCCTTTCCCGTCCCGCGCCGCCGCTCCCGCCCGCTCTCCGAACAGCCGCTCCGGGCCCGGAGCCGGGGCCCGCCCGCCGGACACGGCGGACCTGTGTTGGCGGATCCGTGTTGCCCCCCGCACCCGCCCGTCCGTCCGCCCGCCCGCGGCCCCGCCGGTGCCCGCTCACCGCCGCGCTCCAGCCGAGCTCCCCACTCCGTCCCGCCGCGCCTCAGACTGCGCCGGCCGCCGGCCCAGCCGCGCCCCGCCCCGTCGCGCAAGGACACGCCGCCGCCGCCATCGCCCGATCGCGCGGCCAATGGCGAGCGCCCGCCACACCCCGCTCGTGCGCGTCACTGGCCGCGTCGCCGCGGCAACTGCCCGGCGAGCGCCGCGCGGCCCCGCGCGGCCCCACGCGCTATCAGGAGCGGCGAACACGCCATCGCGCCATGGGCTGCCCGCCAATGGGGCGCCGCGCTCCCCCCTCCGCGGCCTCTGATTGGGCAGTCGTGGCGGCTCCTTTGCATGCGCTGATGGCGCGCTGGCGCCGCCTCCCGGGCCCGCCCCGAGCGGCGCTCAGGATGCTGTGGAAAGGCCGCGCTCGGAGGAGCGGTCCGCGCGCCTTCGATATCGCCCGGTGATACCGCGCTTTGCCGAGGCGTTAAATTAAGTCATTGTAGAAATTCTCAGCTCCTGCTTGCGGGAAGCAGCGGTGCCTCTCACTCTCGAGGGGAAAAAAAATGGGCAAAGCAATATATTTGTATTTGTGGCTTTCCAGCAGAGAGGAAATGCAATTTTTTGGCTTATGAAGCATAGGAAGCTCAGAGAGATCCACCTGTATGCTTTCCTGTGTAACCTGTGCTAGGTGACCTTCAGATGATTGCTAAAGGTCCCTTCCAACTCTTAGCGATTGTGTTATTCTCTTGGGCATCGAGTCGGGTGGTTGCAAAACAGCATTGCAGGTTGGCAGGGCCATTCTGTGTGTCTGGGGCTGAGCATGTTCAATTACGAACTAAATACCTGCAACTGTTGTTGCCGCGGATGATCCGTGCCCTGGCTTTTTGAAAACTGCATCTTGCATGTGCCACCTCACTTGAAAATATTTCTAGGTCCACATGGTGCTATGCCATGAAGCATTAATGTGATCCTCAAAAAAGGAAGTGCTGATGAAAAGGTTTCCTAAGAACTGTGCCCAGAGTAATTATGGTCAGTGATGAAATGGTGCCAGTTCAGTCTTCTGCCATGTAAATACACTTCTCATTCTCATCTTCGGTGTGATGCTTATAAATCTTAAAATTTTACTGCTTATCTATCTTCCCTGATAGCTTCTTTCTTAACACTAGTGGTTTTTTCAGTATCTCACCTTTATTAGCTGAAAAGTGTAAGGTACTAGCAGTGAGATTTCTGGACTTATTTGATAATATGTGCAACAATTTCTCTAACTGCATATGCACATGACTAAGACAAAGCAAAATAGCAATTTATACAGTTCAACAATTATGTGTAATTAATACATAATTTAAGATGACCTTTAGTATCTTTGCTCTGTTTTCCAGTTTTTCCACGAAGACAATTTGGCAAATACTAAAAATGAGAATTTTATCAGGTTCATTGGGAGCAGGAGTCACTACAGTGATTTGGGGATTGCTGTCTCTGCATGTACACGACACCATACGAGCTGACATCTTGCATCTGTAGCTCTGGCAGTGGCCTGCTTGGCCTCTGGCAGAGGCCAAGGAGGCAGCCCTACCCCACAGTGCAGGAGACGGCAGGCAAAGCTGAGCCAGAACGGCTCTGCCTGAGGAAAATGTTGCTGTAATTCACAGACCACCACTGAAGAGTGCTACTGCAAATACTGTGAAAATACTATCAACTAGTAATTTGGTTGTCTCAAACACATTCCCACTCATGAGCACAGGAACCATTCATTGTGCTCAAGGTAGCAGATGAAGTACGCTGCTTAACCATGGCCAGGGAAGTGTTGTCAATTTCGGGACTCTCTAAACACAGACACAGGGTCTAGAAAGGAGACATTGTTTGTTTTTCTCAGGGTGCAAGGTGGAATTTTCCACAAATAAAGCACATCAATTCGCAAAACTTTGCACTATATATATGTTTTAGTAAACAAAGAAATTACAGTTCAGTGGTTACAAGTTACTCAGTTCTCTTGTTAGTATTCTACCTTCTATATTGGTGGAATGATTCTCTTGCTTCTTATGCTAATTCGTCTGCATGCTGAGCTGTTCTCTTTTCAAGTAGGTGGTTTCTTGAGTCAGTGGTCTGTGAGTGGTCAAACTCTCTCCCTTGCCAGACTCAAGAGGCCTTCAGCTAGCAGCAATCCCTTACATACAAAGGGCATGGGGACCTGTGGCGCCAGCCAGGTGACAAGAGACAGCAGGAGCCAAGAACTCAACAAGAACTTTTTGTCAGGAACTGCAGCGATAGGACAAAGAGTAGTGGGTACAAATTGAAAGAAGGGAAATTTAGGTTAGATATTTGGAAGAAATAGTTCCTGTGAATGTGGTGAAATATTGGAACAGATTGCCCAGGGGGGTTGTGGATGCCCCAACCCTGGCAGTGTTCAAGGCCAGGTTGGAGAAGGCCTTGAGCAACCTGGTCTAGTGGGAGGTGTCCCTGCCCATGGCAGAGGGAGTTGAGAGTACATAATTTTTAATCTCCCTTCCAACTCCTTAACATTCTGATTTTAAGACCTCAGACTATGTGGTAAAAGCCCGGGTAATCCTTCGTTCAGGATCCCTCTTTTGAGACTCTGTGGCCTTTTTCACTGATAAGACACTGTTTCACAACCCCCTTCTCACTCTCTGTAATTCTCTGAGCAGATGACCGTTTCTGACTCTTGAGATGTCAGCTTCAGAAGTGCACAAACTCGGAGAAGTGAGTCGCATGTGATGACACCCAGCACGGGGTATGTTCGTGCCCTGTGGTTCTGGTGAACGCTGTGTGTCCGGTGCCGCCCGAGGGGCAGCGAAGCGGCGCCACAAGATGGCGGCCGCCGCTGAGGGGGACGGGCGGCAGCCCGAGGAGGCGCCGGGGGAGCGGAGCGGTGGCACCATGGAGCGGCGAGGACGTGGCGGGGACAGCGACACGGACAGCGACGAGACCGTCGTGGAGGGCTCTGTGGCGGAGAGTGATGTGGAGGAAGAGGAGTTCCGTAGGAGGAGGTGGTAACACGGTGTGGCTGTGAGCGGCACCTGCCCACCTACCTGTGCGACTTCGGCGGCAACGGGCCCGCGGCCGAGAGGGCCGGTCCCGAGCTGAGGGGTTTTTCCTTTCTTTTTTTTTTTTCTTTTTTCCCCCTCTGTTCAGAGCAGCTTTATATGCCCTTAGACTATTTTTTAGCTCCCCAAATAGCTCCGTTTGTTTCCACACACCTTCTGTACCTCGGAGCTTATGCCTCCGAGCCCACCATTTTAGTAACATTTTAGTCGGCAGAAGTGAAATATCCCAGAAACCACCTCGGAAAAAATAAACACGATTAAATACAGTTCGTGCTGGTTCAATTTCCCTGCAACTTCGCCTTGATGTAATTTTCTTGACATTATCTCTTGTATCCTTTAACACATGGCAAAGATTTGAATCCCCCTGCAACTCTTTAGGCTGGCTTTGTGACATGGTAGTTCTAGAAAACACATAAAGCAGCGATGTGCCTCCCTAGTTATGGTTTTCTATGCAGAAAATCAGGTACATCCCTACAGTTTGGGGGTTCTTTACTGTTTGTGTCGGTGCTTGCCCAGCGGTGTCCCCGTGGCAGATGCTGGGATGGGTGCTCTCAAATGCCCTTTGAGCTTATAGGACTGTGATGCTTACAACTGCTTAACGACCTTTAATTTTATTTATTTTGCAAAGGTTGGCATTTCTTAACAAGGACATTGCTTTAACAACTGAGATAAGTATTAATGAAGGTAGGACGGATTCTTTTTTCAGTCTGTGGTGTTTTCTTTCCTTAAACTGTTGCTTTGGGTCTTGCAGTCCGTATTTAAACTTAGGTGTTGCATTGAGTTCATTCGTAGGAGCTGTATGTGCTCTTTTATTGTATCTATAATTTTAGCTCATATTTTTGAAGATTCCTCAGCATATTTGTAATATTTGATTAGGTTTGCTCTTGATTTCTCTATTCTTCCTGTGTACTATAATTGAGAATCCCTGGCTTGGGAAGTGTTTGAGCTATATATAGGGATATCCTTTTTGTTTACATATGTGTATTTGTATGTGTGTGTTTGAATGGAATAAAATAAATGGGTTCTATACACGTAATAGTCATATGTAACTCTAGTTGCTTATCGTATTTAAAAAACCCTATTTAACAGTGTTAATATATTCTCTTCAACATAAAAAGTTTGGGTAGGGATATTTCTGTGCAATATGTTAAGTGTATCATTAAGTTACTTTTCAAAATAAACGAATCATTTAAGGTCTTAAAATATTCCCTAATAACTCCCATAGAGCAGGCTGCGTGAGCAAGCATGTTGTGGTTACATCATAGCTTTGCTGGTACTTCCTTGGTGTTTTTATATAATCCATTTCACTTGCATCCTATAGGTTTTATTTCAGCAATATTTCAGACTGCCTATTCTTTAGGTGACATGTGCTGTTCTACCAGATTTTATTGTGTTTATCTTTTTGCCGTTTTGAAGATCTGAGTGGACCATCATTTTTTATCAACCTGTTCTGATAAATCTTATCTTCAGCCCATTGAGATCTGCAGAAGCTTTTCCAATGGCTGTGATTTCCTGATGCTGAACCTTTTAGAGTTGCTTCATAGTTTTGAGTGAGGAAAGAAGCATCATCCTGTTTTGAACTTCCCTGTGGTTATCTATTGGAATTAAAACCTGGCAACATTCAACATACATGGTTTAAGGCATGTCTGTTTGACTCTGTCCAGTCTGTGGAGTGGGCATTTGTCCGAGAGTTGAGTAGGGAGTTTTTGTCTCTGCAACTGTAATAGACTGTGATATTTTTAGCATTCTGCCTGTATCTTATTATATTTAGTAAGCTGGAATTAGAATGTCATCCTTAATGTTTTTGTGCATACTTGTATAGTAGCAATTAGGTGATGAGATACAGAGAGTAAATATTAATTTTGTTAGTGTTTTATTAATGTCAGTAACAGCATCTTAGTTTTCAAATGAAGGGTCCAACCTTAAAGGTTTCTCTCTTTTTTTTTTTGGAGAAGGTCTCACTTTGTATGGTCACTAAAGAAACTACTCCATCTAAGAGCATCTAAGAGTACAAGTATATTTTTAGTCAGATGGATCAGGCAGGTTACCAAAATTGCAGTTGTTAGTTTAAAAAATAAGAAGAAAGAATTAATCTCCAATGCAAATTCACAGAGGGTCCTGCAACTCTAAGTGAAATAAATTTCCGCTGCTGGCTGATTTTATTAATTTCTGTTTCATTCTTATAGTTTCAAAATCTAGTTTGATGAATTATTTAGCCAGTTAAATGCATTGCATATCAGAAGCTTTGATGCATGTACCTCAGTTACTGAGTTATGTAAAAAATTACAGAATTATGGAAAATTACACAGAAATTAAGGCAATCAAAATTTTAATTAGTGGAGATTTTTTTGTTTGTTCTTTTGTAGGAGCTCCTTCTCCAGAAATCTGTTTTATACAGAAATTTGATCACCACGCATATTGTCATAAGGAAAAACAAATAAATCCAGTAAGTACAGCAATGACAATGTCTTCCCTAAGCATATCTAATGATTAATTATTAATAAATCCACTGGGCCTCCCCTTGATTATGTGTGAAAGAGTCTGGTGGCTTACAGCTGAACTGAATTTCATCTTGTCACCTATGTAGCACATAGTCTCCAGGAAGGTATCAAAGTCTCTTTTCTGATATTTCATGAGACTATAACCTTTCAAATTTTAGGAACAAGCACAGGACAAAGATGAGGGAGTCGTGGAGCACAGACTTTTTAATATGTTCCCTTCAGGAGCTGAGACATAATCATCTGGGTTGACTGTGCCAGAATACACCCTAGGTTACTCATGACGAGATTAGCTGTGATCCAATGATTGAACGATTGTTTCTTTCTAAAGGAAAGAGATAATAATCCAAAATGCAGAATAAAATGTTTACTTGCATGATGATGCGGTAATTATTTTACTCTGTGGATAATTCTGTGTTCCCTAATCTACTAATTAGCCTACTTTTTAATGTATTTACCATGGTTGCCAGCTAGTCCATAAACTTCTGTTTAGCTGAGCAATTAGCTTTCCACCTGCACATGACACAGTCATGAAATTAGAGACAAACAGGTTCTCTGCTTTTAACTTTTAAGACTGTTACACTGTCTTTAGCTTGGATTCACCAGTCCACAGCCCACAACCTGTGTATCCTTATTCCAGTAAAAGAGAGGTGTTTTTTCTAAAGAGCTAGACTTCTTCCTAGATGACAAAAGCTACGTTGAAAAAGGACACTTTCTACTGAAGTGAATGTTTTTACAGCTCATTCTGGCGTTGCAAATACATTGGTCTCAACTGACAGTGTGGAAAACAGTGAAAAAAATCCAAAAGATGCTGTTACTTCAAAAATTTTTCTCCATAACTTTGTTTTGCTCCTTACATGCCTGAGGGTTGTCTTGAATGAAGTTTATAATGATTTTTCTAAGGATGGAGGGAATGAGTGAAGTGCACATTTGCGCTCTCCCCTTCCCCTCTGTGAGATGATCTGACTAGCTGCTTCTTAACCTAAGTCTTTGGCTTCATGGTTCTCGCCAGATTAGCCAGTCTGCGATCCCAAGTCCAAGGGCAAGTGCCCAGTCCACTAAAGAGAAAGTCAGAAAAGCAAAGAAACGTGTACTTTCCACCAAATAGTTTGTGTAATTCTTACTAGTATTTTTTTGTGTGAGACCTGTAGATCGAGACACTGGCAGCTTTGTCATGTATAGCTTGGGGACAGTATAAAATCTAAATCTTTACTGACTCCTGTAAGGGATGGTACTGGCCTGTCATCTTTGATACCCATGTGTGTAGATTGCACCAGTGTGTCTCTTCAACCACTTCAAGAGCCAACAGGGAATGTGCTTACATAGAAATTTTCTTTCTACTGTGTCCTCAGAAATAATCATATGTGAATACAGCATTTAGATGTGATGTGATATGAGGGTTGTGCCAAGTGGAACGGCTGTGAATGTTTTCAGGAAATGTAACGTCTGTTCCAGTTGTTTCAGAGTCTTAGCCTTCTTTGTGCTTCAAATGGGTTGGGGGAGGCTTGGAATATGCAGTCCTCTGTTTGATTCCGGTATGTAGGAAATTATAATTAAGAATTTTCATCTATCAGAGATGCAGACATATGTGTAGATTTTGTAGGATCCAGGTGCTTTTCAACAAGTCATTTTCATTATCTATTAACATGCTATTCCATGACTTTTTCAGGCAGGTGTCAAGATTGTGAGTTTGTGCTTTCCCCTTTTTATACTTTTTTTTCTTATGCTCTTCAGTGAAATGCACCAAAAGTTGTTAGGTAACACCTAACAGCTTTTAAGCATTAGTCTTTTTTTGGAAAACATCCAGAGTTACCTCATATAGTTGTCTGTATAAATAAATGTTCAAATGAGAAAAATTATTGGGATTTTGCAGGAATTTCTTTACCAAAAAGAAGAGAGCAGAACAAAAGGCCGTTTCTAGTACTTCCAGTCAATGGCCACAAATACTGCGTTTGAGATCTCTCAACCAGTGCGCAATATACTGATTTTGCTTAGAGCTTGATTTTTTAGCAGACAAAGCAACTGCTGCTTCTGAGTTATAGTGGTAGTTTACTGATATTTTAAAGAGTCTATCTGAGCAATGTGAGCCAGTCAGAGAGGTTTAATAGTTGTTCTGTTACTGTCCTGACCTTGCTTGGTCTCTGGATAATATTCTGTGTAAATATTCTGGCTGACTCGCCTGATGGGTGTATTTAAGCAAAATAAATAACTTTCTGTGAATTATCCCATTGCCATGTTTTGGAATGACATTAGTCAATAATTGTTGCGCAAACTAAAGAATCTGTTCTATTCCAGGGGGCCTTTTAGCAGTCCTTGCTACTGGGCAATCTCCACATGTTGCTCTTGAGGCTGTTGTTGAGATGTTTGTTCCTACTGTGTTGCTAGTGCCTTGTGTAAGCCAAAAAAGTCATCACTTGGTCTGCACACCAAGGTGTTCTTTCTCAGAGTCTTCTAGAGCTGTTAATGTTGTCCACTGTAAGTCAGTGATTTGTTTAAAACTGAAGCCAGTGTGTGGATAGTCCACTAGCTAATGCCCAGTCTTAGCTCATTAGTGAGAGAACCATTCTGCAGTTCACTTGACAATCATTCCTTGTTTGCCTTAGACTTTATATAAAGACTCCTTTTTCCATACTGGAGGAGATCTCTCAGTTATTGACAAAGACATAGAAAGTACATCCAAGCTCTTTGTAATAAAGGATTGGAATTTGGCTCCTGCTGTGACATCAGCTCTCTCCTTACCCACATGCTCTTTCTTGTGTTGGCTTCTGGCAGCCCTGCCACTTAGAACTTGCTGATGGGCAGGTCTTGAAGTTTCTTAAATATGCTATTTACGGGGATCTTGAGGATAGTATACGAAACATCACAGTCTTTGGAACAGCACCCTGTCTTATTTAACGAAAAACGCAATTGTTATCAAAAAAAGATTAAAACTGTGAATTGAAATTAAAATACCTTGTGTTTCGGTCCTTTGCTCTATAAAACATCTAAAGCTTGAAGCAATTTTATCTTACTTGCAATAGTTCGTTTTCCTTCTGGGTGAATGTTGTTTTCTATAGTCTTGATTTATTTTTCAACATTTTTGTCAAATAGTACAAATAAGAAAGATTTAAGTGAAGTGCTTTTGTATCTTATTAGTAATGTAGGTAATGACTGGATCTAAGAATTCCATTTCCCAACTAAATTACAGAAGGAAGAAAAGCCTACAATAAAACTGAGAAAATAAAAAATTAACTACTTTGTTTACTAATTTGTTAATTTTTTTCTTCTTTCAGATACTTCAAGAGGTATGCACATCTGACCAGTCTCAGTCTCTACTGCAGTGAGTATAATACACAGGAATTCCAGTCAGGCATAATGTAATTAATTCAGTTATACTTCCATTTGTATATTATTATATTTCCAGTGTTCTGTTGACAAATAGTTTTCTTGTTTGCTTAGTGAAGGATCTATATTTATGTCAGTAGTAGTTCGGTGTTCAGTATGGATCAAGCTTTACTTGGATTTATTTTTGTTGATGGTATTACCTTCAATGGTTTAAGAACATAACCAACAAGAATAACAGAACTTGGGGAAAACCATTAGACAAATAAACAAAAACTTGTAATAAATGATATTAGGCCATTTGGTCCTGGAAACTATGGAAGGATTTCAGTTGAAGATGGATTTATAACAGAAATATAGGAAGAAGTAATAAAAAATAGGGAAGGCCATTTTTTCACTAAGAGAATGAATGTGCAAACATAGCTATCTCCACGCAGGAAATCCAGAAGTCTTATTTATTGCATGTCCTTGTAAAGAGAAGTGTACCTCTAAAATAACTGCAGCTGCTTCCACAAATAGTGGCAAACTGAAAACAACTGTAAAAATTTTTTTAAACTTAACAGATTACAATACTTGAAGAACTTTTATATTGTATTATTTAATTCTAGAGGTTGGATAAACTGTTCAACACCTACTGAAAATATTTCTAAGCCTGGCTTTTCATTAAATGCTGCGGAAGAAGAACAGCGAAATAATTCTGTAGGTATGCTGTATTTTGTGCAAAACTAGAAGTTGCTCTAGCTGTGGCAAAATCATTTGAGAAAATAATTTGAGAAGCTGAAGATGAGTATTCATGTAGGTTTATTTAGAATCTGACTGTGTGTGTTCTCGACAGTTGTTCAGTTTTGACAGTCGTGGATTACAAGTTCTGGTTTTGTAAGTATTCTGTTAGGATTGTTTGAAGAAGTAACTTTTTTCTCAAGCCAGTGGTATATATCCAGTTTAAAATTACTTAATTGATGTGGAATTTTCTGACAAAAGTTACAGGCCACATGGTACTCAAATGCCTTATGGATGTGTAACATAAACAGGTCATAGAGGGTTCCTGCTTGCTTCCTACTAACATATCCAAGAATCAGAGGGATCTGTAAGAAAAGAGAAACCAAAATGCTACTGTTCCCTGGATCTATATGTCACCTGCTGCTGCTTAAGTTGTACTTCCACTCCTCGGTGCTCCCAGAAGTGCTGGACTGCCCTGTCTGTTTTGCTCTATTCCCACTTGACCTTACTTTTTCTAATTCAACAGAAAAGCATTCACTTTTTTTCTGATTAGGAAACTGCTAGGGAGTCACATGAATGTCGAAACAGGGTGATGAGAGCAGGGGGGTTGGGACCATCCCTTTCCAGAGGCAGTAAGTTACTGGATTGTTTTAGCAGTGTTGTCTAATTGCACTGTAATTAGAGAGGGCAGAGGATAAGTCTCATCCTGTGAAATGGGTGGCAGTTCCATCTGCTGATAGTCTTTGGAAACACAGGACTCTAAACCACAGTGATGAAATGTGACAAAATAGCTCTGTGATATAATTTGCTGACTAACAGAGCCTAACTAGAAATTTTATTGTCAGTTCCACATAGGGAATGTGACTATAGTAATTTCTAAGGTTTGAAACTTCAGCCTTAGTTAGGAAATGATGCCATTTTTTTAGAGATGATGAGAACTTTCAGAAGTGGAAAGTAAAACTGAAATATTTGTCTACTCTCCTGAATTTAGATACCAAATTGAATGGATTTCAGAAAGATTCAGAAGAAAAGGTAAGCAGACACATAGCTGTTGAAATTGATACTGAACCCATTAGGTGAAAACAACTTAAAGCTAAGCTTTATTTTCTGCTTTTTCAGTAAGAACTGTAGTTCCTAAGCTTGCAGAACACAAGAGTGGGAAAGATGTCGTCATGAGACAAAATCTATAAGGGCTGTTACTTAAGCTAAAGTAAGGAAAACACTTAGTAGCTTAAAATGTTTCCCACCAATGAAAGCTATGAGACAGGCATTGCATTTGGAAGGTCTGTGAGGACGAATAGATTATTTATAACTGTCCTTCTGTTTGGGAGAATCTTACTTGTGACCAGAAATAGGTAGTAGCAGAGTTTCTGCTGTGAAAGACTCTGCTTAGTGCAGGTATCATATCATTACGACTGTTCCATCTAGTCCCATTGATTTGTACCTACAAATAAAAAGTTAGGATTCTTTATAAATCAATTTTACTGTTTCTTTTCAGGGATCCTGACTGAGGTTTATGTGAGGGAAAAAGCAGTACTTGGTAAAATTCACAAAAGGCAGATTTGAGACCAGTATTGATACTGAAATTGCCAGATAGAAGCTTTCTAACTTGAGTATTAGAAAGCAGGCATTTGTTACTGCCGTGCTCTGATCACTTAGAGGATTCTTCCTCCAGTCGAGAGCCTCGAGCATTGTGTGAACAGAGTTCTTATCACACACACTGATTACATATTCATGAACTATCCCTGCTTACTTGCTGTGTATGCATCACTTCATTTGACATAGTTGCAACCCTTATTGGAAGTCCTTATGGATTCTTTGAGGTCTTTGCTGGTTTTCAACGTCCTTTGTCCTTTTTACATGGCTGTTCCTCGACCCTCACTTTTAAGTAAGCACAATATCATTGTTTTGCATAAGTTGTGCTTTGTCAGCCTTGCAGGGCTGAGCTGGCATCCTGCTTGCGTTTTGCATGGCTTCTATTTGCCTCAGTTACATTCTTTATCTATTTCTCCAAGGCTGTGCTGTTCTGTTCTACTGTCCTTATCAGAGTAAAATGCTTTTCTGTTCTACTATCCTTATCAGTATGGCTAATTGTTCATATGTTCCAGCAAATACAAGTGATGACAAGGTCAAGTATTCCATCTCAGAACCAAGGAAAAAAATGAAGTTTCCTAGGATATTCTTTTCTGAAAAATATACAACTATTAATATAAAACTGTAAGTTTATTAAATGAACCATTGTCATTGTACAGAATTAGTCCAATAGAACAGACTCTAAATGCCTTGAAACAGAGATTGCGTATGATTAATAGCCTCTAGAGAATAGGCAGATTGAGTGCATTGAGAATATCTCCAGAGAAGATATTTTAGGAGCCTGGAGTAAGAAGACTGGAAATAATCACTGCAGCGAATTTTACTTTTTGGATATTGGCTGATGTTGGCAGGAGCAAGATCTGAGTCCTGCAGAGAGATCTTTAGTGAGATGAACCAATGGCCATCACAGGCTCCCATGTACTGATTTGAAGCAAGGGCAGTACAGACGCTTTGACAACCAGCAGTGAGTCACTGAATATCTTAGTTTTGTGTATCCCTGGAAATACTAGATAAATCTATAGATTAAGGTTATCTGTGCATAGAATTCTGACACCACAAAATTTGTCTTGCTGGGTTTTCCTGATTTTGATGATGCAGCAGCACAGATTTCTGTGGTGGTTAGTCTGTCAATAATCTTCATTAGTGGCCTGGAAAATGGAACAGACTGCACCCTTAGCAAGTTCAGAGATGGTACTGGGAGGAGTGACTGATAGATCGGATGGTTGTGTTGTCATTCAGAGGAACCTGAACAGATTGGAAAACTGGGCAGAGAGGAATCTCATTACATTCATCAAGGGGAAATGCAAAATTCTCTGTTGGGGGAGAAATAACCTCAGGCACTGGTACAGCTGGTGACCAGCTGACAGGAAAACAGCTGGGCCAGAGAAGGACTTTTGAATCCTGGTGGATCCTCTACTCTGCTCTTGTGAGACCTTACCTGGACTACTGTGTCTGGACTTTTGTGAACATGTCACATTGAAGGGTTGAATATCAGTTCATATTTAGGTTTTTACGATCTTGCAAAATTAATCATTTATTGCCTGCCTTCTCCATTAATATAAAGGTGGGTTTCACCTGCTGTTCAACAGATGCACTGAGCATTTTTCTTGGGAAATTTGTAATATGTATGCATGCTGTTTATACCACAGTTCTTCAAGTAGAGAAAGTTACACCAGTGGAGTTGTTTTTTTTCCGCAGTTGTTTGAAGTATGGATGGATCAGAGAAGTGGAGTAAAAAGAAAGTGTAATTCAGTAAAGCAAAGTAAGAAGTAGTCAGTACTTAGAAAGAAACAATTGCTTCTTTTACATTCTTTTACAAGATGCACTTGTAAAAGTTAGGAAACAGCTGGCCAAGGAATAATTTTTCAACAAAGAATCAGGAATTTATAGTGGCTTGCACACTGAATGTGAGTCAATGCTGTAGATTTCTGCCGTTTCTGTTTTATTATGTGTGAGCTTTATCTAAACCATGTACCCAGTGGTTAAAGGTTTCTTGTGTTGCCCGGTATTGCCACTTGCTGGCAGCAAGACACTAAAAATGCATTGAAAGATTTTCTTAAGATCCAGTATTACTAAGACAGACCATTGTTATGTACAAATGTTATACAGGGAAAAATATGGTTTAAGTCTGTGGAGCCAGCATATTTTCTTCTGTAGAGCATTTGAAACAGGAATAGGGAAAAAAATGGAAAAGCTATTTCTTCGTGTAAAAATGGGTACTTCTGTTGAATGGAGCTCAAAGTGATTAGAAAAACAGTAGCAGTATTACTTTACCAAGAACAACTATGATTTTGTGTTCTGTACTCAGTTTGGAAACCCAAACATGCAAACTTCTCAAAATCCTAAGGTTTTGAATTGAAGTTTGTGAGGCACAAATCCTCCATACTTATATTGGATCCACATAAACACGTAATCAAAACTAATACGTTGTATTTTACTAACTGTGTATTTGAAGTTACTATGAATGTGCTCACTTTCCTTATTTTTGGGTGACAAAAATTTTTAATGACTTTCTTTTAAAGCCTTGTAACACACTCAGGTTATTGGCAATGGCATAATATCTTTGACTAAAACAGATTTCGTCTCTTTTGCTCTCGATTTTCATTGCTATAGAAGTCAACAGCTGAAGTTAAAACTTCAGTTGAAACTTCATTTGAAACCGAGGGCTCAGTCTAACTCTTGTTAATAAATTCTGTGAAGGAAGGCTTTGTAGATTTTGCAAAATTTGATAATGAAATGTACACATATATATAGAGAGATGACTTTTAAAGTGAATGTTAGTTAAATGCTTTTTAGACAGAGTTGTTCCATTCCTTTTTGTAAACGTTTTTTTATTTAATTTTTAGATATCACAGAAATTAAGTAATGAAGATCACTTTCCGGAAATAAGCCTCTGTTTAGATGCTCCTGTGAAAGACATAATAACAATTCTGAAGAAACAGACACCAGAAGATACATTTCCCCATGTTTTAGATGATTGTCACGGAACCTGCATGACCATTATTGACACAGATAATGTAGTAAAAGAGCATTCCCTTAATAATGATACAGATCTCTCACTGTCATCCCGAGGGAAGGTTTTTGTGGATGTCTTAACTGAACAGAGTATAGAGACTAGGGAAGTTGGCGTCAGTTATTTGCTGAGATACCCTAGTGATTCGGAGAGTCTGAAAGTTAAAAACCCATTGCCTGACAAGTTAGAGTGTCAGGGTCATGCCTATTCCATCGACCCGTCAGCAGCTGAGAGCAGTGGTGCCCTGCCAGTAGAGCTTGTGACACCTCCGAATGCCTCGTCAGAATCTATAGTACGAGCTGCCACTGCTGTAGTGCTGAATGAGAGACAGCCTAACACCGAGGAAGAGCGACTAAATTTAGAACCCAGTGTTCTGCAGCTCAATGATGACTGTACACAAATAACAAACCTGATGGAGCCTCAACTTGCTGCAGTTCAGGTGGAAGAAATAAAAGCCTTCACAGGATCTAACTTGCAGAGCACAGCAAATGAGCAAGTATACCCACAGTTTAATTCATATTTGAAGTTTTATGTTTATCATAAAATGTTACGTAAGGTAACCAAATTACTTGGAGATGCGAATCTTAGTAAAGAACAAACTGAGACCAGTAATGTGCATGTCTAAATAATTTCAGTTGGTTTTGATTAAAAAGTCCAGTAGTGTATTTTGTAGTGTTTTGATGTATCCATGTTATGAAAATAGCTGATCTTGCTGGGATTGGAAATCCTAGAGTAGTTAATTTGTTGACTGATGTGGAAACCTAGAATCAGCATGGGAGTTTCAAAAACTCCTAGTCCCTCTGTACATCTTCTGCATCTCATGTTCTCTTAAAAACATTATTCTGTCATTTCATTGTAGCATACTAGCATATACCAGCCAATTCCAGCTCCAGGTTCCTGCTCTATCTGGTTCTGTTTTTTCTCCAGGCAACAGTGTGCTGTTTCCTTTTGTCATAGTTCTCACTGCTGTAACATGCAAATGCTTTGCAAGTATTACAGAATAGATTATAGCTATGTCTTTCCTGTAGACTAGAAAGATTATTTAATGGGGATTTTTTACACATGTATTTAGAAGTATATTTATTATGTTTAGTTCTGCCTATGTGAGATTCTGAAAAAACTGAGGCATGGTTTTATGTTCCTGTCCTCCCCTGAGGAAGCCAGTATGTGTGGATACAGCATGTGATCCTTCTTGTTACCTCTTGTTCTGTGAAGGTGTTCTATAATAGGTGATTTGTATACAGTAACACTAATGCAAAAATATGGAGAGGAGCATGAAGGAAAAGCGATACCATAGTCCCCTTCTGTTTAGATTATGGTAGGGGAAAGAGAAGGACACACAGGAGACATAGGCTTATGCTGCAGAGTATGTTGGGCATCTCTTGTAAACCTGTAATCTGATTCTCTGCTCTGTGTTGTCTTTGAGTAATCTGCAGCTGCAAATCAATGATCGGTCATGTAAAGCTAGCTATTTAGGGTGGTTTTACAGCCCCTTTGTTTCCCCACAGTGGCATAAAGCATCCAAAAACTGTGAGCTAGTTCTATCTTTTCTTAGTAGTATTAACTGAATATATCAACATGTAATAAAATGTGCCACAGAGGTGGCTAATTTCAAGGTGCTGAAAGGTCTGTAGGCTAATTGTCTCAGAACCATAAAGCACTTTACAAAGCTCTTTCAGTGAAGTGTTGGTTTCTGAAATTTGTAGCACAGCTGTGGGAAGATTAATGTATAGATTTACTCAAAATTGCAGTTAAAATTGTGAAGCAGAGTATTGTGGAAATGGGGATCTCTAACCTCTTGTCAAATAATAATCAACTTTAGCTTTTCTTTGTGCCTTTATCTGGTATTCTTGAAGGCAGAAAGTAAGGAGGCAATTTATTGAGAGAAAAAGTCACAGTTAATTTGTTAGTAACTGTTGAGTTGTAACAGTTGGTCACCTTGGTCTTTTCTCATCCTATTTTCTTCCGAGTATTCTTCCTGGGATGAAACAAATATCCAAAGGGGGAGGGCTTGTGCTGTGCTGTATATGCAATCAGGATGCTGGATATTCCAAGTATTTTAGTATATGGTCTCTTATAAAGCAAGTGTGGTTGATTTTTTTCTTTCTTTGAAATGTTTTCTTCTCCTTCTCTAACCCTCCTCCCATCGCAGATGTGGGTCCATGGAAAATACCGCTGTGATAGTTTTGTAAGCTAATATATTTGATTTTCCCTATCTACCGTAGGATCATTAAGGTTGGAAAAGACCTCTGGAAGTCCAACTGTCCAACCACTGTGTTTACCACTAAACCATATTCCCAAGTGCCACATCCAGAAGTCTTTTGAACATTTCCAGGGGTGGTGATTTCACCACTTCCCTAGTCAGCCTGACCACACTTCCAGTGGAGAAATTTTTCCTCATATCCGATCTAAACCTTCCCTGGCATAACTAAAGGGCATTTCCCCTCGTCCCATTGTTTTTTACCTGGAAGAAGAGACCAGCCCCCACCTCACTATAAACTCCTTTCAGATAGTTGTAGAGAGTAATAAGGCACCCCTGAGACTTCTTTTCCTCAGGCTAAACAACCCCAGATCTCATGTTAACGTGTTTTATCTCTTGACCCAGAGGGACCACTTCTAAGAAGGAAATTCCCCTCTGCAGTAACCTCTCTGCTAAACATGTCAGTTCAAAAAATTAATCGGCAAATTCTCCATCTCTGTCTGTATCCCAAGAAAGGACTAACCAGTTCTCCCACATCACTGTAGAAGAATTTCTATGCATATGTGCTGGGGGTGTGTCCCAAAAGCTTTCAGCATTACTCAATGTAATCAATGTAATAAACTAGTGAGTACCCAGATTTCAGGAGCTTTAGTGATACACAGCTGCACGTCACACTCACTTGGCTGAAACAGTGAGTGAACTCAGATAGCTCAAATTAACTTCCATGTGATGACCTGCCTTTAGGGTGGGATTAGAGGTAAGTCTCTGGTATACATGAATCATTTAGGTTCCCCTTTGCACAATTTAGGATGAGGTGAATCGCTATCATCTCAGAGTAGCTCTTCCTCTTTACCAGTGGTGGGGTAATGAGGATGCCTAGTGTCATCTACATGCCTGGCTTTTAGAAGGCTGAAGGTAAGTGAGGTGAATCTCATCTGTAGTGGCTGTAGCTCGGGGTGACATGTCTTTAGACATAACTTCTCAGCTGGGTTACTGAACTTCAGGTGAAACATGGATCTCGCCTTGTCTATGTTTTTAGGCTTCTGCAAGGGTGAGATAGGGTGGGCTATCTTAAGACATCCTTTGCATCATCTAATTTTTTGGGACTGGAGATGATGTCCGTAGGAAACTGGCATGAATTGGTTAAGTTGTTTCAAATGTCCGATGAAATAACTTTGAAATAGAACAACTTTTGTTTGCTGTCATCCAGCCTCGATTTATGTTTTAAGTTGAGATTCTGTGTAGCCTAATTGTCTTTGCTAATTCTGCCGGGAATATGTTCTATGGCATACTACTTCAGGAGTGCCTCTTCTATGGCAGCCTCTGTCTTTCATATCTGTAGAATTCTAGTTATTCACTTAAGCAACTCCTCGATTGTCTGTGAGCATACATACAATTTAAAAAAGAGTGTTCTTGGAGCTCTTCTATATACAGCCTTCATTTTAACTTCATGCCTACCAGTTGCTTCTAATATTTCTTTTTTTTGTCACAGCCTGTGGATGATCAGCAGAGAGAGAGAGAAGTAATCTCAGATTACTTGGATGCCACCTTCAGTGAAAAGCAAATTGGTGAGGGATGTTCACATTCAGTGGAGCTTGGAGCATGTGCAGAAACAGCCCAAACAACATCAAGGTAAGTGATGTGACTAAAAGAGACCTCCTTGGGAAAGTACAGATATTGTTTCCTCTCATCACCAAATACTAGAAGAAACAGCAGAGAGTGGCTCACGGTGGCAGTATAACAAGAAACAAACCTAAGCATTTTGAGTATGAGAAATTTATGCATAATAATTCTTAAATTCTTTTTAAAACATTAATGTAATAAATACAATGGATATGGAGTACTCATTTGTCGTGTAAATGACTTTAAACGTTCAAAGGTAAAGGTTTTACTTTTTCTTTAAAGATTGGAAGTTGGTTTCTGTTTTGATTTACTCTTTTTTCAGTACTACCTAAGTTAGCCTATGTGCTTGCATACTATTACAGACTTCCTTTTAAAATCAATTGCGTTCATATTCTTAGCTCTACTGTAAACATTGATTTATATAGAGAATATTTTTGTTGATTCTAAGCAAATCTATTTTCAGTAAAATTCAGAAATCTGCTTCTGAAGACAAGCAATATCTAGAAACCATCATATGGCAAGAAATAATTCTGAATGAGTATGCAGAAGCTAAGCAGAGGAGGAGGAGCAAGAGAATCGACAACAAACGGAGTAAGATACTCTGTACTGTTATCATACAGATTATTTTATTATTTGAACAATTATACTGAATCAAATATAGTTCATAATGTTTCCAATATATTGTGGCATGGTTTTCTTTTGAAAAGGTGGTGTAAGCATTCATTTTAATAATTAAAATTATTGATAATTTCCCTCGCTTCTGAAAACCCTTATATTAGCAACCTAACAGTTAACTTGTTTCCATAAACTCCTTAAGAATCATGAGATATTTTTCAGGATGCGATTTTTATCACAGTGTTTTATATGAAAAAATTATGGTGTGTTCTGAAAAGGAGACGAGAAATGTTTTCATGCAGAATGAAAAGGTAGATCCTGAGCTACATTTATATATCCTTTTGCCGTTTAGTGTTCTGTGTGCAACATCATTGTCAGGGCAGTGCCATCCTCAAGAATTGACCATACAAAACAGTTTATTCTAATTTGAATGCCTGCTGTTGTTATTCTGTCTAATAGGGTTTATAGGGCCTTTACTACCACAGTTACAGAGCACTCTTCTGAATTATTTTTCGTTGCAATATGCTTTGTTAGAGAAAAAGGTTACTGTTTTTCAGCCTTTGAAGATATATGCAAAGAAATTCTTTACCTCGCAGAGGAATTTTGTAGGAGAATAAAGAATTTCCTCACTTCAGTGTTCATTCCAGCACCTTTAAGTTTGGGGTCTTAATAATTGGGGGTTTTTGTTTAAGCCCCCTCAGATAGGATTTTTCCATTTATCTACAATCATTTAAACATCTTACAAAGTTTGTAATTACTTGAGTTGTAACAGCTACATTGTAGATCTTAAAAAACATTAAGAAGTCCACCTCCAATTAACAGGATTTAATTCTCTTTTGCAGACTTTTAATTTTTCACAGTGGAAGCACCATTTTGGTGAGATTTAAAGTTGAATGACTAACTGCTCATCTTCTTTGGTGTGCTAGTTTCCACTCAATAAACAAGTTATAGATTCTTTAGCATGATTTCTGCAGAAAGACTTGCACTGCCTGCAGAGGTAGCTTCATGTTAAACCAATCTAGCAAGTTTACCTCCCTTTTGCATCAGACCTAGCAGTCAAGAGCCCATGAGTCATCTTAGTTTAGTAATTCAGTCTGAAAACAGTCCCATGATAAGTTTTGGGTTGGGTCTGCATGTGTCACTTGTTTTGCACAAGGTCGGGCACGTGGAAAGCACTAGGGAAGGCAAGGTGGAAGCGATGGGAAATAGATCCTTTCAAGGAAGAAGTTAAAAATGAGGTGAAGTGTAACATAAAACTGCACGTTGTTCTGTTTGTGTCTGTGCAGTTTAATCCCTCCTGAACTACTTAGCTGGTTTAGACCAGTTTTGACCAGTGACTGCATATCTTAAATGATTGAGGTCTTGCAAGGCTGGACAGGTAGAAGAGAGGGACTGTCTGTGTGCTCAGCTGAGGGAAACCCCTAGCTATTAGATTCTAAAAATCTGCACAGAGTCAAGAATTTAAGAATGTTTGGAATTAGTCTGAGCTCACAGTATATCACAATGCACAAAACATCAGGCTGTGTGTGTTACAGCTCTAGAAGAATTATGGTTCTGGCACCTGGGTGGAGTTTTAGGGCCAGTGAGGCACACCTGCTACAGCTTGTGGAGAGGAGCAGTGGATATAGCCTGCTGTCCCAAGATTTTTTATTAGTAGATGAATTAATAGCCTAGGCCTGCACTCTGTTTATCTGCAATCGATTCTCTTGTTCTTTCCTTCTTCCCTTCTTTCTTCCCTCCCTGTTTTTCATCAGAGGCAGCAGCCAGGATGCTCTTCTCCACAGTTTTAAGGGATGCTGGAATGGCACTGCTGATGAAGTAAAGAATAGCTCATCTATGTAATGGAAATAATTTCAGCCAACCTGAAAACTGTGATGACTGCATAATGGGAGATAATGTTTGTTTTGTAAAACAATAAACTAAACATTAAAACCAGTATCTTTTATTTTTTACATTTAGGCCTCACGTTCACCTTTCACTCATTGCAGAAATGACTGAACTGGTTGTGAAGTAATGAGAAAAGATAACCTGAGGGAGCTAATCTCAATCACTATCCTGGTGTAAATACTTGCTCACAAAGAAGAGGTTTTAAAAGATAGATGAGAAAAAAAGAATGGTGGATAAATTTGACTTTTAAGAAAAGTTAAATTATTGAATAACTGACTAGTTATTGAAATGGTCACCTTATAATGATTTGAATGCAGAATAGGGTTTTTATCATCCATTGGGAAGCAATGCACCTTGCAAATACGTAAATAGAAAGGAAAAAGTCTAAAGTTAGCAGACTTCTACATAGTCATATTTCTATGTGTTGAATTTCAATTGGAGTTTTGTTACGAAATTCACTATGACATCTGTTATTGAATGGCATTATTATTCAATTTGTGATGTGTTTTTGAGATTCTTATTTCTACTAGATTGAACATTTGTTTCTTCAGAAAGCTTGTTTACTGACTGTAATACAAAGTGAAGCCAAGATAAGAGAGAAAGGATACTTTTCTGTGCAGCAGATCTTCTCTGTTTTTCAGAACGAGAAGCCTTTGGTAGGAATTCTGTAAATCTGAGTCGCCCCCTTTCACTTTCAACAATCCACAGGAGGAATGTGTATGGTGAGAACTTGCTGCATAGAGCTGTTACTCATCAAGACATAGACCTTGTACGTAAGATAATAAAAGCTGGAGGAAATGTGAATGCTCAGGATTATGCTGGTAAGTTGCAATTGTAGTAAAATACTATTTTCAATACAAGTAGCTGCCTATAACAAACAAAAGTGTATAATGAGTTTGTGCAGTGGACAAGATTGTATGTTTGTAACTGGTCAGTAGATTATTAAATTTTTATTGGTTTAACTTCGTACTTGTTCATGGGAAAATATTAGATGTGGTTATAAAAGTACACAAGAAAAGAAAATTTTGAGAGAAAAGTAAGCACTTTAAAAAAATTACAGAGTGATGCAGTTAGGTTTACTTAGCATTAATTCATGATTCTATGCATGCTTATCATGAAACAGTCCCTAATTAAATAATCCACTTCATGGGTTTTAAAGCTGGGGTTTTTTTTTCCGTTTCGATGGCCAACATGAGAGATCAAGAGGTAGATTTTCCAGTTTAATTTTTTAGGAACTTTGATTTTGCCCTTCACATCTTAAGGGAAGTTATACGTTTATAGTTGAGTACTGTTTTGACCTTTTAAAGTTGTGATTACTTGGTATTTTCCTTTTTTAATTCGTCTTGGGCAGGGAAAAAAAAAGACAAATAGTGGCCAGCTGTTAACCTTTTGATTCAAGCAATTTACCTTAACCAGTTTCATGGGTGATACTCTGTGTCGAAGAGTTTGCTACACCTTCATTGCCACTTGATTGTTTGAAATATAAGACTGTTCCTAATCTGCACTTCCCTGTCTCATCCATTAGTCTCTGAAAAATTTCTGTGACAAAAGAGAAAATTATTTCAAACAGCTGGCTCTTTTGCTAGAAAACTTCGATTCATTCTTACAGTGTTTCCATACTGTGCTAGCAGCTAGGATTTCACAACTGTTCTGTGGGAAATAAAAAGACCACAATCTACAGTTTGCATAATGCAGGCATATAACAGACTAAAATTAAGGTAGAAATTCTCTGTCTTCTGGAATACATTGAGCTATAGATTGGGTCAGCAGCAAATTTCAGACTTTTACAGCACAGGCATTTGGGTGACTCATAATATGTATTAACTTGTGCTAGAGGCGGATGAAAAGTATTTTATTGTGAAGTTCAAAGCCCTGTGTTGACAACAG
This sequence comes from Amblyornis subalaris, assembly GCA_018881555.1. Taxonomy (NCBI): domain Eukaryota; kingdom Metazoa; phylum Chordata; class Aves; order Passeriformes; family Ptilonorhynchidae; genus Amblyornis; species Amblyornis subalaris. The sequence continues at coordinate 1,799,721 of JACAXG010000114.1, forward strand.
AGAAGGGCTGATAGTATGGGTTCAGCTGCAGCCACAGTAGGCAAGTGTACTAAAGTGCACTGGTTCTTGATTTTGGTGTCATAACTGCTTCCTTTTTCTGCCTTTGCATGTTTTGCTAGGCCACCATTTCTTCATCTGCCAAACTCTGGCTGCTGTTTTTTTTGGTGCAAAAGGAGCAGAGCTGCACGAAATATCTTTTAGTTGTACTCCTTGAAGAGATGAGAGATTGACCTGGCCCTTCTTTTGTTTTCAGTGAGGCAGGTGGAATCAGAAAGAAATAGACTTAGCAAACTTGTGTCATTTTGACATGCACTTTCATCTTAATCTCTTTGGGTCATTCTTCTGAATATTATATTCTGCCTCAGTGCCTGTTCTCTTTTAAAGCTTATCCCCAGTGATTATCCATATCTTAGCCTAGTATTTTTCCTTATTCCTATGCTATGATACTCTGGTTCAGTACCTTACTGAGTTCTTGGGATCTTCTGTTGTTTGTTTTGGGTTTTTTTTTCCTCCTTTTTATTTCCTGGACATCAACATGTAGGATATGAACAGCATGTTAGAGATACTGTCCTGTGCTCTAACTTTGAGTCTTGATTCACAGTATCTGAAAAACAGTTGCAGTGAAACTTGGGTTTCTCCGTGACTTGAAGCAAGCACAGTGGCCTTGCAGAATCATGTTGCTAATCTCTAGTGATTATTAACTGAATGTGTTGCAGGTGCAGTTTTTCAGGGCCTTATTATTTGATCAGGTAGAGGACACTTTTTACTGAGGGAGAAATTATACATTCCCCTAAGTGAAAGTTTTTATTCTCTCCTTAACAGATTTCGTAATAAACCGAGTTCCTAGGAATATACAATATTTGGGGTTGTATAAGAGAGCCTCAAGAGTTTTTCTCTCTATGTGAAATTAAGATAATTTTGTTTAATGAGAGTGAAACAATGTTATTAAGCCTTATTAATTCACATATATAGTATGCGAATTAGGCTCTGACAACCCTCTGATAATGGAAAATTGTTGAAGAGTAAGACTGTCCATCAAAATGATCTTCTGGACAGCATGTTAGTTTCAGAGTTGAAAGACAGGAAGTGGAAAATCCTCTGTGTTTTTTCCCATATGTCTCTCACCCTGTGTGTTTAAGGAGCTGATGCATGGCCGTGCTAAACCCAGTTCATATTCCGTATTTCTCATCAGCCTCTCCTTCATGGAGTAGAATTCATCTCATATCTTGGTTTTTTTCCATATATCTGAATAGGGAATTTCCTTAGGGATTTGTCTGGACACTCAAACCATTCTTGGATAGTCTTAAAAACATTTTTGTTTGGTAATAAATAGTTCATGTCTTTATTTTTGTCACTTCTTTCTTACTTACTTTCTTCAGGACAGCCATGTAAATAAAAGAGTGCCATGAAAAATTACCTTGTTCTTAAAAGAGCATCTGTGTTTTACTACAGGAGAAATTACTAAAACGTGGGATGAATAATTTTTATTCTCTCTTTTCATGACAGAACTATCAAATCTAAAACCAGTGTTGTTACAGCAGCATCTCCTTCCTCAGTAGGTGCAAATTTTGTAGAAAGCATGAGATCTCCCAACTCGTTTGACTTTTTCGTAAACATTTCTTCATGCAACTTCTTGTAATGCATCAGTTTTTACTATTTCGTTGTACTCTGGGAAGTCTTTGTCAGAGAGAAAACCTAAAACTGATGTAAATGTTTAGAATTTTTTTACGCAAATGTAAAATACATGCTTTTCTTTCTCGTAGGCTTGACTGCGCTACATATAGCAAGTATGGAAGGCTTTTATGGGATAGCAAACCTGCTTTTGAAAGCAGGAGCTGATGTTAATGCTGCACAAAAGGAACAAATAACACCCTTGCAAGATGCAGTTATAGAAGGCCATTATGAGGTATATTCCAAATTGAACACAAAGTATGATTTAGGAAGAGAAATTGTTGTTGAGTCCAGAAGGTCACATAATATTTTTGCACGGGGCTGGTCTTCTCAGATTATAGGTAAATTCAGGAGCTTTCAAGTCCTCTCTGCCTGATTTCTGTTCAAACCACTCCATGCTTAACCAGATTTGTCCAAAAGGAGAATTTTTTTCTGTTTGGAACAATAGCTGTACTACTGAGAAGTAGATTGCTACTGTATAATACTATTTTGTTCACTGATTTTGTAATCAGCTTGCAGAGTAACTCCTCACCTGAGCAGGCTTCAGGACTTTTAATGACATTTTTTTCATGATTTAATAATCATGCATGCATGGCTCGTCCCCACAGCCATGCACACCTGTGTAGTAACACAGAGTATGGAGGATTATGAAGAAATGGCCTTATATTTTGTAGCGTCTTAAACTGAAAGCTAACTGAATAGTCAGTTTGAATCAATTGTAAGATTTTTTGCCAAATGCTGTGATTTCGTAAGGCTGTGTCTGAATTGCAGATACTCTTTCAGTCTGGTAGTGGTCGCCTCCACTTGTCTGTCTGTGCATTTTCCTAGCGTGGCCCAAATCAATGTAGGAGTTCTGTGTGTCCTTTTTATCTGCTGGCAGTTTCTTTCTCTAGACGTGCACATATGCTGCCTAATACTTAATGATTTCCAAGATTTGTAAAGGGATTTTTTTGTAGGGGTTGATAAGTTTTGTCCCTAAATATTTAATCTTTTTCTGTTTCACAACTGAGGGGAGACTTACTCTATCGCCCCTCAAGTCTCCGTGGAGCAAAGAGGAAGAGTGGACTTCTGGTTAATAATTTTTTCTGAGACTTGCGAGCCCCAAGAATGGATTGCAGATTGTGCATCACAGACTGTTGCAGGTTTATGAAATATTTCTGAGTGCTGTGATTGTACCTAAGACACCAATGTCCATAGTTGTGGATGAAGGACTCTGCATCTCTGCAAGTAATACTTAGGGGCCAGTAACTTGAGTGATACTGTAAGACCACTGATCTCAACTGACATTTGAGGCACACCAAGATTATTTAGCGCAAAGCTGAGTTAAAGTTATGCAAACGGGTATATCCAGAGGGAATGGTACTACATAGTGGTGTTGTATTTATTCAGTGCTCTGTTTACTCAGTAGCAGTAAAATTGTCTTGCTGCAGTGGTCTGTCAGACTTAATTTTTGTTGTTTCTGACTAGAACTAGCAATTCAGTAGTACAACTTTTGTGAAACCCAAAAGGACTTTTGCTGTCAGTTGAACCCTTTTTATTTTACTCTGTTGTTAGAAGAGTCTATGAATTAAGAAAACTTGATTAACAATTTTTTCATTAGCAATCTGGTTAGAAGTAATGAGGGACTTGAACACACATGTGAAGGATGTGAGTCAAGTTCATCTGAAGTTATAACACATGCTGAAGAGAGAAATGCAGATGTACAAGTAAAATCACACTGGTGTGGAATAAGATTGCAGGGTTATCCACAGAAATAAAATAATCAGATTGTAACTTTCCTGTGTCTTAAAAAATATTCTGCAATAGTTGATGGAATATTTTGCTAAAGTGGTAATTTCTTGAATAGCAACAGAATCAGGCTTTATATTTGTACAAAAATCAAAATGTTGGTAAGACCATCTGAATGTGTTTCATTTGATCAGATAAATCTTGTACATGAGAAATAGCTGTCAAAGCTTCCCTTGCAGTTACAGGAGTCACAATAGACACATCTAGAGCACAATTTATTTTCTCCTAAAGTAGATATCCTAGATGGATAAGCTGGCTCATACCCTAAAACCACCTGTTATTTTCTGCTGGTTAAGTTCTATGAGAGGATGAATCCTACCCTCTATTTTGCGAGACCTTGTCTTAATGACATCAGGTTAATAGCTGGAGCAATTTATAAAAGTAATAAGACTGTAGGATAATGGCGGATCTAGGGGAATGCTTGGGATTTATGAACTAGAATAAAGAGGGATTTGATTTTAGTTGCTCATGTTGTCAAGTACAAGAGATAGAAGCCTCTATAAGGATTTTGGAAAATACTGTTGGAAAAGAAATTATCTGAAAAACTTACTTTTCTAGATGGTGAAGTTATTACTTTGGTATGGAGCTGATCCCTTATTAAAAAATAAGGTGGGAAGGTGTGCATTAGAAGAAGCTTCTGACCCATCTATGAGGAAACTTCTAGAAAGTTATATAGCAAAATCCAGAAGATATTCAGTAGCAGGTAGGAAAGAATTATTCTGACATACCATCACCACTAAATGGAGAAATTCAGAACATCTGTTGAACTATATTTCCTTAATTACTGATAGTAGTTCTATGGCTTTCACTATCTGATGCCTGAGTTACCAGTGAGCACTCCTGACCCTCCACAGTTGCTGCACGTTGATAAAGTGTAAAAGATGATGTCCAGATTTTTCTTGGGCTGGAGTTACCCTTAAATTTGAAATGCAGATGTGAAACACAACAGGTGTCTATCTAAATGGAAGATGTGGCCTGGTTTGACTTGTGGATAGGTGAAGTATGGTTTAGAGCTAGGGATAAAATTTGGTTTTAAACTAGAATAAAGTCTGAATTTTGAAGGATCCATAAGTTAAAAATAGGAAACAAGGATTAGATCTAGATCTTAGGGGTTGCCAAGCCTTAACTGCTGTTAAGACTGGGTACAGGGAAATATTACTGTGGCTAACAGCTAGTGAGTTTGTAAGGAGACAGATTAGAGCTAGTGATTGGCTAGGAAGAAAGTTGGGTCTTGTACAGTCTTGGGAACTCAGTTGTGAAGAAGGTTCAGAAGCAGGAAAAAACAAGTGTCACAAGATAAGCCTTGATTAGAGCTGGAATTAAGACTGTTGGACACTCATGGGCCAGTGTGGGCTTTGGCATGTTTAAGTCTGGAAGGAGTCCCTGTCCCTCGGACTGTTACCCATTACTGCTTTTCCATGTGGGTGGCAGTAAGGCTGCAACACATAGTCCAGGGATAATCAAAAGACACTTCAGGGCCTTGGGATAGTTTGCAGGGAAATCTGGTAGACGGATAATTTTTTCCTCTCCCAGTTGTGAGCAGCGATGTTGGAAGAAACAGACAAACCCAGTTTATTAATGCATGGCTCCATAGCTGATGTTATTGCCATAATTCTGAGTTTTTCAATAATGGTATGGTCTACATGTCACAAGGCCTTCTAGTGTCAGATGGCATTTACTTTTCTCAAAGAAGGAAGAGGGTCTTTGCTCATAGTTAGCAGGCCTCATTGTCAGAGCTCAAAACTAGACTTGAAGGGAGACTGGGATAGTATCACACTTGTCCATGAGAAGCCATCAGGTGACACATGAAGGTTAGCTGGATGGGGTGCTGATGAGGACTCTCAGCCCGCTGCTCTGAGACTCCTTGGGTATCCTGAAGCACACTTGAAGTCTTACAGAGAGGAGCCTGAGATTCCTCTAAGTTTCAAAAAGAGTTGCTCAGGTCACTAAACTTCAAAAAAATTTGGAAGTATAATGTCATTCTTTACTCTCATCAGACCTGGTTTGTACAACATGCTATCTCCAACAAAGATTAGACTCTAAGATTTTGATAAATGTTTTATATATTGATGTGCTTTAGATTCCAATAAAACACTTATGGACTTGATAATTTTTCTTGAAAGCTAAATGTGGTAGGTACTGTTACATGCAATATTGTAGACAGAAGATGGCAGATATATGTAAAGTAAGTTATGATCTCTTTTCAATTCTGGTTTCTTCCTGTCTTTCATTTTCATTTCAGGTGGATATGGTTCAAAGAATATGTTAAATATTCAATGTGTAGAGGATGCAAACCAGCACCAGGTACATCTTTACAAAGAATTTGAATTTGATGATAAACTGTTAAGAGCTTGCTGGCAGTGTTCAGTAAACTAAAGCAGATGGCTGTTCCTGAAATGTTTTGATAGCAGCACTCAATGTACTAGATACATCATATCCAGCAGCGACTGAGAGTGATATTTAGTGTTATGCTCATCCTTACTAGTACTTGGAATAAACTACAGCCTCATGAAGATGCAAGATAAAGGCAATCAGCTGTGTCTTGTGAATGGTGGTTCTTGCTGTTTTTGCAAGTGCTGCAGGGCTAATTTACAGAATGCGTGGTACATCGGTACCTGTTTTTACTTGCAGAAACCTGACTGAAACTGCTAGATGTTGCCTGGCTTGTAACAGTAGGATAGTTATGTCTTGCTTCTGTGCAGAGTAAGTTATGTTGGGCTTTGAGAGGAAAGGTTTGGGAAGACACTGTCTTGCACAGGGGTTGCACAGTTATGCTATGAGATCTCGGATGAGGGAGCTGGTGCACAACAGCTTTTGGCATTAAGAGCTGCATTCTCCCGCTGTGTTTTTTTTTCCTTTGTACAGCGATAAGAGATACTATCTGAGATGTAGATTGCAGTGTGCATAGATACATCTTTTGTTGCTTCATGAAGTTTTAGGTGGTAATGATAACTGTCCATTTTACTTACAGTTTTGCAGTCTGTGGTCTCCTTTGAAATGTTACAGTGCAACACCACCCATGGTGTATAGTCTTAGATTATGCTTTAAAACATTAAATGATTGATAAAGAAGGTGCTGTAAACATTCAATTATGTAAACATATTACTGTGTAACTGATGATTTCAGTAGTTGTGTCAGATGTTGCAGTGTGTGTTCTGGTTCTGTCTCCAGATGTAAAGTAATCTGGAGGATAATGCGAGTTGGTCATTGGCCTTTGGACCAGCTGTATTTTGAGATTGCCGTGAGTTAGTTCTTTGTGGTTTTGATGTGTTATTTCCCCTTATTTATAATTTCCTGGAATAATTACAGAGACGTTTGTCAGAAATGTGAAACTATAGCTCTGGTATATGACCACAGAAGCAAGGCAGTTTTAAGTCTTTAAAGCCAGATCATTAAATCAAACCCAGTTCAATTTTCAAAAATAAATACAAGTTTAAAGCACGTCAGTAATATTTATTGTTGGATTTTACCCATGAATTTTTACACTTTTATACACGTTTCTGAGTTCCTTAATTTCTTGGTCCAGCTGTCTTAAAAAGCAGCACAGAGGAAATCAGTTAATTTTATAGCAGCACAGTTTCCTTTTAGTGTATAATAAAGCAATTTATCAGAAAATAAGATTAAGTATATGGCCTGTTTTGGAGATAGAATTAAATGCAGATGTCGTACTTCAACAGGATAATACTGGACCAGCAAAGAAAGTTTTGCTAAAAATGAACAAAGCAGAAAAACAAATTTGGTGAAATACACAAAGAATAAAGCCCTTCAGGAACCTTTCTCTGAAGGCCGAAAAATTAAAAAAGTACAAGTTCAAAAAAGACAGATCTGCTATTCTTATAGCAGAGTAAAACTATTCAGAAATAATGTTTCATGTTATATGGACCTCTAGTTCCACTTACAAACCAAGGAACAGTTACTTTACAGAAAACGTATTTCCCTGATGATGGACCTAATGAAATGGGCCAGATTACTGCCCTATCCGTTCATAACTGTTGCATCACACTTACTGTTGTAGGGAAACTGAGCTAAGTCAGGCAGTACTGCACCAAGAAGGTAATTCAGTAGTGGTGTAGTGAAAATTCATTTGCAAAATAAAGGGGCAGAACTGGTGAAAGCTCATTAATTTCTTCATAAAGGGGGGGAGGTCACCAATTTGTGTTGTCTCACATCTGTGGTTTCTGGAGAAAAAGTGTGTGCACAACATTCTCAGACTGCTGATTTAACAGAACTTGATTCTCAGTCAATACTGACTTGCTTGGACTTCCTCTCACAATGTATCTGTTTTAAAGTTACAACAGGATGTGGAGAGTTATGACAGGGATCAACATAGTCTCATGCAGAGTAACAGTAATAGTTTGAGTGACAGGAGTCCAAATACTGATAAAAGAATACCTTCCAAATGATTTTTTTGCAAAATTTGGCAAATCAAGAGTCATCTCTTATTGATGGAAGTAAAATTACTTGATCAGCCCTAAGTTTAAAACTCTCTTTGCCCTTGTTTCAATAGATTTCCTTACAGACTGAGAAATCAGAACCAGCATGTGCAAATCGTCAGGAGACAAGCCAAAATGCAAAGGCAGCCTCATATCCCAGTAGCAGCAACAACAAGCTTTCATCTAATCAATCACAATTGAGTCAAGCACCAGAACAGCAAACATCTAAGAAATCAGGTGAAAAGCTAATACTTTATAAACCAGTGGAGTTTTTTTCCAAATGTACATGAGGAAGGCTTTTTGAAATGTGTGAGGGAAAGTTTGACGAAATACATATAGCATGTTGAGCAAATACTTAGTAAATAACAGAAGCTTGAAATGTTTCCAGAATTTCTGTACGCTGTTTTATAGAGTGCACATTTTCATTATGTTACATTCATCAGTCTTTTCAGCATTGTGCAGGATGGGATGCAGGATCATAAGTTAGAGCTTCAAATAGCATTAAGTTGATCCTTAGTTAACTATGTTACATAAACGACAGTTTAAAATAACACTAGATCAGTCTTTAGGTAACACTTTTACATGTCACAGATCAAAGAACAGGGCTCTCCATATATTTGGCACACAAAGATCCACATATATTTTATAGACTATATCCTCATCAGGCACAAATCAGCATAGACTGATTGTACTTTTGGTTTTAGCTGTAGTATAGATACAAACCTGCTTATGTGAGGATAAGGATCTAGCATCCTTTGGTAGTTGTATTCTCTTCTGCCTGCACATAGAGCTTTTTGTTTAGGGTTTTCATCCCATGTCTGAGATTTGCATTTATCTTGTAGTGTTACCATCACAATAGAGTCCTGCTCCAGCTCATCGTAACCTCTATGTATTTTCACTTATTATTTTCACTTGCTTTTTCGATAGAGCTGGCACTCATCATGGGTACTTTGGTTCTTTCTGGAACCAGAGAACCATAGTGCTCAAGACTTGCTAAAACCAAAACCTGTAGTTCTGATATGATCCATCGCCTCTTAAAACCTTTTTTCCTCCTATATGTGCAATTGTGATTTAAAACAGCTTTATTCCAAACACGTGTCTTATATTTTGTTCTCCTCTGGGATAGCATGTCCCAGGTTACTTTTTTCCTCGTAAGAGATTCTTCACATTTGGAGTCCAGGACAATGGCATTCAGATTGCTGTAGAAAAAAATGGGATAATGTTTTCTGACTTGTTGGGTCTTCAGATTTTTTGCTCTCTTACGCCTTTTCTTCATTAACTGGCCTTTATATCTCATCTGATTGTTCTTATGTCCCACTGGTCTTCCTTATATTATTCTATTTTTGAGTAAAAATCTTTTCTTCACAAATAACACAGTGTCACTTTCATCTACAGCCACTCCCAACAGTCCTATTCTGCTTATACAGAAGGAAGGTACAAACAGCTTGCTTCTTTTCTTGTAGTTCAGCCTGTGGAAATGCTCATAGATCAGTGCTGAGGTATTGAAGGACAATGTCCTTGAAGTTGTTATGTCAGCCTAATCTAACCTGATTGCTGGTTGTGGTGATCTCTTCATTTTATCTTTGTGCTGTGCTGACTGGACTTTGTATTTGCCAAGATCTGGATCTTTCTTGCTCATGACCCACCTGGCAATGCATCCCACAGCGGACCAGTATTTTGCAATTCACAAACCAATGTCCCATTATGCTTTTGCAAATGTTTCCTAACAGCCATGAAGCAAACTGTTGTGCATGACAATTTAACTGGAAAACTTTGCAATTATTTCTGTTCACTTCCAGCCAATGTTGCTGAGGTTCATTAGCTTAATGGGCTGTTGTGTGCCTTCTTTTCTTCAGTGTCTCTAAAAAGTCCCTAGGACATTCTCCCATGAATCAAAGGAGAAGAAAAGGAAGAACCAGAAAGCAGATGATTGCTTTGGGAGTTCGGACCCAGAAGCTTTTAGACAAAACACAATACATTATCTTATGGTAAAGTAGGTGTTGGATTGGAGAAGTATTTTAATAATGTGATGCCTTTGTGTGCTCTAGAATCTCAAGTTTTCATTTAAAAAAGCAACTCTTGAGCTTTTCTGGTTGCCAATACAGTATGCAAAGAGGGCTGTGTGAATGCTTTCTCACAGATCTGAACAGCCTACAGTGAGCAAACTTGTGTAAAATTATGAAGGGTATATCCTCACTGTGTGTCTGTCTCCTCACTTCAGTCTGTCTTCCATGTTCTTTCAAGTAGTCTTGTATGACAAGCTCTGTAGTTTACTTTAAACGAAACATTGGAAAAGCAAATTTTCCAGAAGGCAAGAGTAGCCTGAAGAAAGGCGCCTGTCAAGCATGGAGGATGTTTGATACTAATGGATACTCTGATGGAAAATATTTGAGAAAACAGCTTGTCTGATGAGAAGAGGAAGACGCAGCAACTAATTGCTCGTGGGAATAAAAGGAAAAAAAACATGGATAAGAGTTGTAAAATGCTAATTTAAAACCTTACACTTTTCGTTTTTTTGAGTAAATTATAGATTTTGTAGAAATCAGAGAAAGAACACCAAGAACTTTAAAACAATTTCTTGGTACTATGATATTGTAACAGAAGGAACAGGAACTTCAAAAAAGTTAGCATGCATGATAGGGCTTTTGAAGACTTATATACCCTGTCATTTCGGTAGCAGTTTGAGGAGGGGGTTGTCCTTTCTCTATATGCATAATCAGTACTTCGTTAATCTGGTTTTTTCCTTTGTGTCTCTTACAAGTTAGTAGATCTGTTACCTGAAGCTTCAGAATTAGAACCTCTCTGATGGTCCCATGATATCATTAAGTGGATGTTGTTTGCTTTGTGAACCAATAAGGATTAAATCAAGTTTATTTGCAATTATGGGTCAAATCCTGCACAGGTTAAATTAAAAGAGAGTTTATCTACGCCACTAAACATTAGTCAGAGATTTGTAATCAGTCTACAGTAGTTTTTCACATCACAGTTGTAAAAGCACCTTGTGTGGGTGTGCGTGTCTGTACATACATATACGCACATACCCCTATCTTTTCCCTGATACAGAATTAGGAACTGATAAGAGGTGATGCTCAAGTCTCCACTTTTTTATAGTTTCTAAAGTACCTTTATGTGTGTAGTTTATATATTTAGCAGCCTGGTAACCTGAAAGTAGTCCATGGAGAAACCTAACATATTCCCTATCTCTGTACAGTATAAAACTTCAATCTTGTTACCCTTCTTGTGGATTCCTAGTTTGTTGTACCCTTGTTAAATCATCTAGGTTTGAACTGGAAATTCTTTTGTGTAGGATCTGTTTGTTATCTGAGCTGTTACACAGTATCTTCTACAGTACCTTCTAACCTTTTGATGTAGTCAGTTAACATTATTGAATAATTAAAGCAACAGTATTGCACACATTTACAGTAATTAAAATGAATTATGAAGCTTAATTCTCTGCTTATACTTAAGCATTCATGGTGAAAAAATTTTCTAACGAACACCAAATACCTGTTTAGAGTCTACCAGGGAAGAATCTGTAACTGTACATGGTACCTGTAATCCAGGAACTGGGAGAAAGACAAAAATTAGGAGAAATGCAAAAGGGGAAACTCAGCTGCATATTGCTGCTAAGAGAGGAGATTTGTCTTTGGTGAAGACTCTAATATCATCTGGAATTTCTGTCAATGAACAAGACTATGCAGGTTTGAAAATTACTCTCTTACGGGCTTGTTTTGTGATACAATTTTACATAATTGGTCGTATAGATATATAATTAGTGTAATTTTAATAAGATCACGGATTCTTGACTTAAAATTGTGAGGAGGAAAGGAAGTCATGAGAAAAGTGCAAGCACATTGAATGAATACCTGGCTTTTGTGTCTCAGCATGGAAGTAATGCAGACTTTTTCTCAGCAGGGGCTTTAGTAGGATCTTGCTCCTCTGCTGAAGACGAGACATTTTCAGATATGTGGACAGAAGTGAACTTGAAAGTTTGGTGGGAGAAATAATGCTTATGCACATCAATATATGAAGCACATAAAGACAGGTCTTACTTCCTTAGGAAATAAGAACAAAAACCAGATGACAAAATTATGTTTTCTTTTTTTCTACCTAAATATATAACGCTTTTCTGTTTTCATTGTCTCAAAAGGGATAGTATTCCATAATAGATGCCTGGCAGACTTAATATTATGCTACTGATATTAGAAATTAGACTATTACTATTGTACTTCTGAGTTCTTCGAGTTTTTCTACTCTAATGTTTTGTTTCATTGTTATTTTTAGTACTGCAGTAGAAAAGAAGGCAATGTTTTTCTGCTTAATAGTGGATAAGTTTTTCTCTGAAGTAAACTGAATTACACACAAAATAGTTTACTTGGCATTTCAAGATGATTATTTGTGTAAGATTTATCTTAAATGCAGCAAAATGTATAATTGCTAATTAGTGATCTGCGTGGATCTTGCCAAATCAGATGCATACTGTATGTGTCATCTTGCTTTTATTAGGTTGGACAGCAATTCATGAAGCTTCCAATAGAGGATTTGCTGATGTGATCTTGGAATTACTGAAAGCAGGTGCTGATGTTAACAGCAGAAGTCTATGTGGTGTTTTACCAATACATGATGCTGTTTCTGGCAATTATTTGGAGGTATTTTTTTCTTTTATGTAAGATTTCCTGATGCCAATTTCCAGCAGAGGGTCAGCAAAGCATAATCCCCATTTCATTAAAGTTACTAACACAATTCTAGTGTAGATTTTGCATTTAGGAAATAAACCAGTATTCTTCAAAGTGATCAAAATTAGGGAAAAATATTTTTCAATAGTGACAGTTGAAATTGTACAGTTAGTTGACTTTTTTAGTACAGCAGACAAATCATAAAAATTAAGAAAGTCTCTGTGGTTCTTTCCCAGGTTTGGGCTTCTTAAAAATAGTATTAAAATGGAGCATTCTCAATTTCATTGATTAGTTCAATGCTGCCGCAGATGGGAGTGATGCACTTCACACATAAGAGAGAAGCAATAATGTACTTTATTGATATAAAACAGTGACTTAACAAAGCTCACTGATGAATGCTACAGTTGTTTAACATGATTCTGTTATTTACTGCATAGAGAACAGGGTCTGAACTGTAGGGAGGACCCTCCTGTTGAGTCATGATGTTCAGAAGGGACCCCCTTGCTTTCTGAACTTTCTAAACGTTTTCAGATGGCTAGATCCAGATTTGGTCCCAGACTCAGTCAGCAGTTTATGACTGTATGTGCGGAATCAGTCCTTTCTATCATTTAGCTAAGATTTTAAAGTTTAGCATCAATTATGGAGAATCTGTCGTGGCAAGGAATCTCTCAGCCTCAAGGAGTAACCCTGAGAGGTGTCCCTACTCAAGGGGAGATCCTGGTGTGCAGCCCATTGCTATGCGAGAGAGCTCAAGAGGCCCTGGGCTGTCCACTATTTATGGAGTATGGTAGAATGATTGACTTGTAGTCATATTTGCATACCTGGGTCACTGTTCCAGACAGTGCCATTGGTCCTCCAAAGTCACAGCTGCCCCTGGTGGTTGCGGCTTAAGGAGGAGAGGGGAGTAGCACGTAGCCATAAAGCTCCTTGCCATTCACGGGATATTTTTTTGCTAGCTCAGCTTGCCCAAAGCCCTGTCCTACCTGACTTTGAACATTTCTTGGGATGGGGTATCCACAACTTCCTTGGGCAATCTGTTTCAGTGTCTCACTACCTTCAATGGAAAAAAAAAAAAATCTTTTTGTAAAGAAAAGACCCTGGTCTTGCTGTTTAAAAATCAACCATTTTTTATTAACTGGTCTCCTCCAATCCAAACCATTCTGTGGTTCTAGAATGTTTCAGTTAGAAGGGACCTACAGTGATCATCTAGTCTAATTGCCTTATCCCTTGGTGGTCAGACAGAAGTTAATTCACGTTAACATTGTCCAAATGCCCCTTAAACATTGACAGGCTCAGGCCATTGACCACCTCTCTAGGAAGCTCCTCTAGCACAGCTTGGAACCATTCCCAGTCATGTTTCCGTGGCTCCCAAGGAGAAGAGATGGGCATCTCCCTCCCCACTTCCCTTGCTCAGGAAGCTTTAGAGAGCAATGAGGTTGCTCTTCAGCCTCCTTTTCTCCAAACTAGACAAGCCCACAAGTCCTTAGTGGCTCCTCACAGGACATGTCTCCCAGAACTCTCACCAGCTTTGCTGCCCTCCTCTGGGCACATTCAAAGACCTTCACGTTCTTCTTAATTTGTGGTGCCCAGCACTGCACACAAATAAATAAAATGTTCTTTTGGCAGAGTGAGTTATAGGGAACTGAAGTGTAAAGAAGGTGACACCAGATTGGCTCAAACGTACCTCTTCTATTTCTGTCAGGAGAATTCATGTTTCTTCACATTTGTCTTTTTCTGTGAGCAAGGGTAAAACAAAGAAGACGATTTCACAGGCCTGAACCCAAATTATCAGTAGAGTTCTTGCAAAGATGTAACTGTATTATTCAGTATTTTGGGGGAAAACCAACAGAGAACATTCTGAACTTTGAGAGATCATTCTTGTTCTGATACTTTTTCCTACTTGACTGCACTCTGAGTGTAAGAAATAAGAAGAAATACTAAAGTTGAGAAATTGTACATATGAAAATCTTTTACCATCCAAGCTCAGACCTGACAACTGCTTTCATATAGTCTGCATTTAGGGGGTAAATGATTCCACTGATGCCACTAATCTCATTTCCAAATTTTGCAGTTAAGCAAACTTGCAGGTTTTTTGGAATTAGGAAAAAAATTATCAGTTCATGTAACCAAAACCACTATTAAAGAAAGAAAGTCACTTCTTTTCTTCACTTTGGTTTTAATGCAATTGACCAGTTCCTTTCATTATATATATATATATGATGTTGTGTAATTGTTCTGTATAACAGTACCATAAAAATTACAGGTTTAATGAAAATTTGTGAATTATTTGTGTATTTGAATGGAAAAATTAGAAATGTAAGATAGAAGTCTGTTGATAATAGCCAATTACCTGGTTTGGTTACTTTGGATTGCAAGCGTAACAGTTTTAGGGTATCTTATTTGAACCTGTATTATTTGTGATTTATGTTAGATACAACATATATAGTTGTATTATAAGTCCACAACAAGAATTACCACAGTACAAATAACAAAAATGCATAATAGGCAGTCAGGATTCTGCTACAGCATGGAGCGAATCCCTATGAGAGGGATGGTTCAGGGGAAAGTGCTTTGAATCAAGCTTGTGGTGAAGAAATGAAAGAACTGCTGAAGTCTTACGGTGCTATGGACGCTGTACTTCCTGTTCCAACTATTGAAGTTACTGGTATGTTAGTTTTGTAACGTAAATCATAGGATTACCCTGTAGTCTTAAGGAAAAATTGTACATTCAAATAGTATGGCACTGATATTTTTAATTCTGTTAACTATTGAATGCTATTTATTTATTTACAGAAAATAGGATACATGAGTGGGTTTTGTTTTTTCTGAGAGAATAACATATTTGGATCTTCAGATTTTTGTTATTATCCATATTTCCCTCCAAAGGAAGGGAAATAAGTAGTTTTGAAAGTGGTATCTTTCATTTCCGTATGCTACCTAAATTTGATCTCATTTGCATATAAAAGATAGTTTCCATTATTTGATCTGCCATTGCATCTTTGTAACCTATATTAGCTAATTCAATCAATGATGCTCCTGAAAATTCATTTTAAATTTTATTTATTTTTTCTTAATTGTGGAGAGAGGAAATCAAAATATCATTGTTATGACTACTGTAAAAATGATGATGCAGCTTTGGAGCCACAACATGAGAAATACAGTGTAGTAAGTATAGATATCAGAATTTTGTTAAACTGCTTTGTGTTACACTACTGCATAGTCACATTTGCTGGCTGAATAATATAAAAATATCATTTAAATAATTAATCTATTAGAATGTATGTAAAAACAGCATCATGCAGAGATTTATAGTAGATAAATTATGGTTTACATATTTAAGTATGTTTATTATCACCTCTCTCTGTTCATGATTCCTGTGCATTTAAATTTACTGTACAAACAGTTGTCAATACTGACACACATTTCTTACTGCTTATAGAAATAGAAAAAAGGTCATGAGTCCTGAGGCTTTTCATCAGGTTTCCAGAATGCTACTTTTTGAAACAGCAAGGAATTCATGATGATGAATATATTCAGAAATTCTTTATGTTAGTGTAAAACAACCAGCAAGATTTTTGCAAAAGTTGTTAGGAGAGCTCTTGCTGGTGTCTGTAAGCTATGTCTACATTGTCTAGGTGATGCTGTCATGGTGAAATTCAATGTCTAATCCTTGCTGTGCACACAGAGGTCTCTGGAGGACTCCGAACATGGACTAGTTTGAATGCCACAGCAAAACCAGACTGTGACAGCCCCTTGCAGAGCAAGTCCTTGGCACTGTGTACCTCTGTCCTACCCGTGCCCCATTACCTTTACACAGTAATTCTCTGCCTGGAATGACTTGAATCCACCAATATTTAAACTGCAGGCTGTGTGTCATGGCCTGTTTTGTGTGGTGCACTTGGCTCTACTTCTTACTGTAATTTCTGTGTTTGTTAACAGGAGTCTGTTGCTGCCATACAAGATACAGAAAAGAAGCAAGAAGAACTGTTGCTATGTGAATTGAGAACTTCTAAAGATGCAGGTAGACTTAAATTCAGGTGTTTCACCTATTTTTAGTGGATAAATATCTTTGACAGTATAATTGTTTTTTAAAATGTTACTGCACATAATATATTGGAGTATCTCTCTGGAAGATACAGCTTCAGAGAATAAGATTTTAATAACACTTTTCGGGTGTGGGCACTTCCTGAAGTACTTCCAGTTTGCATAGGAATGAATATTATGACAGAAAAGGTAGGCATGCCACTTGGAGGCATGTGTCTCAAGTCAATCTAATTATATAAAAAGAGATCATTAGATGAGAATGCATACTTCTGGCAGCATTATTCAGTTACGAGCACATGAGCCCCTGCATGATCAAGAACAGCTCTGTCTGTATGTAAAGTAGCAGATGCAGCATTTTCATTTTAGTGTGGCTAGACTTCCAGGAGCCTGAAATAGTTTATGAGAGAAAAAAGAGAATTCTTTAATGCAGACACAGTGGATGATGGACAGTTTCAGAAATGCTGATGCCCAGAGGTGTAATTTGTCTTAGGCTATCAAATATCAGTTCAGATTAATCTTGAGAATTTAGTAGGCGACCGTGACTTCCTAGGAGGTCATGATGCTGCTGCTGTGTAGCTGTAGGAGTCTATTGTGTCTATGCCATGACACTTCAAGAGGCATAGCTTGCTGCCCGAATGCCTTTGACCAAGGTCTCTCTCCCCAGCTGCCCTTGCCATCTAGACAGGGCTATTTGATTGGAGCAGCTCATACTCACGAAACAGTTTGGCTTCCTGACAGAAAGCAAGCATTTGTTTTTAAATTTATTTTCCTAAATATGGGGTGGAGCTTTCAAATTATATTTATGAGTAAATTTACCCCTTTAAAAATAAACATGAAATATGGAATTGTGCAGATTGATAGCTTGTAACTCAAATTTATGGTGCATGGACTGTTAATCAAAATAGGCGTTTTCTTGAAAAATGTTCGATGAACGGGTAGGTGATCCAATAGACAGAAGCCAATGCACAGAGATCAGTGCAATTGCATATATGAGCAAAAAGAACTATTAGACTTCTGTTTAGGGGTATGAGAGAAATGAACATGATGATCTGTTACCACTATTGATAAAAGCAGTAGTAATGTAGCACCTCTTAAACCAAGTCATAGTCATTACTATTGAAGAGATACAAGACTGAAAAAGAACGCAGAAGTACATTGAAAAAACATAGAGTAAAATCTCAAGGTATTTGTGTGTAATGAAACTTACTATAAATAACAGATTCAAATTTGCTATTAAACTGCCTTAATAAGAGTAATATTTACATATTATTAAGTAAGCAAATACTGATAGGTACTGTGAAAAAGGTTTGGGGAAACATTTTATAAATGCCAATTTTAATCCTGTAATTTCTCATTTTTCCTGATTATGTAAAGCTTACATTGACTTTTAGAATTTCAGGAGTTATGTTACTATTTTAGCAGGTCATCCCAGTGGTATCCACTGGTTGTGACTTCTAGCCCTCATGTTATATGTCTAAGAAATAGGATGTATAATGAAGAATTTATAATTGCTCTTTTTATTTTAGAAAAATGTAGCTCATAAAAAAGGTCAGTTTATCATTTAGTTTTGTAATATGAGTTAGAAACTATGTAAAACTGTAATGGATGGGCTTTTGCCATTATATGTATCTTGAAACAGTCTGGGTTCATTAAGCTATTTCATAATACTTCACACAAAAGTTTTAGGCACTTTCTTAAGACTGTGTAACTTCTGCAGGTAGCCTCAGTATGATTGTCATGTTATCTAGCTCCTTGCAACCCAAAGACCTTGAAAATTTTCATTGCTTGTCATCCATAGTTCTTTAATATATTCTTTTTCCTCTTAGTAATTTCCTAAACAAGGCACTTGCACTTCAATATTTTCCAGTACTTGAGTTAAGTTAAATTTGTATTTAATTCTTTCTATAACAATTTCATTAAAAGTACTCCAATTGTAAGAAGCTACCAGCATGCATGACAGTATAAGGTACTGCTTTAACAGTGTCTTCATACTTTGGCTGTGTATTTGCTACATTGAAAATTCTACAAATGTAATTACTTTCTACTGCTTATTGCCATATCATTTTGATTATTTCAAAATATTGAACAGATGCGTATATCCAAAGACTCTCTCAGTTACAAGATACTTTGAATGAAATGCTTGCAAACCAAAAAACAGAGAGGGATATCCTTGCTAAAAAATACAGGTAAGTAGAATACAAGGATTGTATTCATAGAAAGCTATTCTTTAAAGTCCTAGTGATAGGAGTTGTTAGGAGACTAGCATATAGTGGTATGAAAGTTAATCTATGTGGTTTTCATTCAGATTTTGGGAAGGCATGATTGGCTGATCATGATAACTGATTGGCTTCAGTTACATGAAGGAACTTCAGGGTTTAGCTAAGGCGTACTAATCGGTTGCTGTGCACACAGTGACCATAGCTGTATCTACCTATTGAAATTAGGTAGTGAACAATACAAAAGGTATGGAAAAATAGAATCACAGAATATGCTGAGTTGAAAGTGACCCACAAGGACTCGATAGTCCAACTCCTAGCCCTGCACAGCACCATCCCCATGAATCACACCATGTGCCTGAGAGTGTTGTCCAAATGCTTCTTGAGCTCTGTCAGCCTTCTGTGGTCAGCATCGGTCAGATGCTGTGACCACTTCCCTGGGGAGCCCGTTCCAGTGCCCAGCCACCCTCTGGCTGAAGAACCTTTTCCTTATATTCAGCCTAAACCTCCCTTGACACAACTTCAGGCCATTTTCTCAAGTCCTGCCGCTGGTCACCACAGAGAAGAGATCAGTGCCCGCCCCTTCTCTTCCCCTCACGAGGAAGTTGTAACTGCAATGAAGTGTCCCCTCAGTCTCCTCCAGGCTGAACAGACCAAGTGCCCTCAGCCGCTCCTCGTACGGCTTCCCCTCAAGGCCCTTCACCATCTTTGTTGCCCTCCTTTGGACACTCCAATAGCTTTATATCCTTGTATTGTGACACCCCAAACTGCCCCCAGCACTCGAGGTGAGGCTGCCCCGGTGCAGAGCAGAGCAGGACAATCCCCTCCCTTGCCCAGCTGGCGATGCTGTGCCTGATGCCCCCCAGGACACGGCTGGGCCTGCTGGCTGCCAGGGCACGCTGGCTCGTGTTCAACTTGCCATCAGCCAGGACCCACCGGTCCCTTTCCATGGCACTGCTTTCCAGCATCTCATTCCCCAGTCTGTCCACACATCCAGGGTTCCCCTATCCCCAGTGCAGAATATGGCACCTTTCCTTATCGAACTTCACATGATTGGTGATTGCCCAGCCCTCTGATTTGTTGAGGTCTCTCTGCATGGCCCCCTGCCTTCATCAACAACTCCTCCCAACTAATTACAAATTACAGATACAAAAAATTACAACTAATCTTGTATTGTCTGTGAACTTGCTTAGTACTCCTTCAGTCCTGCATCCAAGCCATTTATGGAGATGTTGAAGAGCACAAAGCCCAAGATGGAGCCCCGTGGAAGCCCACTAGTGACAGGTGGCCAGTCTGATGTCACCCCAGTCACTGTAACCCTTTGTGCCCCACCTGTGAGCCACTTGCTCACCCATCACATGTTGTGTTTATCCAGCTATGTGCTGAACATTTTGTCCAGAAGGATCCTGTGAGAGACAGTATCAAAAGCTTTACTGAAATCTTGAAGGATCACATCACCTGGCTTCCCTTAATCAGCCTTGGGTTACCTTTTCATAAAAGGAAATCATGTTTGATAAGCAGGACTTTCCCCTCATGGAGCCATGATACCTAAGCAGAAGTTAGGAAATGCAGGTATTGAGCAATTTCATTCATTTTGCAGTGTCATGGAGGAAAGTAGTAGTAGCAGCTCAAGGCACTACTTGGAGCGTCCCTGCCTCTGGTTTGTTTCTTTAGCACCCCTAGATTAGGAGTGTTCAGTCAACAGCCAGCAAGAGCCATTTAGAGAAATGGCTTGAAGCGTGCTTGCAGACATTGTTTTTTTTGTGAGAAGAACTAAAATGTGAGCTAGGGTTGCTCACCTTAGTGTGAGCGTGGACTGTGTGAATTATCAGCTTCATGGTGCTAGCTCTCACAAGGCCTTCTTTTACTTCCTTCTGAGAAGGACTGCCTCAAGGCTGGTCATGTGGTGAGTGCTCATGTAACAATGTAGCATCATATTCAACAGATGCTTCTAGGCTGGCTAGATGAGGATGTTTCCATACTGTTTATGTCGGCAGGATCTGGTTGGTCATGTAAAAGCAGCAGTGTACAGCTTTCAGGTAGTCCCATGGCAAAACGTACAGGCTGGTTGAGCAAAGAGACTGAAATATTTCTGTCACAAGCCATTTTGCCAGATATAAAATGTAAGATACATAGATGACACAGATAATTTAAAACAAAAAAAAGGATTTTATGATGAGGAGTTAGGGTTCAGAATCATCCTTGTGAGCAAAATAGTGACTGAATTAAGAAACAAGGACGGTAAAATTAATAGCTACACAAACTTACCTGCTTTCTAATATTGAGACTGTGTTCCAGAGTGAAGTGATAAATATTTCTGGGTGTTGCAGATACCCTGCAGCTAATGCAACAGCCATCTGTCAATAGTAATGGGCTATATTCCTAATTACATTAAATTTCCTTTTTATTATTTATATAGTGAACATCTGATTTTTAATTAATTGGCTTATAACTTTTGTCACACAAGCCATAAATGTGTAGAAGATCAGGAGACATCATCACATTTTCCATCTTTAATTGTTCAGGTAGTTGGCCCAGGGAGAGATACTACTAACATTGTTCCTTTTCTGTACTAGGATGTAGGTACTAGCATCTTCTGTACTAAGGTACTAAGATATATCTCTGACTTGAGAAAAATGAGCAAAAAAAGAAGTATCATACTTATTAGTGGCTGTTACTTTGTCATTTTAGCCACATGATCTTTGCCTCTTCAGTTTCTGCTTCTTCTGTACCTGTATAGTAATAAAGCAACAAAACTTCCCTGAGGAAAAGCTGTGTGGAGCCTCACTGGCCTGTGTAGAAGTCCATAGCTGTCATGGCTTACTCAGTGATTGACTGTATGCTGATATGTTGATAGTATCATGTATTCTAAGCATGTGTGATACCAAGCACTATCACAGTACAGACAGCAATACTGTCAAGTTGTATTTTTTCTATCCTTGTTTTGAGCCATCTAGTCTAGGTGTACGTTTGTCCTGATCCCCTTGACAGTCTCTTTTGAGACTGGAATGGTGTTACTTGCATGGCACCTCCACAGTGGGTGGGCTTAAAAGCAAACCATGCTGCAATTCCTTTTCCCACAACTTGTGTTACTTCTCTGTCTTCCCAACGTGGTGCCGGAGTGGTAGTGATATCACTTACCCTACGAGGGGGAATTAAGAGAAAACAGTATTATGCTGGGCTGATGGCTCTTCTGCCAAGGAAAGTGGAGTAAATAAAGAATTCCCTTCCAGCAGAAAGAAGGTAAAGTCCCTCCGGCAAGGAGTCTCACAGGAAGGAGGCTCTGGGAACAGGGTTTGATGAAGGATGAAGCATTCCCAGATTACACAGACAACATCCTAAACTGTTTTGTCCTCTTTACGTAGAGGTCATGTGGCATTATTACAGTTGTAGCTTTACAAAATCTTTTGTTGTGTACACCATAAAAAAATTCTCATAGTATGATCCTTCAGTAGCTCATCCTGAACTCATTTTAAAAGGCTCCAAATTCGAGCCTCAAAGACATTGAATTCAATGAACTACTGTGATTTGTGGTGATAAAAGAGCAGCCTGTGATAACACAGGCCCAGTTTTAATTCTTTGAAGTAAGGGTGGTATAGGAGTGTGAGGCTGTTACAGAAGTTTGATTCTTTACATCCTAATTCTGTGGAATTCCTACTTGCATCTTAATTCTGCATCCTGCTATGGGATTCTGCACTTCATTGTCTGTAGAGCTGGAATTTGAACATTAAACTTCATACATGATAAAAATATTGTTCAAATTTTAGGTGTTGGCAGAGTCCTTTGAAACATATTCTTGTTCCTTGTGGGTTACATGTATTAAACTTCAAATTTTGTATTTACAGTTACTCCAATGTCCTTATTTTTTATTTTCTGTAGGGCTTCAGTGGAATCATTTAAAAAAGGTGCACTGAGGAAACAATTAGTTAACCTTGCTTCTAGGCAAAAGAGCCTGTTGACTGTTGCCCAAAACCAGGAAAAATTAATGCAGAAAATACAAAATTACAGAAAAACAAAGCAAATGTTCAGTTCATCATCAGAGAAGCAAGTCTCAAACTTGGTTATTTTCCACGGAAATGATACACGACAAAGTTTAACTGCTGATGAAATCACGTGTCCTAATATAGTTACATTTAGTATGGAGCTTGGTGCTACCACACCTAATGGACACAGAGTAGAAGCACGTGTCTCTTTAGAAAATAGATCATCAGTTCAGGAGTGCATCCAGCATCCACAGATCTACTTGGACGAGACAGGAGCAAATAAAGAAGCAATTACAAGCAAAGAGGCTTCTGATCATGCTTTGGCATCTGAAAACAGGGTAAGAGAATATCCCTTTGTCAACATGTCAAAGCTGACAAATGCTGCAGAAGTGATGATATTGCCTTCAGAATCTACTATTTCCACTGCTAAAACAAAGTGCTCACAGCAAAAAGGCATTGATTGTGTAGCTGTTGTAGAACAAGGAAACAAGTCTCTAAATCCCAGTCCAGTGACCAACACATTAAATATTGTAGAGCCCCGAAGCACTGTCGTCAGTAAGAATGTCTGTCAGACAGCCAGTGACTGCAAGCAGGTTCTTACACATGAGGACCTACACAGATATGTGAATAAGAAAGAAGCTTTGCAGCAGCAGCAGCCACAGCAAGTAATTTTGTCAGCATCTGCAAAGAACTTCTCTAATACGTTGCAGCAAATGGTCTTTCAGAGTAGTGAGAATTCATTTAGTGAGAACTCGGTGCTTACAAATCTTGCCTCAAATACAGACTCTCTGGTAAGCGTCAGTGAGAAATCTTCACAGAGCTATAGTAATCAGGAATGGGAACAAAAACAAGTGAAGTGTGGACGGAAGAATAAGAAAAAGCTTCAGTTGATAGATCTGCTTGAATTGGGAAGGATAAAGCCAGGAGAAAATGTTTTAGAATTCAAACTGCAGGTAATTATTGAGAAATAATAATATTAATATTAGCAGATAATGAAAATACCCTGCACACTAAAATGGGAAAACAGCAGTTCTCATGGTTTAGTGTGCATTTTCAGCACCTACTATTGAATATTTTTATTCATTCGTTATAGATAACTGTTTATGAATTTAAAAGGAAAATGCTGTGGATAAAGTCTTCTATCAGCACATAATTTTAAGACCCAGAATACTGCCTGCGTATGTAAAATTTCTGTTTAACTTTGCGTTACCAGTTTTTTAATATTTCCTGTTGCTAGAACCAGAATGGAATTGTTTGCTGGTCTACATTGTGTAATACCTGATTTTCATACTGGAAGGAGCAGTAATATTAATGTCATTCTTGGAAGCAACTGTCAAGTCCCTCAAAAAAAATGTGACATCAAGGATTTCATAGTGCTATAATGGACACGAATACCTGCAAAATTACTTGCTTACATGCTATCTGGTTCTATCAGCTTACAGTCTGTTATGAACCATATTAAAAAAAAATAATGAAAAAGAAACCTCTTTTTTTAATTCAAACGCGTGTCCCTGTCCCTCCAAATGCAGAGTGGATTTGCACAGCAGCTGACGGCCGCCTGGCTTAGTCTTAAGCATATGAGGGAATCATTGACTGAATTCCCAGATGTGATCTAGTTAATTTCCAGAGCAGCATATTGATAAAAATATAAAATGTTCTTTTCAGCCAACTCACCAGGTTAATGTAGAAAAAGCTCCTTTTTCTGCACCTACAATCTGCTCAGTAATGCTTTTCTGCTGAGAGTTCCCATTTCATGTGGTCTTGTATTTTGTAGCATAGGGTAGAGTAAGTCACAAGGCTGTACATTAGGCCATATGATAGGTAGGTAGACATGCTTCTTTTCTTTTAAGAATATGTAATGTTCCTTTAAACTGCAAGATGACTAAGTGGAAGAGCGAAGAATTCAGTATGCCCACTGTCATTTTTCATGACAGTTATCTGTGATACCAGCTTGATGCCTGTGGGTCCTAAGGAATTATAACCTCATGGTTTAAGTACTGGCATATAGAGAAGTCAGTGATCTTTACTAGGATGAAAATGGCACTCATTTACGTCTTGGAAGACAGTGCTATAGAGATTGAAATTTAGAAGCCAGTGTCTGTAGCATTGGAAAAGAGGATATGACCAGTAAATTTCCCTTCTTTATCATTATAGAGATGTACTCGATAACTGTACATAGTTGATAGGTGGTACATAGTCCTTACTTAAGGTTAGCTTTGGGCAGGCAGAATGCAGTTGTTTAATGCTGTAGACCTAGGCTGTGAAACTGTGAACTGGATTGAGTGCTTATTGAAATATGTGGGATAATCATCTTAATTTAGATTCTTAAAGACACCCCAAGCCAGTGGATATGGTAGGAGGTGGTTCAATAATTGCTGATGCATCATTCTCTTATTCGGATTGTTTATGAATGATAAGTGACCTTACTGAGTTCTAACAGAGTTCATTAACAGCTAATTGTTGCACTATTTAGCTGTGTTAGTCTAACTGAGGCCAATATGGCAAAAATATGACTTGCTCAACTATAAACAACTCTTAACTTGTGCTTCTGGAGAAGAGTATATGTTTGGAGAACTGGGCTGTATTTACATTATGAAAGAGGCATTAACAAGTTATTTTATCCTTAATTTTGCATAAGGTAAGGCTGTCGGGTTCCTCCTAAAACATGTAAATGATATCCCTCGATATAAGTGAAATTTTTATGCAAATACGTTTCATGTTTGAATCGTTGCTGAAACTTCACCCTGACATGCATGTACCACATGTAGCAGTTTCTTGTTACACAGATTTGCCTCGTGTAGGTGCCTGAGTTCACTATTGCAAATTAATTTACTCAAAGCCTTGTTATGTATAAGAGGAACTAAGATACACAGTTCTGATAAACACACATAGGGAGATTTGTCCTCTGATTGGCTAAAACATCTTATTCTGGTGGAATAAATCATCTTATTTTACACAGTTTTTGATAGTGGCATTACATTCTAATTTTTTATCAGAGTAAAACAGAATTAGCTGCAACTTTTCAGCTGTATTGTTCTTTGGCATTTTTCATGGTTCAAGGATGTTATTTCATATTTGTTAGTTTATGAATTGAAATTTTTTCTTATTCTTTCCTTAGGAATTTAGTCATAAAGCTACACTCTTAAAGAATGGCAAGATTAGAACCAGTAAGGGACAAATACTGCAGAACCCAGTTCAGTGGGTTAAAGACCTACTAGGAGGTGATATTTCTGTGACATGGAAGTATGTGTGGAATAAGGTAGGCCTGATTGACTCCCAAAATTAGCAATAATAAATGGCTATAACAAGTTTCACTAATCTAGATCTCCTTACTCTTCTTAAAACAAAAGAGTGTACAAGCCTAAATTTTAAAATGTCATCTTACTTTCAATGAATGAGCAGGAAAGAAAGAGCTATGTAGCTGTAGCTGTTCAGTGATGAAGTAGTCATGAGTGTTGAAAGAATGTGGAATGGTCACACTGTAAACTAGCAGGGATTTGCAAGAGTAGTTTTAAAGATTATTAAGATTGATAGAAAAAGCTGAAAGATAGTTTGAATAAAAAGGAGCAAGCTTATTGAAATATCAGGGTGTCATGGACAAATGTTGCAAAAACACTGGCAGAGTTTAAAGGGCTGTGCGGATGGGCTGTATTATGCTTGGGATTTTTTTCATTTAGAATTCAAATTAGCAGAATTTCTCCTTGATCTTGACAGACACAGATTAGACTGTTAAGTGCATAAACTCAGTTTTATAAGAAAAGTGAAGTTTTTACACCTATCAGAAAAAACCAAAAAACTACTATTTAAAATAGTCAGTTATCCATCTAGATTTCTTTGTACAGGTTACATATCTTGGGACAGAATTGTCAAAATTTGTTGACGAAGTGTCAGTTTCAAGTGACCTGGAGTTTCCAACAAAGGAAGGAGAGCCTTTGGGTATGTACTATTTAAAATCTACTATTCAACACGACTGAAAGCAGCAGAAGGTGATTTCTAAAGAATTTAAATCCTCAAATTCCTCTGTTGCTTTCTGATTTTTTTCTGGGTTATGTAGTTATCACAGATCCTGAGCTTGAAATGTAAATAGTGCCAGAACTTGCACATGAAGTCTAAAGAAGTACACTTCTTTTCTTCCATAAATTTGTTGTGTGAAGACAATAGTTACTAATGACTCTGTTGCTGTGTAAAAATTTTTTTGGTAACACTTTATATTAAAATATTTACTATAAAGCAAAGTTTCTAATAAGCTATTTTAATATTTTTTTATTCTGTTGCAAACTCAGATACACTAGCATAAGTTTTAATATCATATACGTTTTCATATTGAATTATCTGTGTGGTGGAAATCCCAGTATGCCTAAGCAACACTAATAACTAGGAAGATATTTTATTCTCTAAAAATAAATAGTCACAAGAAACAAAGTGCGTTGGTATGACAAAATGACACTGAACAATTTTTTCAGAACTGCCCGGCAGACTTAAGAACTTCAGTCTTAATTTTGATAAGCAACGTGTTCTCAGGGAAACACAAGTCCCTTTGACAGCCAGTTGTACTTGGAGTCCAAAAAGCTTTTGGGCTTTTGTGATTGGTTCTGTTAATTTGGTGAGACACTGCACTTCATGTGAACTGGGATACCAGGGTTGGTTTGTTTTTAACATACTAAAAGTAAACTCAACATAACTAACTTGGTATTCAAACTACCATGTTCTACTGGTATTTGCTTCAGGCTAAGAGCATCCAGATGATGAGTTTACTTTGCCTTGCTTCAGTAACTTCGGTTTATACCAGGCATAAGTGGCTTAGAAATGGATTTAGTTTCCTAACTTCTTAATAGGCTTTTGAAAATTTCACTAGTTCTTCTAAATTATTCCTGTTGTAGAAAATTTATGATAAACATTGTGACTTCTAGAACAGATAAATCCATTTATTCAAAAAACTACTCTTAACAAACAAAAATCAGCCTGAAGATCATTAATTGTTTTTGCCCAAATAGTCCAGGGCCATTTGGAAAAGAGTATTTAAGGAAGTTTTTTTGCAATGTATAATTTAAGGTGACAGTAACCATTGCCTAACCATTAGCCTTAGGTGAGAGACTGAGGGAGGGAAAGTCAAAGTGTTCTCAGTTTCAGTTCTGTTTCAGATACTGTGTGGCCAGATACATAGTAGGAAATTAAACAGTGCCTTAAATGACTTCAGAAGAAGATTAAACTGCACTCCTATTGTGAGAACAGTTGTGATCATTGGACAACCCCCAAATGGTTTCCAAGCTCAATTCATGTGTAGAAAGGGACAGGCGGACGGAAGATCACGCGATGTGACGGAAAGCAGGAGCAGCAAGGAATCTTTCCTCCCTTCATTCCTTTGTGATAAGAGCATGCAGACCCCTCTAACCCCAGTAGTTTTCCACTCCTTACTAACTCCAGCTATCCCACAGTCCCCTTTTCCTGACGTAGTAAAGCCCCTCGACTATTTAACCTCATGAGATAAGATAATAAAGGCCATTTGACCATCCACCACGTTGGTGTTTGTGCGTCCACGGCCCGAGTGGCCACGGGGTAGGCCGGGCTGCCGTGCTAGACTCTTGAAACCAAGTCGCCTTGTCTTCTTATCAGAAGGCAACAATTCAGGAGTTAGCTTGCTCCGAGGGCTATTCCCAAGAGGCACTTTGCCTGCAGTCAGCCTGCTCAAAAGCAGAGGAAAGTTTGCTGGTATGGATGTGAACTATTCCATACTGCTTGCCTGGGGATATTTCCAGACAGTCTTTTATCTTTCTAATATACTTAGAGCATGCATGTATTATATAGTAGCAGTTTATCCTGCCTTTTAAAGAATCAAACTTCTTTTTTTCTTACTGTACGAATGAATTTATTTTTTCTTCTATGCCTCCCAAAGCATTTTTAAAAAAGAAGACTGGGGCCTGGAAATTTGAGTGATTTTGGAGGAGAAGTAAATACCCCTCCCTCACTCTCCTTTCAGCTTCCCATATCTTAGCTCAGTGTTCATTGAGCTACTGTATGAAGAGCATAGAGAAGTGGGAGAGAATGATACATGCAGTGGCTGCATCTAGCCATCTTGCAATAGAAAGAAGCAGATACCAGTGAACTTTTTGTACAGCCCAGTTTAGGAAGCATGTCCTAGGAACTTCTACCAAATCAAGGCCCCTTGGCAACACAAGTGAAGGAGCTGCTGTTCTGTGTCAGCCAAAACAAGAAATGACCCAGCTTTTCAGCTTGGTTGAGATTAATAAGGTGCTTCAAGGTTTGTATAGCATCAGACTTTTAGCTACCTTAGTGGTGTTAGTACAAAAAACTGGAAGAGCCCATGAAATAAAGCAGTCCCAGACCAACACAAGTATTTAACAGAACCATTAGAGATTGCAATTTTGGAATCAGTCATCTAAATCCTAACTAAATTTCAGTTTATGTTTCTTCTTTGAGTCTGAGTCTTTAGTCTCTTCTAGGATCATGCTAGCAGAAAGCAAGAATTACTGTATTCAAGTCTGAGTGAGAGCCAAACATTAACCAACCAAACAGTACTTTTAGACTATCTCTATATAGGAAAGCAGAAGAAACAGTTGTTATATGGCTTGGGATTTATTTCTCTGTGCTTTCTGATACATGTAATGATGCCAATGTTTGCTAAAAATGACCAAGAATAACAAGGATTCAGAAGCAGACGTTAGCTGAAGAACGTTGCAGAGCAAATATTGGTGTTAGATATTTCACATTGAAATTCCAGCAAAGTGGCTTAAAAGAAAAGCTTATCCAGTTGTTACAGTAAGTGTGATATGCACATTCATTTTGCAGATTGCTTTTTCAGGAAGACGGTTTTTGGAAAACAGCATGACTAGTCCAATTCTTGTGCTCTAGCCATTCCTTACTGCCTTTAATAACCATTAGCCACCTGTAAAGATTAAAACAGCTCTCGTTCACCTTTAGTTCATGAAAGATCCTAAAGCTGTATGGAATAAGAGTGTTTTCAAGGGAATGCAAATGATTTCTTAATGGCTGAAGCATGAGCTGTTTTGGAAGGTTTATGTTAGTGTTATTTCAAGTATGGAGCATAAAATGAGCAACTGAACTCAGTAGGAATGCTTGAAAGCAAGTAAGAAAGTTGTGCTGTGACCATATGTGCTATGGTATGTTTCTGTTTTCCTTGAAGCAAGCAATGAGACACATATATTTAGCAGGCTACTTTTCAAGTTAGAGTTGTGTGGTGTCTAGTGTTATTTTGCCAAGGAAGATATATATTTAAAAAAAAAAAACCGCCCCAATCATCTTAGACCAGCAACCACTGGGCTGATAAAGGAGCAAAGGAAAGTCTGCCCTTACATGTGTTAGGTGGTGTAAGGCTAAGTGAAAATTTAGAGAAACAAATGAAGAAAAATAAAAAGCATAACTGCTCTGTGCATTAAACCACCAGTGTTAAGCGATACTTTTTGTTCTTAGAACAAAAGTATCTTTTTATGCTCTTAGGAAAGAATTTTATCACAAGGGACCCCTGCACTATCAGTTTTGATACTGCCTCCATTGCTCAGCCTCTTGGGAGTTTTGACCTGAGTAATATGCAGCCAAACACCACCATCCTTGCCACAAACAGAAGTTGTGAGAGCTGTGTGCTGAAGGAGAAGCAGCTGTTGCCAGGGAATTTATGAGTAAGTGTTTTTTTAGCGGTCTAAAAAGGCTGATGGTGGATGCAAGGGCTATGCAAGAGGTATGAAAGGAAAAAGAGAAGTAGGTGGCATGGAATAGGTTTGTGTGTGGGAGGGAAGGAGTGCTGGGGAAAAATGATGATGCTGCTGAGGGGTTGGATTGATCTAGATGACCCAATAGCAGTGTTTTTCAGAGCTCATTATGGTCGACTCTCCTGTGTCCACATTAGAAAAACATTTTGCTATTTTGATGTAGTTAACAAAATAACTCCATACCATTTCGAGTACTCAGTCAAATGTCTCCACAAAATAATAGCGTAGACAATGTCTTCTGGATTTAGATGGAGAAATATGATACATAAGCTTTGCTAAATAATCTCATGTAATCTAGTTTAAAGGGTGATGTGCAAATGCTCCTGAAGATGCTCTGACCTTTCTGTAGGTGACTGAGCTTGTAACTTTGTGTTTTCACTATTACATTTTTACATTGATTGCACATTAAACCCTATTCATAGTCTGACCCAATTTTTTTAAATGAACTGTAAAAAACAAACTCCTGCTTCAGAAGGAAATTCCTTTGCAAGCAAGTATCTCAGGATTAGTATGTCATTAAGTCTCTTAATTGAAATTTTTTAAGTGCTGTGAGAAAGCCCATAACCCATAGATGGATTTGCTGCATTGGTTTGCCCTCTACTTTTGTTTCCAAAGAACTAGGCAGATACACAATTTTAATTGTGCTAAATAAATCTGAATGTAAAGCTCAGCTGTATAAATTGCCTTTAAACTAGTATACTTTCTGGGCTTTACTAGTCCTGGAAAATGATAGAACAGTAATTAATTTCAGTTTTCTTGCTAGTCAATCTTTTTGTCTTGTGCACCAGTACAATGTTGTGATGCTGAAATGGCTGACTTAACAGGAGAATATTTAAATCCACGTGAATCATACCGGTGAAATGAAACCAAGCTATTATATATCTCAGTACCCTCGTAGACAGGTGTAAATTCAATCTACTAGAAAACATTGTGTGTGCATGTTTGCAAGAGTCTTCCATTATACTTTAAACTGCAAACTTTTCAGGAGAGGGATCTTATATGCATCTTTGAATTGGTTGAAGATACTTTGTAATATAGCCCAAACAACAGATCTAGGCCACTGTACAATAGTGTATTTTGTGCTGTACTGTACTCCATATCAGAACCTCAAGTTCTGCTTAGGCTCAGACTTTCACTAGAAAACTTTACTATTCTCATCTTCATGTTTTTGGAGGAAAGCTGGAAAAAATGATGAATTACCATTAGTGGTTTGAAAGTCAAGATGTAAACTGAGAACCCCAAGTTTATTATTTCTAACAAAAGTGGCATGGCTTAAAGGGACTTGATTCTCTATATCTGAATTTTTTGGACTGGGTATTGTTGAAGTAGTAGCTTATCATACCATCAATAATGATGATAGTAATGTGAAAGAGAAGTACTTGAAAGGTTTAAAAACCCCCAGTGAACAAATCACATACAAACAAAACCAAAACCCTGATATCTAATATATATTTTTTCCTCCTTACTTATAGCAGAACAATAATCTACTACACTATGTCCCCATTTATGTGACTCTAAAAGACAGGGAAATGAGCTATATATTCTTAGTATTTTGTACTTTGGAAGAAAAGTGAGATTGTGGACAAATAATGTCTATTCACAATATTTTTCAGTCTCAGGGGTATTTCAAGATGCAACTATTACACTGTTTTCTCTTCTTCATGGCTTACAGACAAAATACTTGAAAGTATTTTCCAGTACTGTAAAGTTCAGGCATTTGCTTTATGTACTTACATACTTTACAAAGAAGTTCACAGTTCTGTCTGCAGAATTTAAAAGCTGTATTTTCCAGTAACTGCTTAACCATGACTGAGGTATAGGCTTCCTTCATCTTCCTTTCTAGAATCGTCTACTTGCTCTTACTTGGCTGTGAGGGGGGAGAAGGTGAAATGTCACATGACCGATTCAGACTTGAACTATGTGGCCAGCAAGAGCCAAAAATCACTTTTGAGAGAGTCAAAAATTGTTGTGGGGGTGGGGAAAGGAAACAGCTACCAGAGACTGCATGCCATGGAAGCCAATTCTAAGAATTGTAGATGTCATGTCTGTATTTCTTATCTGTAAGCCAGATTTTTCTGAAACCTGCAAATCACTTCAGAAGAAATTAGATGATAATGTGATTACATAGAATCAGAAGCTAATGTAGGTTCAGTGGGACTTTTGGACGTCTTTAGTCCAATGTTCTGTTCAAAGTAGGACTAGTTTCCGAGTTAGATAAGGTAGCTCAATGCCTTGTCCAGTCAAATTCTGAATATTTTCAGGGATGCGTATTCCACAACATGCCTGTACAAGGTATTCCTATGCTTAACCATGCTCATGATGAATTTTTCCCCATATATCTAGTTGGAATCCTGCTTATTAAAACTTGTAACCATTGCCCATTTTTAACTGACACAGAAACCCTGTTCGCCTAAGAAGTCTGGCTAAGAGTACTTAAACTGCCTTCTAGTCGAGTGCTTTGGACATTGGCTTTCTAGCCGTTTTACTTTGTAAAACAAGTTGTAAAAAAATCCTTTGATAACTGACCCATCTTCTTAATTCATCAGGTGCACTGTAACATTTTCAGCTGCTTTGGTGGTCCCATGGAGACTGAAAGAAGACTGCGACAAACAGAACTGTTGTAGATAATCTTCCTAGAACACATTTACTTTTCTTGTCTTACAAAAGCGATAAATGCAAGGCACTGTGGTAAACAGCAAGCTTTGAGAGGCACTGGCTTCAGCTGCTGCTTGGCTTTAAACAGAGAAGACAGACTATTTTGACACCTCATTGGTAATGTGAAGTGACAGCATTTAGGAGACTACCTGATGATCTTACCTTGGGAAGTGTTCAGATTATATCACACTTCTATCTTACTTTTTTTCAGGAATCACTTTTAACAAAGTTAGAGAGAAGGCTCTAGAAGTTGTTCTGAGGTTGTACATAAAACTCAACAAATGAATCACAGCTGCTGTAGATTTTGCCAGTGCATGAAAAACAGGAGCTGTTGGTTTTTCAGATGGCTGTTCTGACCTGAACTGAAATTTGTTTTATATCTTGTCTTCTGTTTCTTCCAATCTGCATCTCAGTCTGCTATAAACTGCATGAATTTTAAAGTGTTCTTGTTTTAATTATCCAAGTTTGGCCCTGGAACAACTTCTTATGCGCTATCTTGGCACATTAAGTTCAGGTTTTCTAAAATGGTTAGAAATAATTTCAGAGAACCGTTTTCATTTCAAGTGAGTATGCAAGCGAATCATTATCTAATCAAGTCTACAACAATAACTTAATAAGTTAAAAGGAAAGAGTCATATGCTGGAAACCTACACCCTTCTAGTCATACCAAGAAATAGTCTCCTACAATTTGTTTTAAAGCAATCTTCATGCCTTTTAAGAAAGGATACTAGAGTATGCATATACTAGGTTGATGCTGAGCTCAAACTCAGTGATTTCATATTTAAATAGAGTGATTGACTTAGCTGAGAAACTGAAAGGCCATCTGGACAGCTGTGTATAAATATTTTTGTGAGAAAAATGGGATCAGCCATTTTGTTTTATTTTAAAAGTACTTATTTTATTTTATTTCTTTATAAATTCAGTCTTGAAGATAGATTCTTTTATGGGAGGATGTACACATTTCCCAGTTAGTATTGGCATGTGTGTCAGTTATACCCTTCTCACAATTTGAGGAAAAAATCATGTTACATCTGTATCAAGAAGGTAAGAGCCGCTGAGATTTAAATTGTCATTTTGTTTCTCTGAGAGGTTACTGAAACATTGCTGGATTTGTACAGTATATTGGAGGACTTGACTTCACCACATTTTTAAATGAATAACTTAACAATGTCTGGATACACCAATCCAAGGTCCCTGAAGAATAATAATTCAGAATGTGTCATATACAAAGTATTTGTTACTGTCTAACAGGCCTATACCCAAGGATATCTAGGAGAAGACAAATAACGGTTACTGTGTAAGATCATGATGTAGGCAAAAGTTTAATGGAAAATAATGTATTCATTTCACTTATCTGGGCAATGCTTTAAAGAAAGCTATAAAGCAATATTTCTATTGTACATTTTTCAGACATTTAGAAATAGATGAACTGTTAACTGTGTCTCTTGAAAAAGTATAACATCTTCGGGTTCTTTTGTGGGAAGAATACTTTCTACCACATGAAACATAAAATAATCTGCGATTTCAGCGTAAACCTTGAAACTGATGCTTTGGAATAAAAGGCATGAATAGTTGATCTTTAATCATAGCTGCAAGTCCTTTTCCCATGCAGACACAGAGTACAACAAGAAAGGCCACTGTTATGGAATACTTTGAAAGAAGAATGATTCTGAAGACCTAATATTTTTTTTCTGCTTTATGAGAGGACAAAAAGAAAAAATGAATTTCCGAGGAATACTATCCTTTACTGAGTGGAGAAGGAAATGTTTCTTTCTCAAATACAGCGTTTTATCTAGAAGCAACAGAATGGAATAATGAATTGTGAGAGTATGAATTAAATTCCACATTATTGCTATACAAATTTCAGTTATAGGCAGATGATGAACTGAACCTATAGATCATCCACGGTGAGTCATGTCTGATACGTGAAGAAAGAAAATGTAGTAGGCTGACATACTATCAGGAGGTGCTCTATGTCCTCCTGGCACTGTTAGAGCTGTTCTATGAATTATCTGGTTATTATAGTCCATTAAGTAGCTTCTGAACTGAAATGATTTATTTATTATAATGATGCTATAAATAATCTCTGATTTTTTTTCAAAGTTTTATCATCACCTATGCAAAGAATGCAGTGTGCATGATTTAGGGTCTCTTGATAAATTAATTTTTGGGGAAAAGGTACTTTCAACATTGGGATGGAGACAGACACAAAAGATCACAATGCAATTAGCCAAAATCCCTGCTGGCCTGTATCTTGTAGTGGGTGGACACCACCTTAACTTCAGGTGTCTGGCTGACATGGTTGATCTGATCATTAGAAAAAGATTGCTCCTTACTGATTGGTTTGTAAGGACTGAGACCTTGGACTCCAGCGTTTACAAGAGAAAAAAAGAATTGACGTCTTTATCATGTGCAGTGGGGAGACTTGGAGAAAAACAAATACATTTAGAGGGGAAAAATTATTAAATTACTGAGAATACATTATATTTTGATGGATAAAATGGCAATCAGTCCACAAATACCAGGTCTCAGTCAGCTGAAAGAAGAGTTATTTTCAAAATTATTACCAGCACAGGCAGAATTATTGTGCCTCAATTCAGTAGCAGCCTTTTTTGAAAGATTCAGAAGGCCCAAAAATGTTATTTATGTGAAGTGCTGGCTGTCACTTCTGAGACCTTACTTGGTCTGACTAGACAATGCCTATTGGAATTCCTGGATTTTGACTGGTCTTGTCTAAGTTCTTAAGGGGAGTGTGGCTAAGGCCCAAGAAACTTGAAAGCAGTTAAGACAGATTTTTGTTCTATTAATACTCCCCTGTGGCACTCTAATGAAATGCTGTCACCTTCAAGTGTGTTGTTCTTAGATCTTCTCTTCGCTTACGCATCTGTAGCCCATGTCTAGACTAGCTGTGCTGAACCAGATCCTTTTGAGTCAGAAGAATAAAATCTCCTGTGACTTTGCCAGATACTGCAAATCAGTTCATCTTTCCCTCAGATGTGATAATAATTATTACCTGTTTCATGGAAGTATTTAAGCTCGATTTACTGATGCCTGTAAATTTACTCAAATATGTTGCTTAAACTGCAAGAACATTCTTTTGCAAATAATTTACACAAGGAAAATAGTTATAAAATGTTTAACCATGTCTTTGGGTAGTCCCAGTACTTTCTTGCTTGAGAAAACTAAAGAAGATACTGATGAGATTTTTGAGAACTGATCCTTCAGGAGCTATTTTAATGATCAGAAAACGCTGACTCTGCATTGAAGTGACAGTCTTATCTTTGCTGACTAACCTTTATGCAACTGGAAATTATGGTCTGACATTCATGTAGTTGCACCACTAATAGGAATTCTCCGTAAATACAATTTGCAGATTCTTAGCAGCCACAGAACAGAAGGTCTGGTAGAGATGCAAAAAAATGGAAACACAAGTTGAAAACATTTAGAGGGGGTTTCAAAACTGTAAGGCTAAAATAGATGCCTTCAGAGACAGAAAAGATGTTGATAAGCAGGATGGAAAAACTACCAAGAGACATGTGTTTTTCCCATATTTATGGGAGAAAAGCTCATTCTGATATTGATAGTTAATCTTAGAGTTATGAACATGACAGAAGACTGACAGAACAGGACAGTAGGGGTAGGAAAGCAGAGAAAGACCCTGCCTGCCTGTGTGTTTAAATTTACCAAGTTTGCTTCTGTACCTGAGGCACTGAGTTTTGGATGATAGTGTAGGAGCATTTCTCGGGTACTTACAGCCTGTAAACTGCCAGTCCTTTTTAAGGGGATGGGAGTTAACAGTCAGCAAAATGCAGGAAGAAAACATCAAAGTGGGTATCAGAAGATTAAGTATAATAGCAAAGAGAGAGAAAAGGGGGAGAAAGACTTGAGAAAGAAAAATGGGAAGCACATTAATCATCTCTGTCAGAATATAGACGAAGAAACACAGGGACTAAAATATATACCTACTGGGGAAAAATTACTGTCTATGGATGTAAAAACTTTGTTATCAAACGCTGATGTCAGAACTGAGGAAGGCAGCTTTGGGATGTATGATTTACTGTGGTTTTGCTAGCTGTTGACTTAACTAAAATCACTGAAAAGTAGAGATTGTAGAGATTAGATATTTTGATTATTCACTCAGGTAAAGTATTTATGGTAGAATACTGATATTTAATCTATGAAATGTTAATCCAGGAGCTAGAATATAAATTTGATGCAAAGGAATCAACAAAGAAAGCCGTCAGCTGCTGCTGAAAAAAAAAGTTACTTCAACAGATTTATTTGGTCTTATCTCTCTTACACTTTCACCTTTGAGTTTAGAATTTTTAGTCAATAAGATAAATCATTGCAGTGCAGAGAAAAGCATTTCCAAAGTAAGAAAAGAACATCTTTTCTCCAATTATGATCTATCAAAACAGGATGTTGAATTAACTTCAGGCTTTGCTAAGAATTTTTCCTCTACTTGCGTACAAAATGTGGACATTTCAGAACAAAGTCCCCATTTTTTCAACAAACCAAAGCAGGTTGAAGTCATGCCTATCATGTCACTGTAGACTCACATTAGTGACAACATTTCATCTCAATTTCTGCCAGTTTATTTTATTAAAAAAAAAATCTCAGGCATACTTTTAACATCATTTTTACCTGAAATTGTCCTTAAAACCATTTTGTGATTTTTTTGTCTAAGCATTCCTTGTGCCCTTTAAAACATCACTTCTAGATGAGTGTATAAGTTGGCTTCTTCTGGTGTGACTGACTGCTGCTTCGTAAGTGTGAGGGGTGTTCTGATGTAACGTTTCGCGTGGGTCTTGTGTGCAGCCTGCCCATCTTTGTTGCAGTCAATTATACATAAATATATTCCAGACATCAGATCATGCATTTTGTTCCATTATGTACTGTGTTAGGGCTCACTCTGCTGAACAGGCACCGAGGGCATAAGGTACTAAATGCAATCCTGTCCTCATTGGAGTCAGAAGTTTTGCTATGAGTGTCATGGGTGTGGAACAACACACATCCTCACACATAACACTCTATTTGCATTTCTGAACACCGACTGCTCGCTTCTAATAGCAATTTGCTACTTTGCTGGCTTTGGGTGGTGTGCACCTGGAACTCAGGAAATGGCATGGAAATCATCACCTAGACATGGAGTTAAAAGGTCTGACACCTACAAACAGCACCGTTTGCTTTAGCACTGGCACGAACGATGTTGGTTCAGTGAATATATTTTGGTTTTTAGAATTGGTGTGAGTGACACAAATGGAATGGTGATAACGAAGAAAGACTCTTGGGATGGCATATGATAGCCCAATAATAAATACAAGCTAAAAGGCCAACTGATGTCACTTCAAACATGGTTACATTTTGACAAGGGTTTATCTTGACTGATCTAATAATGCTGAAATACGTATCCTGTTTTTCTTCTCGAGACACTTGAATGTAGTTTGGACACAGTTTTTTGTAGTGGTTTGTTGTTTTGGTATTGGTGGGTTTTGTCGATTTTTTAAACAGAATCCATCCTTACTTTCATGAGAGTTCTCTCTCTTGATACCATCTGCTAGGTGTGACAGTTCTGCCTTCACTGGCAGTTTTCTGTGGTGGGCTGGTTGTGGCAGCTCAGCAGCTCTGTTACTTTGTGCAAGGGTCCTGAAGGGAGAAAGTGGGGACGAAAGATGTATGAAAGCAAGTAACTCTGAAATCCACAGTTGCAAGTGGCTTTTGGAGTCTGTGCTGTTACGGAGAAAAGTCTTCTAATATTTCTTAGTGGTAGATCTTTACAATGTCACTTTGTTACTGATTTTTAACAGTGAAAAAAGTTCAGCTTCTCCTGTACGGACGCAAGTGCCTTAAATTAATGCATTGCAGTAGTTAATTCAATCCAGCAGATATTCAAATATTGCAGATATCCATTGTTCAGTCCTGCAGTTTCTTCTGTACAGGTGTACACGTTCCTTTTTATATAGTTGATTCAGGACGGGCATTCTCTGTGAGAGAGATTCCTTAATTTTGGGAAAGTGCATTAAATGTGCCTCTTTGTAGACATAATATGTGAAATTCAAGCAGTACTAAAGAACAACTGCATTTTCCTGTTGTATAATTGGAAATGTCCAGGATGACTAACTTCTCAGCCTGGGCACCCAAAAGTGTAATATGGCCCTTGTCTCACTGAAGACTGGGTCTGAGTGAGAGATAGTGGTAAGATGTCCCAAGTCTTACCCCACAAGATTCCTAGGACACATTACAGATTCTTAGGGATCACTAATGCTTACAAGGTTCTAACAAACTGCAAACACCTTTCTAGATAACAGTGCCAGTGATTGCTTTCCATTACTCTGATTTACACCCTGTAATCATTTGCATTCATTTTCAACAGGCTCGTTTGTCCAGTTCAACTCAGTGGAAAGCCTGACACATTTTCTTCAATTCCGTGAGATAGTAATGGTACGTAAAGAGGAGTTTCTACCATGCTCTGCAATGGAAAAGCACTGGAGTTTCTACAAAGAATGCAAAGATTTTGGATTCTAAAGACTTCTTGAGTGCTAATATTTTTTTCTTCACCTTTACTTAAAAGTAAGCATTTGAACTTTTAGAACTAAGTGTTTTGTTACTATCATTTTGAGAAATCATTTGTCCAGCACTTGGAATGGTGGAAAGATTATTTGGGTACGTGAGGAACAGGGAAGTACTTAGCAGTAGTTAAGGATAACTATCAATATTTAATTTTGTGCTGCAATATTAAGAAATGGGGAAGTAGATAGGACTTAACACAGTGGTGCTTATTGTGAATTACATTCCAGGTGGATAACGTTGTATGGACTTTAAGTTTTAATTTAAGATTAAAGTAACTGCGCATGCTTGATGGGACAGCACAGAACCAGACAGGCATCAATGCTGATAGTCACTTCTTACACCTAAACCTCGAACTGCTCTGGCTGAGCATGTGCTATCAGAAATGGCAGTGTGTCTTTGTGTAATAACATAAACTTCTAGGTTAGGCAAAAAATCAAGATGGGCAGCCTTGAAAATCATCATCAGCTTTGCTTTATGTGGCACATATATGTATATGTATATGTGTATATATATACACACATGTGTGCACGCACGCACACACACACACATATATATATATATGTATATTAAAAAAAAAATTTGAGAAGGGGGGCAGGTGCTTGGAGAGGTTAAAACAGGAATCTTAGCTATTGGAAGTGCTCAGGAAAATTCTATTCATGTTCCAGCCAAATCTTTCTGATAGGCAGAAAATGTGCTGGCATATGACAGGAAATGCTGTTAGCCTGTTTGCGGAACACAAATTTTTCCAGCTAACAGCATCTTAGATATTCATCCCAATCTCTGGGGGATTTCTATTTATTTTAATTTTATAATGTGTGAATCTGCTTTAGCAGCATATTTGTAACACATTTGACTGTTATGAGAGTTATCTGCATTCAAATGGCATTCCTGCTCTTTCATTCTTTGGATTATAAGAAGAGATGAAATAATAGTGCCTGCTACTCCTAACTCCAGTGAATAGGATGGGAAGTATCTCCTGTGAATATGTAACATCAGCAAGCTATTTGGAGTGCAAAGAGCCCTTCTGCAGAGATTTGATTAGTGTCTTAAACAGAAGTTGGTTTAGGGAAGAGAGAGGGGTCTGATGTGCAGAGAGCTAGTACTCTGCCCTAGGATGCATCAGCAATCATAGCCTGATGGGCTGTAAGAATAAAGAAATGCAAATAGCCTGGAAGTCAAAAAAGGTAAAAGCTACTGAGTGACAGGTATTTTGTAAAGTCAGTTTCACACAGAAAGAAAATTGAGTGGTCTCACAACCACACCAGCAAAACAAACCTGAAGGCATATTGTTTCAAAGGAAGTGCTCATTCAAATACTGCACTTTCACTGAAAAGTAAAAGGTATTTGACTGTTAAAATGACCTCTGAATTACATGTTTGTTTGATGTTTTTTCTTTGTTGCAAGATGTCTAATAAAATTAATGTACAAAACCTGGGAGAATTTGACAGTAATATTTTGGTCTATTATATTAATGTGATTACATGACCTAAGGCAATCCTAAAATACAGTGACAGAAAATTGAATTGATTCAAGCTGAGCAAAGAGGTGCT
This sequence comes from Amblyornis subalaris, assembly GCA_018881555.1. NCBI lineage: Eukaryota > Metazoa > Chordata > Aves > Passeriformes > Ptilonorhynchidae > Amblyornis > Amblyornis subalaris. The sequence continues at coordinate 1,841,052 of JACAXG010000114.1, forward strand.
CAGCAAAGTGCTCAAAAATGCAAAGTGTTCAAAAATGCAAAGTGCTACATGAAAACCACTGTCTCTTACAGATGCTGCATGTAAAAGTAAGCTATCAGGGAGGCTTTTTTCAATTTTTATCTTGTATGTAAGCATCTTGAGAAAGGCATGAGCTTCACAACATATGGTTTAATATGACTAACAAATGTAGGATTCTGCTCCCCAAGTCTTAAAACTGTGAATATTCTCTATTCTCCCTGCTGGAATCCTTTGATCTTAATGTAAAGGTCCATTAGGAGAGAGAAAAAAACTTATAGAGTCATGTTTTCTCAGTTTAAATTTATACTTTTTAAGTGTACTTTTGCATAAAAGTATAAGCGGTTGTCACGGGTCAAAGGTAGGCAGCTGTTAGTGATGCTAACCGCAGCAGAGTAACAAAGCTTCTGCCCACAAGTGGCAGTTGGTCCTCCAGCCCCTCCTGCTGCTTTCACGATTCAGTTCTTTTATTTAGTAAACCTCTTCTCCACTCCTAGGCTGTGAGTTAGCACTTATTTTATGTGGTGCAGGCTAAAGTAAGAAAGGATATAAAATGCAAATAATAATATGAAACTATTGGCATACTGACTGCTCTTAATATTCAGATGGGGAATAAAAGGAGAAAGAGATGATGCAATGAACAAAAGCCACGAATTCAGATTCATATTTCCACAGAATTAGAGATGTATTTATTGCTGAGATGGAATTAAAAAAAAATCAGTGGGGAGATTAATACCAGTAAGGCAGAATGCAAGACTCAAAAGAATGAGTGAGGAGGAAGACAAGCAGCTGGGAGGCAGACAGTACACAAGATCCATAGATTTTAAGGCCAGCAGGGACCAATGTGACCTCCTGAGTAACACAGGTCAGGGGTCATGAAGCTCTGTAAGCAAGGGAAAAGAGAAAAGAAGACGTAAGTGCAGAGAGAGCTGAAGTCATTCTAGGCAGAGGATCAGCACAAAACATTGCACCTTGCCAGGCAAAGCAGAGCAGGTAAGTGAAGAGAAACATGGGAGTTTAGTCCAGCTTAGGAAAGGTATTTACAATACTCTAAAGGCACAAATACTGCTTGGGTTTTTGATGGTGGAAATAATAGTGGGGAGGGGGAAGGATGAATAATGTTGCCATAGGAGTTTCGATAAATTCTTGAAGCGTTGCAGTTGGCAAGTGTTTTGTCATTATGACACGAAGACTTTTCTTCTGTCTTCAAACCTTAATACTAAACTGGAGGAAAATACGCTGTTTAAATCAAGAGAATGAGCAACTGCCTACGTGAGGCTCGGGCCCTTTTTCTGGTCACCAGTAGTCACTTAACTAGTTGGATATTAAATGACAGGTGATCTGAAATTTGAACTACTAAGTTACTGGCCATATCAAGAAAAGCATGACACAAGAAGGGAGTAAAACATTTCAAAGGAATGGGACTTTGGAACAGGATTCAAAGAACTTTTATGTGTTTTTTTGTATCTGCATGGTTTTCTGGGTTATGGATGTGGGTTTTTTTCATTTGCTGGGGTGTTTGTTTTTACTTAGGCTTTGGCTTTGTCTGTGGCAGAAAGTTTTACCACTTACACTGATAGTACTGTAGCAGAGTAACCCACAAGTGAGTTTTCCGGTGTGTGTCCTTTGATTTCACTTACATATTTCTGTGGTGAGAGCTCAAACACCCAGTTACATATAACTTGGTCACAGTGGCTTATGCAATTACCAGCCTTCAGCCGAGCTGTCACAGCTGTGCCCTGCTCCACGGTCAGTACTACAGCAGCAGACAGATGCTTTCCGGTGTGGTGGCATCTTCCACATTTCCCGCTGAGTCGGTCCATCAGGGTTGGAAGCTCCCGGCTCTGCCTGACCTTAAAACACGGCCTTTGCCTGGAAGTCGGTGGGAGCTGCAGTATTCCAGTGCAGCGGCAGGTTATTTCACTGCTAAATAAATATCAATCTCAATGCTAAATAAAATTTAATATAAAATAATAATAAAACTTCTCCACCCAACTTGCTAAAAGCAGAGGCTTAAAGCTAGGCTGCAGCTTGTTCAGAACTGCAGCCACCGCCGCCCCCGCTCCAGGACCGCCTCAGCCCGTCCCCCTTCACGGCTGTGCGCTCCGGAGGCACCCGAGCCGAGGTCGAGGAGCCCGGGCCGGGGGCTCATCCCCAGCCGAGCCCTGTCTTGCGCCCGGCCGAGCCGGCCGTAATGTTTGCGAAGCTCCTCGGCCGCTCCGCCCCCGTGGGGCAGCCGTGGGGAGGTCGGCGCCGCGGTTGCAAGAGGGCCGGCGTGGAGGCGGCATGTTCCTCCTGCTCCCAGGTGCGGGCGGGGACCTCGCCGCCGCCTCCTACGCCTCGTACGCCTCCGCCTCCTCCTCCTCCTCCTCCTCCTCCTCCTGCCTGCCTGCCAGGTTTCGGGGCGGGCGGCGGCCCTTCTTTTTTCCTCCACGTCATGGAGGAAAATGCTGTGCCACACACACATCGCACACCCCGTGCACACACCCGCGCCCCTCCGGCCCGAGCAGCGCGCCCGGCCCGGGACGGCCGCGATCCCCTCGGGTGAGTGCGCGGCCGGCGGGCACGTCCCGGGACGGCGGCAGCGAGGGGCCCCGGCCCGGCCTGCGGAGCTGAGCCCGAACTTCGCGGAGCTGGGGTCGCAGCAGCTCCCATCCTCCTGCCGGCGGGTCCGCCGTAGGCGCAAACTTGGATGCTCGGCCGTGGCGGCGGAGTTTGAAAGGAGGAGGAGAAAAAGGCGGCACTGTGTGACTCCGCGGGAGCGCAGCGGGGCGGCGCTGCGTGGGGGCGAGAGGGCCGGGCCGGGCCGGGCCGGGCGCGGCGCTGGAAGCGGCCGGAGCAGGAGGAGGAGGAGGGTCGGTGCCGGTGGTGGTGCTGTGAGAGAGCTCCGGTAAGAAGGCGGCGTGTGTCTTAAAAGTTAGTTAAGGAGGGATTTTGCGTCTCGGTAACAGGATGCGGGTGTCCGGAGCCGGGGCACATATCTGCCTGGCAGGCGGCGTGCCCAGATGTTGCAGCCGCATAATCTCTCCAGAAGCAACAGTTACACCAATTTAGAGTGAGGTTTGGGAAGAGGAATCGGGGTTGCTGTGATGTTAGCATTTTTTCGTCTCTCAGTAAATTGCTAAAAACGTTCGTGTTAGTCTGTAGCTGCGTTTGAATTTTCCAAGTGCACTTAGTCATTTCTTTAGTATGGAAAGAGGTTCTTTTTACTTGTGAGGAAACAGAATGTAACGATAGAAGAATCTGTCATAACTTTATTTTCCTCGAAGAGAAACGGTAGCAGTTTGTCCATCATTATGGGGTGAACAGATTTACTAATACCAGAGTAAGGCTTGAAAAAGAAGACCTTACGGGGAACCGTTAGTGTGTCCCACCTGAGGATCTGCTCCGTTGAACATCCTGTAACTCATTCCAAACATCTAATCCATAAACCAGCCTGTTTCATTTTTGAGATGGGCACATTTCCTTATTAGTAGCCTTTTTACATAAATAAAGTTCCTTAATAATAATCCTTTTGCATTTGTTTGCTTGTGAGAGAAACAGCTGAGGGGTAGAGATGGTAGATAAACTTGCAACTGAGGTGGGGGCGATTAACAGGAAAGAACTGCTTGCTTCTTTTGGACAGGGAATTACAACAGTCAAGCCTTCACTGGAAGGCAAAAGATTGAAAGCAAGTATGAGAAAGTGGGTTTCTACACCATTCTCAAGTCAGCTGTAGTGTGTTCCGCCCTACCCCCACACTCTTTAGTCTCTGGATGTCAGAAAGCTTATGTAGCTTCAAAAATAACTCGATGAAAGGACCCAAAATTTCATAAGAAACAGACAGTGGTAACCCATCTTTGAAAACTTCTGAGCTGTAAGGAAATGGAATTGGAAAAGACATGTGGAGAAGGTGTTTGAGAGTACTTGTTCTCCTTCTGCTCTTTCTCCTGTTTCCAGGCATCAGCTTTTGACTACTATGAGACAACAGCCTGGGCTGGATGGGCGCCATGGATATGATGTGACTGTTCTTTCATGCATGTAGCTTTTCTGCAGTGGTCATAGACAGGTAAAAAAAATGCTACTACATTTGTGCAACTGTGGTTTCTGGTTTTATACATCTGATACTGGTGGGTTTTGGCCCAATTCTTGTGTATTTTTCTGTATGCTGCCCAGCTGTGAAAGCATTTAAAGATTAGTAACAAACCTGGCTAACGCTTTTTGACACATGCATCATAGAAATTAGTAATTCTTAAGGACTATACCTTTTTGAAAAGCAGTAATGGTGATAAGGAATACATTCAGGTTTCAGTTGCTTGTGTTGGCATCACCTTTTTGTGCTATTACATTGGGGATCCAAACCCCCAAGAAAGGGGTCCACACACTGAAAACTGCTTGTGTACCAGGTTCTGTAGATTGTTTGGATCATAACCTATATTATGCATGCTATTTTGTGGTCTAACATGTGCAAATTATTCTAGTCAGTCAACAGGCTGTTTGAGATCATCCTATAAATGCCTTGGTGAAAGGCAAGAGACTGTATCTGAAATAAGAAGTAGTCCAGGTAAGTTAGGAGGAATTAAGCTTAAAGCATTTACATAGCAGTTACAGCTACAAAAAGAGTCATCAGGAGTCATATGGTGACTCCAGCTTTTGAGGTCTTCCAAGAAATATTGATAAAGGAACTACGAAATGCACCAGATGAGTCATAAAAAGCTCATTTCTGCAACATAAACAGCATGGTGCCAAATCTAGCAACAGAGTACATTTTGCGTAATTGTCAACAAGTCAAGCCTCATCAGACCTCTCACTGAAACTCTCAAAAATGAAGAACACTTCACCAGGATTTGCAGTGTGACTAAGTGCAAGGCACAGGTCCCTCAGCAGGGAGGTCCCTTTACAGGAGGGATAGCTGTGAAGAAAGAGGAGCTCTCTAATTGCACCATGCCCAGACAGAGGCATCAATAAGCAGGTGGCGACAGGGTAGATACCAGCCTGTCAGAGACCCTCCCATGCTCCTACAACGTGCTCTGTCATATTATCTAACTGCTGCGTGGCTTGTCTCGTGGGTCAAGAAGCTAGCCCCTGGTCCGAGCAGGATTTCCTGGTGCCAGTCAAAGACCTTTTGCTTTTGGATGGGCTGTGGAGTGCAGTTGGCCTGTGTGTGTTTTTGTGGTGCATTGTTGTTTGGTGAGGGGGGTCTTTTTGCATGCTTGATTTCCAGGCAAGGACAAGTCAGCACCCTGTATCCTACACAAAAAGTGCATAGATGTCTGCAGACCTTTTCAAGTTTTGTATGTACTGGGAGATTTTGTCTCACAGAAGATGTCCCATACTCTTCATTTTTTTATCAATTGATAACATTTGTTACAATTGGCTACTGTACCCTCCTATCACACTGAAAAGAGGTAAAGTTGACCCATCTACTTTTGTGCCATAGTGTATCTTATGCATACAGAGAGTGCTAATATTAAGTATTAATATTCCATATTAAGGAATCTGGATACTCTTCTGTCTGTATAATTTTGCAATGCTGGGGACATCGAGTTAAGACAGAACTGCAGGATCCCTTGAATCTGTGACACCCAAAGACCTCTTTGGGGCTTATGAGATTCAGCCTACTTCAGTCACAAAAATGCGGTTTTTAAATATTCTGTATCATCTGGAAGACTGGTGATGAAGAGGAGGCTAGTGTGAACAGTATTTTGGTCAAAATGTGGATGGAGAGGAGGAAAATGCTACATATGCCTTAGGAGTGCTGCTGCAGTGCTTTCCTCAAGGGAGAACACCATGATAGTTGTTTGTGGTATACGCAAATAATACAGTGTTTAGTTCCTCAAATTTCTTTGTAAGCATTACACACAGAAAAGTTAGGTATAATAGCCCAGAAATGTGTTCCTTGCCATGTAGGAGACATTGTATACCATACAAAGTACTTATGTATAGGTGAACTTGCAGTGGAGGTCATCATATCTAAAGAGAATTTCAGGAAGTATTACCAGGACTGTGGGTCTCATAACAGTTGTCCAAGCTTCTGGCCTTGGCTTAGTGTCAGAGCTATTTTATTTGTGGAGGGAGCAAGGCCTCTGAGACCTGGAGTCTTGGTACCTGAAGTAAGGTTCGCATCTTAAACTTGGTGAGGCTTTTGATAGAGACTCCTCGTGTTCCAGTGCTTTTCTGCCTCTCCCCAAGTCCTCTTTACTCTGCTGGAGAAGAAAATTGGGTTGCTTTGATGTGATGTTCTTTTTGTGGTGTTTCTTTCTCCCTGCTGTCTTGGTGCTTAGAAATGCTATGTGAGTAAAAAAAATATATGCTTCTTATACAGATAATGCCTTGCACAGCTTATCATGCAAAGCCTCCATGTTCACTATTTTTCAGCTAACATTTTACAATTTTCTTTTGTAATTTTTGTAAGAAATAATGTCATCTCTACTGCTTCTGTATGTCTGACTTCACACGTGCTTGAAGCACTGGTAAAGGTGGAGACTGTGGGCAGTGGCAGGATGGAGCAGACACCAGGGCTTTGTTCACCCACTGAGCTGGCTGTGCCTGTGTTCACGTCCTGGGGCAGAGCATCCTAAAGAGGGGAAGAGACCACAGCGAAGTCCAGGAGGTAGGTCTGCAAGTCTCTTTGACATGATCTTGCTGATGTGACAAGCTATGACTTTGGCAGGGGGGAAGTGACTTCAAGAGGCTGATTCAGAGGGGGGGTTTCAGACAAGAGTCTGCAGGCAGCCTGATGGGGAGATGAAGGAAATGGAGAAATATTTTCAGCTGTTAATGGGAGGTTTTCTGCAGTGCGGTGCAGTTTCTCCTGCTTCCCTGTCTAACAGGAAACTTCCACCCTCTTTTGCAGTGCTTCTTGCCAATGAACACAAATTCTGGCCCTTTGGGTTTAATTTTTATGTTATACTATAGAGTAAAGGTTAACCCTCTCTCCACTGTAGTGGTATTGCTTTAGACTCCTGTATGGGTTGGAACAAAGGTGTTAAACTCTAGATTGCCACAAAGTAGAAGGGAGTAAACTCTGCTTGTTGGAGTATGTGTTTGTTTGTTTGTTTGCTTGCTTGACTCCTGCCTTTATAGTACACTAAGTCCTTGACAAGCATGGGTACTCCCATCTCACAAAGTCTGAGGATTTAAATACTCAATGTATAAGCATCAGGCTTGGGAATTTTCATGGCTGACTATCTCTGGGCCGTCTTAAACTTTCTTGCTTTAAGAGGGCTGCAGATCCTCTGACTGGCATGACACAGTAGTATGGGATGTACCAAGCGATTTGCTGAGAGACTTTTCAGGCCTCCACCAAAAGAGCTTTCATGAAAAGTTACTGTAAAGCAGTTCAGATTGGCATTGCAGAGGAACCAGGTTCTCTCTTGTGCTGCTTATATCACCTTGCAGAAGTTGCTTGCCTCTTTTCCTAGCCGAAGAGCAGAGACATAGGCTTTCTGTACCTTAACATACCTCTGGGACATGAACATGCTGGAATTAATGTAAGATATTTTACTGAAACTATGGGGATTGCCACTGGAGGCAACTGGAAAAGAGCATCCAGCCTTTTCTAAAGAGCATACAGAGACCTGGGACTGAGTGGCAGACAGACAAACAAGGCAATTTGTTGTCTGCACAGTGGGTTCAGCTAGGAAATGCAGATCTGTGTATCCTCTGCAAGAAAGAGTCCTCATGTTTAGCACTGGGACAGTTGTGTGCGATATCCATAATTGCCAGATCTTTGCTGAACCTGTTTCCCGTGTATGTGGCAAGAGCCTGTCTTTCCTCTTCCAGAAGCACAAACCACGCTGTGGTAAACTGTAAACTTTTCTTATTGTTTTTCCTTGGGACACTGTGCTGTTTTAAGTCTTCAGGGTCTTAAAACTGGCAGGTTTATAATTTAATTAGCTCTAAAAGTAATGACATATTTTTCCCCATCTTGCAATAAAGTGAATATGTAATTGTAGTTACTTCATTCTTTAGTTGTCCATCATTCAGGGAAAATACAAGTATTACATCAGGCAGGCAAGCCAAAACAAGGGGGTGAGCTGTGCAGAACGAGGCAGGTAGAAGGTGTGACTGTGTTAGAGGTGCACAGGCTGAGGCTCCAGTGCAGGGGAGGTGGGTGGAAGCCCAGACAAACTTGATAGAATTAACTGATCAAGATTTAATGCCAATAAAAAGTACTCCTACAGAAATCCCATGATCCCTATCAACAGATAATTTTGCGATGGAAAAAAACAGCTAGCAGCAGTAAAACATAGCACATTAATAAATTAACTTTTCAAGTTAGCAGCATTGAATAATCAAGTAGTGTTAAAAGTTTAATTCAGACAGTTTACCAAAAAATAAAATAAAATAAATAGCTTAGGAAAGCTGTTGATGATTACTTTTCCCCTTCCCCTGTTTCCCAGGAACATCATCCCCTCTGTCTTTCCCATAGACCCGTCAAGACCCAGACTTGATTTGTATAGACCACAGCGAAAACCAGGAGGAGCTGACTAAATTTTTCCACACAGTTCGTCATGCAAACAACCAAGTTTGCATTGCTGTGTGAGCAGGTGTGTATTTAGCAAACAGAGATATTTTATCAGGAGGAACCTTCCCAAAGTGTTTCTGCCTGGAAGAGAGGGAGCATACCTGCTTTATTTAGTAATGGTGTTGGTTGCTGAAATACACTGTGACCTGGTTTCCAAGGAAAGGTGTAGACACTGTTTTTGCCTCAGATACCTTTGAGTGATGGAGGAGTAACAGGCTGGAGAAAGCACTTGTTCTGCTGCTCTCTTTGATTTTTGTTGTTGTTGTTAATGCTACCTACATGAAAGCACTTATCCTTATTGATCTCTCTCTCCGTTCTCCTCTTTCATAATTTCCCAACTTCTGTTTTGCTGCTCCTGCTCTTCTTATCACCCATTCCCTTTTTGTTTTTTTAACCTAGGAGACAGCAAGGAGCTTGGTTTGTGCTGTACATAGGCAGAAGGGTTTCTTCATGCAAGAAGAATCACATGGTGGGGTAAGAGCACTCCTGCTCCCCTACATCTGCTCTCCCTCTTTCCTCTCCTTCCACAGACTTGCATTCAGACTTGACCTTTTCACCTAACTCATGCTCTGTGGCAAGCACAGAAGCAGGTTGCTTCTCAACAGCTTTCATAGCGAGCACTGTGTATTTCAGATCCACTGAGGAGGGGGCACTGCCTACTTACAGCCTGAACTTTCTAAGAATCCCTGTTGTAGTAGCAGTCAATGTGTCTTGTCAGTCGATGCTCTAGGTAAACCAGTCCCAAGCAGATGTGACAACAGATGAGACAACAGACAAGAGATGTTTCCCACTAGCTGGCCATCTGGCATGACACCAAAAGTAATTTGTGGCATCTGTAGGGAGTCACAGGCCTCTTTGATGGGTAATGCTAAAGCAGGAAAGAAGTATCATAAATTTGATAGGGCTATGCATTAGGAGAGATCATGGCTTTTGTTTTCTGTAGCTCAGTGTAGCTGGTGGTTGAGATTGGACTTTTGCTTGCCTACTGAGCAGGTCCTTCAGGAAGGGCTGGCGAAAGGCAGAGCAGGGGTTGTCAGTGGACATTGATATATACCTTGTGTTCCTCAGGAAAGTTATGATGCATTGGTTATTGCAGGCAGACAGGTTGCCCTTCCTCATGCTTGGAGGTAGTACCTTCCTCAGGTAGCCCTGCCTGCATGCCTGCTGCTGAGCCTGTTGCTTCCAACATCAAAGGAATGCCTTTCTCTATCCATGGCATCAGCCCTCTCTGAGCAGAGATCCCTCCAATCTTGCTGAACAAAACCTAACCTTGAAAGCAGGTAGTTCTGTCTGATACACCTTGGCTCCACGAGGCTCTGGGCTTCTTGTGATGGACCTGGATGGTTCATAACAGCTCCACCCTGCGGGCAGCATCGAGGGAGTCTGTGGGCATTGTAGATCCACCTGGAAGCTTCTGCCTGTAATTACTGAAGCACTTGAGTTTAGTGGAGCACAAGCTGTATCAGAAAAGACACAATGAGGAAAGGGAATGAAGTGTTGGGGAGTTGAAAAATTCTTTGTTGTCCTAAACAAAGTAGTTCAGAAGCTACTAATAAATCACTGTGCTCAAAATACAGACAAACTGGGAACACCTCTGCACTGTGTGGATGGCTGGGGACACTTGCCATGCAGAGCAAGAGCAATGTGAAAGTTGGTAATTTGTTCCTGCTCAGGGTGAAGGGAGCTGTAGACTCCTCCTGTGCAAGAATGACATTGGCATCAATAATGTTGCACAGGCTGGAAGCCTGGGTACACTGAGTTTATGGAAACAGCAAAAATAATAGTGTGAGGAGCCACAGAAAAGTCTCTCTCAGGAACCAGGTGTCTCCATATGTAAATTATTAGAGTCTAAATAAAGTAGACACACGCTTTCAGAGACAGTGTGAGCCCAAAGCCTGCCAGTTTCTTTGTGCTGATGAAGGGAACCTCTCCATTCCTCTGAGTTGCTCAAATGCCTCCTTAACCCTTTACAGAGGGGTGGCCTTAAAGAGGGCTGAAGCTGCTGCAGCAATGGTGTATATGAGCCACTGGAGGTCAGCTAGAGCAGGACCATGGTTCTCCAGGCTAACTCAGACTTCTGTGGGCCAGAGCAGCTTCCAGCCTGGCTTTTCTCCATTGCTTCTGACTGCCACTCTGGGATGTAGGAGCTGCTGAGATATTCCTGGCAGAGGATCAGGATTGGGTGCAGTACTGCTACGCCCAGAATTCTTCACATTGGAGGTGCAACAAGGCTGTGCCATTGTAAGCAGAGCTGGCAGAGCTGGCAGTTGTGGTGCAAAAGCTGGGCTTTTTCCTGACTCCTGTTTGTTATGACTGTAATTTTTCCAGGAATGCTTCATCCAGACCATCTCACAGTACGTGCCCAGGGAATGAATTGGTGATTCTTTGCAGTTCCTTGTATCTTTCCACCAGCTGCAGAGGGACTTCAAATACTTAGTCTGGGCAAGGCGTGTCTCGTGCATAGTAGAGTGACCAGGATGCAGAACAGGTTCTCTGCTGGTTTTTTTAAGGCCAAATCCCAGAAGTAGTCTGGGTAGTTTCACCACATCACGTTCTGCTTCCTGACATAAAGTTTGTCTAGATGTTGTGGGACAGCCTCAAGCAGTCTAGGGGAAATGTCCCTGCCTGTGGTAGGGGAGTTGGACTACATGACCTTTAAAGGCTCCCTCGCAACCCAAGTATTTCCATGTTTCTGTAATTCTGTGAAACAACATATGTTGGCTTACAGTTTCACAGTAGGAGTGATACTTTAAACTTGATTTTACTCTGAAGGAATGAATGTACGCTTTGTAAAAAATGCTCTTCTTAATAAATTGGTGTATGTGCTCCCAGGAAGTTCTTCAGTGCACTTTAGACCACCACATCTCATAATGTACAGTTTCAGCCGGTGGTTCACATGGTTCATTGTCGGCGATTCCTAACATGGACCCTGCCCGGCGCAAATAAATCCATACACAGACAACATTGTGCATGAACAAAATCAACTTTACTGAGAGAACATGTGGTTTATATAACCTTCTTTTGACCACCTGTTTCATTCCTTATATGGTAATCTTGGTCAGCCTTCCAATCACACACCTTCAGTCCTTATATGGCTTATAGATCAGTCTCATTCCTTATATGGTATTCTTTTGGTCGCCCAACCAATCACAGATCTTCAGACCTTATATGGTAATCTTTTAGTCACTCAACCAATCACATATCTTCAGACCTTATATGGTAATCTTTTGGGGGCCTGTGGTCCCACAGTTCCCCCTTTCTGTTCAACCATCATTATTTGCTTCATTGATCCAGCAATCAGTCTCCGCACATATTGAACCAAACAAGGCAAACCTATCATTATAATTAACAACACCCCCAGAACATACATTCCCACTTTAATAACATTCTTAACCTAGCCAGAAATTTCCCAGTGTCTGAAAAGGCTGGGGAGAGACATAAATGTCAAAAAGCCCATAACTATTTTAAACCATGTAAAATTCTCAAAAGGGGAGCATGGGTCCCCTGTCCTTCCTCCAACACTCCTTCCACACATACTGGTATGGGGAGAGCCCTATACTTCCACCCACACACTGAAGTTAACATGATACAGGTTCCTCTTCTCCGCTGTTGCAGAGGGTCTGGTTGGGTCCAGTGACGGGGGTCATGGGCATCTTGGTCTCAACGTTAGAGTCATTGTTCGATGTGGATGACGAGCTGCACTCCTGCACTGGGCGGACGTATTTTGCAGGTATCCACTTAGGACCTGTATCTGTGGAAACACAAGCATAACTTCTTTCCCATGTTATGAGGGTAGGGTCCCAGGATCTCACCAGTTTCTGGATCTTTTACTAAGACAGGCGCTTTGGGTTCTTGTGCCGTAGCATCACTGCTAAAATGGCGTAATATTGGTGGGAGTTTGTGATCAGAATAACAATTTAAAAAATTAAAAACATACAGAGTTTTAGATAACTTCTCCTGTGGTGTGAGGCCCTATGTTTCCCCTTTCTGTTGCCCAAGTAACAGTTTCAGCATATTATGTGCCCGCTCAATAAGAATTTGTTTAGGGACACCTAGGGCTGCAAAAGCTAGTGCAATAGATGAGTGAATGTACTTGAGGCAACCAAATTCCTGGTAGTGGGTAACATCAGCCAGTTATAGCTGAAGGCTTTGTAGGCCATGGGGGTTAGGTCATTATGAATGCAATTTAAAAAATTAAGAATATACAAAGCTTTTTACAGTCTTTTATGGGGGGTATATCACTCCCCCCATTTTCGTTTTAAAACGCATAACATAGCATGTACTTTTGTTATTATGAACAGCAAAACAATACATGTAATAAAATAACAAGTATTTCAAGTAATAATATCATACATTCTATACCATCACCCAGGGCCTGTAATTGCTGGGGAAATGCATCTCTCAGTGAGTACCTGGAGACCTTTCCTGGGTCAGGCTTCCAAGCTTCCTGAAAGAGGGTCCAGCTTCCCCCCAAGACCAAATCAGCAAATACTTTTAGTGTAGAAACACTTGGGTTTATTGGCTTACTTCCCTGTCCAGTCAGGGCCAAAGCTTGGCCAGAGCCTTAACCCCGAGTGGAAAGGTTTTCCTAAAATACCTATAAGCAAACTTTTATTAATCTCAATTGGTAAAATGTCCTTAAAATGATACATGTAGCAATACAACAGTATAATCAATGGTACCATGGACAATTGTAAACAACCAAAGGAATGCACGTGCATAACATCAAATAATACCTTATGGATAAATCCCTTTATAAAAATTCTATGTATTAATGCTATTCAGAATTATTGATCATATTAACTGTTTCTGCAGGTAGAAATACATTACACTTACACAGGTAACTTACTGAAAATACAAATTTAGGCTTAGCAAGAACAAAAAATGGTTGTCTTACTAGCTAAAACTTATTTTCAAATAATAATAGTTTGCATTTACAAAGACACCAATGTTGGGACAAAGCAAGTACCTCTCAAGAGTACAAAATAAGACAGAAGTCCTGTTAACTGTAAAATTGCAGGTGAACATAGTGATCTCTCTTAATTCCACAGGTTTCTGAGCAAAAACTGTTCTTTTCCTTTGGGTGGGGTAATTTGTCTGTAACTCAGACTTGTTAGTTAAAACAGTATTTGAAAGAAACATGAATTTTATGGAATAAAGTACTGGACGGGTTTCCCAGCTTTCCTGCAGGAGTACATTGTCCACGTCTCCCCCCTGCCACGCCTGCCCATTCTTGCTGTCGCTTCAGCGCACCACCTCGTGGGGTGCACACACTGTCATCTCGGGGCCAGTTGCCCCACCGCGCCGCGCCTGCTTCAGCGGCACAGCTGCGACCCAGCAGCGAAGGCAGAGTTCTACCCCCACCCGAGATGCGGGCTTGGTCGTCCCGACTGCCCGCTGCTTTCCGCGGCTGTGTGTCACCAAGCCGAAGGGGACGGGAGCCCTGGCTGCTGCGGGAGCGGCACGCATCGGCCCACACATGGTCCACCGGCTCCCAGCATGGCGGCCATGTGAGGCGGCCCTCACGTGCACGCCGCAGAATGGCAGTCGTGCCTCCCTGCGGCCGGAGCAGCTCTAACCCATGGTACAAGCGCCCAAAATCACAAGTCCCAGCGGGAGCGGCGGAGCGGTGCGGCTGGGGCTGCCCGCCAGCTCTCAAAATGGCAGCCGCGCCTCCCCCGCCTCCACCGCACTCCCGGGGTCACTGCAAACCATCCATAGCTTGGACTGTGTTAAACCCTCTACACTCTGACATACAGAGAGTGAACCGCACACACGTTAGCGTAACCCGCACGACCTGCACAAGGTCTTGCCGTGCTAAATCATACGAGTTTACCGCAGTTTCCAAAAAGCTAACAGCAAAAGGGGTACCTGCGCCGCTGTCTAAACTAAAACAATGCAGTTTCTCCCTGACACCACAAGGCAAGTTCTCCCATTCAGGTGGCCGGCCAGGCTGCCAAACAGCCAAAAAAGTATTTTCTCTGTGGCATCCTGCCTTCCTGCCACTGCCCATTGGATCGGGGGATAAAAGACCACGCCTCTCTCCAGGGTCAAATAAATTGGATGCCCAGGGGTTGTTTTCTCCCATAGCCCCAACAAACTTAGGATCTTTCAGCTGGGGCACAGAGGGCTTTGGCACAGCAGGAGCCGCAGCACAGTCCTTCTCCCGATCTCCAGATCATGCATGCACTGTGAGTGCCTCGAATTTTGTTCCCCACAGAAACAAAAGCTCTGTCAGTGCTTCGTCGCTGTGCAGCTTGGTCCCTCAAAGAGTCTCTTTGATTTTTCAAAATCTGTTCCACAGTCCCAGTTTGGCTACATGTTTCTATCGTCTCAGTTGAAGTAGGGTTAGGATTTTGCATAAATTTCAGTAGGTTTTTACAGTCTGAGTTAGCATTTTCCACTGCAAGTTTTAAAAGCAAAATATTTCGAGCTTTGAGGGTCTCTAAGATGGCTCTCCAAGATGGGAGCATTTCAGCAGCCAGCTTGTCCCCTTCAGTCACTCGGTCCCATAGCTTAACCCCGACCTCATTCCACAGTTCAGCGGTAAAAACAGTACTTTCAGCCAGCATTGGAATGTTCGACTCAGCCCACTTAAGTAAAACCTTAAGGCGCGAGCAGACACCAATCTGCCACGCTTTTGCAGTAATCGGGTCATAAGTTCAAAAACATGTCCCCTTTGAGTGGACATTCCTGTTCCCATGTCTTGGGTCTTATCTCTATTTTGGGCAGGGCACACCGGACTTCCCCGTCCCCCACGGCCGCTCGCCTTCAATCCCGAAGGGCTTGTGGACTGATCCTTTCCTGCTTCCTTTCAGCAGCGCCTTTAGTTCCATGGGGCCCGCCCACCAGCTGCACAGTTAGGCAATTATTCTCCTCACACAGGGCACCATTTGTCGGCGATTCCTAACACCGACCCTGCCCGGCTCAAGTAAATCCATACACAGACAACATTGTGCATGAACAAAATCAACTTTACTGAGAGAACATGCGGTTTATATAACCTTCTTTTGACCACCTGTTTCATTCCTTATATGGTATTCTTTTGGTCGCCCAACCAATCACAGATCTTCAGACCTTATGTGGTAATCTTTTAGTCACTCAACCAATCACAGATCTTCAGACCTTATATGGTAATCTTTTGGGGGCCGTGGTCCCACAGTTCATAGAGCAGGATGTTCAGGGTTTTCCAGCCAGGTTGCATCTGATGTTAGCAGCACACCTGACCCTTGCTTAATGTTTTTAAACTTCAGTATCATAGAAGGCATACTCAGAGCCTTGCTGTCAATCAGAAGAGTTGCAATTAACACCTGCAGTTCACAACTGGAAGCTTTTAGCTGGGCCACTTCCCAGCTACCACCCGAAGCCTGAGAAGCTGGGGAGAGGATTTCCTGCTTTTCCTGACAACTTCACTCATTTTCATTTTGCAATTGAATCCTGTGCAGTGGGCATGGCTTTATGAATTAAGAAACCTTTGACACAGCAGTCTTTGCAGTTGCGGGCATGATCTCTGAGAGGCTGAGCTGTAGTCAGTGCTTGAGGGATGGATGCTTTGTCTTCATCCATCTTCTCTGAATGTGAGCAGCAGTTGTGAAAGGAGAGACACTTCCCAGACCTTTTATAAAATTCTTTTTTATGTTTTGCATTAGTGCTAGTGACAAGAGAAATGCAGATACTTTTTACATAATAAATTGATGATGGATCTGTTAATCAGACTGATACAAGAGCATGCGCTTGTTCTTGGCCGGCATAGAGAGGGTAAAATCTGGGAGGTTTATCAATAGTGTGGTGCAGAGGCAGGAGAAGAGGATTTTCCTGGGAGACAAGGTTCATGAAAGGACTGCATAACCTGAGGAGGATCTGGACAGAAGTCTTATGCTGGGTGAAGACCTGGGGCTCCTGGCTTCCTCAAGTCCTGGGCCATGCAAATGTCCCTTGGGAGTCTTCTCATATGTAGAAAAGACAAGTAACACATTTTACAGAAAAAAGCAAGATGGCAATGCCAAGCTCATAATATAAAATTATAATATAAAATCTTGATGTGAAAGATGGAACCTTCATAATGTGTACCATTATGGCACCACCTGAGGAAAAAATGTTTGTGGGCAAGATAGCTAGAGCTAGCATCTGGTCAGTGCTACCCAAGCTAGGTGCTTTGGGCAGCAATAGGTTCCTGTTCTCATTTTGCCATGTTAATTATTTCATGCTCCTCCAAAGAGGACTGTTTGTACAGTACACTGCTATGTCTAGGTAGGGCTTTGAGTCTGTGTGGGGTAAAAAATAAAGAGTTTTTTTCTCAGTCAAAACGTGATGAGATTTGTGAGGGCACTTCAGTCCCAAGAGATTTAATTACCTGGTCTCGCACTGTTCCTCAAGAAATCCCAGTCTTTTGCTGAAATTAACTTTATCCTGGTGAGAGATAGATAATTTAGAAGGGCAACAAAGCTGGTGAAGGGTCAAGAAAGTAAGTCATATGAGGAGTGACTGAGAGAGCTGGGGTTGTTTGCCCTGGAGAAGAGGAGGCTCAGGGGAGACCTTATTGCTGTCTACAACTGCCTGAAAGGAGCTTGTACCAAGATGGGGGTCAGCCTCTTCTCCCAGGCAACCAGCAACATGGTAAGAAGAAATGGCCTCAAGCTGTGCCAGGAGGAGTTCAGGTTGGACATGAGGAAGAATTCCTTCGAAGCAAGAGGGATGACCCTGGTAACTGCAGGCCTCTCAGTCTCACTTCAGTGCTTGGTTAAATTATGGAGAAGATTATTCTGGAAGTTACTGAAAAACACCTGAAAGCAAATGCAGTCATTGGTCACAGCCAGCACAGCTTTATGAGGAGAGGGTCCTGCTTGACAAACTTAATTCCTTTTTGTGACAAGGTAACCCACCTAATTGATAAAGGGAAGCCCAGGTGATGTGATATTTTTGGATTTCAGTAAAGCTTTTGATACTATCTCTCACAGGATCCTTATGGATATGTCATATGCTGGGTGAGCAACTGGCTGAGGGCCAGGCACAAAGGGTTACAGTGAATGGGGTGACATCAGCCTGGTGACCTGTCACTAGTGTGGTTCTACAGGACTCCACCTTAGGGCCTGTGCTCTTCCATGTCTTCATAAATGACTTGGGTACAGAACTTGAACTCAAAGATATACTCAAAGATATAAACTGGGACACTAAATTGAGAGGAGCTTTTGAAGGCAGAGAGGCGCTGCAGAGAGACCTCAACTAGTTAGAGGGCTGGGCAATCACCAAACACATAAAGTTTAACAAAGACAAGTGCTAGATTCTGCACCTGGAACAGGGGAACCCTGTATCTACGGACAGACCAGGCTACAAAAGGCTGGGAGAGCAGCCCCATGGAAACAGACCTGTGGGTCCAGGCTGATGACAAGTTGAACATGAGCCAGCAGTGCCCTGGCAGCCAAGAGGCCCAGCCGTGTCCTGGGGGGCATCAGGCACGGCATCGCCAGCCAGGCAAGGGAGGGGATTGTCCTGCTCTGCTCTGCACTGGGGCAGCCTCACCTCGAGTTCTGGGGACATTTTGGGGTGTCACAATACAAGGATATAAAGCTATTGGAGAGTGTCCAAAGGAGGACCACAAGGATGGTGAAGGGCCTTGAGGGGAAGCCGTACGAGGAGCAGCTGAGGGCACTCAGTCTGTTCAGCCTGGAGGAATTTGAGGAGAGACCTCATTGCGGCCTACAACTTCCACGTGAGGGGAAGCAGACGGACAGGCACTGATCTCTGTGGTGACCAGTAACAAGACCTGAGGGAATGGGTTGGAATTGTGTCAGGGGAGATTTAGGTGGAATATAAGGAAAACGTTCTTCACCGAGAGGGTGGTTGGGCACTGGAAGAAGCTCTCCAGGGAAGTGGTCACAGCACTGAGTCTGACAGAGTCCAATACTTTGAGCTGGATGATGCTGTCAGGCACACGGAGTGATTCTTGGGATGTTCTGTGCAGGGCCAGGAATTGTACTTTGATGATCCTTGTGGGTCCCTTACAACTCAGGACATTCTAAGATTCTATGGCTTTGTTTGCTTTCATAGCAACAGAATGTTTGGCACTGGATGGAAGCCAGCCAGGGCTGACACAGATACAGAGGTTTTGGAGAAGTTGGGAATGTGCTGGTTTTTTCCTCTCCTTTTATTTGTCCAGACTCACCTTTTTGAAGGAGAGAGTAAGAGAAGATTTGCTCCCAGAATTAGGCAGTCCCTGTTCAGCCAGGGGTAGTAGGTGTTGTTCTTTGTAGCCAGGGCGACACTGGGCAGAAGCATGGGATGGGTTTCACAGAAAGGTCACACCACACAGGTCTTCTCCCTCCAAAGAAAAAGCAGGAGCGGGCTACCTTGTGTTCCCCTTTACAGGGCTTTTTGCATATGGCTGAAAACCTGCCTTTGGTTAGGAACAGCTTTTGAGAGTGACTTTTCTCCAGGAACACAGATACAGGAAGGAAGTAGGTAAAGGGGAAACCCAGATTAGACATTGGGCTGGAATTAGTTTGGAGAAGAGATGAATGAAAGCACCTGCTTGCTGCGGGGGGAATGTGGAGTTTTTGGTTTCATAGGGATATGAATGCCTTACTTCACTCTGAGGATGATGAGGCACTGAAACAGGTTGCCCAGAGAAGTTGTGGATTTCCCATTCCTGGAAGCATACAAGGCCTAGTGGAAGGTTCCCTGCTCATGGCAGGGAGTTTGGAATGAGATAATCTTTCAGGTCCCTTCCAACTCAAACTATTCTATGATTCTATGAGATAGATCTGTTTTTGCTCTTTCTGTGTTAGCATACCTGGAGACTGCTTCTAATACCTGCAGAGTTGCTGGGCTTTGGTTTCTAGAAAACAGTTATGTGTTGGCTTACCCTCATCTGTACCTGCAACCCCCAGGTGAAACAAGGAGATGACATTTCTGTTACCCCAGAAGAGAGATATTAACGAAAAAGATGCACAGGGAAAGGCAAAGTCAGGGAGAGCAGATGAATTAAAAAGCTCTGTCTTGATAGACTGCAATTTCAATGTAGCTACACCTGACACTTACGGGAATGCTAAAGATGCCAAAGTTAGTCTTGCAACATGTTTGCTTGCACACCTCAGTACTTGATTTTACATGCATATGTGAGATCTGCAGGCATCTGAGCCACTTTTGCTGGCCCCACCATTTTATTGACTCCGGAAGCATGCTGGAACAGCTTCTATTGAAAAGAACTGGGGGCTGTTGAATTTAAAGACAAAATAGAGCTCAGTTTAGGCTAAGTAGAGCTAGAGTAGAGTAGTTTACTGCTGTACTTTTTATGTGGTCCTGGTCTAATTTTAATTCAGGGATAGTAAAAATGCTGATTACACTCAGCCAGTAAAGCAAAGCTTTGTGGAAGAGGATTTCTGTATTTATCTTTTATTGTGGTAATACCTCCGTTGTTAATAATGTTATTAAATAACATGCTGCATAAAAAGGGACCATGTGTGTTTTTGCGGTCACATCCAAGGTTGTGTCACATGGCAGAGAGCAGGATAGATGTGCTATTGCTCACTCTACCGCTCCTGCCTTTAAAAGGGTATATTCATTATATGTTCATACCAGTGGATGACACCAGTCGATCCACCTCTGTCTTCAGGGCAAGTTAGAAGTATTTTCCTGAAGAAATCTGAACAGAGGGAGGACTTTGGGATTGTCAGATCTTGTTGGGAGAGGACAAGAAGGAAATTCATTTCCTCTTGGACATCTTTATGAGGCAGCTCCAGTGTTAGAGATAATGAGTATGCTGCTTGAATTCTAAAGCTTTCAGTTTCATGCTTTATTTTTTAAAAATACTAATACCTACCATTAAGTACACATTCTTTGCAGACTCACTAGAGATCTCTGTGCTGCTCCCACTGAATCCCTTGTAGTTACTCAGGAAAATAAACAATCCTTCTTACTCACACAGAGAACAGTAATGTTTTTGCCAGTCCAGGGGTTGCTGTACTTCAGTTTGTGGCTCATTAGAAATTTAAAGAGTGTTTGGAAAAAAACAGTGGGAGTCTTTTTCCAATAATCTTATTTAGCTGGAAATCATCTGAAATCTGATTTGTTTTTTTGGTTTATTACCTTCACTCAGCTAATTCAGGGGTATGAAATTTTAAAAAGATGATTAAGAAGAAACTAGAGATTACCAGTGCCCTGTCCTGATAAAGTGGTGTTTGTGCTGTAGGCAGACTGGTGTCCGCATGTCTTTCTTAGAAGCTGCAATTGTCTCTGGTGATTTCTTTCTGATTTAAAATAACACCATGTCTCTTTTTTCTTGCAGAATGAAGAGACATAAGTGGCCCTACAAATGTCCTTCACGAAGGAAGATCCTGATCCTGTGTGTTACTGGGTGGCTGATTGCAATGCTGAAGCTCCTCCATGTCGAAAGACACTTTTTTCCCTCTAGGGGCATTTACTTGGTTGAGCATGTCTTGAGTACTTCTTCTTATGTTAGAAACAGATATTCATACTCTAGAAATGAGTTCCAGTATGAAATTAATTGTTCATCTATATACGAACAAGATCCTCGTGAAATTGGCAAGAGTTTAGAAATAAGAAGAAAAGAAATAGTTGATTTAGCTGATGAGGATGTTGTAGCAATGACAAGTGACTGCCACGTGTATCATTCACTTAGGAAATACCACCTAAAACCTGTTTCTCCAGAGGAGGAGAGTTTTCCAATCGCCTATTCTTTGGTTGTTCACAAAGATGCAGCAATGGTAGAAAGGCTCATACTTTCATTGTACAGTCGTCAAAATATTTACTGCATCCACTATGACCAAAAAGCAGCAAAACCTTTCAAATCTGCTTTGAACAATCTAGCTAAATGTTTCCCAAATATTTTCATTGCATCAAAATTGGAGACAGTGGATTATGCACATATTTCACGTCTGCAAGCAGATTTCAATTGTTTGTCTGATTTGATGGACTCTCCAGTTCCCTGGAAGTATGTTATCAATTTGTGTGGCCAAGATTTCCCTTTGAGATCAAATTTTGAGTTGGTCGCTGAACTGAAGAAACTCGGTGGGGGAAACATGCTGGAAACTTCGAAGCCAAGCAGTAGCAAAAGAGAACGATTTACTTATCACTATGAACTTATGAAAGTGCCTTATGAATACATGCAGATGCCTGTAAAAACCAACATCTCCAAGAATCCGCCACCTCATAATATTGAGATATTTGTAGGCAGTGCCTATTTTGTTTTAAGCCGAGAATTTATTCAATATACCCTTGAAAGCTCACTTGCAAAAGATTTTTTTGAGTGGTCAAGGGACACTTACTCTCCAGATGAACATTTCTGGGCTACTCTTGTACGCGTTCCTGGGGTCCCTGGGGAAGTTCCAAGGTCATCCCAGGATGTAACAGACTTACAGAGCAAAACTCGTCTGGTGAAATGGAATTATCTTGAAGACTATTTGTATCCTCCCTGCACTGGTACCCACCTTCGCAGTGTCTGCATTTATGGGGCTGGAGAATTAAGATGGCTTCTGAATTACGGGCACTGGTTCGCCAACAAGATTGACTCCAAAGTAGACCCTGTCCTGGTAAAATGCTTGGCAGAAAAGGTGGCAGAACAACAGAAGGAGTGGGTACATTTGTCCTCTGATGAACGCTTTCTGCACTTAAGTTCTACAAATGCCTCACTATAGCAGCACTGTGTTCTCTGCTGTCAGTGCTGTGTACTGCTGTAGCACGGCGCCTGCAGTTCCCTGCCTTGACCTCCTGCAGGATGGCAGCAAGAAAAACATCCATTTCTCGTAAAGTTCAGGGCCCTGGACAGCTGGGTGCCTGGCTATTTATTTATGAAAAGTCATGGCTCTTTGATTAATTGTTTTGTAACTTGCAACAATAAACCTGTAGTTGTTCTTCAGGGTGATTCTGAGAGGGTGAAGTTTGCTTTTGTAGGCCCTTGTGCTGTCTGACCCAATGGAGTATTTCAGAACGTCTTTTACTTCAAGTGTGTTTGTATCTTTCATACGAAACTCCAGCATGTTTGTCTGCCTGTCCTCTTTTCCTTCACTTTTGCTTTTCTTAAAGGAATGAAACAAAGACCTCTGTATCTGCTACCTCAGGAAAACTGCAAGTGCCCATCTCACAGACAAAACCAAGAGATCAGCATGACACCAAATGAGCCATGTGACCTCACCTGAAGTTCCACACTTCTCATCTGTGGGAGCTGCACAATGTGAATCTGTGTGGGATCTTTGCAATGTGAATATGACTGGATGATATAAGGGAAAGAAGATCCGTATATACTGTGTTGTCTGTACCATTGTTCTTTTCTCCCAGCTAACCTGTGCATTGCTTTTCCTTCTACAAAGCATGTGCTCAGATTCTGTGCCATGCTACGAAACCAGAGAAAGTTGGTTGAAACAGTTGTGCACTGTTAAGTCTTCGAAGGAAGAATACATGCATGCCCCAAGGCAGGCTCTGCAGCCACTTACAGGAGATATCCATGCCAGAAGAGGTCAATCTTCATTTCTGTCTCTGCCCGTAGGAGTATCCTTCTGTGAAATCCCAGTCCTCTTGAGACAGTATATCTACACATAGTGGATAACAAGTGCTATTTCTAGTTAGTGTTCAGCAGTGTGGGGCTTTGTTGAAGTGCGGAAGGTTGAGCAGTAATCATAAGAATAGCCATATTGCAGAAGTGAAGACCCTGTGTGAAGTGTTGCTCTGTGCAAGTTCCGTGGCTTTGCGCCGCTATGATCCCAGGCTGACAGGTGTCTGAATGGGCCCTGGTTCAGCTGTAGAGCAAGAGTTCTCCAACAGCCACTGCTTGCCATGGCCCTGCCAGGCTTCCTGGTAGTGAAGTGGCTCAGGAGCCTCCTTGCAGCTGGGCTTCCCATGCTACAGCATGAGACAAGTGTTTGCTAGTGTTGGGGTGTCTGCAGAAACTCCTGCAACTCAGAAATGCCTCTTGACATTTTGGGGGTTTCTCTAGAGCATTGCTCTGCCACAAGTTTAGTTTTGGTGGTTCTAGTGGACCCTGGAGTTTAGCTTTTTCCATGCCACTGTCTTTTTTCTAGCCATCTGTCTTTTATTAAGGGGCCTTTCCCCATGAGTGACTTTGGGATATCAGTATCTGGTCTTACTGATCTACAGATTGTTGCAGTAATGACCATCTCATGTTGATGAGAAATCTTTGTTCCTTATTTGAGCTGAGAGAACTCTTTTTGGTCTCTGTTTTTGTTTCTAAATGTAGTCACAGTGAAGTCATCTGTGACTTAAGAGTGGTTTTAGAGTCAGGAGTCTCAGGCCTTTTTCCACATTTGTGACACTGATTTTCAGTAAGACCTCAGAAAAGCCACCTGAGTTTTCTGTTTCAGCTGTTCCTGTTGTAAAATGGGAACCATAATCTTCTATTGTCTTGCTAAGCACTTTGAAACCTGTGGGTGTTGTTGGTTGGTTGCACAATACTAATTATTTATTGAACTATTTGTGGAGTCTATGGCTGCACAGGTCAAGTATTTCTTTAATGTACTCTTTCTGAAATAAATGGGGATTATTTTTAAAGTCTCTGTTGCTTACTTCAGTGATATGCCGTGTCTACCCAGGGCTGTCCTGACTTGATGTAATTTATAGACGCTTTGTAGAAAATGAAATATTGGTAGTATTTACAGATTCATACCTTAGTACTTGCATAAAAATGGAGTCCCTATGTGGTAAAAAGGTTAATAAAAGAGAACGTAGGATCCCAGAGGACCAAGCTACAGCCTTCTGTACATATAAATTGATGCTTAATGATATATTTGAAATTTTGTATTTATTTAAACTGGCTTTGTGTATGTATGTACACACATACCCATTTGTGTTTAATTGGAGTTGTTTGATCTGCCATAAATTTGTAAAAATAATCCACCAGCATATTAAACTTCACTGAAGTATATAATTTTAATCAACTTGCAACTTTGTGCTACTTTAATTGAATTGGGTTGAATGATACCTGTCATTTAACTAGTTTGAAATAAAGCAGCTTGTTCTTCTGAGGTGATGGAGAAGTGGATGTGGATGTGGCACAGTGTGAGGCAGCATCATCTGTTACAGCAGTAAGTTTGCTAGATGGAGAAGTGGAACATGTACAAGCATAATTGCAACTTTATGAAGTGCTGATTTGCTAATAAATTCTAGATATTTCTGGTTTTTTGAAAGTAACTTTAAAAGCTATTCAAGGTTGTAGAAAGGCAGTTCACAAAAATCGATCATAGGATTGATGAGGCTGGAAGAATATCTAGTCCAGCCTCTTGCTCATGACAGGATAAACAATGAATTTGGGCTGGGTTTCTTGGGTTTTCCAGGGAATCTTGCAGATCTCTAAGGAAGAAGGAACATTTTCCATTGTTTCCAAAAAAAAAGAACAGTCAAAATGTAAGTGTCTTAACTTTTGAATATTTTTCTCTCTGTCTTTTGACTTTGCATTCAGCAGTGTTGCCATACTGATGCCTGTTTCACAGTTAAGTGGTTAGACTGCAGGGGTGGATAACAACTTCATTGTCATTGTTCTTTACACAGGTAGATCTGCCATTGCTGAAAATGGACCCAAGGCATGATCCACAAACTTTCTGTGAGGAAAGTGGCTGAACCTAATTTATGGCAAAGCAAATAAGAAGTTTTATTTGAGCCAAAACTTAGATTATAGGCACTTATCTCACATGGTTGGTTGGGGGTTTGTTTGTTTGTTTGTTTGTTGGTTGGTTGGTTTGGTTTTCCTTAGTAAAGCTTAGATGTCCTTTTCATTCCTTTCCTCACTTCTGAGAGATCCTCTTTTAAGCTATTTCCCAAATTTGAAGTGCACATACATTTACACATATTAGATGGTTTCCTCTGTATTTGTTCTGCTGAAGAAGCCCCATGCTGGCCTTCTTCCACACACCCTGCCCTGTGCTGGTCACGTGAAGAATCTGGACTATCAGCTGACCTAGTTTTTCCATTCAGGAAGGATGCATGAGCAGTGCAATAGTACTGTTCCTGGCTGTCAGCACTGGTATACAGGTCTAGCCCACTATTTTATTAGTGGCTGCAAACAGCAAAAATGCTGAATGCATTCTAACATGGACAAGTAAAGTAAGGAAGAAAAGGAAATAATGAGCTTTAGTGAAAGAGATGCAGAGCCAACATTTGTACAAGTTGTCTTGTTAATGAATTTGTTAGGCTAGACGTGGAGTCCAGAGAATAGTATATACAAACACAAATGCCTCACTATGTATTTTCTTTGACATTGGAATAAAGGGATGTGAAAGGAAAGACTAGGAATTAGACATCTAATATGTAATTGTAATTAAAACAGACTTGACCTGTTGAGTATTTCCATGACTGCGATGTCATTACTGTGGCATTTGAATCAGAATGCATAAACGTAAGAAAACCAGTATTTGGGCAGCAAATGTGGAGTATGTGTGGCACACTAATGTATGTTTGCAGTGTGACTTTGTGTTTTATTTCAGGTGTAATATCTCTTTTTACTTGGTGTTTTTACAGAACTTGGGTTGTTCTTGGTGGTGATAATTTCCACTCATAGAAATACTTCAGAACAATGTGATCTGTTACTAAGATGCAGTAAATCTGTACTGAAAGTACCCCAGTGCAGCTTGGTATTTCAAGCTGACAGTTAAGCACTCTATCCTGGTCCTGTTTCTTCAGAGCTACAAAACTCTTTCATTTTCTGTGGCTAAGGGATACTAAACTTTATAGTACCAATCTTTCTTAGGAAAAGGAGAAAGCAAAAACCATGAAACTTTGGATGAGGCATTTTCCCAAGTGAGATGGTGTATTGCTCTTGCATGTCGAGTTTTTGGTAGCAGGAGGAGTGTGGAGGTGGATTCTGTGAGGAGATGCCAGGAGCTTCCCCCATGTCCGACAGAGCCTGTGCCAGCCAGCTCCAAGATGGACTTGCTGCTGGACAAGGCTGAGCCCATCAGTGACAGTGGACATATTTAACAAGGGGAAAAAACCTTACTGGGCAACAGCAACTACAGCCAGAGAAGAGAGGAGTTAGTGAGAAACAGCTCAGTAGGTACCAGGTCAGTGAAAAGGAGGAGATGCTCCACATATTGGGGCTGGGATTTCCCTGCAGCCCATGGTGCACACCATGGTGAGGCAACTGTGCCCCTGCAGCCCATGGAGGTCCGTGTGGCACAGAGATCCACTTGCAACCCGTTGAGGAACCCACGCTGAAGCAGATGGGTGCTCAAAGGAGGCTGTAACCCCATGGGAAGCCCACACTGGGGCAGGCTCTTGGCTGGATATGTGGCCCCATGGAGAGAGGAGCTCATGCTGGAGCAGGGTTGCTGGCAGGATTTGTGCCCCATGGGGGACCCACGCTGGAACAGGCTGTGCCTGAAGAACTGCACCCTGAGGAAGGGACGCACTCTGAAGCGGTTTGTAAAGAGCTGCAGCGTGTGGGAAATGCCCACACTGGAGACGTTCATGAAGGACTGCTGGAGGGACCTCATGCTGGAGTAGGGAAGAGTGTGAAGAGGAAGGAGCGGCAGGGGCAACGTGAGATGAACTGACCGCAAACTCCTTTCTCTATTTCCCTGTGCCACTGAAGGGGAGGAGGTAAAGAAAATTAGGAATGAAGTTGAGCCCAGGAAGAAGGTGCGGGTGAGGGAGGGTGGGTTTTTTGAAGATCTGTTTTCATTTTCTCATTACCCTAGTCTGGATTGCTAAGAAATTAATTTTCCCCAAGTTGAGTCTGTTTTGTCCATGACAGTAATAGATGAGTGATCTCTCCCTGTCCTTATCTCAACCCAGAAGCCTTTCATTACATTTTTTCTCCTCTGTCCAGCTGAGGAGAGGCGTGACAGAATGGCTTTGGTGGGCAGCTGTCATCCAGCCAGGATCAACCCAACACAGATGGGAAGGAGTCAGATGGTATTTTGTTAACAGGGACAAGGACAGTAAGTTTTATTGCTACTGAGCCTCCACTTATGTCTTAGCAGAGGCTTGTTTAAGTGGAAATGCTTGCATATAGCATGGTTGCTGGTGCCATCTCTGATCAAGGTAAACAAGACTTGAATTAGTACATTTTAAAAACAAAGATAATTTCACCAAAAAAATGCCTGGTGCCTGTATCAGTTTCTTGTCTTGTAAAAAAACAGGTGCTTAAAAATTTACTGAAATTTGACTAGGGGGTTACAAAAAGACTCAGGAGACTGCGCTGATTGCATCTGAGAGGACAGGAAAAGTAGCATCTGATTTTTTGCTCATGGCAGGTCAATGGTTTGTAATGATGCTTTCTGTGTTATATGTAGAAACCTATTTTTTGTATGTGCTAATTTGAAAAACTAGTGACTGACTTCCACCTTGCATATCAAGCATTTGCTTCTAACACATGTGACTTTATTTAAAAGACTCTTCCCTGGACTACAATTAGAGGCTTCATTGTGATTTAAATTAAAGGCAACAGATTTTCTATTGCTGAGCCTCTTTTCTTGGCCTGAATTTGTGCTCTGAGATGGAAAGGGCCGCAAGTCTAAACTTTACCTGGGGCAATGAGAAGATTAGAGGGTACACGGAGATGCTGCAGGTGGCATTATTACCACCATACCAGCTGTTATGCTACTATATAGAGAGCTGTTATGCTATTAATGTTGCTGTGGCATAACAGCTGGAAAATAAGACTAACTGCATCTTATACTGTAGAGGCTCAAATCACCATTTATTAATAAATGTGACAGGAATTGGAAATCACACTTGGAAATAACTACACACAAATATTTCAGCACCAAATTGCTAGGGACCATAGGAAGTAGGATGAAAACACATGTAGGTGGTATATGCATTTTTATCTGCTGTGTGGAATAATTAGCTGTAGATGCATTGCAAGACCTTTCAGTTAGCAGAAAGTAAAAGTACTCTTGCTACAGAGATTTGACATAGCAGAATTGAAGGGACCAATTTACTTTCTCCAAGCAACGTTATGCTTCCCTTTTTTTCCTACCATTGTTTCTTACCTTTTAATGCAGCAGTCCCAGCCTCTTTATGGCTGTAAGATACCCATATCAATTAAATTTTATTGCTTACTCCTGATTTACTCTAAGCTGCTTTGGACTGCAAAACTTGCTTTCTGTCTCTGAAGCAGTTCTAAGGACTCTTAGTGCAATCAGCGTGTGCCATGGCTGGATTTCTATTTAATTGACTTTAGTGGGATATGTGCATATGCTCAGCTATCCTGGGCCTGAACTGGTACAATATTTATCAGCTTGCATCACTGGGAGATTAACCGTATTTTACTCCACATGTATTTGAAGGGAAAATTATCAAAAATAACCTTTGTTCCTATGCCAAACTCAACTTCTTCCTCTTGTCTTGAAGTCTGCGTGGTACAGGATACATCTAAAATGCTGTGTCAAGAAGATGCATCCAAAGGAGTAAAATCATGCACATCACCAAAAAAAAGGAGAAAATAAAAAGCTGGTTTGGAAAAGTAATTTCAAGTAATTGAAAAAACAGATGATGCTGTGACTTGAATAGGGATAACATACATGCGGCTGTTGCTGCAACCATTTGGAATCACTTCTCTGACATTTGTACTGCTAACAATATTCTTAAAAATGCACTCTGAGTTCCAGGCTCTTGCTCAGCTGGGATGTGGATCTATACAATTGGTAAAGCTTCATCCCTCTTCTTTGCAGAACAGAGTTGTACCCGTGAAACCATGAGCAGGCTTAGGTGGTTTATTTCTTTTCTAAGCCTCTGATTCCAGAATTCCTGTAAGATAGAGCAGAACCAGAAAGCACATGTCTGGTGGCATGCAAGTGATTGGACAAGACAGCCTCTTGAAGATGTAGCTGCCTCCACAAACCAAGCTGGAGCAGGAATCAGCCCACTCAGCCAGCAGAGCAAGCCTTGTCTCTGTTTCATTTCATTAGAGCACATCAGGATTATAACTTTCCAGACCAGCCAGCTAATTGTATAATCTGTGTTGTTTTTATTGGCTGAAGAATCATGGCATTTTCTCTTATGGCTTTCTTAAATTAAGATTTATTGAAAGTCTCTGTACATAGAACTTTGGAGCAGACACAGTATGTCTTCTATTACTGCATGTCTTGTCCTCATTTGAAATCAAGGCAGCCAAATCAGGTTCTGCAGTAATAAAACCAGAGAGCTGAAGACATGAAAAACTGAGTCATCCTAAAATTGAGTAGCTGTAGCATTTTACTTCTCTGCGGTCATTGAGGAGATAGTTTTACATTCAGTTTCAGAAATCTGAGACATCTAATAAAGCAGAATACCAAGAAGTGTAGATATTAAAGCAAAATTTACCTGGAGCACCTGGCCTGAAAGGTTTTTTTTCAGTCTGTGTGAAGAGATACGCTTCCATGTCAATTGTTGGACAGATGTGCACACCATGGAGCTGCTGCTGGCACTGTGGCAGTGTCACCAGTTTCCCCATTGCCTCAGAAGCTGTGCTCTCTGCCACTGAGGCACTGCTCACTGCAGTCACTATGTGAAGGGGCAGAAGAGGTAGCTGCTGTCTCACCATTCTAGAAATAACCCTTTGGGCAGTGATCTTACCCAGCAGTGTTTCAAGGCCATTGGAGTAGCCAAACATGACAGACAATGAGCTCCAATATTGCAGCCTTGGAAAGAGAGGAGACAATGGCTGGGCTGCATGGATCCCAACAAGAAAAAACACTCAGGCATGCAGACAGGTTCCCTTCAGATGACTAGGTACAGGAAGTGTGGGTTTGGGTTGTGATAAGGAAGTGTGTTGCACTCTGAAAGCCAGTTTAATATGCAGCAGGAACTAATTTGCTTAGCGCAAGAATATTTGGCCACCACTTCATCAAAGCAGCTTTTTCTGCTGTCGTATTTCTACTGTTTGTGCTTGTTTGGGGCTTTTGACAGATTTTTTTTTTAAAATCTGTTTCAAATTTCTTATTTGAAGTATCATGCAGAACTCAAGATATTCAAGTCCAGCTGATGGGTAGAGTGACGTGATTTGACAAGGTTTTCAGCTGCCTTAGAGACTTTCCATATTTGCCAGGTTAGCTGATGGTAGCATGAAGTTTGGGTGTTGTTCACAGAGAGTTTAAAATTAAATGTTTTCTGTTGAACAAGTGGCACTTTGCATAGTGTCTAAGACAGACGGTTCTGAATATCCAGTCTGCTGGTGGCTGGTGCCTTCTCCTTCAGCAGAGGCATGATGAGGTGGTGAACCTTTGCACTCCAGTAAACCACAGTGACTGCTGGACTGTAAGGGGAAAAGACCAGCTTTCTCTTTTGGTTGCTGTTAACTGAGGTCAGTGTCCAAGACTGGATTAGCTGGCAAGACTGGTGAAGTCACGTTTGTCCACACAGTCAAGTCATAGGGATGTGGGAGGTGCCTGTTCAGACAATTCAGTTGAGATTTGGCTGTTTTTTGCATGGAGTCAAAAAGTGATGCCCTCCTGGAGTCCTGTCAGTCAAAGGGAGCTTCTCTTGCCTGCTAGACTGGGGTGCGGGTATGTTTGAAGACTGAAAGGCCAAATGAGGGTGAGCTGTGTAGCTGCTGGGTGATTAGTAACCCTGCGTGGTTACTTTGCTTCACAACAAACTAGTCCAGCAGTCTTTCTAACAGTGGATTAATTCTCCTTTCCTCTGGCTGATGGGTAAATGCTGCTGAAATATCCTTTTACTTCTGTTTTCTGTTGAGTCTATTGTTGTGATCAACCATTTGTCCTTTTGTGTGATGTGTACAGAAAAGCAATTCCATAAGCTTCTCCTTGCTCAGGAGTCCTGGAAGGTACAAGTGGGCCATTGTTCAGCGCTGCAGTTGACCCTGCTGATGCGAATGAACCATGTGCTGAATGTTTAATGGAAACTGAGTTATGGATGAATGACTTGACCAGATAAAAGTAAAATGACACCCAGAGGGAAGGGAAAGCAGCCAAAAAGAAGTTATGTCAGTGCTTCTGATAAATGGAAGTACCCGCCTTTTTTTAACCCCAAGCAACTTGATCTTGGGCCATAAATGAAGGAAATGAACAAATCAGCTGTACTACATATTGCTTAATCTAGCAGGCAGAAATATAATGGAGGTCTAGTGGCTGGAACACGATGCCAGATATTTGCAATAAAATTTAAATTATAACTCTTTTTCAGCAAAGGAATTTGCCTTTGGAACAAATTGTCAAGGATATGTTTGATTCTTTGTCATGTGAAGACAGTAGTTTAGCAGTAACTTCAAGGCTTGAAATGGGAATTGCTCTGATATTTCATGGTCTATACTATGCAGAAGGCAGGCTACATTTTCTCAAGGCTGCAGATAAAATCATAGGATCAGATTAGAAAAAAAGTACAGCTAAGTTCAAGTGGGAATGGAAGTTGCTCACATCGATCATTATGAACACAAAGGGCCTTTGCGTTAATTAGCACCAGTGATGATGGTCTACACTTAAAAGTGGTTAGCTTTATTTTTTCTGCTCTTGTTGAATCGGCTGAAACCATACTAGTAGGAGAAGTTACACCTGTTTAGCTGCATAGTTTATCCTTATGTAGTTTAATCTTGTTAGGAAGGAGAACAAATGATAAAAAGGATGATCATCTGTACAGCACTTACACAAGCAGCTGTATCAGTAACAAATCATAAGCCTAATCAAAGATATTGCACCAGCACAGACACTTACATGTAAAGGTCAGAAGACCTGGGATCCAGTGACCCAAACTCGTAACCATGGCCGTGGGACTTTTAAGTGCTGTCAGTCTCAGCTGATGGTGCTCCTGCGTAGGGTATGGAGGAAAAATCTGCAGCTGGACACTTGTGATTGCTGCTCCTGCAGCAGTAGAATGCTGCTTGTGATATTTTGTGCTACAACCTTCCATACTAATACACCTACGCAGAGTGTTGGCCTACAAGCTAAAGGAAAGTCAACAGCTAGTGATGCAAATTCAGTCTAAAAGCCAAGTTGAACGTTTTGGTGGGTCATATGCTACTGAAAAGCAACACCTCTAACTGAAGTTAATGAAAAGATACTGCTGCTGCACAGTCACATCTTGATTCCTCTTTGGTGTAAGGTAATCACTTTATCTCCCAGCACAATCCCACTTCAGACTTCAAAGTGTTGCTCTTTGCTGTTTGTTGCCTGCACACGGATCCCCTTCCTGCCACCAACTTGCTTAAAAAATTATAAGTGAGGCTTACTCAAAGGCTTCTCAGGAAGCCTTGACAGTCACCAAGCAATTTTTCGAGTTCCAGAAATTTTTCCTTCTTTTCCTGAAACAGTTTTAAACTTCAGTTTTCCAGACTCTGGGAGGGCCTCCTCAGAGAAAGATTATGGTTTAACTAAATACGGGAAAGAAAAAGAAATGGCGTAAATGAGACACAGAAGTAAAATGTAATTTCTGCCTGTAATTCAGGCTGTCGTTTCAAGAGCATGCTCCAAGGGACTGATCCCTTCCTGCTGTGGCTGCAGCAACCCAGCCTTTTTTTAATTTTTTTTTTGCTAATGTCGGGAGTGGCTTCCATAGCAAATCAGTTTTACACTTCTGTTGAAAAATATCTTAAATTTAATGACCCTGAGATAGATGTTGATGTGTTAGGACAGTTGGAGTGTTCATAAGTGGACAGTGATCTACAGCTGCATTGGCCCGATCAGCTGGCTTGTCCCCATGGGCAATCTGCATTACCCTACATTTATGAAATGTTTACTTCATAATCAAATTGGTTAAAAAAGGATTCTGTTTGTAGATGCTGCTCTGGGAGCAGGACTGCTTTATGAAGACATCAGTTTCTTCTGGGGCTGGTGGTATAGGTCGAGCTGGTGAAGGACGTGCTGCTGCAGGGGGCTGGTGGGAGGCAGACAGGGAGGGAGGGATGTTCCCCTAGGCATAGCTGTGCCACACCCCAGCAGAGAGAGCTCTGCAGGCCTCCCTCCCTGCCAGGAGGGGAGGGAGCTCCGTGAGGCCAGACAAGGAGGCCGGAGGCTGCAAGGGATGCTGTGGGAGTAAAATGAAGGCTGCAGAGAGGCAGAGAAGGGTGTGTCCGTGTAAAGACGGTATATTTACTCTCCTTGCATAGTATATATATGTAAGATCTGGATGGCGTGAAGGCTCCTTTCCCCCCCTCCCTCCCATATGCATTTTGTTGTTTTAGCTTTTGTTAGTATTTTTCCATTATTGCTTTTAATGATTTGAAAAATGCAGCTTATCTAAGATGACCTCCTGTTTAAGACAGTGACCAATATCTTAATCACATACCTGGGGTCTTACGTTCTTACCTGGATCCATATGTAAAGAAAAAGCAATTTCTGAGGGACTGAATATAACCAAAATAGTGCCAATGTGTGTATGCTCTTTTTATTGTGTTCAGGTGACCCATCATTTAAATGGCATTTTTTTTGTCTCTGTCCCCTCCCATGTCTGTACAAAGCTTTAAATACAGGCAGTCCGTGAATTTGATATTTTTGATATTGCAAGTAACCAGATGTGAGAGCAAAGCATGAAAAAGAAGAGTCAAGGCATCGCAGGTGCGGAGTATCTCTGAAAAGAAAGCATTTAAAAGTACAAAGAAATTAGTTTTGCTTGGCTTCTGCTATGACAAAGCCATTTAAATAATGTCAGTTGGATGATGGTTATAGTTAGATTTGAAGCAAAGCTCTGAGCTTGATATTAAATTATATGCAGTTTCAAGGATGTCACCAGTAAACTTATCAGAAAATACCTGCTGAAACTGCTGTTCAACAGAATTCTGGACTTTTCATAAAATTGTTTCTTCTGCAACTGTATTGACTTTCTTTTGGAAAAAAAAAGTTACGTTTTAAAGTTTACCCTGGGTTTTATTGCTGCTTGAATTGAAAAACTCAGTTTTCTGGGTGAAACATTTTCCCAGTTTTTCAGTGAAAATACACTTAGATGCTGTGGCATTGTAATAGGTAGTTTGCTATTAGGAGTGAATCTGTTTGCAAAATGTGTTGAAGAACAGAAGTACTAATGAAAGTCATGCAAACAAATCTCAAGTAATGTTTGACCAAATATTAATAACTTGATGGCATGTATATACTCTGAAATTCCTCTCCAAGATGTATCTGTTCTTCTGCTCACCCCTTTTTGACATCTTTTCCTCCTGGCTTGTCCTATATGGCACTCCTTTCTGCATTCGTGGCGGAGTAAATTCTACTCTGCAGCCTGTCTGTGATACCATTTTTCCTGAAAAACTCAAGAAGAATGACTTACCGAGGCATATATTGCCTTTGACCACAGGAAAGGAAAACCTACTTCTCATATTATTCAAATGTGTGGCCTAAAATAAGCAAGAAAGCAGTACAAGCAGGAGCTGACTTTGGACTTGGCCATCCAACGAGCATTCACAGAACTGGAGTGTTTAGAATACATACTGAGGTTCTGAGGCTTGATGTCACCATTAAAAGTGCAAATGGCTCTTGCAAAGCAAGGTAGCAGTAAATAATAAACCTGTGATACCTCTGTTAGGATGTGAGCCTCTGCAAACAGCCTGTGGCTCTGTGTATGTGTGCATGTCCTCGTTACCTCGCTGCGATGAATAAACATGTGACTCACTACTTGGCAAATAGACTTTCAATCAGCCCATGTATGGTGAATAATGCAACAGCTACCAATAAGATATGTATTTCTCAGACGCTAAAAGTTGTTTCTGGTTCAATAATTTATGAAAATTAATCATGCTGTCTCCATCAGCTTTGGGAATGTCTGCAGCATACATCAGCCCAGAAGGTCACTCTGAGAAGTTTTTTCTTTTTCCTTCGTATTGGCTTCCTCTCACAGTACTAAAGAAAAACCATCTCTGCTCAGTGTATTCTGCCAGTTAATATAGATGGATATAAATAGATGTATGTGTACATGCTTTCACTGTGACCTCATAGACACTGGTTAGGGGCTTCATGTCCTTATTTGACCTGTCAATTGTTTAATTTGTATTTCTTTCCTTTCTAGCTTACATAATTGTCTTTCAGTCACCTAGAAACCCATAGAGCAGTTCTTGTGCTGCTTGTGAGGACAGAGCAGCTGAGCAGCAGACTTCAATAAGGTTGAGCTTGGCTAGAATAAACATGATTTTATGCTTCAGAATCTGGGGCCAGCATAACTCAGGAACATAAGGTCCATCAGGAAATGCATGTAAGAGAGAAAATGCAGTAAATCCTTCTGCAACTGCACTGCCCAGGCAAACCCTAGAGGCTGCCTTTGGAGAACTAACGAAGTTATGGCCAAACCAGTTTCCTAATAGCCATTTGCTTATCTGTCCATATTAGCCTACATTCACCTTACTCATGCGTGCTTCTTAAAGTTACCCATGGTTTTACAGGCTAGAAAGAACAACTGCTTCTCCTTTCCCAAAGGATGTGGTTATTGTTTGAGAAGCCCATTCTGTTCTCCTGCAGATGTGCACTGTGATGAGGGGGGACTGTAACCGTTCTGCCTATAAGCCGGGTGTGCCATGTGTGTCTTTAAACAGCCATGTTGTTCAAGCAGTGATGCTGGTTGTTGGGCCAGGGAGCAGTGTAACTGAGCTGAAAATGAATCTTGGAAAAATGCCAAATGCAAACAGTAAGGAGAAGTGAAAAATATTAGAAAGTTTTAATTCTTGAATATTGCTGATCTGAGTTTTGTGTATGATACTGCTGTGAATTTCACACAGGGGTAGCTGTGGCACACAGCATTCAAGGCAGTTCGCCTTACCACAGGCTGAAAACAATACAATTTGCAGGAAGGGGAAAAAAACCCGATTCAGTTAGTTTGCCATCTTCTGTAGGACAAATGCATTATGTAGCAGGTTACTGACTTACCAGGCCTAATGCTTCACTTCACTTTTCATCTTAGACAGCCCTGATAGGAAAAGCTATTAGGGAAACTCACTGAAAAACAATGTGTCACGTATTCTACAGAGCCACTTGAGGAAAAGGTACTTACTGTGCCTTCCCGAAGCACATGGTAATGACCTGAAAGAGCCACTGAAAGATTGGTTTAGGCTTGGCCTTGTCTCAAAGAAGACAAATAAGGAAGGTCATTTATGTACTGTGTGTCATAGGGATGATTTTGCTCTTTGATAGTTCTTGAGAGCCCTTGTGAACCATCTGGAAGGAGCTTTGATATATAAATCTCATCTAGTCATCTCTTCAAGACAGTGACCTTCAAAACAGTGAGTCAGCCAGTGATGGAAGCAATGCAGAAGCACTTTTAACAAAATTGCTGCCTTTGCTTTTGTGAGGATAAAGAACAGTGGTGGACACACAAGGCACCACTTCTGAGCAGTGAGTGTGCGATTTGCAAAAAGCATCCATGTGGTTTTCAAGAGCAAAGCCTGTGACAGGTTCCCCACAAGATGTGCGTGTTTGAGGGTCAGTGTATGTGTGTGTATGTTTAAAGGTGGCCATGTGTATGCCAGTCACCTTGGTGCCTTATATTAAGTTGTCCTTTTGCCCCTTTTTTTTTTTTTTTTTTTTTTTAAGCAAAATTAACATTCTGCCATTTGGGCTGTAGTTTCATTGTCCTGTACATGACTCAGACTGGTCATCAGGGCTGCTTTGAGGAAAATTTCATGGGTCACGTGAAATACCAGTGTATGTATCCATGTATAATTATGTAATCCACCACTCATCCAGCTACCTAGACCTGTGTTTAATAGGTATTGTCAAATGGAGGAAGAGGGTGTCTCTGCTTGTCCAGGTTTCACAGATTTGGAGACATCATTGTGCCAGGCCCTGTGCCACACTGCCATGGGTCTGACTCGCTATGGGTTTGCCCTGCCTGGGCCAGGCCCTGGGAGAGCTCAGTGTGATACAATGGCGGGTCTCCTCCTCCTCTCTCCATATGGAAAGCCTCTTCCCTGCTCTGCCTCCATGGACTTGAGCCTTTGCACTTTTGCTTTCTACAGAAGGTCAGAGTAACCCACTCAGCCCACAGCAGACTTCCTCAGCCACAAGAAGAATGAATGTGTGTCACGGTTTGACCTGGTGTGAGACAAATTTGATTGGTTAAAAACAGGTAAAGGACAGTTCTATGAGCCACTTAGTGTTCATGTGACGTCTCTGTGAAAGGAATGTTATAAAAAACATCTAGGAACTGACGCAGACTTGTCCTCACTTCCTCTCTTGCTCCCTGGCTACCTGCTGACCACAAGCAGCAGAGGCTTCCCCTCCGACCACCGGGCCAGGGGCCCACGGCCTGGGGGGCCGGCAGGGGCAGCCAGCCTCACCCCTCACCAGTCCTGTGCCGTTCCAGACCTGAGAGGAGCTGGTCTGATGCCATCTGGACCAAGGCCAAACAGAGAAGCAGCTAAGCTAAGCCCAGCTGAGAAAGCTGAGAAAAAACCGAGAGAAGCTAAGCCGAGCCGAGCTACACAGAGAGAGCCGAGGTGGTGAGATCAAAGAGTGACCTTGCTTTTAAGATAAGGCAGAAAATTTAATTAACAGCCAAAAGACATATTAAAATTTGCATGGGTGCCAGTGCAGAGAAGCGAATGGGGGAGGAAGAGCCTTGGGGCCTGGGGAAGCAAGCTTTACAACTGCACTATCTCAGTGGGAGCATGTAATTGTTGTAAACACTTTTGTAGGCATTTTCTGCAAATATTAACCTCTTCTAGAAGCTAGAGTGAAAGGAAAGCAGTTATGTGAAAGACTAAATGTGGTGACCAGTAGCTGAACAGAAGGGAAGACAAGAAGTGGCAGGAAGTGCCAGGGAAGCCATCTTTAGCAGCATCGAGATCCATCTTTTTCTGTGAGCTGTGCTGTGTGATCTGGAGTAATACCAAACGAAATATCTTTTAAAATCACAATTTAGACATGGGAGAGTTTGAAACTTACAGCCTAAAATAAGAACATTTCTATGTTGTGTGCAGATGAAGCTTGTAGCCTTTGGAGATTATAAGTAAAGCAGGAGCCTGTTGCCTTTGGTGCCTTTAGGCTGTAGAGACTTACTCTTAAAAGGTTTAACCCCAACAGACTTTTCTTGTGACCCACAAACTGCAAAGTGTTTGTGGGGGAGAGGATACACCACTGCAAAAACCTGGGCGGGCTGAGATGTTTCTTGAAGGTTTGGAACCATGCCGAAGACACTTTTTAGGGAACTGTCTTCCGTGGGATGGATCCCACTACACTACAGAAAGAACTCTCTTTATCCCATGAGGTGGCAATAAGAACTCTTAATCATAAGATCAGAATCTCATGTTTATGTCCTTTGTGCGATCAGTGAGAAAGATTAGAATGTATTGGGAAGAGAATGATATTTGTATATTATGCCTTAATATTTTTCATTATTTTTCATTCTTTCTATTACTAGTAGTGTTAGTGAAATAAATCATTTAATCATTTTTCAAGTTTGCAGCCTGTTTTTGGTGTCTCCTCTCCTCTAAAGAACTAAGCATGGGGATCTGGAGTTTGCCTCCAGGTTAACCCTTGACAATGTGCCATCCTCTAAGCAAAGCACAAAAATTACCACAAGGACAAGAATATAACTCATATAAAGTTAGTTTGCTCCTTTTCCTCCATAGTTAGAGCATTGAGTTCAACTTTTCTTAATTTTCTGTTCTCTGGAGTTTACATTAGGGCTTACCATGTGCTCCCACGTGAAAAAGAAAAGGGATCCTCAATGAGCACGAGTGCTAATGTCTTTGATTTTCTCGCCTGAACAGCTCTGATGCATCTTCTTTAGTAGGACAGATGTTCAACGTCTCCCGGGACAGAGGTGTGACCTACTGAGGTCCCAACCATGATTGTGGTATTTGGTTATTCTATAGAATAATTCTATATATTCTATATAGATCTATATATTCTATATATGCTATATAATTTCTAGAAGAAATTTGGATCAAAGAGTGATAAAAGTATAAGACTTACAGTCTGGGGTGCAATGGTTCAGGAGAGTGAGACGTGCAGTCTGCCTTAGTCAGTGGGAAAAATCACTGTGATAGCAAATGTTTTGTGCAGGCAAGCCCTGGAAGCTGGGAGCAAGATGTGATGCCATTTGCACTAGCCATTGCACAAACATTAATCTTCAGGTTTTAATACCAATTTGTTTTATGCAAAAGCTATTAAGATATTGTGTAGTGTTTTCAGGACACTTACTTGCAGAGATTACTAGTGACCTAGGAAAACCTTCCCATTCTGCGTAATACAACCCCTGGTAATTAGGACTTCAAAAAAATGGACCAGGAATTATGGTTAATTTCATGAAAAATTATGTTAAAATTAGAACAGGTTGCTGTAATATGGGTCAGCTAGTCATATCCATTTATATTCACTAAGAAGATTTATGTTAAATGACATGAAGATTTAATTCTGTACATTTGCAACAACTCTCTTCCTCTTTCCCAAAACAGAAACCCATTCGCTGGTGGAGGTTGAATGATACCTCCTGTTTTTCACAGAGATAGCTCTTAAAAGCAATCTGGTGTCCTGTTCCAGTGATCATCTGGTAGTGACAGTAAGTGACATGCTGTGTGATGCACTAAATGGAAAGTGTGATGACTAGTGACAGACAAAAGGCCAGGAAGGTGCTGCCTGGATAAGCTAACCATAACACATTAAATGCTGACCCATTAAAAGCAACCTAAGTGATGGGAAATAAGGCTGTGTTTAACTGGTAATCAAAGGAATATGAAGAAGAATTTGTAGCTGGGAGACAGGAGTGAGATTCAAGCAAGCCACTCTCTGCAAGAAAATTAATGGAAGTTCAGAACACAGAAAACTTGTGCTGGAAGGACAGTCAAAAGTAGCAAAAAATAGGGAAACTGGCAACAGAAATGAGTAGAGGTAGAATGAAACTGAAAAAAAGGGCAGTGCTTTCTGGGTTGCATGCACACGAGAAACTTGTCCGAGAATGATTGATGCCTCTGTAGAAATTGAGGAAGTCCAATTTTCCACTATACAGTTGAGTTAATTTTCATTTTCCGAAATAAATCGGTATTCAGCAGCCTGTGGTTTTTTCTCTTGTAAGCCTGAGCAATGAGTCATGTTTGTTGCTACCCAGAAACCTGACTTGCTGGTAAGGGTTTCATCCTTTGTATTGAAGATCACTGTGTTTGCTTCTGGAAAGTGGAAGAGATCATGTTCTAGTGGACGCTCACTCGTTGTTCGCTGGTGAAAGGGCCTCAGTCTCCGCAAGATGCCTGAGTACACCATGAGACCAGAACTTCTACAGACAAATCCTTGAGGGTTTGGCAGGAAGCGGGCTTTCTCCTGAGTGGCTGAAAAAATCCTATAGAGCAAGTAGCAAACTAGTCTACTGTAAACCTTACAGGCAGGTTTTTCTAATATTCACAGAAACGTACCATTGCCTAGACCAGAGGATTGACTTTTCTGGGAAAAGAAGCTCAATGTGTTTGTTTTCTTAGTGATCAAAGCACTTCCCTTTTTTGGTGTGTTTTATAGCTCCTACATCTGACAAATTTGGCTCTAAATGGAGATAAAGATCTGTAGGACCCCCAGCATGGAAGACAAGTCAGGGTGATGTTAACGGTAAGGATGCTGTCCTTGGGAGGGGTGTATCTGCTTCTAGTAATGGATCCTGGAGCAAGGGCCCCTGTGGTGCTGCTCCTCTGAGGAGGATGGGAGGGTAGCTTAGACACTGCAAGCCTGCAGAGTGATAGGGGTGCTTCTGCATACACCCCCATGAGACTTCGGGTTGCTCAGCTCCTTTATTGTGTTGCTGATTTCTCACAGATTTGAATACTGCACTCTCAGTTTCTCTAAATAGGTGAAGGTGCTCAAAAGCTCAGCAACAGTAGCTGCAATACTGCAGGATGTGGCTGCCTGTGCCTGACTAGTGTGTGTCCTGGTAGATGGGTGTGGGTTTTGCTTGAAGCTCACAGCTGAACTGTGTTTTATGGTGTGAAATATTTTCTTTAAGAAGTAAAAAAAATCAGAAGAGGGCATAAAAGGGCTTTGATTTGAACTTGGTGTGTTAATTTTACTGCAGGCATTTAGGTGTCGTGTACATGAGAAAGCAATAAAAAAAGCTTAGGGCCCGGGCAGTTAAATTGGCAAAGATCCTGAGCCTCTGTTGCTAGGAGTGCCCCCTCCTCTCAGCTGTGTGCATAGCACCACTGAGACTTAAGGATGAGGAAGAGATGCTGTGTTGACAGGCAAAAATGCATTGTTTTGAAACCATATTCAGGTGGATGCTCATGACTGAAAATTGCATCATTTGGGCTGTGAAGGCAGTGGGGTTGCTCCTGGGCTGTCAGTGACAGCCTCATAGGCTGCACACTGAGAAGTGAAAGGCTGCTTGAGCCCCTGGACAAACCCCAAGGATGCTGCAAGCTCAAAGTCTAACATCTGAAGAGAGAGATGAGGACAGGGCTTTGTGATGCAGTCTGAGGAGGAAGAATTAATATAAAAGTCAGATACGTTTCCAAAGAAATTCCCAAATGAAAAACTCTCTTGCATTTTCAGAATTAATATCCTCCAGGGAAAAATAAAGTTTGAAAAAACTAGCTTTTTGCAGTGTCCTTCAAATGGAAGAGCCCATCTGATATGGTCTGTGTAGAGAAAAGGAAGGAGGCTGCAAGAATCGTGACAAGCTGACTCTCCTATTTCCTTCTGCTGATATTTTTAAACAGTATTGGTTCTGTACTACTGAGAATGCTCTCTGAGGAAGCCTACAAGGAAGGCAGCTCTAACAGTTTTGGGGAAAATGAGAAACTGTCAGTGAGCAAGCTTTTTCACAAGGCAAAAAGTTCTGCTACTTCCCCTGGCTCGGCAGGCTCTGTCACTTGGCAGGTTGTCACCAGCATGCGGTGAGCAGGGCATGAGAGGCTCCTCTGTGCCAGCTGCTGTAAGGACATATTCAGGTTTCTGCACCAGCTGACACTTGGTTCAAAGCAAGGTATTTTTCTGAAGCAAGACTTTTTGCAGCCATTCACTCACTGGAGGTAGAATTTAGTGGAGCTGTCTCTGTTTGCTGACTGTGCCAGAGACAGCAACTGCACCATCCCTGTGCAAGCATGTGTATGTGCATAAATATATATATGTTTCTGTGTGTATTTATGGAGATGTATAAATACACACTTTCATGTAAATAGAGACATAAAATACATATTCTAACAGAAAGGCTTCATATTTGCTTTCCTGAATCATAGGTATTTATGCTGTTGCAACTTTCCAAATGAAAGCATGTACAATTCATGTCTTTGTCTCTGACCTCTGCTTAAGGACTTTCTTGTTGCTCTCTCTACTTAGGTAGGTGCTTTCATGAGTACAAAATGCATATTAATGATTTCTGGTCAATTTCTTCCCATTTTATTGGCAAGGTTATTAGAGCATTTTATGGGATTTTGCTCAGATAAGAATGAACTTAACTTTTCCACTTTATCCTTACCTCTACTGGCTTTATTGTGACATTGCTTTGATTTCATCTTAGGGATCTCCCTTTGATGCTTCCCACGGTCCTCCCTGGAAATTTCTGGAAGCATATGTTAAAAAAAGAAGAATGGGGACTGTTGATTCAGTCACATTAGCCCGAC
Source organism: Amblyornis subalaris (assembly GCA_018881555.1). Taxonomy (NCBI): domain Eukaryota; kingdom Metazoa; phylum Chordata; class Aves; order Passeriformes; family Ptilonorhynchidae; genus Amblyornis; species Amblyornis subalaris. The sequence continues at coordinate 1,883,996 of JACAXG010000114.1, forward strand.
TCTAACAGCAGCATTTGGCCCAGTCACTAAGCAGAGCATATAACTCCAAGTCCTTTTGAGTAGTTCCAGTCCAGCACAGCCTGGTCCAGCAGGGAGAGCTCAGGACTTTTGTTGGTCCCATCCATTCTTTCAGGATTCAAAAATATCCCTGTGCCAGGGTTAGCAGATGGAAATAACACAGGCTGCATAAACTGGGGGGGGGGGGGGGTTTGGCAGCTGAGAGATCAGCATTCAGGATCTGCTCCTTTGTGCTTTTTCTGGTCCTGCATGATTTATCCAGAGTGCTTTGCTCCTGTTCCTTTTTGCTTTGCTCTGCTCTAGGGTGTCAAAACCATTCAATTATTTCCTCCCCTTCTTTCTTCACATCTGCTTTCACTGTGTCCCACATAGCAGAGACCTCCTTCCTTGTGTCTTTAAAGTAAAGCGTCTTTTCATGAAGTCCTTATCTTATCTTCTGATGATAAAAGTAAATCTGCCACCACCTTCAAAAAGTTGTCATTACCTGGCACAATATCTGTGAGCTGTTGTTGCTGACTACGTCCTCTATTGCTAGCAAGTGCTTTCCTGACACAGTGTTTGTTCCTGCCACTCACACAATGATAGTTTAATGTAAAGTCTAGCAGGATGTGGTTTTGTGGATGTGAGCAGGCTTTATGTGTGAATTAGCTGAAACAAAATTGGTGATTCAGATTGTAAATTACAGCAAAAAATCTACAGTAACTTTTTCCACTCTATTGGATCTGCTGATTTCGTAGTGCTGGAGATAAGAACCTGACCAAAAGTAGTTAATTATTCTGAAAATATTTGGAGGAGCACAAAATGTAGCCATTGAATTTTAAGTTCATGGATGCATAAATACCTACAAAGTACCTTGTAAAAGTCAACATCTCTTTGTGAGTACCTGTAGGTGAAAGATCACAAAGCAGTCTTTTCAGGTTTGTTGTTAGGAGTCCGTGAGTGTGTGCATATGGTTAGTTTTAATACTAGGAACTAAGCAGAATCAAGAAGAAACTATCTGGTTATAATGATATTACATATGAGAAAATGTAGAAGGGGAAAATCAATATATTAGATTATCACTGAGGCATTTGTAGATCGTGTCCTATTAAAAGTGCAGGCTATTTGACAGAACATGAAACTTAAGCCTTAGTATGAATGTAAGTAGTTCTGTCCATGGAGATGTAAATACAGCTTGCAATCGATCCGCTGTGAATAGAGCAGATAAATTATTTTCTAGGCAAATGTTTCACAGACCTGTCTGTGAATGCTGCATGGGAAAAAAAATTTCCAGAGTCTGTCTCATTTTCTACAGAATGGAATTATCAGTTATATCAAGGGTTTGGAGCCCTAATTTTGGAGCAGTCTTTGCTATTAGAATTTATGCCAGCTGTTTGCAAAGCCCAAGAGAGTACTGGAACAAAGCATTGAAGTAGAAAATTAGGATATATAAATTTTCAGCCTCCAGAACTATCTGTCTGATTGCAGAGTCAAAACTTCTAAAATATGTTTTGACTCTTTACAGGAACATCATTCTCAGGCAAGTTTCAGTGGGGAAAATACTAATTATTTGCAATACTTGAATGTACTGAGTTTTTTTATTAAGGGTTGCAGTTGCAGCGGCTTCCATGCTCAAATGAGTTCTGCATTTAGCAGCCTCCCTGAGGTGCTGACTTCTCCTGAAAGCTGTCATACTGACATTAATTAGTGAAAGAACAAATACAACAAAATCTTCCTCACTCAAGGACTGTTCAGTGAGAGGCCATTAAAGTGAGCTGCATGTGCCCCTTTACTGGCTGACCTCTCCAGTTAGTATCACCTTGATTCATATTTATTGTGGTTTTGTAGGAAGCACACAGCAGGTGGAAATCAGACAGAAAGAGGAGAAAGGATTTACCACACTTCAGCTTGTGGCTCAGGGCACACACCATGACAAAATCAGTCAGATGAAGCAGTGCTGCAACTCTGGAACATGATTTTGTATAGCAGCACCTGCATTGCCAACCTGGGCCTAGGAGAAAACAGGGTGAGCTGTAGCCAAGTCAAAGATTGAATAAGTCTCCACAGACCCTTCTCTCTACTTCTTCCCTCCCAGGGTGCACAGCAACATGACCTTGGTCCAGCCCTGACTCTTCTTGCTGAGGTGGCCAGAAAGGCTTGAAGCCAGCTCTGCAGCAAAAATGCACAGCTGAATCTGTAGCACAGGTTCTTCCAGGCGTGGGATGGGGAACGCTTGTGTTCTCTGAAAGTGAAATACATCTCTTGTGCTCAGACACAACATGGAGTAGTTTTGAGATGCTTCTTTCTATTATTTTAACTGTCCAAAGTACTTGGCCCTGTCTTCTGCAATTCAACCCCACTGGCATTAGGACAGTAGGCTCAATCAAAGTCTGTAGCCAAGGAGATGGCTGCATCCAGGAAAACAGGGCCATATTTGCCTTCAAACTGTTTGGAGATACTCTATATTGCACTGTGGTGTGAAATAGGGCAATGACCTCTACAACTGCCAACAAATACAACCCACACACTAGACAGGGACACATTTGGCTCAGTGACCAAATAAGACAAATCAAAATACTTGGGATTACTGGATCCTGTTTAGGCAGCTAGTCTCAGGCAGGCTGGTCTGTCCCTGCATCTTCTCTCTCTCAGGAACATAGGCACTAATTTTAGGAAGATGACTTTCCTGCTTAGCTAGAGTTAAGGTATGACTTCAGTGTTAGAGTCAGAGCAAAGTCTAACCTGCAATCCAACAAAAAGTTGTCTTCTTCTGGCCAATGGCCAGATTAAAGTGTGGTTGATGGAGCTTCTGTACTGACTTGTGGATAAGATAGTGCTTGCTAACAACCAGGAAGAAAAGGAAATGAGGAAGAGACAGCAGTCTGGGATGTTTGTTTTTATTGACAGAAATGTCCTGGATACAAATTAGGTTTCTTCTCAAATCCTTTATAAGTAACCTTATTTTATTTGCCCTTAGGTGAGAACTGCATGCTCTGCAACACGCTGTGGACTGGTATCATCACAACCTGCTTTGTCATCTACCAATACGTGTGGTCCCTTTCCATCAGGTTATGTCCAAGCCTAATATTCGGTAAGTCTCAGGAGGGTTTCTCCACCTCTAATACTTTGCCCTCCTCTTTTTTTTCTGCTTTTTTTACTGTAGTTCAAGACACAGAAATGTCTGTCTTCGTCTGATTCTCAGTACTTTCTGCACTGATACCAGTGAAGCAATATCATTACACAAGAGACAGAGAGATATGATATATTATATATATATCATCTGTATAATCTATATCTATATCTATATCTATATCTATATCTATATCTATATCTATATCTATATCTATATCTATATCTATGATGGTCCCAAGTGAAGAGGGCAGCATCTCCTCTGGTGAGAATTATGTTATGGTGATATTTCATTGCTTTTTTGCTTTTTTTAATTTCCTGCTCACTGCTGAGCAGGATATGGTAACATGTTGTAAAACTAGGGCGTGGGCAAAGTGGTTTAGAAGAGGTGGGAACAGAAAGCAGACAGAACATGTGCAGGGCAGAAATTGCTGTTGTTGGGTTTGGGTTTTTTTGGTAATTAGGGCATTAAATTTCTGTGACTCTAGCTACAAAAGTCACAAAGTTAGATTACATTAAAACGTTTCACACCATATGAAACACTGAAACGCAGAGATTTTTTGGCCATCAGGTCAACCATATGGCCACATGACGGAGGAGAGCATAAAATGCTCTATAACTTTCCTACTTTACTGCTGTCTGTGGGCAAACATTAGACAACATCTAACTTGATTCAGGAAGCAAACTCTATGTTTCTGCAGCAACACAGACAAAACCATACCAAATCAAACCACTACCCATTTTCACACTCATTTTTGCCTTCTGAAGAAAGCCAGCTGTGTATCCCTGAGGGCAGCAGTGTTAAAAGGAAGGAATTTTCATCATTCAGATTTCCTCTCCTCAGAAACTGGTTGGTCAGGTCTCTTCTTCCTCCAGGTCTTTCCCAGCCCTGGAGGACAGGCTGCCCTATGAACTTGTGGGTTTTATGTGGTGTGCTTTGGGATTGACTAACAGAGCTCATTAACCCTGTTGTAATCTATAAATCCCATGCAGCTCAGCAGAACACAACAAAGCTGGTGGCTCTCCTGGGCTGATGTATTTGGCAGACCAGCAGGGCAGTCAACACTAAGCCTGTTTGGGGTTCTTATCTCTTACCGTCTTAATCTGTTGGGTCCGACAGTCTGATCAGACAAACATTCTAATTAACTACTGCTAAAAGACAAAACAAGAGTCAAGCTTAATATGGCAGGCAGTCAATGTAGTTTGTTAAGAAGAAGCTCATTTGGAAGATGAAAGTTTTCCAGCAGTACTTTTTTCCTAAAGAGAGAAGTACTCAAAGACATTCACACTTAATTGATATTCACTTTTTCAAAAAAGACAGCAAGACAAGATAAAACCATGTTTTATCAGTTCTCTTCTTTTTCTCTCTGATGCCTGTGTCCCTCATCATCAGGAGATTGGTGCAGAATTTTCCCAATGCTGAGTATCTATGTAAATCCTACTTTTTTTTCTCCTCTCTCTGAGTAGGGATCTGGGAAACAGACCTTGAACTTAAATTACTGTTACTTTATATATGTTACTTGATCTCTGTGTGTGTCTAATCTAATTACCTCTATGACTAAATGAATTGCAAAAAATATTTCTTTTTAGAATACAACTCCTCACCCACTTTTCCAGCTAACTCTTCGCCTACAGTAAAGCAGCTGTGGGAAAAATCAGCTTGAAAAGGCAGACATCTATCACTTGCAGTTAAAAGGGGATCCGTTAGCTGTGCGTAGCAGGGTGCTATAGCTGCTGAGATCAGGCAAGACAAAAACACAAGAACAAACACAAAGCCAGAATACAGCACTTTGCAATCAGAAATTTGGTGGCGGTTGTAAGAGTTGCGAAGTAGACCTGTGGAGTTTAGTGATGAGGATTTCATTGAACTTGAAGGAAGCAAGATCTAGACAACAAGGGCAAGAAACAAGCACTAGTACAAAAGGGCTTAAAATCAGCTTTAAAATGTGTGCGAAACTGACGAGATCAACATTTCCTCCGACATATTTGCTTCTTGATGACAGGACTGTGAGGTGTAGGGGCCCCACCGCGGCAGAGAGGAGCAGCTGTATGCTCTGCACCGCCCCCGCTCTTGCGGAGGCAGCGCCCACGGGTGCCGTGCCCGGACGCGCCGTCAGCACCGGCAGCCACGGGCCTGGCACTGCAAGATTGGCTGCACCACAGCCCCAGCAATGCACTCCAGACACCTGGCTGCAGAGCTCCTCCATCTCCTACTCGTTTCACGTACCAACATTTATAAAGGGCAGACGGAGACAGAACTGCATCCGTGGGGAAATTGCCTCTGAGTGTGGATAGAGACTCTTCCCTGAGGTCATCACTGCATAAGTTTGGGGAGGGGCTGGTGCTGATGCCAGGCAAGCCAGGGCTTTAGGCAGAAAGATAGGCTAAGGCTGTGCTTCTTGTGGAGTGCAGTGCAGGGTACAGATGCACAAAGCCGTAGACATCTCTTGTTTGTGTGTAAGGAATCATGTCGGACTTGTCGTGAAGAAATGCTCCTCTGATTTCAACAGGATATTGTCAATGTTGCCTTTACAAGCAATTTTTACATCCTGCTGGGGCTCTGCCAAAGCAAGCTTTAAGCTCCAGTGGAAACTTCTGCTTTGCTAAGTTGCCATCTATATGCACAAATTATTTTAGTATTACAGCTTAAATGTACTTCTCTTTGAAAGGCCTATTTATATTGAGGTGCTGCAGCTCATCACAATTGGTTGGAAAATTCTGTCTAGTCTACATGAAACACCTTTCTGCTTTTTTCCATTCCTCTGATATTCACGTGGCATTTCTCAGCTCTAGGCTGGGAAACTTTTAGTTTCACATTCCAAATATGAAACCTCAAATTCACAGTTTAGAAGGTCAAAGAAGGTCAAAGTCAACTGGCTTTTTTTTTGTTTTACCAACACATCAGAAACAAGAAGGGATAGTTTAACATTTAGTTTTGTTGGTGAAACACTAGTTGCTGGATAGTCCTCTGGGAGGGATTGGGTAAAGAGAAAGGCGAAACCAGTGCCTGGAAGACAGTATTAATGATAGGAGGTGGCTAGCAAAGGAAACTAGAGAAGGGTTGGCACGAAGTCTTAATGGGAGATATGGGTAAAACTTTGGGGTCTATATATAATGCCTTTTGCTCTTAGAAACATAGATGGGAGATGTCATAATGCCTGATTTTTAGTATAAGTGAAAGTAGACACAGATAGTGCTTGTGAGTCTGTGAATTGCCTTATCTTATGACTGTGGGTTTTTTTAAAAAACTCTAAATTTGCATTGTTGTTGTGGTTTAATCCCAGCCAAAATTCTTTTTCTGTGAAGAAAATTAACTCTACTCCAGCCGAAACCAGCACAAATGTGCTGTGCTTCATATTAACAGATCTTTTTCTTGTTACTCCAGCTATGATTTTTTCAACCTGGGACCCATTATTTTTCCATTTGTTGCAATGCCATTTTTCTTATGCACAAACTCTGTTTTCTTTGCTCACATATTCTGGGTTCCTCTGACATGAAGAAAAATTTGTCATGCTTGAAAACTACTCCTGCTGCAGATAGTAAAGCATGTCCGTACAGACTAAGCATACAGTGTGGCACTGCTTTCCGCTCTGTGTCTCTTATATCACACAGGTCTACTCTTCATCCCAAAGCACATGCGCAGTGTTTGTCTGTGCTATTGGAACCTGCTATGTTCTATCCCAGAGCTGACTGCTTGTGACTGCCTTTTTCGCTATAGGGGCAAAATTATATGAGTTTAATCAACTGGATATTTTTTTCTCTCATTCATTTCTATCTCCCGTGCCCTGTGTCTGACATGACTAGAAGCAGATGAGATGAATTTTACAATTATATAGCATATTGTGAAAGAAAAGCATATAGTCCATTTGAAGAGTTTGCTCTCCTATATAACACTGTGTTATGTATTGTAAATACATAGCTTGGTTTTGACCTTATTAGTAGCTTAGTTTTGTGTTCAGGCAAATCAAATCCTTCTTAAGTATCTGCAAAAGCAATGCATAAATTGTTAAATATTTGGGTTTCCAACTATCTTTCCAAATGTACCGAATATTTCAACTGTCTTGTCACATTATTGCAATTTGCCTTTCATTGGACTCAGCAGAATGTATCTGGTCCAAACTTAGAGCAGCTTAATATTAAAGCATCTTGGTGCCAACACTGTGATTTGCTGACTTTATAAATTATTAAAGCATCTGGGTGCAGGAATATATTTCAGAGACAGCTTTGCAAGCCTTTGGCATTAGCAATACCATGACAAGATAATCTGGGAGCTTTGGTACCTTGAGGAACACAGCTTGTTTGGGGAACCCGAATGTGTCCATAATCCGAACTGCGGTAGAGCCCTGAAGGACATACAGGAATGGCGTGTGGAAATGACGTGAGGTTTCCAGATTCGTGCACCAATACTTGCAGTGTGCTAATGGATAGTAGCTCATGAAACCTCCAGGAGAGAGAGTTGCTACTTCCAGCCCTTTGGCCCCTGGTGGTGACAGGCTCCCTGCTGCCATCCCCAGCTGCTTTGGGGCTGCAGGGCTTGGGGGAGCTGAAAGCCTCCAGATCCTGATGAGATGAGGGGGTGCTCCCGAAGTGTGGAGATATGCAAGGTAAGGAAAGAGACACAGCAGCATCCAGGCGAGAGAGTACAGAAGGCAGGTCCCTAGCTGGGGGTCACCGGGCTTCTAGCACTTCTGGGGTGGTACAAGGTCTTCTGATATTTAAACTGCTGTTTGCAGCAGATGTCTGTGGAAGAACGAATCATTGGCAGCATTCAAGCAGGAGTAAGACTCTTCAACAGAGCGCAGCTGTTCTTAGGAGATTTGGATTTAAATCAGCACACAGCAACTCATGCCAGGCAGCAACCTGCTGCTGGCCTGGTGGCAACTTTGCTTTGCAGTGTCTCCCAAGCCAATTTTCAGCCTCTGGGATCCTGTGCCAGGTGTTGTAAATGCCAAAAGAGACCCAGCAGCACATCTTCGTCTGGGCTGTGGCCAAGCCTTCCTGTAATTTAAAACTGTTTTGTCTGGTAAGGTGTATGAAGGGAATTATAAGCACCTAAGCAAAAACTGATACAGATCCTAAGAAACAGACTCTGAGGTGGAAAGTATTAAATGTTCTATTTTCTGTTTCATATTTTGAAACATGATCCCATTAGTATACTGATTAAATGCCACATTAGATATTCAATTTCAATATTAAAATTTTAATTTTATCTGGATTAACTATGGAAGCTATTTAATTTCTATAGTATCTCTTGCCTGTCACACAACCCAGAAGGGATTGTAGATGTGCAAGTTGAACTTCTATCTTGCCCTCTTACAATTGGACTACATTTTGGAATGATGCATGTATTCAAGAAATAAAATAGTGCAGTGGAAAGAGAATAGATTTTGCCCTTTTATATTTAAAAAATAATGAAGTTAGATGAGATTTTAATAAAAGAGGCTGAATACCAAGAGGCTTGGAAAAGGATATGACGGGGGGAGTTTGTCTGTTCACTGCAGGGCTAGGAAAATGGAGGAGGGAATGTGAGAGATGATATGCAATCAGACAAAAAATGCCCCAGAAAACAGAAAGCCAGTCAGCTGCAGAGAGGGTATTTTGTACTTTGGAGAAAAACATCTCAATTTAAGTACTAGCCAGAGAGTTATGGAAATTCCTCTGAATTGTGTATTGTGGCAGGCTTGCCGTTTGTGGTAAGAGAGACTTGTGCCTTTTTGTGCCTTTAGTTTATCCTTATTGTTTCTGATTTCCTCAGAGGTGCTACTGGAAGACACTTCACTACTCAGTGTGTTCAAACAAACACACTTTCCTGTGTGCAAAAGGCAACTACTGGCTCACTGTAGATCATCACTAATGTTAAGAGGTGTATTTGGTGGCAAACACTAAAAGGTGAGGTTCCTGCGTCTATTCTCATTTTCTTTATGACTTGGACTAAAGCCTGTTGAAGTCACTGAGGTCCTATGACATCAGTAGAAATAAAAACTACAGGTCAATTAACCTCCCCTTGGTTCGTGGAAAGGTGATGGAACAGATAGTCCTGGAAACCATTTCCAAGCACATGAAGAACAAGACAATCATCGGGAGTGCTCTGAATGGATTTCCCAAGGGGTATTTGCAGACTGAAACACAGGAGATTCTGTCTGAATGTTAGAAAACACATTTTTCCTGTGAGAGTGACTGAGCACTACCAGAGGTTGCCCAGAAAGGTTGCGGAGTCTCCATTCTTGGAGATACTGAAAAGCCATTTGGATGTGGTCCTGAGCTGCTGGCTGTAGGTGGCTGTGTTTGAGCAGAGAGGTTGGACAAGATGACCTCAAAAGGCCCCTCCCAATCCCAACCATGCTGTGATTCTGTAAATCATGGCACGATCTGTCATAGGCAAATGCCAGCATGGCAATGTCTTAACAGATTTATTTTTAAGATAAACACATTACTCACTTTGCAGAAGCACTGTATTGGTGCACCGGAAGGGTGTTGTGAGACTAGAAGTACCAAGCTGCTGATAATCTATTCTGTGAGTTTTATTAGCATTAAACCAAGGTGTCAATGGGATTAAATATCAGTGAGATTAAGCCCTGTCGACTTTTATACTCCTATGCTTCTGTTCCTTTTGAGTCATCTTTGACAAGTGTTAGGCGATGTCTGGAACTTTCTGGGAATGGGCATAGTGGATGTCTCGTAGGTGTAGTCCTTCTGAGTGATGTGCCTCACAAATGTGCCCATGTCTGGCTGGCTCTGACAGTCTCCTCCAATCTTATGTTCTTCTGTGGTCTCCCAGAGGAGGGAGGAGGACCCTTGAACCTCTCCCTCTCAATACATTCATATTTCAGGTCAATGTCCTCCATTGGCAAAGGGGACATGCCCCTTCTAGGAAGCACATCCATAGATGTGATGGCCAGGCAGAATGATCTAGGGAACTGATATCTTTTAGAATTCAGTATTTCAGCATTCTTCCATAGGTTAGGAGGAAGTGGTAGGTAGTCAGCCTTCAAAAATGAGTCAGAGACAAGGAACGGGCTACCAGGAGCTGGGAACTACATATTTAAATATGTTTGGGGACTCACTGTTGACCTGACATTTGCTGATGTCAACATTATTCTGATTCACTGGTCCGCTATTGCAGACATAGAGAAACTGCATGCTTGGAGATGTTCAGGAGCATTTGGGAGATTTGTGATCAGAACATAAGGTCTTCTGGAAATCAGTAGGGCTTCTGTCTCTAAGTCCTTCATCTGGCTTTAAAATTCAATCCTGAAAGCTCTAAATGGCCAGGGTAAAAGGAATTATCTTCTTGGCAGTTGTATTAGAAGGCCTGCAACTGTGGCACTAAGAGGGAAAAACTACATCGATTGGCTGCGTGTAGAAACCTCTGAATATTTTGAGGCCCTTACAGCTGCATTACTGCATGTTGCATCTCAGGAGATCATCCAGTGTTGATTCACTGACGCTGTTAATTATTCAAGAGATTGCACGGCTGGTGAGGACCGTATTTCTTTGATTGCTGTTATATGTGAATTCCCCAAAGTCACCCTCTCTTGAGACAGAAATGAAAAAGTTACCTGTCTCTTCCCAATGTGAGTTACAGTCAGGTCAATACCCATTGTGAGTAGGGCTCAGGCTGGCTATAGTATACCCTCTTAGATGGCTGCAGGTAAGATCATCATACACAACTGCTGGCAATGTTAAGGAGCTTGTTCAGAACAGCTGACCCAAAATTATTGTGTCTGATGTAGAAAAGACAAAATTTGCCTGGCCAAAACCATCTGCCAGGAGTTTAAAGCTCCATGGAGCTTTTATTTTTTTTGGAGCTACATTTTCCCCTCTGTTTGTTTTCTAGATTGTTTTCATTAATTCAATCTCTCTTCATAAAAAGTATGTCCAGAAGTGGTTCTTGAGCACAGACAGCACAGCTGTGCTTCCTGAGCCTGGATATGTCCAATGTGATCACAACGACCTTTTAACCACAATTTAATTGAGTAGGCTTCATAAAGAGGTAAGTCATAATAAAACTTCAGGTCCATTTGAAATAGAGATAATACTCCATTATTGCAAAATAGTTAATAGACCTCTTCGTTTCGTAGTCCTTGGAAAGGAACAATTTTCACTATCTTACAAGAACTATTATTTAGACACTGGGACAGGCTGACTTCTATTGACTACTTACTCAAATTTTGAGTACATTAAAAAATTAATTTTGAAACTGCAGAGAGGCAGAAAATGAGTCACATGCCCTTAAAGATCCTATTCCAGGTTTCCAGGGAAATGAACTCTCTTCAAAAGGAGGTTTCATATGTTGTTTAGTAAAAAAATGCAGTAAAGACCTGTAATGCAACTCATGTGATAGAAAATAGATGGGCATAATCAAACTTGTCTAACAATTAGATCAGAGTAAAGGTTTAACAGCCAACTCATAACAAGGGCTGAAAGTGAGGGTCAAAGAAATTCTAGGAAGGAGGGGAGGAAGGAGAAGGGAGGACATACAGCTTACTCTTGCAGGTGAGTACAATAATCTATTTGAACAATCTATGTAATCCTTTTCTCTTCCCATGGAATTTTTTATGCCCATTTGTGAGCTTCAAACTGAGATGGGAAATGCTTTGAAAAATATGCTATAATTTAGTGAGGAATTTTTGTGCTGCTAGCCCTTTGTGGAATCTTGTATAGTAGACAAGATCATATAACAATTTTTGAATCTGTGAATTTGATTGAAGTTTCAGTTAAGAGTTTTAAAATCGTAAATTAAGTTTCCTTTTTCTTGGGTCTTGCACAAAAGCTTCTTGGTGTGATCACCTGACATAAGTTTTGCCATGAAGGTAAAAGACAAAGATGGATTTTTTAAAAGAATTGGTCTGTTGAGAGTTTGAATGGTTTTCAGACATTAGATGAGAAGACAGGAAATTTCAAATTAAATTTTGGAAACAGATGCAGAGGAAAATATAGAAAAAGGAATTCATGAACCATTGTGATACAGCTGACTGCATCTCATAGATTGTACCTATGTACCTAAGATTTTCTATCAATTTTCTTCTGCATAAAACCAATCAAACCCTAAAGAAAAGCATATCTGGGCTTTACACTCTCTTTATATGTTAAAATCTCTTGAGATATTACACTTACTAGTTTAAGCATTTTTCTAACACTTCAAGACTTTTCTAGTATCATTCATACTATATTTACTATAAAGGAATAGTTGATAAATGACATAGGAAACCCCAATGTTAACTTGAAAGAAAGTTGAGATAGGATGGATTTTGCTTGTAGAATCATTATATTTAGGATTGAGTCTTTTACAACAATGAAGGTCATTCTCTTTATTGATTCTTTAAGAGCAAGGCTTAATGGTTGACTCACTGCATGAGCAGTAAAGTCTTAAGCACCTTAACAAAAGAATGATGCTTCATTGATCAAATGAGACTGGTTGCTAGGAACTTTTTAGAGCATCTTGGCTATAGATCATGATGTTCACAGTAAAGGTAAATGCATCCTGAGCAGCTCAAATTCAGTAGTATTCAGATGTGGAAAGTTAGTCAAGCATTAGAGATTTCCTCTAGGGTCTGTCTTCCAGGAATTTGCTTGTCTTAAGAGGAAAATCTCTCAGCATAATTATCTTGAAAAAACAGGAAGAATGCTGCCAACATGTCCCAATATGTTCATCACTGTCTTAAGTTGCTGGAGAGCCTGAGGTCTCATGTTCTGTAGGAAGAGCGTAGCTACGGTATTCTAATGCCCCTGGTTTCCTTTTCATCCCACTGCTTCCATTCCACCTCCCACCTATATAACCCTTGCCTCCCAATACCTCAGTGCATATATAATCCCCTCACTTCCTTTATGAGATGTCTCTCATGCGCTTTTGAATCCCCCTCCCATGTGTATGTGGTGTATCCAGTTGCTGACTGGGTCTGTAGGGTTAAATTTAGTGGATCAAGAGAAGAACTTTTTGTGTTGGTGTTCGTGTTGCAGCCTTCACATCTGAATTCCCATTGCCTCTTCCAAGTATAGTGAATTAGAGCTGCCTCATATCCTCAGAGCTAGGAAATCTTCACGTGCCTACTTTCTGGATTGTCAGAAAGTTTATTTCAGATCTCTTCTCTCTGGCATCTGATGTTGCTGCACATTGGAGCAGCTGGAAGAACATGTAGAAGGTACAAACCAAAGAAATAACATTCTCTTCGATCAATCTGTGTCCATGTGGCATAAACAATGGTAATTTCTGTGACCTTTGTAGTGATCAAACAAAATAATGTAAAAATGGTGCTGGTTGTTTTTGTATAATTGAACTTAATGCTTTGGTATCTCCAGGTGCTAAAATACATCAAAGAATCCTGGAAAGTTAGTTAGTCTCTGCAAGGATGGCCTAAGAACTTTTCAAATAGTTGTGTAAAGTAATTTCATGAGCAGAGGAACTAGAGAGGATTTCTGTCCTTTTTCCTCTCCAGCCTTCCTCACATCCCAAGTACTGTACTCCCAGGGCAGTGTAGATCCTTCCCATACTCCTAGACCTCATCATCCCCAGCACCTTCAATTCCTCCAAGACCATCTTCAGCTTCTTCCCCCTTCCCATTGCACCCTGCTGTCACACCTTCATTTTCTTCTCATGTTCCTTCCTGATCTGCCTGTGGCTAATTTGAAAACTGCTGCACAAGTAGGCACTACCTACATAGATGACTGATCAACCAGTGTTTTTTCTGTCTCTGTTAATTTTGTGTAAATGTGTAAAACCTTCAGAAAACTCTGCACCTTTTACACCTCAGATGAAATTAGCATGTAAGTTTAGAATACAGTTAGAAGAGACATTAAGGGAGCACTGAGGCACACAGACTATATGGTGTGGGGGTTTTGAAAAGCACAAGGAAATTTAGGAACATTCTTTCTTTGTGGGAAACTATACACAACACGTCCATACTTTTATGAGATTGAAATAATGGCTGGGGGATTACTTTACCTCATATTTAAGCATGTTTATTGCAGTGAAAGCAAGCTGCATGGATGCTCTTGAAACAGTACAAGTCTTGCCCATACAATTTCTTTGATTCAGAAATAGTACTGACCCAGGCAATTTTTTGGCGATATTTTGCCATATACTTTTTATTTGATTGGAAAGCCTTGCCGGTATCTCTACACTTAGCAAACCTTATGTGGTGTATACTTTCAGTATTTCTAGATAAATCTCTGTCCCTGTTGTTGGTATCACTTTGTACCTCCGTGAAAATGTCAAAGATCAGTTGCTGTGGCATCTGGGTTTCATTTTCAAGATCAAACATTTCATTGGGATTAGCCTCATATTATATGTAATATTGAGAGCAGCAGCAGCAGCAGCTCTCACACAGGTGGGGGGGATTTATAGTTAACAAATTATGAGAGAGCTGCTGGGGCTGGAGCAAGGGAGATGGCCAAGAAAATCACAGAATCATAGAATGGTTTGGATTGGAATACACCTTAAAGCTCGTCTAATTCCAACTCCCCTGTCATGGGCAGGGACACCTTCCAATAGACCAGGTTGCTCAGAGCTCCATCCAGCCTGACTTTGAACATGTCCAGGGATGGGGCATTCACAGCTTCTCTGGGTAACCTGTGCTAGGGCCTCATGACCCTCACAGTAAAGAATTTATTTCCTAATATCCAATCTAAACCTACTTCTTTTCAGTTTGAAGCCCCCTTGTCCTGAGCACTGGTTTCAGCTGGCTGGGGTTAAACCACAATATCCTGTTGCTACCGTGCTCTTGTAAGAAGTTCCTCTCCATCTTTCTTGTTGGGTCCCTTTAGGTACTGGAAGGCTGCAATTAAGTCACTCCAAAACTTTCTCTTTTCCAGGCTGAACAATCCCAATTCTCTTAGCCTTTCCACATAGGAGAGATGCTCCATACCTCTAATGAGCTTGGTGGCCTCCTCGGGACTTGCTCCAACGGCTCTGTGTCAAAATATCTGAGGTGCATTTCTTGCACCTGTCAATTCCCTTCCTTCAAAAATGTCTTTAATATCAGTGTCCTATCAGGATTTCAGCAGAGATTCCCTACTCATTTCCATCTGTCTTGTAAGGTAACCGTACAACTATGATTATAAGAAAAAGTAATATTTTTTTAACATATTTCATGTAAAATTTAAGATTTTGTTTAGATTAAACATAAGCATGTACTCTATGTAAAAAGGCACCTTAGGATTTTCAAAGAATTTTTGCTGTGTCATGAATTTAAACTGATGGCAAAAGTGGCCATTCACTGCTGTCCTAATTAAAGCCCTGGAGGGGACGACTGTGCGGAATCTCCTCACTTGTGTGGGAGGACTTGAAATGCCAAAGGCCGAGAGCCCCCAGATTAGAAAGCAGGCCTAAATACTCCTTTTCGCGTGATTTTATATCACAATTTTTTTAAGCTGCCATTGTTGTGACTAGGAGGAGCCAGGTAGGCTTTTAGTCTTGGGCCTGTTAGTGGGCAATAGAGCTTTGTGTTTATTTCGTCTGTTTGCTGACATGTTTGAGTGCTGCCCGGAGGGTGTCCTCTGCTGCGCCGTTCATCGAGAGCCCCCTGCTCAGACTGTGCAGCTGAATTTCCTTGATGAAAGAGAAACTGTCCAGACCAGACCATCCCTCTTCCTCTACTTTGCACAGCATCTTTTCACAGGGACTAAATGAATGGCCAGCAAGCCTAATGGAAAACTGCAAAAGCTATTAGATTGCAAGCCAATATCTGATAACAGGAGCAGCAATAGATTATTTATCATCTGTTGGTTTCAGACTATGTTTGCAGTACTGTCTTGGCACTGATCTTAGTATGCAGTTGCAAAATGCATTAGCAAAGCCCCTGTTGTTTAAACATTCATTATAGGGAAATGAAACATTTCATCAATTAATGTGAACCTTGGTCAATGCATGTCTTCGGAAAGAGCCTTGAACAGCCCCAAACCAACTCCTTTCTGGAGGAAGGGACCTGGCCAGCAATAGGCAGAGAGGTTTGCATTAGCTGGAGAACGAGAGTTCAGAACACCTTCTGACTGCACTGGTGCCATGCCTCTTGGAGCTGCGTTTACCAACATATTTAGGCTTTCTGCTCTGATGGATAAGAATATATCTCAATTCCAAATGTGGAATCAGGTAACCTGCTGGAAATTTTTATCAGGAGAATATGACTTCCAGTGTATTCCTCTAAAAACAGCATAAGACAACTGAATAGTTTAGAAGGATGATTTTTCTGCAAACCCTTCTGTCCACAAACATCTTCAGATTATTCTGTTTAAAGCTACTAAAAATTTTCACTCTCTCTGGATAACATTGATTTATTTTCAGCAAACCCAACTCTAGCTCCCATGTCTGGTGATTTACACACCAATTTAATTTACACTAATTAATTTACACTAATTTGTGTCTTTCTCTTGAGGTGGTTTGTGAGAAAGAATTTTGTCTCTGATGAGATTAAGCACAGGTTTTTTTTAAGTTATTTTTGTAAAGGTTTGTAGCATTCATTATTACATATTTATTGCAGTATCTTGAAAAATTCTTAGTTATACCACCCAAACAACGAAATTTGATGGGCTGCTCCCTGGCAAAAAATAAGAGGTATCTTAGTCCAAGGAAGTACCAAAATCTATTTGGTTTTGACATCTCTTTGCTGTGTTATATTAAGTATTAGTTATTATATGCCATAATAGTAGGATTTCTGCTGTCCCCTAGTGGCTAGTTCATTTTCTGAGTTCAGTACATTCATTACTGTTTCTGTCATCCCATCGGAAATTATAAACGGTCTTGTGGTTTCATTTACACCAGAGAACACACACAGACTTAACAAACTCAGTTAAAAATATTTTCCACTATAAAAGCTGACCGCCTAATAAAAGTCCTATGAAATTATGAGCAACTGTAGCTGTTTAGCTCTGACTTCCCAGGAACATGCCAGAGATTGTGTGGTGCCCTTTCACACAAGCTTGCAGTGAAAGATGAAAGCAGTGAAACATGGAAACAGCTAGAGAAGCAGATTTAGTTTTCCTCGAAGTGAATAGTGATGTTTTGATATGGTGCTGAATTTGCTTAACTTGTTAAGAGAGTGAGATACAACAGTGTTCTGAGAGGGCAGGAGCAGCACAGAGACTCCCCCTCGCCTGCATCCTGGTGTCAGGCTGAGCTCGTGCACTCAGACCCCACCACCACCTGCTGGTTTAAAGCCATTTCTGCACCACAAAGCTGAACAGATGGCAGCATTGCCTGACGTGCAGCATGAATACTGCCATAACTTCTTGAGGTGAGATTAAAAGGAGCCTTATGAGTGAGCCTTGTGTGATGTTACTGGTCCCGTTGAGAGCAAGGCTCTGCCCGGTTTCAGCAGGCTAGAGATGGGGATAATGTGTGAAGTTGTAAAGTGACTGCAGAACAGAAATGGTTCTTGGAATGTAGTTCATGCATTTAAACTCATTTCGAACTGCTTGCGTAGAATGACCAAGTCTTTCTATAAAACTCTATAGAATGAACAAATCCAAGAAAAGCATTCTGTGGTCCTTCTGTCTCAGCATGTTTTATCTCCATCGGTTAACTACAAGAATAAGGAATACTCTATGGCTTAAAGACTCTTTGATACTTCTACCCTACATAAGAATGTTTTGAGAGTCCTCAAACATGTATCAGGGATTCTGGCCTCCAGAGAGCATCCATGATGCTCTGCTGCACTTCCTGAAGTCACAGAATAGTTCGCATGACTTGAAAGCATTGTGTTGGGGCTTCGGCTGATGGGAGGAATAGTCTTATGGCAGCTTTTTGTATTAAGCTTATGGAACTCAGAGCCAGCAGTACAGGTTTCTTGGAAGCTCTGCTCCGAGAAGCTTCAAGTGCAGCCAGAGTTGCCAAACCTCAGAATTTCAATGCAAGCTGATAATATCTGTTGCTTTTCAAGAAGCCTTTGCCTCCTTGCATTACATTGCATTCAAGTCCTGGCCATCACAGGAGAGTGCTGGCATCTGTACCTATGGAGCAAAGGGATTAGGGGCAGGGGTGGCTCCCCCTTGACAAGGACTGACCTGTGCCAAGGCGGACTGACCTGTGCCAATGCAGACTGACAAGACTTTGAGTGCCTTGGGAGAGCACCTCCTTCCAGGCCATGAAAAAACTGTTAGCTCAGACTCAGCGCTGGGCTCACATTGTCCCACAAATTAGCATAGTGGCTCTATATCACGTACATTAACCTGTATCCAAAATTTGGAACAAGAGGAGGAAAGTGTGCTTGTTTTCCTCCTTAACTGCTTTGATTAGAGTAAGATGTGCTTTGGGGAATGAGAGTGTATTGGCAGAAAGGCAGAAAGGTGTTTGGTATGCGAAGGCATGTGAAGAATCTGGGTGGCAGCACAGCAGAGGGAGCTGCTGGGTGGCAGCACAGCAGAGCAAAGATAGAAAACAAAAACACTTTTGCAGTCTTCACCTATTTGCTTGGGGCATGAAGAGCATGGCATATGAGTAGGGCATCAGACACTTAGATTTGTCTAGCGTGAAGAAGAGCAGGCAAAGAGCAACCTTTGACCTCTCTACAGCTACCTAATGGGACACTATGGAGAAGAGACAGAGATCTTGGTTGCAGGTACATGGGGATGGGCCAAGAAGCAGTGGGTGCAAGGTAGGTACAGGAGGTTCTTACTAGGTGTAATGAAAAAATTTTCACCTCAAGGTTGTCCAAGTGCAGTAACAGTTTTCCAAAAGAGATTTTAGTCTCCACCCTTACAGATGATAGCAATATCAAAAACTTAAAAACAGCTTGCACAGCATGATCTGCTTGGACATGCTCTGAGCAGGGGTTAGACTAGATAACTGGTCCCTTCCAACCAAAATGTTTCCATTTACAATAGATTTTGCTGTTATTTAGCGAGTCAGAATTTCTGTGTTTGGTTTTGAGTCTCTATGTGCAAACATGACTTAAGGAGCCAATAAACAGGATGCTGTCAGGATACAAAAAAGATTAACAATTAAAAATACAGAGGTTTTTGGAACAGTTTGGCTGGCTCTGGTTTAATTCAGGTGCACAAGTATTCAGCTTACCCTTGGGTTAGAGGAGTAGTGGATTTCTTGTATCTCTTTTCTTGTATGCAAATCTGCAGCTTATCAAACTATGTACACTATCAGTGGAAGAGTCTTAGCTGAAATTTTCAAGGGAAATTAATTATGTTGAAGTTCAGTGGAAGATGCATCTGAATCTGTATGAATCTTCAGTGAAAACAGGGCCAGTTTTGCAAAGATGTTCTAGCCTAAAGGATAGTACCTGGCATAAAGAGGAGGTGTTGAGATCTTCCACATCAGTGGATAGCCTTATTTTACTAGAAGTCCTATTTAGTTATTAAATTAATATATAAATTGGTGTAAATCCGGAGAAAATTCCCGGTCAGAAGGGAATTTGGGGTGGGGGCCATAACTTGGGCCAGCACCATGTCTTTCCAGCACCTCCGCAGTGTCCAGGTGCAGAGTAACCTGAGAAGTTTGTGCAGGTGCTGTCTTCCCTTTAGTGTGTGCATTGCAACACTGGAGTTGTAATGCTTGGATGTGAATGTAATGTATAACATTTAACAGATGTCTGCTGCCATACAAGTCTCGTTTTTGCAGAGGTTCTTTGCTAGAGAGATGCTAGTTAATATTTTTTTATTACTTCTTAGTACCGTAAATTAACTTCATGCAGGGTGGCTATGAGCATGTTTTGGCTATAGCAGTTTTCCATCTGCTAACTACATCAATAATATACAACAAACTCGTTTGTTCTTTGATTTCCCCATACCAGCATGGAAAAAAAACCCAAAAGCTTTGATCATTTATCTGCTTCTCTGTTGTTGATACACAGCCAAATGCAGTCCTTATTTTTAAGTCAATGGAGCAACTCTGTGGATGGATTTATGCATATTGAACAAATTACACAAAACAATCTCTTAGTTTGTTTGCACATGCACAAATGGTGTAAGGAGCAATGGAACAGAATAACATATGCTTCTGTATTCTTTTTTTTTCAGTAACTCTTCAGCCAAGCAGGAAAATTATTCTTTTACAAGACTAAAGCCCAATGTAGCTAATATATTCATAATGGATTCTTATGATCCACTCTTTATCCCCAATGACTCATTTTCAGAGCTTAATGCAATACTTCAAAAAGCTCAAAAATGTAATTCCGAGCAATGTCCACGTCTAAAATATCATTGATTCACTAATTCACTGTTTACAGCTTCTTGTTGCAGATAAGGCTTTTTTGCAGACAAGACTTTTCTGGTAGCAAGTAAAACACAAACCAGCTAAATGTCTCAATTCTTTAACTGAAATCATCAGGGTAGTGTTTGACCACAACCCCAACAAGCCTCAAATATATTTTGAAAGTGAAGTGTATGCTTAAATATTCTCCCAAAGCAGAGAGGCTTTTCTAAACTTGTACCAAAACCAGAAGGGTTTGCCTACCAAGAAACCAAGGAAGACAAATTACAATTACACACCTTAACTAAAACGTATTTAATTCTTCAGTGTGTTTTTATAATTAGGGGAACAGAAGTCAAGAATGTTTCTTGCACATTCAAAAGAAGCAGCAGCAAAAAAATTTAGTGAATATAGGAAAAAAGTGACCATGAAAACACCAGACTATCTGTTTGTTTATTTCCTCCAGAAATGTTTAGCCATGAGTGTCCAAAAACTACATGTGCCTGTTTCAGAAGTTTCCTCTAATGCATGGGCCTTCTGCAATCTCAGCCAAAAAAAGGACAATTAACCTGTTTTAAATACAATAATGAATTAACTTCTCAGACTTTTCTAGAAAAGAAAAAAAAAGTTGTTGGTGTTTGATAATTGTCGAGTTAAAATTTACAGTTTTAACAAAACTAATGCTTGTGATTTTTCATCTTTAGGTGACACTACATACAGTTCATTCTTCAGAGCTTGAATGCTGCTGGCAAATGAAACTCTTAGGGCTCTGTTCCACACCAAACCCAGAATTTGGATCCAGTTCTGCCACCTCATTCACTTGAGCAGTTCAGTGACTTTGGTAGGATGGGAACATTATTCAAGCATGTCTTGCAACCCCAAGATAAACATTACCTTCCTTTTCACAGCTGAAAGACCAAGTCTCAGAGATCAGAAGATTTAGGCAATGCTATCCAAAGTCTACCCACCCCACTGTCTTTTGTCTGAGCCTGCCAGTGTTTGAAATTTTGAAACTGAAATTCCTTTGATGCCTGAAGGACTTCTCCCACACACACCTAGAGGCTGTTTGTTCCTACTGCTGCATGGATCATGTTGCAGCTGAAGACTAAGCCTGTCAAGATTCACAAACCTGCTGCTTCCTCACTCAGCATTTTTAAAGGACCATTTCTCATGTGTGCCCAGAGACCTGCTGCACTGGCCTCCGTGTAAAATGCAGGTTCTTCCTTCTGAAGCAGTAGGTAAGGCAAGACCTTTGTGTTCTTCATGTCTTGAGTCAGGAGGTTTGGCCTCACTTCCCCCATGTGCCTGGCAGATTTGCTCTAACCACGAGGACAGAGATTCATTGATTTGAAGGACAGGATGGTGAAAATGACCTAGTTCTCCACAAGAAGCCATGCTGGTATCAAAAAACAAATAAGATGTAGAGTGCTGACGGTAGAAAACAGGAGTAGAGCTATAGCCAAGTGGTTTGGGATCGTTGGGAATGGGCATCCAAAACTTATCTGTGCCGTTTTGATAACTGAGTCTCTGATTTCCAGTTGATTTCCCTAATGTTTACTTTTAGCTTCTGTCACAGCTGTTGCTTGACTTAGAATACAAAAACAGCTTTTCTCCTGAAAAACAGACTAATAGGTGTCTAGGACACTTTTTGGAGACATGTGTGGTTTAGTATTGTCAGGCAAAAGTGAGAATAGGAGCTGCCTCTTCTGTAGCCTCTACCTCATCTGAGCAGTAGCCATTTGTCATTGAAAGGGGGGGCATCCTAGTCCCAGGAGCTATGCTGGAGGCACAAAAGAGATCTACAGCACAGTGTAGGTGGTGAAGGCTTAATGTGGACAAGGTTTTGAGAAGCACTCTTTTGCATGGCATCACATTTTCAGGCTATTTTCAGCAACTTCCTTCTCTTTGCTGCCATTATGATTTCCAGTTGGAAGCCATTAATTTTCACTGGCATTTGTTTGGCAACTGAACGGGGACCTGAGGAGGGAGTTCTCTGCGGAGGTGAGTGGTTATAGTATTGCTTCTGTGAGACTGAGTGGTCTACTCACGTTACAGACCTGGGCTTAAATTTCTTGTTTAGAATAAGACAACAGGGTTTGATTCTGGAGAAGAAACAAAAAAAAATCCCCGAGGCTCATTCCCTTAAGACTCCCTTTCTGGTGGAGACTGATTCCCTCAACAGGAAGCCTCCTCCACACCGTACCAGGGCCCTCTGCAGGGCACTGGGCATTTCTTGAGGGGATTTCGGCGGTGTGGACCCTTCAACATGCAATTCAGGAACCAAATCAAATTGGTGGTTCTTTTACTTATAACTGATAACCCCCCTTAGCAGGGAAAGGCTGGTGATCCTCTGAGCCGTCTGAGAGGCAGCAAAAAGCTTGAGAACAGCACCATCTCGTGGAAATGCCTCATATGGCTTGGCTTTTCTAAGTTGGCTGAATGCACCTCTTCCTGAAACTCCTGTCATTTAAACTGTTGCTGTGGTTAATGTATTTCCTACTGCTACCAAATTATTGCTTCGACAATAATTGAACACCACCCATGCACGTTTTTTTCTGGTGTATCCCATGCTAACTGTGAACCAAATATGACACATTCATGGGGAAGTTTTGTTGGTGTACAAGTTGTGGGCACACCATGTTCACCACAGGGACATGTCAGCGTACCTCAGAAAGCCAACTGAACCCGCTTGGGATAGTAACCTGCAATCCAAGCTAAACTGGTTTTACATTTTCTCTAAAACCTTCATCTGAAACCTGATTTTCTCAAAGGTAAGAAAGAAAAAGGAAAAATTAAAGTGTATTGGTTTTGCAAGGCAAGACCTGATAGCAGGGGGCTGTGAGGGTGACTCCCGTGAGACGCTGCCAGAAGCTTTGCCTGTATCTGACAGAGCCAATGCCAGACAGCTCAAAGGTGGACCTGCCAATGGCCAAGGCCAAGTCCACCAGCAACGGTGGTAGCACCTCTGGGATAACATATTTAAGAAGGGGAAAAAATGTTACTGAGCCACAGCAACTGCAGCCAGAAAGAGGAGTGAGAATGTGCTCCATGAACATGACCATCTTGTATTACAAAAAGAGTTTTTTCTTAAGAACAACAGTATTATCTCACTTGAACACATGCAAGTAGATAGCAACTAAATAGTCACGATTTAGATTAAGCCTTTGGCAAACTTTGCCACACCAGTGAGTTATCACATGTAAATTATCAATCAAACGCATACAAACCTCCTGAAAATTAGGTGATGACCACTTAACTGTTAAACCTGAGGGCATAATTGGAATAATGCAATTAGAAATGTTATATTTGGCATTATGGAGAATTCTAATATTGAAATCTAGATTTGTCTATATTGTTCTTGTCAAGCATTGCATTCTGCCTTTCATATTTACACCACCTTAATTGAGGGCTAACTAAATGCACACTTTGCTCACTGCTAGAGTGATTTTCCTAGTAGTAAAATAATTTGCTACAGCCTTTTCTTTTGCAGTTATCTTAATCTTTTAATTTAGCATTTTTTGCCCATGCTCTTATTTGAAGACCACTCCTTATACTACCCACTAGATTTTTTAATGCTTGAGACATGACTGAATTCTTTTCCCTCCAGATGAAACCTAGGCTGAAGATGAAGCAGCTGACTGCAGTGATAGGACAAGATGCTCTGCTTTGTTAGCTTTAACTCACCAGTCAAGCTGTGTTTCAAGTATTAAGTCACACAGATCTGCATATGGGCTTTGCTTGGCCTTAAAATAGTACCTTGGAAAAAACAGATAATCCTTCTGTATCTTAAGGTCTATCACTAAATACAGTCAGCCCTTTGATTCTTCTAAAACAAGTGAGAGGAGACTGTGTAATTCCCAATGTAACTTTTTTTCCCTGTAAGTCATTGTGGGAAACCATAACTGTTGCTGAGTGTGTACCAGCTCGGTTGGAATCTCAGCCAATAGCCATACGTAGCTTTCCAGACTGTTCTTTGATACTGCATCTTTCTTTCTGTTTCTAAGTCTGTGACTCTCATCCTGACCCTTCGGAGAAGACTTTTATGTGTATTCTGTTCCCTTGCATATCTCTCACAAAATGTTACATTAATGAGGATAAATAAGGGACTTGCAACCAAACTTGCTTTTGTTTTCATTCAGGAACAGGGGAAGAATTTTGGTTTAACACTCAAATCAGTGTCATCCTTTTATTTTTCTTCTCCCAATTTCGAGTCTGAACTATCTGTCTTTATTAAATCTGGTTAGAACTAAACCCAGGGTCAATCTGATTTCAGCTAATGCTTTCACTGCTGCCAGTCATATGTGCTACACTTGCTTCTGATAATAAGCCATGGCTTACAGAATTAAGAACAGATTACCTAATAAAACAACACCCTTGCACTAGTGATGGAATATAATTTTACACTTTACAATATACAAATGCATAGAGGATTGAACATAGACTTCAGACAGGATAAGATAATGGAGCTCAATTTTGCTGTAGGTGAAACAAAAACATTTGAAAGGAAACATACCTAATTGCTATGCCCAGCCCAAAGATTTTCTAGAAATAACTGCTCATTCTTATGGTGGCTAGATGTATGGTTACTAATCAAATAAATATTTTTATTAAAAGCAAGAGAGTAATTGCAGTGGCTGCCTGGCTGCAGGGCAGAGCCATTGTTAAGTAGCAGAAAGGGACCCATGTGGCTTCTGTGCCCTGCATCCAGATGACAAAATGGTCCCTCTGACAGCGTCCATTCTGCGTGTCTTCCTGTGATGCATTTGTCATTCTCCCACCCAAGCATCTTGATGGCAGTGTCTCCACATCAGGCTTAGAGAAACCTGAACTGGGGGTACTAGTCCCATCAATGTACATCAAGATATTCAGAGAGATAACAAGTGCTATTATGTGTGCCCTTTTATTGGTAACTTCTTCCATCATTTTCCATTAGCAACCACTGAGGTGTTTCTTCTCAATTAGGTGATCTTTCAGTGTGAGTGATGGTGCACAGAGAGAAGTACAGTAGAAATTCCTAGAAGACAAGCAATCAGAATGGTATGATTAGTGATTCTGTTAAGGTCCCTGGCTTCAAGAATTCTTTCGCAAGGTATGTATGACTGGCTTGCTCTGAAATGGGAGAAGCTGGGAGAAAAGCAGAATGAAGGCTGCAGCTACCTCCTTCCTGCATGCACCTAGCAAGTTTATCTGAGGGAACTGAGCAAGACATAGACAATACCTCTCCCTGAGCCTCCTCCTGTCTCCAGGCAATGGAGTGAGGTGGGCTGTTTTTCAGACCAGTGCAAAAAATGATCCCCTAGGTGTAAAAGGGCAAACAGCCTAGCTGTAATCTTGAGCAGTGAAAGGCAGTCCCAGAGGAAGGTACTATGTAACACATGCCAGATGTGTGTGAAGCTGGTGGTATAAATGGAGAACAGAGCTTTCTGCTTGATGGCTGAGCCACAGACTCTGAAGCCACAAGACTAACAAGTGAGAAACAGGAGTTGAACAGGCCTGTACCCAGAGCACCTGCTGGGGATGGGAAGGAGCAATGAGCAGAAGAAATGCGAAAAAGTAATTTCCTCCTTTCTGTGTCAGTTTTAATTTCTCTCTCCCTCCCTGCTTGATTCTCTATATACAGTGTAAAGTGACCTATTGTCATCGTTTGACCCGGTGTGAGACAAATTTGATTGGTTAAAAACAGGTAAAGGACAGTTCTATGAGCCACTTAGTGTTCCTGTGACGTCTCTGTGAAAGGAATGTTATAAAAAACATCTAGGAAGTGATGGAGATGGGCTCTCACTTCCTCTCTTGCTCCCTGGCTCCCTGCTGACCACAAGCAGCAGAGGCTTCCCCTTCCGACCCCTGGGCCAGGGGCCCACGGCCTGGGGGGCCGGTGGGGGCAGCTGGCCTCACCCCTCACCAGTCCTGTGCCGTTCCAGACCTGAGAGGAGCTGGTCTGATGCCATCTGGACCAAGGCCAAACAGAGAAGCAGCTAAGCTAAGCCCAGCTGAGAAAGCCGAGGAAAAACCGAGAGAAGGAAGCTAAGCAGATCCGAGCTACACAGAGAGAGCCAAGTTGGTGAGATCGAAGAGTGACCTTGCTTTTAAGATAAGGCAGAGAATTAATAGTAGCCAAAAGACGTACTAAAATTTGGGCGGCTGCCAGGGCAGAGAAAACAGAATGGGGAAGGAAGAGCCTCAGGCCTGGGAAAGCAAGCCTCATTACAGTGGGAGCATGTAATTGTTACAAATACTTTTGTAGGCATTTTCTGCAAATATTAACCTCTTCTCTAAGCTAGAGTGAAAGGAAAGCAGTCATGTGAAAGACTAAATATGGAGACCCGTACCCCAAATGAAAGAGAAGACAAGGATTGGCAGGAAGTGCCAGAGAAGCCATCTTTACCAGCATGGAGATCCATCTTTTTCTGTGAACTGTGCTGTGTGACCTGGAATAATGCCAAACTAAGTTTCTCTTTAAACCACAATATGAGCCATGGGGAAGTGAGAAATTTGCAGCCTAAAATAAGAACATTTTTATGTTGTGTGCAGATGAAATTTGCAGCCTTTGCAGCCTTTGCAGCCTTTGCAGCCTTTGGAGATTATGAGTAAAGCAGGAACCTGTTACCTGAGTGCCTTTAGGCTGGAGTGACTTACTCTTAAAAGGTTTAACCCCATCAGACTTTTCTTGTGACCCACAAACTGCAGAGTGTATTGTGGAAGAGAGGATACACCACTGCAAAAACCTGGGCGGGCTGAGGAGTTTCTTGAAGGTTTGGAACCACACCGAAGATACTTCTTAGGGATCTGTCCTCCGTGGGATGGATCCCACTACACTACAGAAAGAACTCTCTTTATCCCGTGAGGTGGCAATAAGAACTCTTAATCATAACACCAGAATCTCATGTTTGTGTCCTTCACGTGACCAGTGAGAAAATTAGAATGTATGGGGGGGAGAATGATATTTGTATATTATGCCTTAATATTTTCATTATTTTTTATTCTTTCTATTCTTAGTAGTGTTAGTGAAATAAATGTTTAATCATTTTTCAAGTTTGCAGCCTGTTTTTGCTGTCTCCTCGTCTCTAAAGAACTAAGTGTGGGGATCTGGAGTTTGCCTCCAGGTTAACCCTTAACACCTATACAATCCTGGAGGGTTTTCACAATTCACTATGTTTTTATTTTGGTTTTGTTGCTGATGGCCATAATGGACCACAAGACATTAACAATTTTGGTTGTCAAACTGGTGAGATTTACATTTCATGCTCCTTCCCCTCTGCCAGCCAAACTGCTTTTAGTGAAGGTCATTGCAAGAGTCAGCTGGGAGAGACAGACCTCGAGCCCTGGGTAGTGGGCACAGTGTGAGCTCTGGCATAAAGATGAAGAAACTTGTATAGATTTGCTCTGGTTTGGAAGGGAGGGACCAGCGAGCTGTGCCTCAGGAAATTCCCCTGCTTTCATATAATGTTATCACACTACAGACATTGCTGTATCGTGAAGCTCTGGGAATTTTTTGGGAGCACAACTGAGGTCAGGAATGGTCAGTGAAAAACTGAAATCACCAAAGACTATGTGGAGGCATTATGTCAGTTTTGTTCACATGCATTTGAAAGTCTAGGTTTAGATCTCAATTTGTAGCATTAAAAACAACTTAACTATTATGTTCAATCATAAATAAATGTGAATCATAAACAAAGTGTCAATACACATGATATGGGCCCACTTTAAAAGATCATATTTGGACATGGAGTTAAGCAAGAGCAGTATTTTGTATTAATACTTACCTTTCACTTTTTGAATTTGAGATTAGTTTTGGTCCACATTGAACTTTCCAAGTTAAATTTAAGCTTATCACAGAATTTATCAATTATCAGGTTGTAGAGATGTGTTTTCTAATACACTTTAATTAAGAAAATTGTGATTATCTTCTTGAATAAGTCTCTTTACACAGCACAGTGTGACTTTCAGATGAGCTCTAGATGCAGAATTAAATGGTAAACTAAAATTGTTGACTACTGTGTTTTATGCCTGAATTAATTGTAAATTCTGTTCAGTACCTCAGAAAACTAAAATGTTCTCAGAAAAATCTAAAGTCTTCAAACAGAAGCAAAGTTCAACTTGTTTTGACAATCCTTATGAAAGCTTTTTAGGTGTCTCCAGATATTCCTTGGGAAGGAAAAAAAACCAGAAAGGCAGGCTGGGTTTTTTGTTTCTCATCCACTCTAATACCAGTCTGGATGGCTGATTCTGCCAATTTAAATTCTGCCCCACAATTTCAGCTGGATAGGACATGAGACACTTCTTGTCCTAAACTGCTACTTGTATTCCCAGTGGCCTAATCCTCCAACTCCCAGCAGCACCAGAAGGATATTGGGCACCCCACTGTGTATTAGTGCCCATTAAACAGGAATACAATACCAGAGCAGTCTGCCCCTCATTTATTGTAGTACACAAGGGGTGTTGTAAGAGAAGAAATTTTCACTAGGACTAATGAGCAGAGTTTTAATTGCAGTGGAACTAGGACAACAGCATAACTGATTGAGGTAAAATGAGGGTATTCTCCTCAAGTCATCCTGGGCCTTTTGAAATGACTGGCTATGTGGATGCCAGTACTTGGTAACTCTACCATGGGGTTGTTTGCTCAGTTCAATCTATGGCAACTCTTTTTTGATTTCAAATACAGCCTAACAAGTATATGTTAATGCAAATTTTCTAGTAATTTGTTTACCCTTTCTGGAATTGCTAGCAACTCTCAAAGATACAAGTGATGAGGAATTATTTTTCTCCATTAAAAATTATCTATTTGGGATTCTTGTTATTTTAATTTGAAGCAAGAATCCAAACTCTCTCCTAGTCAAAGCAGTTTGAGCCTGTGGTAAGATTTTATTATAATAAACAAAATCAAAACTTTTTGGAATGAGACTGTGTTCATATGATATCAAAACTTTGCAATGGAGAGGGCATATCAGGTAGGCCAGCAAAGGGGAAGCTGTCGCAGCTCCACACTGCCAGGTCCAGCCAGAACTGCATACTTAACACATATTTACAATACACATATACAGATGCATATGCACATAGCTGGCCATGTTGATGAACTCAGACACAAAAATGCACCACTCACACAAACACAAGCTGCACCAATGGCCTTGCACTGTTCCCTTCTCTGGCTCATCAAGATGAAGGTCACTTGGTGGGAAACATATCAGTTTAAACAAAATATGGATTGCTGCAATAACTGACTGACACCTCTCCTAACCCTCATGGCCCTGGATCTTTAGGTTACACATTGCTAACACCTCCACACACAAGCACCCCGTGCCTGCAGCCTTACTCATGGACATAAGCACACTATAAGTGCCACCTGGATCTTCTTGTCTCCAGCTGTCTGACATAGACATACACACATACAGATGGAAACAGGTCTTTCAGTTGACCCCATCCCTCACTTTCTGCCTTGGACCCCCAATGCCTCCAGTAGCCATCTCCTTCTGTGGGCTCACTGAGAGATGCATGTACCCAGCTCCCATGACACTCCTGCTTGCCCCCACAGTCCAGCATGATCTTTGCTAGTGCTCACATACATGCTGGCACACCTGCACTCATGCTAGTCCCTGGCACTGTGAATGGACAGACTCCTGTGACACGTGGTTCCTGCTCCAGCTGATGGCATTCAGACACCTATGCCCACATGTGCATGCAGAATAGACAGTGCCTCACCCAGGAAGTTGCTTGGGAATGGATTTTAGTGAGAAGACAGAACACCACCTGGCTGTGGTGACCAGGCATGGCCAGAGAAGCAAGCGGAGCAGCAATATGTTTAATGGATGTTTAAATGTCACTTTCCCTTTTATCCTCTTATCCCTCTACTTCCTGTACTTGTTCCTCCCTGAAACATCTTGATTCCTTGTTTTCTCCCCTAACCAACCCTCATTAAGTCTTCAATAATCCCCAAATGCTCTTTCCAGTATCTCTATCATGGTTTATGGTTTATGGTTTATCTGCAGCAGGCAGATGAGCCTGACACAGCTGCTCAATCACATGCCACCCTCTTCCTCCACTCCTGATGCAGGAGAATCGAAGGGTACAAGTGGAAACACTTATGGGTGTTGGTAAAGACCATTTAGCTGGCAAAGCAAAAGCCATATGTACAAACAAAGCAAAACAAGAAATCATTACTTTTCTATCTGGATAATGAATATTCTGTCACTTATACAAAGTGTATAACATGAAAAATTAAAACAAATTTTGTTTTAGCTCCTGGTCCTGCAGGAACATCCACAAGTACTTTGTTGCAAGAAGGATCCGGCTGCTGATATCCAGCTCCGGTATGCCTGCAACCTTCCTAGAGAGCGTCCTGCAGAGAACAACTCTCCCAGGGGCACTGGCAAGCCTTCCTAGGCCACRGGTGATTTCAGTAGGTGTAGCAGTCYTTCAGCTACAAGTGATTCAGCTYTTTTGTGAAATCACCCCAGGCAGACTCGGGGACAGAGAGACAGGAGCCTCGTATGGCTGTTCCACAGAGGTAGCTTTACTGCCCAAACCACCCTGCGAAGGGGAGGCCAGGGACGAAAGCTCCCTGGTGTCAGGGGTAGAGGCATGGGTTTATATGGGGAAAACAGGGGGTGAGGCGGAAACCAAGTAGCCAGTGGGGTACAGGCTATTACCATGAAGAAGCAAGGCGTGTTGGGAACTCGCCATGACCCAGAGGAGAGTTGGTGTCTCTGCCTACCTCCAGGGCAGTGCTGGAAGCTCTAGCCTTGAGGGCTCACAGCCCTTCACAGTACTTAATGTCTTCCTAGTATTCACTCTGAACAAGCAGAATGCTAAACACAGGTAGTAAATCTGTATTTACATCTAGTAATCAAGAAAGAAGTTGATTTTTTTTGGTTTTTTATGAATGTTGACTACGGAATAGGTAGATTATCCTTGTCTTAGGGAAAAAAGCTCTAATTCCTTTGTCTGTAAACAAATTGAGGTTTAAGGCTCCTGATTGCAATTGCTTCAAAGAAGAACAGTTCTTGCAGATCACTCCTCTCAGAAACTTGAAAAATTTTTCTTGGCAGGTTTTGAGATCTGCCTTTTTCCAGATGAGGTTCTAGTCAAAGCTTCCTTAAGTCTTTGTCCTTTAAAATTGAAGACCTGAATTAAGGTTACAGGTACGGTAGCATTTTAAGGTAAGACATGATCAGAGTCACTTACCCAATAGGTTCGTTTTATTCTGCACTTACATTTGCTTATCCTCTTGAATCTTTGATTTTGCAGGACAAAAAGCTCAGACTTGTATTTGGAAATGTCAAAGCGTGTGTGTAGTTTGAAGAGAATGGAAGATGAAGGTTGAGACTGGAATTCAAGTGTTCCCTTCAAGGCTGGATCACTGAGCCCATAGCTCCTGCCTACCTGTGAAGACTGCTTCTCAGTGATACCTTATCTGGACTACCTAAAAGAGAGAGGTTTGACAAAGATCAAAGGGTTAAAAGCAGTGGTGTTTATTTGAAGGCCTTCAGGTACATCAGAGCTCACTCGGGGGGCTTACACCCTAAGGTGGACCCCCTAAGATCAGCTCCCCAAGATGGACCACCCAAGATGGACAACTGGTCACGAGTTCTCCATACTTTTGTAAGTTTGGTCTAGTAGCACATCAGAGCCAACTCTTGCAATTAGAGCTCCAGGCAATGAAGTAATTCACCCCAAGTTTGCTCCCCCTTCACCAACGGCTGTTTACACATCTTGGGCCTGAGGCAGTAAGGTGTCCTTGAGGTCCAGGCGTGAAGATGGATTGTTTTGTCTAAAGGCAGTAGCTAACACTTGATATGGGCTTTAGAGTTACATACTAAGAATTGCAGGGTTACAAATATATGAGAAATATAAAAGCTAAAATCCTACGGCATCATCAGGAAACTCCATGAGACACCTGAGGCTGAAGTATCCCTTCCAGAAGACTGCTTTAGACCCTTCCAAACAAACTAAATTGTCTTTAAAAAGACTTGCAAGTAATGTGGCTTGCTTGGCATAACTAACATGGTGCCTCTGCACTGTGGGAGAAAGCTCTTAAAAACTGATGAGTGGTTCTCGCAAGCTGAAGATGTAACAGCAACAGGATGATCTGTGGACCTCAGAAAAAGCAAACATGAGCAAACATAGGAAATGTCAGAGAGGAGCTCTTTGGGAGTGATGGTAAGAGAAACAGGCACTGCGTTTGTGAAGGAGAAATCAAATGCATGTCCGTAACACAAGGACTAATAGGGTGGGTAGCAGTCCTTAGAAACAGACCTAAGTATTACAATAGCACCTTGCAAGCTGAGTATGGGTCAGCAATGGTACATTACTGACAGAGAAGAAGTTCTTTTCACAGGACTATCAGGTAATTCAGGTTGGACTTCAGGAGGCCTCTACTCCTCCTTCCTGCTCGAAGCGAGGTCACCTAGGAGTTCAGACCAGGTTTCTCTGGGCCTTATCTAGTCTCATCATAAAAACCGCCATACCTGGAGACTGCACGGCCTGTGGTCAACCTGTTGCAAACTTGATTGTTCATCGTTGAAGAAGTCTTTCTCCTGTTTCATTTGTCCAGGATGCATTAACAGAAATAATGATGACTGTGGTAGTTATTTTGGTCTACTGGTGCTGGCAGAGACTCAGTTTTACAGTTTGCCATTTTCATAATTTTTTTCCAGTTTCGTATACTGCGCTTGAAAGTATTCTGTCAAGTTGCAGTGTTGAGAGAACAATAAAGGGTGAAAAGAGGATCAGAAACACAACCCTTGATCATGGGTTGATTAGTGGAGGAAAAAACCAACCATGTACAGCACTGCAATAAAAATGTTCTCTTAGGCTGTAAGGAGACTGTGATCAATCATGCTCATGGACACAATGACAAGAGACAAAAAAGAATTGGTTTACATAGATGTGACGTTTGGTTAGAAAACTGGGGTTTTTTTTTAAACTTCAGGGTTGATTTTCTGGATTCTTCTTCACTAGAGGTTAAAAGAGCATACTTAGACAAGTATCTGCTGGGGTTCTGCCTAGGTTCAGTCCTCCCTCAGTACAAAGGGATGGACTCAGGGTCCTTCTAGTCCCATATTTCTGAGAGAAGGCTTGCTGCTATTAGATGAAAAGGAAAAAAGAAGATGTAGAAATTAATACTACATGAAGTCTGACAGTCAGATAGTCTCTCTATCCCTCTTACACTCCCACAAAGATCTTAAATGCTTATCTCTGTCACCTTACCACTACATCTCCATTTTTAGCACTGTAGTGGGTTTCTTTATGCGCATTGGTGGTTTTCTGGCCTTTACCAGGACATTCCACTCTGCAAAACAGCCTTTCTTACCTGTCATCATCTAAGTCTTTCCTCTTCAGAGTGCTGCCTAGGGAGATTCCCCAGTTTTCCAGACACAACTTTAGTAGTTCTTCATACCATCTCCCCAAGAAGTCCTGTTTTTGACACAGAATGCTAGTTGACAGTGACTGTGAGAACTAAAGACTTGAAATTTGTATTCATTCACTTCAGAAACACAGCAGAAGCTGCTCTTCTCACATGGACATTCCTCTGGAGTGTGACAATGTAGGCACAGCTGCGCAGCAGTGAGAACCAATGTCATCGATGTCCTGCACATCAGGATGAACAGACACACCCTCTGAAGCAACAGGGGAATCAATGTATAGAAACATGGCGTACACGGAGGGGTGTAGGTTAATTCTAAAAGCAACTTTTGCTGTGAATTTGGGGAGTAAAAAGGTAGAAAAGATTTTCTTTATTTCTGACGAAGTGGGTGAGGTCACTGAAGTGCTAAGAAGTAAGCAAATTTGTAATTTGTAGTAATATATAGATATGGATACCTGAGGGTGAAACAAAGAGTTTTCTGTTTTCCAGCTCTTTGATATTAAAAGTGTGTTCAGTTAGAGCAATTGTTCCCATCTTTCCCACATTGCAGACTTCTGTGTTGCAATGCCCACTTTTACATGGTAAAATTAATTATAACAACAGCAACTTGCCTTTTATTTACTTATTCTTCAAAATTATTTTAAAAATTGTCAGAAACCCACACACATACTTAACCGTGTTAAAAATCACTATATTAGACAAGTGAAAAGATGAGGTTGTGAGACATTTTTATCTGCAAAAGCACAGTATAGGCCACATTCCTGTCACATGCACAACAACCTATGGTTCTTCCGGTTGTACTGAAGCTATGGGATGAAATCTTGGCTTCAGGGTTACCATTTGACTGTGGTAATTTTTGTGTGGTATTTTAGGACAAAGGCCATCCTTTAATTTTGTTCGCTACCATAAAATGTTAATCCTGTCATATGTGGATCTTATCTATGACCAGAAGATGGTTGCTGTTTAAAGAATTGGAAGTCTCATGATGGGAAAGGAAATATCAGGGTTTATGGGCTGACAGAAGCATGAGGCAACAGGGATACTATAGTGACCAGTCTGACAAGGAGTCAAGCCTATGAGTTGTCTGCCTCTGCCCATCTGCTATCAGGTGTTTGCAGCTACCAGAAACAAAAATATGCATTAAGAAAGGATTTGAAAGGAGCCATGGAGAACTACTTTGGTATTTATGAAAAAATCATTTAAGTGAAAGGAAAGTGTGTATATTTCTGCCAGAAGTTAGGGTAACAGCATGGTAGTTGTTTATATTTTGTTTTTGTTTTTTGGGTTTTTTTTATGAAAAGGATAACTCACTTACAATCTCCCTATATTCAAACTTGTGTAAAGGTATTTTCATAGGTGGTTACTATAGATTAGTTAAACGCACATGAAGAATTTTTTCAGACCAACTTGCTCCTGTCACAAAATTACAGAATATTCTGAATTGGAAGGCACCCACAAGGATCATCGAGTCCAACTCTTAAATGAATGGCCCATACAGGGATTGAACCTTGGTGTTATGAGCACCATGCTCCAACCTCTGAGCTTATCTCAGTTTGTTACTAAATATTGAGATAGGTTGACCTTGCTTACCTTAACCCTTTCTGCTCTTCACCATTTAAATAATGTATTGATCCAAATTTTTCAGTGCAATGTAACTGCAAATTTTCCGTTTTGTGTCTTTTCCCTCATTTTTCCCATGTGTGCCCTGCACAGGGCCTCTCTAACTCCCAGAGACTGCGACTACCGAATGCCTTGTTGACTTACTGCTGCACAGAACAGATGGGACTGCTGCTGTATTTCATTTCACACTAGGAAAGCTGCAAGGGGCCATAAGTCTGGCAGCCAGAAGGAGCAGTAAGTCATGGGGCCAGCAAGAGGGCAGGGGCCACAAGGCCAGGTTTCAAATTAAGTGCATAACAAAAGCTTTGTGCTGGGAGAGTGGGGGAGTAGGGCATATACAGCTTGCAGAAGCCAGGCTGCTGATTGCAGGCAGTCCTAACTGGAAGATGTGGAGGGTGAAAACGTAATGAACCTATATGTTTGAATGAAAAGGTTTGACCAGTCTTAGAATGGTAAAGGTGTTTTAAAGCCTTTGTGAAGAGTCTTGTCTTGGATTGCTCTGTGATGGTAGAGCCCCCCTAGAGAACTTCCTACAGTGACAGTTCCACGTGGCATCTTTGAAAACAGTTACATGTCTTTGCATTACTAATGCCCTCTTGCTATGAATAAAAGAGCTGACCTGGTTAAAGGCCTGCACACTGCATGCACATTAATGTGCACATTTGACTGCAACATCAACAAGAGGGAGTCTGTGTTGGTGGTTTACAATGCAGTTCCACTTCTGTGAGGTCAGAAGACCTCCATGTCTATGATGTGACTCCTCAACACAAGGTAAGGAAGAAGTGTCCAGATTTTATTCTTATTTTCACATTTTTTTTACAGGAGAAAGATTTCTATTTGGCTTATTTAGAGAACCTTTGGTTTATGTTTAAAAGCCCATTCTGTACTTGGGGAGTAGAGAAGCTTTTGTCAAGAAATGGAAGATGCAGACAAAATTTTATGAAATATTCCCGAAATTCTCAAAAAATTTCACCTCCTGGTAAAACTTATTACGACCACTTAAAATTGTTTTCATTCCAGAAGACAGAATATCAAGTCTTTGAGAGAATAGGGTTTGGCAAAACAGGGTCAGAGTGGGAAAGCAAAACTCATACAGTACCTGGAGGGAAAAGGAGATTTCAGACTATGAGACTAGAAATTGAAAAGAAGGTGCTAACTTAGGTACTGTTATTTCTATTGCATGCATTGGATAATGAAACTTCTGGTAAGACAGAAAAATCCTTTTGCATGTGAAATAAGCTGACCAGAAAGGGAGGTGCTTCTAGCCTTACTACAGGAATTTAAGAAGAAAGAGACAAACTTTGTTGTGTGATTGTGATGGTATTGTGTTTGTGTGGCAAGGATTTGTCTGGCATGAGTTTCCCTCATGTCCAACAGAGACAGTTCTAGGTGGCTCCAAGATGTACCCACCA
Organism: Amblyornis subalaris; assembly: GCA_018881555.1. Taxonomy (NCBI): domain Eukaryota; kingdom Metazoa; phylum Chordata; class Aves; order Passeriformes; family Ptilonorhynchidae; genus Amblyornis; species Amblyornis subalaris. The sequence goes on from JACAXG010000114.1 coordinate 1,920,648, forward strand.
ATGGCCAAAGCTGAGCTAAATGTCAGTGGTGGTAGTGCCTCTGTGATAATGTATTTTAGAAAGGGTAACAGCATCCATGAGAGAGCAGTGAGAAAATATCAAGAGACTTTGCAGACACTGAGGACAGTGAAGAAGGAGGGGGAGGAGATGCTGCAGGTGACAGAGCAGAGATTCTTCTGCAGGCCATGGTGAGGCAGCTGTGGCCCTGCAGCCTATGGAGGTCCAAGGCAGAGCACATACAGACTTGCAGCCTGTGGAGAACCCGAAAACAGAACATACTGAAGCAGTTTGTGAAGAACTGCAGCTCAGAGGAAGGACTCATACTGGAGAAGTTTGTGGAGAACTGTCTCCCATGTGTGGGACTCCACGCTGGAGTAGGGGAAGAGTGTGAGGAGGAAGGAGCAGCAGAGACAATGCATGATGGACTGACTGCAACTCCCACTCTGGGGGAGAGGGTAGAGAAATTGGGAGTAAAGTACAGTTTGGGAAGAAGAGAGGTGCAGGGGAAAGGTATTTTTAAGATGTGCTCTTATTTCTCATTATCCAACTCTGATTTGTTAGGCAATAAACTAAATTAAATTCCCTGAGTTGAGCCTGTTTTTCCTGTGACATTGATTGGTGAGTGAGCTCTCCCTGTCCTTATCTAAACCCATGAGTCTTTCATCATATTCTCTCTCCCCTGTACAGATGAGAAGGAGGAGTGATAGAATGGCTTGGTGGGCATGTGACAGCAGCCAAGATCAACCCACCACAGTGGACAATACACACTTTTGCTAATAAGTCACATGGATGGAAATACATCATCAAAAAAGATGAGGAGATAACATCACTCCTTCTGAAGTGAACGTGTCTCTGCAAAGGATGCCAAGGCTGCATTTGTCCTTTGCTGTGCAGGGTGATGGATGAGGTTAAAGAAGAGAAAGGAAGCTAGCTGGAGCTGACATAGCTGCTTGATTTGCTCTTAAGTAACTTGTCAGCAAAAGGAAGTTCAAGATGCATGTTTCTTTCTTTAAACCTTTCTTTACACATAATTTAATAATATCCCTAAGATTGCCCTTTTCTGGGGATGAAAGGAAAGAAATACAGTGAAGTGGTCAGTGGCTGTGATTTTGCATGCTTTGTATGCTTGGTTTGTTATGCTTCAGTTTGTTATGTAAATCTTGCCAAGAGCAGGGTTGTCCCTTTTTCTACATAGGTTAGGCACTCCTGAGTCATTAGCAATAATGAACTAACTCCTTGGCTGCCAAATCTTGCTGGCCCTGCCTATGCCCTTCAACAGGTGTATAGACATCAGAGCTGCTCAGCAATATCTGCCATCGAGTCTTCCCTGACCCAGGATTTTGCCTGTTTAATTCTTGATTTTCCCTATTGACAAGTCCCACAATCATTAGCTCTAATGTCTATTAATGAATTTATTTCTATGAATTGTTTTTATTGTGAGGGTAGTGAGACACTGGACCAGGTTGCTCAGAGAAGTTATGAATGCCCCATCTTCAAAATGCCCAAGGTCAAGATAGAGCTCTGGTCAATCTGGTCTAGTGGAAGATGTCCCTGCTTGAAGCAGGGGCAGCTGAACTAGACGATCTTGAAAGCTCCCTTCCAACCCAAATCATTCTGTGATTTGTGTTTTCATGTTTCCATGATTCTGTGTTTCCAAGCACCTATGTCACTCAAATATATGTTTGGAGTACGAGTCACAGGAGCTGTGCTGAAGGCGTGTTCAGTGCATATCTTGTAGCTACACAGCATGCTTGTATTTAGCATGCCACACAGTGTGCTTGCCATTTAGTATACGATACTCATGACTATGGCACAATTAGAACTTTCTATCTTTCCTTTTCATTGTTTTTACTGGAAAAACCTTAAATCTAGAAGTCCCCCTAGGCAAGCTGCAGGCATCTTCCTCACTAGAGATTTAAGAAAAATCAGTCTAGAAAAACATCTGACAGCCAGATGTGCCAGATAATTTACTGGTTTTTTTTCCAGTCTGACATTTCTTGCAAAGTATCAGTTGTGCTAACATACTGGAGATAGAAGATGTGAAAATACAGGGTAAGATGTCAGACCTTCCACATCTACATTCTCTCTTTAATGCAAAGTTTTGACAAAAGTATTTAGTTGTGGCAACATCACCTTTTTCTGTATGATACCAGGGATGTGATGGTGTATAGTCTTTAAGGTAAAAATTACCATGGCTATCCAAAATGTTGAAAGAGAGCTAAAGTCTCTTTGTGGCAGGTGGGAATAGGTGTGTGGTGTGTGTGTGTGTGTGTGTGTGATCTGTTGCACATAGGAGATCATCCTAGCTCTATGTAATGTAATCTATAAGGTCTCCCACTGCATATATTTAATGTTATTGGTGTCAGTAAGGTTGAACATGCTTCTAAAAATTTGCAACGTAAGCATGATACAGGAGAGGACAAGTGGATGCACAAACTCACAGTGAGATTAATATGATTACCAGAAAAGGCACTAGTCTTGACCAAGAATTTTTGTCAAGATCTCTCTAACCCTCACAACAGCAGAAAGTACATATTTTTTTGTGGAGTTTACATGGAGATTCTTCCAGACATAGGAGATGGCATGAAAGAAATAATAGTAGTTAAAAAAATAACTTTAAATGCAAATCTGTTTCTAAACAATATTGGAGGTGACCTGCGAAGGCAATAATTTATTGGAGGATTTCTGTCTGAATTTATTTTTCTGCCTTAAGATCTTATCTGTCTTTTTATTTCCTCTTCTAGGAGATTTTATGAGGATTTTAATAGCACATCCATATCCCAAGCAACTAAGAAGGGAAATACTTTTATTAAATTACATTGTGCATATCCAAGTCTTCTTATCTTCTCTAAAATGTCTAGTAATTGACTATGGCCAAAAAGTTTTTCACCAAAAAAGCCCCAATGGTTCTTGGTTCTTCCATGAAACTCTCAGCAACAACGAAGGTAGAAAACCACCACCAAATTCTGGATTTGTCCCTTCATTTGTCACAAAAGCAAAAAATACAGGAAGCAGAGGTACTTCTTTTAGTAATTTTCTGAGAGGTTTAGTTTGTAATCTTACTCCATTAAGCTATCTTATTTTGTGCTACTATGTATTGCAGAACAATTTTCACTACATAACTCTACATTAAAAAAAAAAAGTCTTTCTTTGAAATGCAAGTGCAAAATATATAAAATATAATCAGTATTACTCTACCTAGGAGAAAAAATTAAGGGAGCATAAACATTGACCCATTTTTCTAGCCAAGAGGCCTTTGTCAAAGCCTGTCATACAACAGCGTTTCAAGATGATCACTGATTTTAAAAAGTTCTGTTGATGCTGTCTCCCAACCCCGTTCTTTAATGTGGTTTTTCAAAGTTACATTATTTTGGTGTGATGGGTTGACCCTGGCTGGATGCCAGTTGTCCACCAAAGCCGCTCTGTCACTCCCCTTCTCAGCTGGACAGGGGGGAGAGAGTATAACAAAAGGCATCTGGGTTGAGATAAGGACAGGGAGAGAGATCACTCACCTATTACTGTCACAGGCAAAACAGACTCAATTTGGGGGAAACTAATTTAATTTCTTACCAATCCAATCAGAGTAGGATGAGAAATAACCCCGAATCCTAGAAACACTTTGCCCCCAGTGTCTGCCTTCTTCCCAGGCTCAACTTCATTCCCGATTTTCTCTACGTCCTCCGCTTGATCAGCACAGGGGGATGGGGAATGGGGATTGTGGTCAGTTCATCACAATTTGTCTCTACTGCTGCTTACTGCTCAGGGGGAGGACTCTTCACACACTTGCATGGGGTCTGTCTTGCTCCAGCATGGGGTCCCTACTAAGGAAAACACTTCTCCACAAACTTCTCCTATGTGACTCCTTCCTATGGGTTGCAGTACTTCACAAACTGCTCCAGTGTGGGTTCCTCTCACAGATGCAGTTCTTGAGGAATAGGATCACATGTCCTGTCAGCAAACTTGCTTTGGCGTGGGCTACTCTCTCCACAGTGCCACAGGTCCTGACGGAAGCCTGCTCCAATGACCTTCTCACAAGGTCGCAGCCTCCTTCTGGCATCCACCTGCTCCAGCATGATATCCACCATGCGCTTCAAGTGGGTCTCATGCTCCACCATGGGCTTCAGGGGCACAGCCCCTGCAGATCTTCACCACAGACTGCAGGAGAATATCTGCTCTGATGCCTGGGACATCTCCTTCCCCTCCTTCTTCACCATCCTCAGTGTCTGCAGAGCTGTTTCTCACAGAATGAGCTGAGTTGAAAGGGACCCATAAAGATCATCGAGTCCAACTCCTGGCCCTGCATAGCACCATTCCCCAGAGTCACAGCATGTGCCTGAGGGTATTGTCCCAACCCTTCTTGAACTCTGTCAGGCTTGGTGCTGTGACCACTTCCCTGGGGAGCCTGTTCCAGTGCCCAACCACCCTCTGGGTGAGGAATCTTTTTCTAACATCCAACCTAAGCCTCCCCTAACACCACTTCAGGCCATTCCCTTGGGTCCTGTCACTGGTCACCACAGAGAAGAGATCAATGTCTGCCTCTCCTCATGCTCTCATGAGGAAGCTGTAACTGCGGTGAGGTCTCCCCTCAGTCTCCTCCAGGCTGAACAGACCAAGTGACCTCAGCTACTCCTCATACGGCTTCCCCTCAAGGCCCTTCACCATCTTTGTTGCCCTCCTTTGCTCTCCTCTAATAGCTTGGTGTCTTCTCTCACATGAGCTCTTCACTCCTCTGTTGGGCTGGTGGTGTGCAGGTTGTTTTCTCCCTTCTCAAATATATTCCCCCAGAGGTGCTACTGTAATGACTGATGGGCTCAGCCTTAGCCAGTGGTCCATCTTGAAGTCATCTGACATTTGTTCTGTCAGACACAGGGGAAGTTTCTGGCAGCTTCTCAGAGAACTCTCTACTGTAGCCTCCTCACGACCAAAACCTTGCCACACAAACCCGATACATTTGGACATGCATATAATCATTATTAGTACACTGAATACCTGCTCCTCTGGCCCCCGGAGTGACAAAGCTATCTTTGGCAGATAACACTGAGAAGCCCTTGAAATGACTGCTGTTCCCCACATTGGGCAGTGACCCCAATTTGTGCCCAGCCTCCTCTGTCCCACAGATGTTACCACAGTTGCGTACCTACTACTTCCCCTTCTCAAAACAAAGCATCCATAGCTGTGAAGCAAAGGTACATTTTATAGCCAGAGTCAAGGGCAAATGCTGTCCTCTCACAAACCCCTTCATTTGATTTTGGTGTTCTTCAGCTCCCTGGCATGCAGGTCTTCTTGTGGGCAGATGCTCAGGTGCTGTGGCCAGTGGTGGTCAGTGCTGGAGAATACGGATTAATGCTTCCCTTTGGAAAACAGGCTTCTGCCAGTAACTGGGTTCAATCAGCACCCCAGTTTGGTGAACAGGAGCAGCAGTGAGGCTTCGGGCTGGTCCATGGTGGGTTGTTGGAAACGTGGAGTCAACTCTTGCTGCCCGGGTCCATGCGCCCCCCTTTCTTGCAGAAGAGACATTTCACCCCCAGCTTCGTGGTGAGCTCTCCAGCACTAGGAGACTACGCATGGCCTTGCTCCTTCCTCCTTGCGAGTACCACAGATCTCCGAGGCAGCCCCGGCCACAGGACAGGCGGCACCTGCCCCACGGTGCTGAGCGATGGCGTGGGTGCCAGCTCTGCCCCCGGGGCTGACCGTGGCACAGGTAGCGGGGCTGCCGCCGCGGTGAGGGATGGCACAGGTACCGCGCTCTCTGCCATGGTGGCGGGGCGGCGGCCGCTACCACACCCGCCGCGGCGGGGGGGGGGCGGCGCGGGGTCGCCGCAGCCGCCATGGCGGGCGGCGCGGGGCGAGCGGCAGCGGCTCGAGGCGTATCAGCGGGAGTGCGTCAGCGGCGAGGGGCGGGGAGGCCGCCGGGGGAGAGGATATCAGGCGCCGGGCAGCAGGACCGGGCGAAGCCGGAGGTGAGCGGGGCTGTGCCGTGAACGCCGTCAGGGAGCCCGGCCGCCTCCGCCTCCCTCTCCGTTTATCCTCGCGCCGCCGCGGCCGGCTGCCCGGCCGGCTGAGGTGAGGTGAGGCGAGGCGCGGCGGGGTGGCGCGGGTAACCTGCCGAGGCGTCTCGCATCTCCGCAGCGCACCCGGGCCCGGCCGGGCGGGACGCGGGGCGCGCTGCCAGCGGGAGGCGGGTGGGCGGGCCGGGGCGGCCGCTGCCCCGCGGCCCTTTGCCCGCGGCGGGCGCCAGGTGTCCGCCGGCATCCCCGCCCGCATCCCCGCCGCTGGCCGCCGAGCGCCGCGCTCCCGCGCCGGGGCAGCGCCCGACCCCGCCGCTGCCGTCGCGGAGCGGGCAGGGCCGCGCCGAGCTCGTTGCCGCGGGGCCCGCGGGCCATGGGCGGAGGCGGCTCGGGCGGGCGGTGGGACCGACCCTCCTCCGCCTCGCCCGGCCTTCGCGGGGCTTGCGTTGCGCCGAGTTCGGTGTGAGTTCTGGCCCAGGCCACTCCGTGTTGGCCAGGACCAGCCATCTTTTGTGGGGTCTTCTATTGTAGCGTTGAAATTTACGTATTATAGCCACATGCACATTTAAGATCCGTTATACATCCATATACTTTTACGTATCTATGAAAACAGTAATTGCAATGCTACAGTTGCTGTCTTCCACAAAGATGGCTCTGTGTGTGTGTATGTGTGCAAATACATGTGGACATGCTCAGTCACACGCACACATTCTTCTGTTTTCCTACATGTGACGTGTAAGTCTTCTTGAATTTTATTTTGAGGTAGGGTTGATTTATTCCTCTTAAAACACAGAGAAGAATCTTGCCTAAGATATCCATTGACGTAGCATTGCTATCCTGCTTATGGAGTGTTAAATGCAACCTGAGAAAGTGGGTTATGCTAAGAGCCAGAGCAAAAGGTTTTACTAGCATTAATGGAAAACAAAATATATTAACTCACCAATTTTATACGTGTATTAATGCTCTATTTAGAGAAAACCGTTAAAGAATTATCTTTAAGCTCTTCTGAGCTGTGGAGTTTTCAGTTATTAATAATCAGAAATTTGGAAATCTAGCCTGTGGTGTGGAGACTGTTCAGCTGATACTTGCTTTTTTTGTGTACGTACATGCAAGAGGAGGGAACTTTTTCCTCTGTATGTGTAAGTGCACGTACTCATTTTATGTGCTGGGCTGCACCATTGGCCACAGCCTAGTATAGAGCCCACCAGTTTTTATGGGGAATAAGCATTGTGTGAGAGTGATCAGTATAATAAAATCAGTGCTGCCTCACTGGAGGACCTATAAAAGATTACCACAGATGATAGTAATCATGGTCTTCCTCCTCCCTCAAATTCTATAGGAACTGATTGCATCTTCTCTCTGTTTCCTGACTTTCTTGTTTGATTGACCTCTGTTTAATTTAGGTACCATTTTAGCACCTGTTTCGTAGAGGGAAAATGTTAGGGCGGAGAATGGTTTATACGATCAATGTTTAAATTCAGGTGTTATTAATGGCAATGAGCATCTCAATTTCAACACTGTTTTTTGAGCTGCTGGTATAGCAGGCAGGTTTTTTAGTCCTTTCTTTGTTTTTCTTTACCCGGTCTGATGTTCCTTATCATCTTCTTTGTGTGGAATCAAATGTTTTACGGTGTTTTTCTTTCCTGTTGTGCTAGATGAGTAATTAAGATGGGATTTTACTGTACTTTTACAATATCTCTCCAGCAATGTGTGATCCAGAACACTTTTTGGAGTGTTGCATAACTAGACACTTTACAAGGGGATATTACTCTGCAAAATGAATTCAAAAACACTCTTAATTTCTTCAGTATGCACATCAAGGTAGATAATACATCTTAGATTTAATAATCAGAAGTGTGGAGATTTATATATGTGTGGGTTTTGGTTTTTTTTATAACGCCTGTTAGAGTTGTAAAGATAATACAACTCAGTTATCTTAAAACTCTTCTTATCCACACGTCATAGAAGCACAATTTGTTTTAAATAGTTGTACTTGCATATCTAGTCCAGTGCAGTGTCTTCTCCAGTGAAAGATGGAGAAAGTTCACTTTTGTATTAAGGCTGACACTGATTAATGCTTTTATTTTCATGTTTGATACAAAATCACTAAAAGAAGAGCAAGGGATTTGGTGATGCTAGAGAAACTCATCAGAGTAGAAGAGCCCTCCACTTACTTTATGTTCTTAGATATGATAAAACTTGGTATCAATCTCTATTTTCTACCAATCAATGAATATCAAGTAGTAGGGATCATTTAAAGGTGTTACCAGTTATGTTTTTAAACTTCAAGTACAAGTAGTAGTATTAGAACTGAAGTAATGTCTGCTTAGGCTTATTTTCACATTGCTATTCCTTAAATATTTTATTGTGCAAGTTACTAGCTTTTAATTTCCTCATGAATAAATACCTTACTCTTGACTCTCAACTTTGTAACTTATTCGTCACATTGTATCAACTATACATTCCAGAAAGCCCCAGTCATCCTTTGGTCTGTGAAGGTTTTGGGGCAGCAGTGATAGAGGTGCTCACGTTGCTTTGGAACTGCTTTCGTCAATGAACGTCTCTTGGGTAATCATTTTGTAAACTGCTGAAAAACAAAAACCCTTTTTCTTACAACAGAAATGGGTTTAAAAAAGTAAATCATTCAACAAGAATTCAACCATCCTGTCAAACTTATGCTTTCAGGTGTTTCAGTGTGGATTAAACAAGTCTGAGTGGAAAAGCCTGTTCTAATGTGTTTCCTCTATGGCATTGTTTTAAATATGACCAAAATGGCATATGCAGTGTCTTGGAAGCTATTCTCTGGCACTCTTGCAGTTTTGTCTTCTATTGCTGATTTTTTTTTTTTTTTTTCTGAACAATGGGACGTGACAGCATATATTTACTTAATCACTATAAATTTAGTAGGTGTTCTGCAGTAAGCCTGAAATTTCAAAGCAGCTTTTAAATAGTTTGCTAAAATGTGTAAAAGAATCCTGTCCCAAAAGAATAATGAGCTTTCAAATCTTTCCTAAAATCTCAATAAAATCAGTGAGAATTGTCAGGACTAACACATCTCTTTGTTTTCAAAGTTACCTGGAAAACCTACTATTGTTTTAAATGATACGTCTGTATGTTCTAAATGATTTCTTAAATTGAAAACCTAGGAGAATCCATTTCTCTGAATTGTGTACTGACCTGCGTGTTGTACAGTTATTCAAAGTAGTAGTTTTGATTTTTGATTTGTTTTCAAATCTGAGTTGTTCCTCTCTTAGTCTTGTACTTTGTTTTGTAGTAAATTAACATTTTATGTCAGAATACTGTAGGATAGGGGACCTCCATATTCACAGGGCCAGCATCTCTCGCTGCTGCTTATGATTAGAAATTGTTTATGGACCGGGATGAATTGAATTCACTGTTACCCTTTCTTTTAGGCTTCATCAAAACATGTAAAGCCAGGGTGGTTACACAGGCTTCTTTAATTCTGTGGATCACTGAAGAGAGAGAATAATCAGTAAAGGTGTGGTCTCTGTCGAATCAGTAGCCCCTGGGGCAGTGCTGGAAGAATACACCCAGTTCAGAAGTTCCGGTGTGGCAGTGGCTGTGAGCCTGCTGCTGCACCAGCCTTTCCCCAGCACTGAGTATCGGTGAACTTCGAATGGTAGGAACTACTGCCTCCACCCTAAGTGACTTCATGCTTCAAATACACCAGGTGTAAAAATGTGAAGTGTGCTTAAGTTAGCAAATGTGTTGCTAGAAGACCAGTCTTTTATCTCGCTCTTTTGCAGGCAGCAAATCCTGCAAATAGAAATTTTTTCTAGCTTGAATATTTCTCACAGCTGTTGTAGAATTAGTCAGCAATAACCATAACTTGCAAATTTGAATAATTTGTGAGTTGATAGTGATGAAATAGTTGGGGATTTTAACAATAACAATTTAAATATTACTACAGTGCAACACAGACAACTTAAAAGGATTTTAAAATGTTGGAAGAATTTATTTCTTTTGATACTTCACCGAGAGTTTATGTTGCCAACCTTTAGTCTGAAGCTGCGGAAAAGAGTTTTTTGAAGGAGCAGGATGTAATAAGCTGATTCCTGGCAACTCAGGCTAAAGCTGGGCACTGAATTAGGGTTAGTATAATGAGTCAGCAGTGCTGATTCTGTTCTTTTTGTTGTTGGGGTTTTTTTGTTTGTTGGTTTGGGGTTTTTGTTTGTTTGCTTTTTGACAAAGTACAGTATCATGGTATGTTCAGAAATATGATTAGTTTGCTTACTTTCTTGTTCCAAACCCACCATTAACAATCAAGTAATGTCTGCATTTCTAGAGAAGATAAGTTACTGAAGCTTTTAAAGCTGTTTGCTTGTTTTTTCAAAAATTCAAGTACCTCTGTAACAGGACAGCCTGGGTAGTAAGAGATGTAACTTAGAAGTTTGAATCTTACAAACCTGTATTATAGTGAGAAGCAGGGGAAATGCAGTATGTCGACAGAAGCTTGTAAGTTCTTGGAATGTCAGGATGGTTGCTGATGGAGATGAGGACAGATGACACCAGAGAGGAGGTTGTGTGTGAATTCCCTTCTGCTATTAAAAACATTCTTGCTAGAATTTGCAGACATAGAACTTCAGTCCTGTAGTAACGTGTTTACTGATACCTTGCGAATGCGCATTAATGGATAGTTTTTTATAATGCGCTGTGATGGGCTGAACAAAACCAGCAGTGGCTATTCCCAGACAATTGTGGGAAACAAAAATTAACCCTCCCCAAATATGAGACTGCTGAAATAAAAGGCAAACACAGAGCTACTCAGGAATCAGTCTGCTAAGGACTTTGCTAAATATTGGTTTGGATGACAGGAAGTATGAACGCTGGGGGGAAGAGATATGTAAGTCAGTTGATGTCTGAACAGATTTTCGATTCTGAGCAATGACACTCTTTTTGATGTTTTATTCTTCCTTTGTGTTGGGAACAGGATTGCTAAACAAACAAATACCGGACCTTCCTACCATTTTTTTTTTTCTACTAGCTGGAGCAGCTTACAAGATGCCTGACTCTTTCCTAGCTTCTTAATCAAAATCACTAGATTTGCTTATTATTTTGTTACATGCTTATTTTTCAGAGGATGGCTTTTACTTCTACTTTTCTAGTTTTAGTTCATATGTGCCTTTTTTCCATCCTTCTGAAAATGGGACGAGAAAGATAAATACAGTCACTGGTGACTACAACTGTGAGCTAGACAGGGGTAGTCTGTTTTTGTGGCCTTTGTAAAGATGGGGAAGTATAGGTGCTGTTTTGCATGGACATATGGAACTGCTTACAGCTATTACTGTATTTGTAAGAATGATCTCTGTCAGCTGGGATGGTAACTTGAAATATCTCTTCATAAAATGACTGGGCTCAGAGTGGGACTCAGTCATGAATCCTTATCTTGTCTGTGGCCCAAGCATGTAATCTAAAAGCCTGATTACTTCCTCTGAACAATATTTTTGATGTGTGTGATATTCTTGACCTATGACTTTCACCTTACTTTTCCTTTGGGAAGGGCAAGGTAAGATTCTTTCTAGCTATCTGTGTCCCTAGTTCTTTTGGAGTGATCCCACACTGTTTTGAAGTCCACAAACTACATTGTGAGTATGCCTGTGAAATTTGTCTTCTTGTTGTAGTTAATCATTTGTTGTGTCAAGCAGCTGAAAGAACTTGCTACAGCAGAAGGCTGAGCACAAACAGCACATAAAATTAAGAATTCACTTGTATTAAACACTGTATTTTTAGGCATCTATTGTCTTCTGAAGATCACTAATATCTTCAAGATAATGGAGTTGAATTGATAATTTGGAGATAGCTGCCTATTCGCTTTCTGAAAAAAATAGAAATTTTTCATCTGTGGTGAGGTTCAAGTTCTCACTGCTCCAAATGTGTTATACTTACTTTCTTGCTGCTTTCAGGATTCTGATCCTTAGGCTGTCGTAAATGGCCCATAGGGCCATTCACTTAGACTCTGAAACATCTCAATTCTGTGTGCTTGTTGGTTTGCAAGAAAGTTTTATGGTTGGCTGAGAGGAATCTCTTGTTGCAGCCTTGTTTATTTGCATTCCTGTGTCCAGGAACATCTTGTGTTAATTTCTATTCCCCTTTCTGAATTTTCATTTGAATCACCCAGAAAACCAAGGCAGTTGCTGCTTTCTTAGTTATATGCTGTTTTCTTAGTTGTAGATCTCCTGCTGCAAATGACATTAAAAAGCAGGCAAAACCAGCAAAACCACCTACAGATAATTTAAAAAAGACAAAAAGAGATTGAATAGTGCTTAACTGTTGAGTTTCCTACAGCTCCTCTTCTGAAAGCCAGACTTCATGTGGCATAGTTGTAGTTCAGACAACTGTTTTAGTAACTCCTTGGGTATGGAGGCTATGACTGCAAAGATTAATCACCTGCTCCTCACTGTTGGTAGCCATAGACACCACCACTTGAATTTCCATATGGAATGTTCTCAAGGCAGCCAGAGAGCAAGCTGCTGTTCTTTGGCTGATGAGAAGTAACTCATTAGACTGTGCTAACACATATCTGTGATTGGCTAATCTAATCTGTGCAGCTTTGACGTCCGCCCCAGTTGTGGGGATGGGGGATAGGACAGCACAACCAAGCATTTTAAAAATAGATGCAAATGCGTACACAGGGTTACTGCAACTCCAGTCTCACTGTAATGTTAGGTTAGTTATGTTAGGCTTGATAGTCCACCAGCTGTCTACCCAGATTCATTGGGTTTTGTTGTTTTTTTTTCTAAGTATGGTAAAAAAAGAGCTTTCTTTTTTGTTCTTATCTCTGAAATCCCTAGACAAATTTATGAGATGGCCCTTGCAAACCAGTGAGATAGTGTTAGAGGCAGATATGAAGGCTTGAAAGTGGAAGAAGTTGCCAAGAAACGCGGGTGCCAAGTGGGAGTAAGAGATGATCTTCTGATAGCAAGCAGCAAATTAAGCTGCAGAATATTGCCTTGTTAGGTACCTGGAAAAGCAGGAGGCAGACCTATTGTGGAAGATGAGCAGGGGTAAGACCAGTGTGGCTGTGTGTGTCCCAGGTGGCGTATCAGCCACCTGTGAAGAGAGGCTGTGTGGGGGCTATATGTGCTGAGCTGTAGGAAGGTCATTAAGATCTTTAGGAGCAGATGGTGTAAACTAAACTCCAGGAGCAAAATTGGAAGGTACTGAGGATGGAGCTGGAGAACTGCACACCAGCTGCTCTAAACTGAGGCATGGAAGGGGGAAAGAGTAGTGACCAGAGAGGAAAGGTGGGTCATTAGGGGTAGCTGTGTGAGATTTGGTGTTATTTTCTTAGCCCCTAAACAGGTTTGTTGTGTAGTGAAGGGAAGTTAGAGGAAAGTGGAAAAGTAGAAAGAAGAGTGAGTGCTGAGCACTGGAAAGACTAGATATGTTAGAAAGAGGCAGATTCATGAAGTAATGATCCAGTTGGCTGTATCTTTCTTTTACATGTTAATTACTTTCAAACATTGCTAGAATGGTTTTCATTTTATGTATGGATATATTCACCTTGAATCAGAGTAGTTGAAAAGGAAGGCATTAAAGGTTTCTTTAAGAAAAACTAATTTTCCAGATTTATTAATTGTGTTTCTTTTGAACAGTCTCAAATACAGAATTTTGATTTAGTATATCTCCGCACATTTTCATTGTAGGAAACACTTGTGCATATTAGTTTCCAAAACTCCCTATTGAAGGAAGTGCTCTTCAATAAAACAGATGATAATCTCATTAAAATGTGAGACAGTAGAAAAATATAAATAACAGATTAGTGGTTTGTATACCTAAGAACTTAATTGATGATTAAATAAGCTCTCTAATATAATATCTAATTTTAATCACTTGAGTAAAATGCCAGTGGTGTTACACAGGTGCCTAATTGGGCAAGAGTTAAGAATCTTACCTACCTAAGGTGTGTTTGAGAGGGAAGTTGCATATCTTCTGCTAATGCTACCCTGTCACCTTTAATTGAAAGTAATGAGATGCAAATACTTTTTTTTTTTTTTTAAATGTGGAGGACTCTTTCTGTCCTTGTTTGTGTTTCATTTGACAACAGAGTGTTCAAACCCAGTATTTAGAACTTTTGACCATAATTCTTGCTGGGGAATTGAATCCTGTATGTAGATTTGGTAATTCTGTGCTATAGGTGTAAATGGAAGGTACATTGTGTGGCTAATTAATGAACGGAAAGGAATTGTTATTTTGTTTGTTTATTTGCATTCAAATCAACAGCTTTAATTTGTGTGTCTGATAGAAAACCAGAGTTGCATAAGCTGCTTGAAGCAGATTATGGGTAATGTGGCTGGCATATTAATCCAGAGATCTTGGTCGATGTTGACAGCAATTTCTAGACCACTGCCCTGTGTTTCCTCAAGAACTTTCTATTTGTGATTTTATAGGGTATGAATAGATGTTGTCTGGGGTTTGAGCTGGCAAGAACTTGTATTTAAGATTTATGTGCCTATATTCTTGAAAAATGTGAACAAAAGCTGTACTGCAGGGAAATAGTATTTATATGCCTTAGTGGTAAGATACAGATAATGGTTTGAAGACCAATTAGGACTATCCAACCCCCAATTTTTTGAATTAAAACCCAAGAAAACCTACCTCTAAATATGTAGTTATTTGAGTGAGGAGGGCTTGAGTTGTCTGTTCAATGTGGCAGATCAAATAGTATATTATTGTTGCTGCTTCAAGCTGGTATGGTTTTGAAGAAATCCTAATACACACTCTATTGTTTAAAATTTAAACACCTTCTCTTTCCTAAAATGTCTTCCTGTTCCTACAGTCAATGTACATTACAGATTAAAATTAATACAGTTTTAAGAGATGGGGATGTTTATAAAACACAAAAACTTTGTTACAATAGAGGTCTAAATTGTTAATTATGGGACAAGTTTTCTCTGTGTATTTCAATTATGTTTACTGATGATAAACCAAGTATGTACTCTCTTCAACATATTTAAATGACTAATTATATTAGCATTGGTTTAAAATCTGCTTATTTTTATAATAGAAAATTATGAACTTTTTAACTTATTTAAGTATTTCAGACTATTTTTATAGAAACAAAAACCCCCCTACATTTAAAAACAACCCCTCACAGTTTAAAGTATTTGATGTTGAATAATGAAGAAATAAAATGAAAATGCTCTGTATATGTAACAGCTGGTACTAAAAGCAAAGAAACATTTATGTAATTTGTCTGTTAATAGAATTAGTGCTAAGAGAGCTTAACAATTCTAGAAGTGGCAGATGTGATTATTTTGTTTTGTAGTTGAAGCCAGAAGACTGAAAATACTACTTTTTAACATTTTTGAATTTTCTTACAACTTTTATGTAGTTTCACAGCTTTCACCAGACCAGCAATTGGACATTGCAAGATGGGAAACAAACACAGTAAAATGGAAAAGATGCTCCTGCTGCTCAGATAAAGATAGTTGCTGCTTTGGTGCATCATCAGTCTGGGCCTGGAGCATTGCTTGGGACTTCTGCAGTCCTGGCTTGCTCTGGAACTGGTGTATATATGGAGACATATGTTTAGTTTGTTATTTATGTTTCTTCTCATGGTGTGAGCTCAGGTGTAGCTCATAGCTAGTCTGGGAGATCATGGTAGGATCATGGATTATATTTTTAGAAGAGAACTTTGTTTAAGGTGTGTGATGATTCATAGGAAATGCGTGGCAGTCCTCGAGGGGTTTGGTGATCCAATACTTTGGCACTTGTTGAACTAGATCAAAGCTTGGGTCAAACACTACTGCAGTCTATTTCTTGTCTGAGTAGGCCGATGCTTCATTACAGGGCTGGACCCATATTTGTATCCTGCAGGTTGGGGCTGGGTTAGTTATCCTAGTGTAGCAGAAAAGTTCTGCAGGTCATAGCTTGAGCACCCTGGCATCTGTTCTCTAAACTGCAAATCATAATTAAAAAAAAAAAAAACAACAACTAGCAGACCAACTCATTAAATTGTAATTATTTATTGTTAAACACAAATTTGAATCTGAAGATTGTTCACCTGCATGGTTATTTGTCCCAGTTATTATCTTACGTTGAAAAGGTCTTGGATGATTGTGATTTTCTTTTTTTTACCTATATGTTAAAGGAAAACGAGCTGTTCAGGTAAGCTGGGCTGTGTAAGTAACTGTCTATTTCCAGTATTTGTCAACTTTTGATACAATTTTTGTTCAAGTATCTCATGATCTCAGTGCAGTATTTCTCACACTGATCTCTTTAAGGTAATGATTATTTGTGTTTTGTAGAGGAGGAGTTCAGGCAGATCGAGTAACATGTCTGTATTCACATGAAGTCTGTGCTACAGTTGGAAATTCATCCCAGTTCCTCTAAGTTGTTGTCTGTCGGCCTAACTGCTTCACTTTCCCTGAGATAAAGGCACCCAAACCCAGTTTTAAGCTGTATTTAAGCCTTTGACATCCTGTAAGAAATAACATAGCTTTTGGCTTCTCATTTTTCTGCAGTTTTGGTTGAGGAACTGCAAGGGGATGAATAGATCTCTTGATTTCTGCTCAAATCTACATGTGAGCTGGAAGCTGTGTGTACTGTGCATGTCTTTCACGCACTTTTAAGATAAAATAGGGGTTATAGATGTAATTTATGATTAAACCAATTTGCAATGTTGCCCCCTTATTCCACGTTTATTTTTTTTGCTTAATGCTAATATAATAAAGATTTGGTGAATAAAGAATTGCCTGTGTTGCACAGGAATGTGTTCACTCATCCTGTTAAATGTGGGTTTTGTTGGTGTTTCATGAGTTGATCTGTTACCCTCTGGTGCTGCAGCTGTTCCTAAAGGACGTGCCATTTCTCGTGTAATAGCTTGCATAATGGTGACAAGGGAGAAAGTCATACGATTTCCCATTAAAGCAAATATTGTTCATGTGAGTTTATTACACAAACCCTTTAATATTATTGTGTGAAATATGTTTTTGAAGAGTGTAAGATTATGTTCTTTCACTTGAAAAATGAAAAGCTGAAGTTGCCTTACTTAAAAAATAAAATAAATGTTCTTTCCCTGTTGTTCTCGGGTTTGAATAAACACACGGACACAGCTGTCAGGGTTCTCCAACAGGCAGAGGCCAAAAGGGAGGAAGCAGAGAGGAGGAAGAGAGAGCTGGCCTCTGCCCTCATTTTATTTATATGTTTTCCAAATTCACCGTGGATTGGAGGATGGAAATACCACCTCCTGCTGTCCACTGGTTAATAATAATGTCTATCACATAGGTTAGGAATTCATAACAATCTTTGCYGTTMGGTCAACAATTCGTGTTTACACAAAAGAGCGTGAGAAACTATTTCGCTGAACCAAAAACACTGCACATCTGAAGAACTGCAAAATGCAGGGCCACANCACCATGGATTGGAGGATGGAAATACCACCTCCTGCTGTCCACTGGTTAATAATAATGTCTATCACATAGGTTAGGAATTCATAACAATCTTTGCTGTTCGGTCAACAATTCATGTTTACACAAAAGTGCGTGAGAAACTATTTCGCTGAACCAAAAACACTGCACATCTGAAGAACTGCAAAATGCAGGGCCACATTTCCCCCCTCCAAACATATACTTCTAGCATGCTTTTTTGTACAAATGGTCATGATGAATTTGGTTGCTTAAGGCTATGTTGCATGTGCTCAGTCAACCTGACTGTGTCCTAACCAATTGGAGGGATACCCCATGAGCAGAGCATGGGTGTGTAACGTGTGACGAGGATTTGACCTGACAGTTTTACAGTCCTGCAGTGCATGGAGGTTTAGAGCAACAAAAAGGAACATGAGGCATGGCAGAGACCTGTGCTCTTCCTGCTGCCTCTGCAGCAAAAAGTGTGTTAATGCTCTAGTCAAGAAAATCTGAAAAGCTGTTTTCTCCTGCCCTTTTTTTGTCTCCTGTTTTACTTGAGACTGGCTAGATGTGGAGCCATCTGTATTTTTACTTTACTTAAAACACTGACAAACCAACTGTGTTTTTGTGAGGTACATTTATTAATTCATTATGGTTGGAAACCATTTCATTTGTCTTTGATAGGTTATTTTGCATTTCAAAATTGAGATGCTTGCATTTTGTATTGTGAACTACTTCCTTATGCTCTGCTGTAGATTGGCATGGAACGTTCTTCTTTCATGACGTGTTTAATGCTTTTATTAAACTTGGTAACTTTGTGAACAGTTGATGATTTCTTCAGGGATGTAGGGAACTTAAATGTGAACTATTTCTGACCTCATCAACACTTGAGACAAAATACATCACACAACTGTATGAGAGCTTGTAACTTTACATGCTTAATGTGCTGCACAGTACAAATAATAAATGGTTATTTAGGAGGGATGCTCAGTAGGTTTTACTTGGTTTAGTCTTGAAGATTTCTCTGTATTGTTTTCTTTTGCATAACATGTTCTCTGTAAATGCTATGAAAGAAAAGATCAAAAGTGACTATTGTAAGTGAGTTGAGAGTAAATAAAATCAAAGTGTGCCGTGTGAAATTAGATAGCCCTAATAGCAGAGAGAAAAGAGGCCTGTGAATGATTTTGAGGGTTATTTAATGAATGTATTAGTTAGCAAAACATAGAGACTTTAGTCTTCTTTGCTTATAAGCAAAGATATGGTTGCTGCTGTAATTTTCGTAGTATGTAGCAGTTGGAACTCAGATAATCTACTGGATTTCTCATTGCATGTTTTCTGCTTTGGTCCTGCGTTATTTTATTCTAAAAAAATGTCAGGAATTATTACCTAGAGGCTTAAAGTTATAGCTTGTGTCTTGTTTGTCTGTTTGTCATGTATAATGAAACCTCAGCTCAATTTCTTTGTTAATAGCAGAGTTATCTAAGCACCTAGGTATTTCTTTAATAATAGAGGGGGGCTCCCCTCTCTGGCAGCATACAGAAAATTCAATTTTGTGTTTTTCACATACCTGTATTCCTTTACTTAGGAATTTAACTGGCCTGTTGCAGCTAACTGGGTGTTAAAGCCTCATTCTCATAGAAATAGAGTCATGTAATCTCATACTTCACTTTTTCTTGCAACATGCTTATGTCAGCATAGTCTGTGTGTACTAGCCCTGCCATTGCTCAAGTGTTTGTGAACTGTAATACAGGCAGGTAAGCCATACCTGCTAGAGGTGAGGAGACCAGTGGTGGAAGAATTTCACCCCTGACAGCAGCTCCTCTGTCTGCTGTGCATTGCTGCTCCATTCAAAAGCATGCACACCTCACCTTTGTCTCTTGAAATCAGTTTGCTTGTGAACAGGAGGAGCCAACGCAGTTGGTTTTAGCAAGGGCAAGGGCAGCACCTGAAATGTGGGAAGAAACAGGTGAGAGATGCAGCTAAGTATCTGATAGGGTCAGTGAGCAATAGTAGGAGGAATGTGAGAGACTGGAAGGGAAGGCAGGAGAAAATGCAAATAACAGCTGAGGGGAAGGAATGACCTGAATTTGAAGGGAAATGGCTGTGAGGAATGCATGTGTGTATGTGAACAATAGCATTCATGGAAAACACCAGTGTTTTCATCAGCAACACTGTTAAAGGTGGCAATTTTAGATGCCAATGAAGTAATTTCCAAGTTTGTTGTTCAGTTTTAACGGGGGAAAAAAAAATCTCTTGTAGAAGGACCATCTCATCTATTCAAGCAACTTTATAGTAGTGTATTATCACTGTTTAAAAGCTTTTAAAATGCAGACTTTTAATTGCTACTGATAGAGTCAGAATAAGAAATTCTTTTGCACTTGATTTACCTATGTCGGTAGAATAATGAATGGTGGATTAAATAGAGGAGACTGAAGATAAAGAGGAAAAAAAAATCATTGCACACTAGGATTTAAAATTAAACTAAAAAAAGGGGGGGGGGGGTGCGGAAGACTCCGTAGCAGGGACTAGGAATCATAAAACTTGTATGAAAACCTTTTTGTTTAGAGAGTTTTGTGATGAGTTCATGGGAGCTGAGTAAGACAGATCAAGATCCCTGTGTTCCTTCAGAACACCAGAGTAGGTTCTCATAACCTATGTTAGTTCATGCTTCTGAGAGTCTGAGTTGTAGCTTGAAAGCAGCTGAGGGGTGTATTTCTGTGCATGGTTTTATAGGCCTGGAAGGGCCTTAGCTGAAGAGCACACATGGATTCCAAGAGCTCTTGTTCCTTTTAATTTGACGGTCCTTTGATTCCAAATTTGAAAATTTGAATCTAAGAGCTTTCAAGGAGTTATTGCCGCTATGGTTTGGCTTCAGTCTCGTCTGCTCCTTAAAGTGTGTCTCTTTAGTCTGTTGTGAGCTCTTGTTTCTAACGGGCTTGTATAATTTTCTGTTCGCAGCTGAAATGCTTTTGGAAACAACCATCTGTTAGGCACACTAACTGGCCAGTTGTTGAGAAAAATCCTGAGCAATGTTTTGCTTGCTTCAGAGATGGATGCAAAATCTCAAATTAACTCTGTCTTGTAATCTTCTGGGTGGTTTACTTTTTGTTTATCACCCACTTATTGCTTGACCTGCGGCATCAAAAGCATAATCTGGGAGGGAGCTGGAGCTAAGTCTGCCATCTCAAAGCAGAATGTACTTTGTGCTGCAAACAGGGGGCTTTATGTTGGCAATCTGCCACAACTGGCCCTAGGGGGATCTATGGGCTAATCCCATCCTTTTCTGCTTATGAGTACAGATTTGATTCAGGTGTTCTTTTACAGACTGGGTGTTAATAGTCACCATCCTAATTAATCCTAAATGCCTGGAACATTCTCCTTTCTGTCATGGATGTAGGGGACTCTAGTGAACAGCAGAGTGTGAGTGTTCAACAGTCTTATTTACATGTGCATTGTATGTCTCAAACTACCTACGTAAATAATGTTGCTTTGTTTCTCAAGAGCATGTCATTCCCTGTGGATATATTGAACAATTACAGTCATGAGGACTTGGAGAACTCAGCAGAGGACTACCTCTCTGACCTTCGGTGGAGGAATCCAAACTCTCTTGAATTCTTTTCTCTGCCAGACCGCCGCAAAGTAAGAAGTAGCAAGTACTGTAGTTCCAGTGTTCTTAATGTCCTTGTAGATTTAAGATATCCAGTCCACAACTATTGAATTACAGAATTATTTTAGCAAAGCTTTTGTGTTTTCCAAATTCAAAATTGTTAAACTCTACTTTTTTCACTCTGTGATTGGATTTGAATCTGGGTATCAGTGACTGTGTGCTGCTTCTAGGCAATGGATCTGTATATATTGTATGTATCTGTATATATTAAGTAATTAAACAACAAACCAAACCCAAAACCCCCGCAACCTGACTATAATCTTAAATCTTCAACTGATGAATCAAACTCTTTCCTAAAAATGACTACCTCACACAGTCTCAAAAACCTATCATCAGTAAGGGCTTCATGATTTATTTAAGCTAACTGACTCTTTTTCTATCTCAGTCTTTCAGTGTTCTTCATGTTTGGGTTCAATTCTTGATTAATAAGCTTCACTAATTTCAAAAGTGGTTCTTTTTTCTTTATCTGAAGTATTCCTTGCTGTTATTGGCGGTAGTAGAGACAAGCTGTGACACTTCTATGTTTTAAACACTTACTCCTTGTATCACAAGTTGGTTGGTGTCAGTTCTGTCCAGATGAATGCTTCTGTTAGAACTAGTACCAATAAACCCAGTAGTGTATAGCTTTAATGGAAAGTAAGTGAGCTGAGACGATTCTCTGTGGGACTTAAAGGCCAGTGCTGCAGATTCCTTTGCAGAAGCAGAGTCTTGACTACTTTCCTGCATTTATGCAAATGTTATATGCCTAAATATTTGCTTGTATTAATTTCCCCATTTGTGGCAATAGCATGTCATAATCTTCTTAAATTGGGTAAGCAAGGCTGTCTACCACACTGTTCATGTCTGTCTAGTTTTTTATACATAAATTGAATAATGGAAACAGGTGAATTTAAATATAAAAATGCATTTCCACAAAGGTACGTAATTCCTTAAAGGAAGATTATTTGACCTTTTTTGTGTTGTTCCTGAGGAGGAAAATCAAGCAGACAACTTCAGAATTTCTAAAATGTATGTAATTTTAGAGAACAAAACCCTTTTGAATTTGCCTTCCCACTGTAACGCATTAGAACTTGTTAACAAACACAATTTTACTGTGCCAGTTTGTTTCTGTGCTTGACTGACTGCCTCATTCTTCTGTTGGCTTTGACAGCTTGCACAGTTGGGACTGTTGAAGTGAACATAATGCTGGTTCCTTGCACACCTTACTTCAGTTGTGCACACAAATGCAAACTGTTGGCAGAAGAGAGCTGTAACAGTACAAATGACTAGCTAAATCTGCCAGAGCTTGAGAGTCAGAGCTCTTTGTAATGTAATTTGTCTTTAAGAAGAACTGTCTAAAGTAAGGGCTGGCATCTGATGCTTGTCTTTTATGGTTAGCTGTTAAGCACTTGATTTTTCAATATTCTTTTTGTTTACCTTGATAAACACTGTGTATTTTACTAATGTTGTTTTATCAAGAGTCTTGAATTATTGTACATTCTTGTTTCAGGTTCCTATTAGCTTGGCATATGTGAGCTTCGTTCCTCTTTATGGTGAAGAGCAAACTCACAAAGTTCTTGCGCTGTTTGCACCATGGGACTCACTCACAGGTTTCATTTTAAGTTTATCTCTGTATTACTGTTTCTTTTTCTTTGATGAAAAATAGATATAACCAGGCCCTTGCTCATTTCATGCTACTGTAGCTCATAACTTTGCCACTTGTGCATTTGTTGTTCTCTGTCTTTTTGTTCACATACTATTATTTTTTGTTGTGGATTCATATACACAAGTGATAAAACTTTGCACACCAATCAGAGCAGAACTGCACCCATTGAATTCAGAAAATATGTAGCAAAATAATGTGGTGCTTGTCTGGATCATAGTATAACGTATCTCTTGATCTCTTTATGTACACTTCATCTCTTTGAAGGGTAATTATTGAACATTCTTAGAATCCATTAATTTGCCCATGAATTTAGATGCTCTTTATTAATAATGATCGATCAGCATCGTGTGTAAATTTGTCTTTAAGTCCTAACATAGCTCTGGCTAAGATGACATCTCACTGTTTTTTGTGGATTTTTTTCCTCCTGTTCTTCCTTCCTCCCCTTCCAGTTCTCCATGTTTTCTTCTTTCTTTTAACGCCATGTATATGATTGCCAAGTTTGCCACAAATGCCTATAGATCACACTCTTCCTGACTGCTATTCACATGGCCATCAACATTTTCACATTCATCTGACTCCCTAAAACTTGCACAGTTTCAATATCAATATCCATTAGCAACCCAAAAGTGAAATACATGTATGAATGAGACTCCTTGACAGGCAGAGTTTTTAGTGGAAGGAGGTTCTAGAGCACAGAGTTGAAGGATAGTGCTTATGTCTGAAAAATAATTCCTGCATATCATACTGAAAAAAAAAAAGCATTTGTGTTTGTTAGTTTCAGTTATCAAAAAAAATTTTGGACTAGGGAGCATTTGATATGGGTGGGGTGTACACTGCCCCATTGCTTGTGCTAGGGTAGTAAGAGCTACATAAATAAAGTGCCACCTAGAAGATGCTTAACTTGGTTGCTACAGTGTTTTTCCCGATTATTTAGCAGCTATAATGAATTTGTTTCTTTTGGAATGGTAAGAATCACTAACTTTTTATTTCCCTTGTTTCTTTCAAGCTGTAGCCCTGTATCTTGCTGACCAGTGGTGGTCAATTGATGACATTGTGAGAACATCTGTCCCTGCTAGACAGGGGCTTCATCAGGTAAAGCGCTCCAGCATTCACCTAGCAATTAATCTCATACTTCAAGATAATGGCAAAGAGATAGTGTGCAAGATATTACATGTTTTAATTTCATTTAGAAATGAGATAGCTTTCGCAAATCAAAGGGAATAGAAGAATAGGTACTAGGGGAAAAGGAACCTGAATGTGAAGATTAGTGTCTACAGCAAGAATGACTTTTGTACAGCAGCTTCATATGTAGACAACTTAAATGTTAACCATGTTACCAGTTTTTTCTTTACCCTTGTGTTAAAATATCTTAGTGGAGTAGTGCATTGTACCATAGCAATACCTATTGGTCTTATCAGGAGACTAGTAAACCAAAAATATTGCCAGGACCATGTTTGACAGAAGCAAGTTGGAGCTGGTGTCTTGCAGTGGCAATACATGAGGTCTAGACAAGTAAGTTGCCTGGTATCTGGTTTATTACTTGTCATTGACGTTTGTTACCATCATTTACTCATGTGTAGCATAGAGTTCTCCAAAACTGGATATCTGTGTTTTTCCTGGGGAGTCATTTATATCTGCTCATGGAATCTGGGCACTCGTCTTGGATTTTTGCATTTTTTAAAATTTTCTGTAGAGGATTTGGCATGTTGCTTTGCTTTCCACACACTTCTTAATAGTAGGAAAATCAGGAAAGCTGAATCTTTTACAAGGGAGGTAGCTGAGACTAAGCATTGGAAGAGAGCATGGTTCCTCCTTCCTTTACAAGAGTGGTAAACTTAAATTTCATATATAAAAGGAACTCTGCAGGACAGAGAAAAGGATATTGAATTCCTTATTTCATGCCACAAAAACTGTTGTAACTAGCTTTTTCACTGCATTGTGTCCTGTTGCCTGCCGCTCTATCAGCAGTGATTGAGTGTGCCAAGTCCTGCCACCCTATGAGGCTCATCATTTCTCCTTCAGACTTCAGTTACCTGCTAGCCTGGAAATTCTGAGGCTGACTTACTGGTATTGTGTTTGATGAATATTTCTGAAGTCCAAAAATAGTTTTGAGTTAAGTCATAACATTCCCACTCCATTGCCCTTTCCCCAGCTTTTACGCATTGGATTAGGAGTGACAGTGAAGTCATGGACTATCCTCTATGGCAGTGATTTGTACTTAACCTATTGCTATGATTTCTGAGCATCTTCTTGCCTTATAACAAACCCCAGAGAGTTCCCCCTGCTTTAGCATGTACAGCCTTCCCTTAAATTCTTTCTGCAGCTGTGTTAACTGGCAACTTTGAAAAATAAGGTCCCTGATGTATGGATATTAACTAATCAGTTTTCTGATCAGTTAATTAACTGATCAGTCTTCTAAAATGTTTTTTTTTCTGTGTTCTCTTAGGTGAAGTCTGTTGGAGAGAGAGTTGTTCTCTATGTTCTGAATCGAATTATCTATCGAACGCAAGAAATGGAAAGAAATGACATCCCATTTCTCTGTCATGGTAGCAGCCACTATGCTAAGATCATGTGGAAAAAAGGAGAGGCTATTGGCTTCTATTCTGTTAAACCTACAGGTAGAACATTTGAGGATTGTGGGATCTGGGGATAAGGGGGGGAGATAGGGAGCCTATTTCAAGAATATTGTATTAGTAGGCTTTACAAGCCTTACAAGCCTAATTGAATTGGTGTTTTCTTGCAGTCATAAGAGATCAGATTGCTGTTAAAATCTCTGTCTTAAATGCTTACATGCTTTAGCAATTTAAGTTCTTGGATTCCTTCATATTTACAAAACGTATTTAAAACTGTAGAAATTTAATATACCTGAAAGCTTTTTTCTTTCCTTCTGTAGAACAACTGTTTACAGTTGGATTGGACCGTGCTTGTCTTGAGTTAGGGAAAACTGAAGGCTTTTCTTTCTAGACATTATCAACATTTCACCCATGTTTGAGTGTGTGTTGTATTCTCCAAACGAGTAGTCTATGTGGAAAAGACCACTTTGGAAACAGATGTTTAGGAGGAGTGGTGGAGGTCTTCTAGCATCTTCTAGCACCCAAGGATATAACCAAATATAATCTCTCTGCTCAAGTTTCCCTTGCTTGAAAAATTAAGGTAATAATAAAGTCATAGAATGGTTTTGGTGGGAAGGGACCGTAAAGACCATCTAATTTCAACCCCGCTGCTGTGGGCAGGGACACCCTTCTGCTAGACCAGGTTGCTCAGAGCCACCTCCAGCCTGGCCTTGAACAATTTCAGGGATGGGGCATTCACAGCTTCTTTGGTCAACCTGTTCCAGCACCTCACCACCCTCACAGTAAAGAATTTCTTCCTAATATCCAATCTAAACTTACCTTCCTTCGGCTTAAGGCCATTGCCCTTTGGCCTATCACTACATGACCTTGTGAAAAGTCCCTCTCCAGCTCTCTTGTAGGTTCCTTTCAGGTGCTGAAAGGCCAAAATTAGGTCACACCAGAGCCTTCTCTTCTGCAGGCTGAACAACCCCAACTTTGTTAGCCTTTCCTCATGGGAGAGATGCTCCAGATTGTCTTTGTGGCCCTAAGATAAGTATGTTCATAGGTTCCAAAAAATACAAGGTTGCAAGGACTATCTAGATTGTATAGACAACTTTAGGCTTCTCTTTGGCCTTGTCAGGGAAGAGGGCAACTCTTCGGCATAGTTCACACTGATTCACAAAAGTGCCTGAAAATGGATTGGCTAGTTAATGGACTGTCTTAATGCCATTATATGCCATCCATTTCTCACCACTGAGTATCAGAGCTGTGAACTGAAGTACCTATGTGTTGTGACCATCTGTTTCATCTTTGTTTAATTTAGGATAATATGTTGTTTATGGGATAATTTCAATGTAAATTGTCCTAGAATTATTTATGTCTTCATTTAAAAAATTGGAATTATTCTTTCAATCTTTAAACAAGAACAGAAATAGTCTTCATATTTGTCCTGAGAAGTGATGTAGTCAGCATAACAGTGTAATTAAATAATTTTGTGTTCTCCTATTCCGTCCTCCATCTTTCAGCTTCATATTTACTATAGTTTTCCTATGGAACTGTACAGTGAGATTTCAAAGTGAGCCTTTCCTCTCTATATTGTCTATTCTTTTTTGGTACTACAGACTTTTTCTATTATATTAATCTATTGATATATCTTGGCAACATTATGAAGCTTGCCCAAAAGAGATAATAAATGACTAATAGCAATTATTTATTTTTAATAAAGTTATACATAATTTTATAACTTTATATTACTTACTATTATATAGTTTGGTATTTTTATAAATTATAAGAGTCTTTATTTAATATGCTAAAATCCATGCTGCAGCATGTCAGTCAGCATGCAGTCATGTCATCCATACTGATGGATATTTTTTTGCTCTGATTATTTCAGGAAGTGTTTGTAGCCGCCTTCATCAGAAGTATAAGATGCCAGTGCTAGACACAATTTTTGTTAGAAAGAAACATCGTGGGAAAGACTGTGGGCTAATCATGTTGGAAGATTTTGTGGATTCCTTTACTGAAGAGCCTCTTGGCCTACGATATCCACTGTCATCCTTTGTGTACACAGGTGAGCTCTTTAATTTTTTCTTCTGATCTTCTTTGTGGTTTCTTTACATGTCCAAATGAGTGCTGTCATTCAAGCTCCATGTTTGTGGCCTCATCCTCAGGTTCTATATTAAATGTTCTGTGCTTCAGTGAAGGCTAAAAATCCTGATTTATTTAAGATGAAGTAGTTCCTGATTAGATTTTTAATCCTCAATGTGAGACTGGATTATTTGAACTCTGTTGGCTTTCTGCTACTGTGAAGTTTACTGCTGTCCTGTTTCCCCTGGCAAGCCTGTAGAATGGGCTGAGGTGTTTCTGTGTGGCATCTAATATATATCTGCCTTGTAGCACCTTTTTCTTGCTCACACCTAAGCCTCATGAGGTCATTTAATTCATGCTTTCTCTGAACTTCTGGTTAAAAGGACATACTAGGCTCTGTTTTAACTTGTGTATGAGAAGGCACAGTTCTAAAATACAAAGAAAACATGGTTCTTCCATTAGCAGCTCAAGAGGGCTATGTGGTGTAGGAAATGACATGGATTCTGGAAATCATGTGTTTGGGACTGTGTTCAGACAAGAAGCAGGCTTCTTTTGCCCTATTTCTCAGGGAATGTTCTATTCTTAGGCCCTTTGCCATGGTTCCTTCAATGAACATTTTGATCTGGCCATCTTAACCGGCAGAAATTTTCTGCTTTTCCAAGCACCACAGTCTGTTGCTGGATCTGATAAGATCTGATTTGTTAGGCTTCAACCAGGAGAATTGCTTGAGCAGAATTGAATGGCTAATTCATTTCCACGGTCAAGAAATGATACAGTGGGGATCTTGTGCTTTGCCACTATGCATCAGTAGTGATTGAGGTGAAAAATGGTAGTTTTCCTAGCAACTGCTGTAGAATAATGTCAAAGTATGCCTCTTCAACTGTATGTTTAATACATGTATAGAGAGAAAAGAGGTGGAAGCACAGCAGAGTAGAAAATGTTCTAGAAGTGAACAGTGCTTAACCATTCAATGGTAACATGTTAACACTCCCAGTGAGTGCTTTTCACAAGTGCCTGTTACAATGAGGGGTGACAAAAAACACTTGACTACATCTTCTGCTTAGGAACCCTTCTGTCCTGAGTTGGGTCTTGTAATTGGCAGGAACAGTGACCAGTGAAGTTGCAAAACTCTCAAGTGGGTACAGGAGAAGAAGAAAATCCCATTCATCTTTGTTTGCAGTTTAAGATAATAATGGAAAGTATTTAAACCTGAAGAAAGGATTAATTAAGAAGGATATGTAGAGTAAAGCAATATTGTTTATTTCAGACTTAGCTATTTTGTTAAGCAGTTCTTTCTGTTGTTGTTTGTGTATAATGGTAGATTGCAAAATAATTTAATTTTAGATAAACTTTAAAAACTGAGATGTGGCTGAGTATATAGTATCTATAATATAGTCTTTTTTCTTATGTTTGCTCAGCTTGTAAGCAGTATCTTGAGAAGTACCCTGGGGATAAAAACCTTTTGTGGCAAGTGGAGGGAGGAGGAGATTGGTTCCAGAGAAAGTCTATTATGTCTATAGTGCAAAAGGAAAATCTCAAAATTGCAGGTATGAATGCTTTGTTTTGTTGTTTTCTGAAACTTTTTGGAAGTTGAACAAACACTTTACAAGAGTGACTTCTGTGACCACTGTGTAGAGACTAGCAGAAGGATTTCTATTTGTCCTGAGACCTGTGAGATAATATTTGGAATGGTGTTGTGGTTTAACCCCAGCTGTGGCAGCTAAGTACCATGCAGCTGTTTGTTCACCCTATCCTCTCCTAGTGGGGTGGGAAGAAGAGTCTGAAAAAGAAGTAAAACGTGTGGGTTGAGATAAGAACAGTTTAATAATTGAAATAAGATAAAATATAATAAGTATAATGAAAAGGGAGAAAACAAAAACAGAGAAATAAAACCCAAGAGAGAGATGTGGTCCACAACGCAGTTGCTCACTACCTGCTGACTGATGCTGAGCCAATCCCCAAGCAGCCATCAGCCCCTTCTAGACAACTGTCCCCTGTTTATATACTGAGCATGAAGTTCTGTGGTGTGGAATATTCCTTTGGCCAGTTCAGGTCATCTGTCCTAGCTGTGGTCCCTCCCAGCTTCTTATATACCTGCTCAGTGGCAGAGCATGGGAAACTCAAAAGTCCTTGAAATAGGGTAAACATTACTCAGCAGCAATTAAAACAGTATGTTATCAACATTATTCTCATACTAAATTCAAAATACAGCACTGTGCCAGGTGCTAGGAAGAAAATTAATTCTATCCCAGCTGAAAGCAGGACAATATCCACTCCTTGTTTTCTGTATCTTTTACATCCTGCCCAGGTTCCATTCTTTACTACACCATCACCTTTTCTGACTTTGATATATACACACACATCACACACGTGTATCATCCCCTTAGTCTGTGGGCCATCCCTGTAAAATGTCTGTTGAGTTCTTTTAATCCATGACTTTGGGCTCCATCTGTCATAACAGTCTTTCAGGGCAGAAAAGATGATGCATTGAGCTGAATTGTTGCATGCTGGAGCTAGTTCTGCTTCTATCACCACTGCACTTGTTTGATTTTGCAAAGTTCATTCATTGATCTGAGTGGTTTTTAATGTAATACCCTTGATATGGCAATTGAACAGGAATCAGGTGTAGATCCTCGAATTCAGAGTGATGAAGATAGTGCTGTGCAGTGATGGGCATATAACATGGAAGAGACAATATACAGTGTTATATGGCAATGAATATCATACAATTTAATTTATTGGCTACTCTCACCAAAAATCAAATCTTCATAAGGTATGCAATGGACTTCCTGATTTTCCGCATTATCTGCTAAGTGCACCCAGGTCCTTGAGCAAACTCGATTCCACAAATGTTTTTGCCTTTGCTTGAAGCAGGAATAAGCCAGACTGTTTTCCCCAGTGTATTATGTGTACTACAGGAATTTTATCCCTTTCTACAGAGTGTATAAGTTAGGACTGTGCAGTGCCAGACTGACTGTCAGATTCCCTAGTGTTGACTTAACAGATGGCTTCTACTGAATTTGTGTCCCTATCTTTGAGGGTCCTGCCACCCATTGCTCCTGGATAAATGGGTAACAGTCCATTGTATAATTTCATTTTTCTGGAGGCTGGTGCCTGACAGGGAGTGTGATATTCCCACTCAATGCCATGATTTTTGGCTTAGCTGTCTATGAGGTTGTTTGGGAAATAAATCCCGTTGTCTGATTCTGGAATTTCTGGGACACTCTGTCACTTTCTTAAGGTTTTCTTCTGAAGGCCAAGTGTTCCAGGTAGTGGCATAGGGCACAGGATATGTTCTCACCCCTCTAGTGGTTGCTTCCACCATTATGAGCACATGACACTTTCCTTTGTGGGTTTGAGGGAGTGTGATATAGTCAATCTGCCCAGTCTCCCCATATTTATATTTCAGCTGTCATTCTCCATACCAGAGAGGCTTTAACCACTTGTCCTGCTTAATAGCAGTACATGTTTCACATTCGTGGATGATCTGTGCAATTCTGTCCATGGTCAAATCTGTCTCTGGATCATGTGCCCATCTATAATTCGCATCTCATCCTTGATTGCCTGAGGTGTCATGGGTGCACCAAGCCAGATATAATTTGCCCCTATATTGCCAATTCTGATTCACCTGGTCCACTTCAATCTTAGCAGCCTGACGCACCTGCTGATTGTTCTGATGTTCTTCAGTGGCCCAGCTCTCGGGTGCATGAGTCTCTATGTAAGGTACTTTCACAACCAGATTCTCCGCCTAGACAGCAGTATCTTGCCACAATGTGACAGCTCACATGGGTGTACTTAACCTTTGCGCTGCCAGTTGCTCTGCTTCCATTGCTGCAACCCACAAGACATTAGTCACTACTCATGAGTCAGTATAGAGCTAAAGTATTGGTCATTTTTCTCATTCAGCAACGTCTAAAGCCACCTTTCACCTCTGCAAACTCACTCAATTCGCCTTCTCCTTCAGCAGTTTCTGTGACTTGTAGGAGACTTGATCTCTGATCCTTTCCTACAGTGTGGCAGAACTATCAGTAAAGAAGGCATATGGCTTCTCATTTTCTGATAATTTATTACACAGTGGGTCCTCTGCAGTATGTGTGACCTTTTCCTCCAGTGACATTCCAAAATCTTTTCAGGCCAGTCCTTGATCACTTTCAAGATTCCTGGACAATCTGGTCCAGTGCAGTATCGCTGCTGGTGCACCACTGTGATAGTGATTGGTGCCTGTTATTCTTTGATCTTCAACAGCCCCGCAACAGAAGGGTCCTCTGAGAGACCAAGCAAGGCAGACTACTGCTTAATTTCCTTTAGTCTCCAAGGCAGCTATAGTGAAAGCCCAATGAAACTCTTTTGGGTCCTTGAAATACCCTCTCCTGAGATAGTCTGTGCCAAGGATGCATGGACCTTCTATGCCAGTCATTCCCAGTCAGGCTAATCTCAACCTCTGATACAGGTAGCTGTTGGGATCTCTCTGCCACTCCAGAACTACAAATGGGTTCTTCCCCTTTATAACTTGATGGCATTTTGGCACACTGTGCACCAGCATCTCTTAGAGCCTTATACTCTCATGGACCTGACATGCTAGGCCACTGGATCCTCACAGTCCAATAAACTTGACTGACCCTCTTCTTCCACTGACTGGAGGCAGGGGCCCTGTAGTACTGGATATAGAATTCTCCACTCACTTCTTGTGAAAAAGAGTTAGAATTCTTTACCATAGAATCAGGAGTAAGATCAGCCCTTCCACTCTGTCTTGGGAACTGCCTACTGGAGACTGGAGCAGCAATTTTCCCAGAAGAATCCACATTTGTGATTGTTTTTCCTTGCAGTTCACATGCCCATGCCTCTAGGGTGGAGGTGGATTTTCCATCCCATTTTTTCATATCCTTTCTCTGGACTCACAGGTTTTTGAAACCTGTGGTGCATACACTCTTTATTCTCTTTCTTGAGAGAAAGAATGCTTACTGTTAATAGCTGAGGTACTTGTCTGTACAGATGGGGAGTAGAACCTAACTTCTTTTTATTGCTGGAACTCCTGGAACTGTTTTTCATACTTTTTGGGTAAATTTTCTCACAACTGAGAGGCAAGTCCATAGGTAAGAAGAGAGATTTTCTTTGTATTCCCAGAGTGAGCAAGCCACCTCATCCTCCATTGGTACTTCTTCATCCCTTCAGATCATTAATGCCAATGACTTGGCACATGATGATGGTGCGCTACACGTACAAATTTCTGCCATGTGGGTTGTGTGTGTTGGACTTTCTCTAGATCTGTGTGTGACTGCACGTTGATTGGGTCATAACAAATCATCTCTAGCATGGCCAGTTCCCTCAGGTACTAGACACCTCTCTCTCCATGGTGGTGCCCTTGCCTGGGTGACATGTAATGTCTTTCTTGGAGGGATACCTTTCATTCACACTTGACAGGCAACTAAGTGCCACACACCTGCTTGTTCCCCTCTTAGTGGGGTGGGGAGGAGAATCTGAAAAAAGTGTAAAACCTCTGGATTGAGACAGGAACAGTTTAATAATTGAAATAAAATTAAACAGAAGCATAATATAATAATAATTGTAATGAAAAGGGAGACAACAAAACCAGAGAAATAGAACCCAAGAGAGAGAATTGATGCACAATGCAGTTGCAGTGATTAGTGTCGCTCTGAGTTTCGCAGTTCTTCCTTGTTTTTCACTTTTGTAACAGAGTTCTCATGCACTTTCTATAAACATAGCCATGTTTTGCTAACCGTTCCTTATTGTTTGCATTCCATTCTCCTAGGCGGAGACATTTGATAGATTTTTCCTTTGACCAGTGTGATTGAGAGGTGGTAACCTCACCCTCCAATCCACGGTGGTTTCTAAGAACATATAAATAAACAAGCTCGGGGTCATCCGGCCTCCTTCTTGCTTCCTGTCTTGACAGAGCTGAGTCCGCGTGGTTTTTTCATGTCCAAGTGCGACAGTTAGCCCCTCCCAGTTTATATACTGGGCATGACATTGTGGTATGGAATATTCCTTTGGTAAGTTTGAGTCAGCTGTCCTGCCTGTGTCCCCTCTCCAGCTTCTTGTGCACCTCTTATTCTCTCTGCTCACTCAGAGAGAATAAGAAACTGAAAAGTCCTTGACTTAGGGCAACCACTCTTTAGCACAACTGAAACATCAGTATGTTGTCCCACACTAAATTCAAGACACAGTACTGTGTGAGCTACTAGAAAGAAAATTAACTCTATCCCAGCTGAAAGCAGGACAAATGGTTAATTGTTATATAAAGGTCCTATAATTCTCTCTTTCCCTGTTTCCTCTCTTAAATCTTCACAACAGAGGCCTCAAAGAAGGAAAATAACGGTGTGCAACCAGAAGATAGTTTTCATCAGTCTGCAGTATCCGAAGCAAGCGGACCAAGGACTGAGGTAGAAACACAGCTAAGTGTAGGTACACAGTCTGTTACCTCTTTTTTTGATTGTATTGTTACTGAAAAACAAATTATGAGAAATTATTTTTGCCCATCTCATTGTAACTGAATTGGCTCAACTCTGTACTGTACATAAAAGACAAATGGTTTTGTTACTTTCTGTGTGGGTGTAATGCTTCCCAGTGATGTAATACCAGTGACTAAGCTGGGGTTAAAAATATGTGTTTCCCCATGCATGTAGAGAGTCCGTGCTGCAGATGTCAGGGTCTGCAGTTTGAGCTGTTTACTAGCAGATTACATAAGGGAGATTATTTCAACTGTCTCTGAGATTAAACTGTCTAGAAAGGCTGTTTATGGAGGTACATATCGCTGTCACAGCTCAATACAAAGGAAAGTGTTAAGTTTGCATTGAGAGTTTTACGTTGTCCATACAAAAAGACAGCAGCTTTCTTTGTATGTATTTGATATATCAACCAGATTTCAGCCACACATGGATATGTGGTCATGAATATATTTGTGTCTTTGAACATTATGAAGCTCTTCCTCTTTCATTTGTGTTCTGAGGTTGTGTGTGTGTCGAGAATGTGCTTGACATTCATTTGTAGTTCCAAATACCATGAGCATGGATTTGTGTGCTTTAGGACTCTGTGTAATATTGACATGAACGTGCTTTCATGGAAGTCAATGCTTTAATCAAAAATGGGAAATAATGGCTAAATCAATACTCTTAACTATGAATACTTACACTTTAGATTTGGAATTTAAGTCAAATTTTTGCAATTGAAAAAATTAATATTTCCCAAGGCAAAATTGACAGAAAAGTAATGTTGTTTTTAATCTCTCTATGACCAGAAGGAATAACTCTTAGTTGTCTTTCATTTTTAGCAGTGTATTTAGCATCATCTCTGAGTTTTAGATATAGATTCCAATAATGATCATATCAGCAAAATGATCTAAAAACCTACATGTTTCGGTTATAGAGCTGTATGGATATACTTGGAGAAAATAGCAGAGCGATATTAGTTCTTTTAATTTTTGTTGCTGTAAGTTAAGAAGTCAAGCCCTATCTCTTGCCTTTTTCCAGGGGAAGAGAAGACAGTAGATACCAAAGTGCTTCAACTCCTCATAGCTTGGTAAAATTGCTGGCAGGTCTATAATGGGCACCTGCAGTATCTATAAACAGTTTTGCAATGGTTTGAAAACTGTTGGACCACCAAAGAAAATAAAATACGCCATCTTCCCCCAAATCACAAAGAAACGTTCCCCAACTTTAGTTTTCACCTTTTGCTTAGTGGTCCCTATTTTGCATGGTTTGATTTTAGAATAATTTATTGTTAGTCTACAAATTCTTACGTATTTAAAACTCACTTGAAACTACTTCAAGTAGCAGAATGTAGACATGGTCACTTTTTGCTGGCCTTCTTGCATGGTATTGGAAGTGAGACTGGAAAAGTGGACCAGGATGCTGATTATTGCCAGTTCCAGATTACTTCTAGTAGCTAAAAAAGAGCAATATGCATAACTTTATTTTAATGTGTACAGCTTGTACTCACTTCAGTGTATCAAGTTCTGAATCCTCAGCTAACTTGCAGAAAAAGATTAAGGTATTGGGATGGTGTGAAAAAACAAGAGACAAAAGAGCTTGAGGGAGAGGGACCTAAGCAGCTTCTTGTGTTAACTGTGCATGTAACCTGCATTACTGCTGAATCACTAAGTTCTGATTTTTTTCATTTTTTACAAGGGCTGCCATATTCTGTTGCATGTCATGATAAAAATGAAACTATAGAATAGGATACAAGTATAAAAATAAAACTTTGCAATTAAATTTTGCCAGCTACTGTAGTGTAATCCCTTGGGTTTATACAGAAAGGTAAGATAAACAGGAAAAGGTCCTATCATTTAATTATGTGGATGCTTGTTATAAACAGAATTGTTAGGAAAAAACCTTGGTAGTGTTGTTTATAGTGACAGGTCACTTTGAAGTCTTATCCTCTATGTTGGGGCCAGAAGTAAAACACAGAAAAGTTAGTTGGCCATGACATAAAGATAATTTTCAGAAAAATGAAAATTTATTGAGAGATAAGATTTAGATATAAATGAAGAACTATTGTAGCTGCTGTTTCACAGGATCATTACTATAAAATAGTGCTTTAGAAAGAAGCAACCATAGCTAGGAAGATGAAAGTATTTTAGTCAATTCAGAAAATTTTAGAATAACATTAGCTTTGATTTTGCTTTGCAGGCTGACTCTCAAAAAGGTAAAGAATCAACAGATGTTCATGCAAGCACATCTGAAGGTAAAAGCTTGATTATCAGTATTGCAATTACTGTAGATCAGTAGTTTTGCAGGCTATTTTACATCTTTCCATTTTACTGTATTCATCTGTAGAGTATGTAAAAACATGCTTTCCTCT
The DNA here is from genome assembly GCA_018881555.1 of Amblyornis subalaris. Taxonomy (NCBI): domain Eukaryota; kingdom Metazoa; phylum Chordata; class Aves; order Passeriformes; family Ptilonorhynchidae; genus Amblyornis; species Amblyornis subalaris. Next base: position 1,956,794 of record JACAXG010000114.1, read on the forward strand.
AAGGTGCTGAGGTTCAACTCATAAACCTTTTAGAGGAATCCAGATAAAATTGTTATGAGCCTTGGTAAAGATACTGTTCAGAAAAACAGTACCACAATGAAATGCTGTTTTAGTGGCACTCGGTTTCTTTCATGAACTATTTTGGGTGGGGAAGTTATATGCAGATCTTATACTGAATTTGTTCACTTGAATTTATTTTGGCTTTTTTTGGTGTTTTTCTCCTAAGACCCTAACGTAACTCATGTTTCCATCTGGACACGAAGCAGTCATTTAAAACGTCAGAGGATAAATAAAAATAGACAGGAACCTGGACCTGAAACTTCCAAAAGAGATGAAGAAAATGCTCTTCATGTGTCCAAAAGCAGGTACCAGGAAGCCCATATTTTACTCATTTCTTATTTTGTTTCTTGGGCAGTCACAAACTACGTCAGTGTCCCACTGATGTGTGCAACTGGTATTTCTTCTCCTTTCTTCCTACTTCTTTACTTGCTTGATTTTAAAATTACTAAAAGTTAAGTCTGATGTGAGAAAGAAAGAAAAGTGAGACATCATCTGAAGAGTGATTGCACCAAAATGCAGTACCTCAGAAAGCTCAGTAGATACTAGAAATAACCGCAGGAAAACAGTGAGGGCTGAGAGTGTTCTGGTGTAACCAAGTCTGCACAATGGTAAAAATATCTGTATTCACAGCATAGTTTCTTGAGATAATATATCTGGACTTATATCCATAATGCTCTGTGTGGCCTTTGAGAAGGTGTCCGTTCCTGACTTCTTGTTATGGTTGACATATTGCAGTAAAATAAAGTCTGACTGTTCAGTTTGGGTGCTGGTTACTGCTTGTCAGCTAATAATGAGAGTTAGAGGGAGCAACATATCTTCAAAGTAAAGCCCCTTACTCAGACAAAATCTTAAACTTTCATATCCAATCTAACATCCTGAAAAAAACATTTCCGGTTTAAATGATGTTATCCTGTGTAAAGATTGTCAAATGTGGCTGTGAAAAGTAGTATGACTTGTGTGCCATAACAGTTCTTACAGGACAGGGCTTGGAATATTAATTTGCACTGGCTTCCATTCAGAATGCCTATTTTAAGTAAATAAATAGGCCCTTCCTTCCTCGTAGACACACTATGCCCACCCCAGTCTGCTCCATGTGTGTGTCTCCCTCTCGTTCATTTCCAAAGAATCCCACTGTAACCCCCAAAGCCTCTTTTGAGGAACAGAAGTTAACCTGATTATTTCCTAGGAAATCACTCAAACTTGTTCTATTAGGTTTCTTTAAACAAAATTAGTTGTGGATTTTTCCATGTGAGATTGAGGCCTTCAGGTAGGTACAGCCTAATTTTTGTGTTTAAATTGCTCTGTGGAACAACAGATATCGTACTGCTGTGCTGCACTGCCAGTGTGCTGCCCTAAGCTGTTCAAACAGGCTAAGTGGCACAGTTTGATGCTGCATAGCTTAAAAAATGCTTTGCCCTGTTACTACTAATAATTGGGTAGCTGGTATGAGAGGACTAGCCTGATATTGAGTGTCCATATTTTAGGCCTCGGAAAATAGAGCGAAGGAGATGCTGCTGCTCCTTTCAACAAGATGTATAACATGGTGTCTTAAGCAGAGCTAAGAGGAATCCTGAAGGCAACAGAACAGGATATCGGCTTGGTCCTTTCCTTCCATGCACACCAACAAATGAAACAGGGTCTTCTGTTGTGGACTTTCCTATGGAGTGTCTTCATCTCAAGACTGTAGGCATGTAGGATAAAACCCTTTAGTACTGCCTTTGCTATGAGATCACAAAGCAGACTCCTGCAAATATATTGCATGTACTTTTTTTCTTCGCTTGTATGTAATAGTTTCAGTTCATCCAAACTTTATCATCTCAAAAACAAGAACTGAATGTTTGAGTTAGTGTTACGACCCAGCAGGTGCATCAGCACTTCATCTTTAGCTATTTGCTAATGTAATCTCTAGCTGACTGAAACTTCTTCACCGATGATGTGTTTATTGCCTTGAATTAAATTCCAGTCATGGTCTTTGTAATATATGTATATTCAATGATTATATGAATATAGTTGCTTTCATAATTCCATAATCTTAAACTGTTTCTATGGGGGAGAAGGAGAGGAAGATGTTGCAGCTTTTCTTACCCCTTTGTAGCTTTCAAATATGTAATGGGTCACTACTTTCTAAATTTAAAATAATAAACTTGGTGAAATTTCATACTTCTTTCCCATAAAATGGAAGTGAGATATTTTATAATTACCAAAGCAATTTTCCTAGGTGATATTTTTTTTCCTAATGAAAAGTTAGCCATTTTTAGATGCATTTAGTTTTCTTGATTCTTATTTCCTATAGCAAGCATGCAATACAGCACTTTATAATGGGTTGTCATGGGTTGATACTGGCCAGATGCCAGGCACCCACAAAAGCTGCTCACTCACTCACTCCTCTGCTGCAGCTGAACAGAGGAGAGAAAATTTAATGAAAGGTTCATGAGTCAAGGACCAGTAGAAACTGTTCACTAAATACCATCAAGGGCAAAACAGGCTCAACTTAGAAATACAAAGTGAATTTATTGCTAACAAAATCAGAGCAGGATAATGAGATGCAAAATAAGCCCTTAAAAACACCTTTCCCCCTCACTCCTCCCTTCTTCCCAGCTCTACCTCCTACTCCAGTGACTTGAGGAGGGAGGGAATGGGGGTTATGATCAGTTCATCAACCAAGGCTTCTCCTGCTATTCGGGGAGAGGAGTTGTTTCCCTGCTGCACCATGGGGTCCCTCCCATGGGAGACAGTTCTCCATGAACTTCTCTGACATGGCTCCATCTCATGAGCAGAAGCTCCCTGTGACCTGCTGCAATATGAGTCCATCCCATGGGCAACAGTACCCCTCAAACTGCTGCAGCGTGGGTCATTCTTCCAAGGGGTCCAGTCCTTCAATGACAGGCTGCTCCAGCCTGAGAGCAGATCCTCTCTCTCCACGGGTCTCCCACAGGACCATAGCGTCCTTCCACCTGCTCCAGTGTGGGCTCCTCCACAGGCTACGGGTGAAACTCTGCTCCCCCATGGTCCTCCATGGGCTGCAGGGGCACAGCTGCTTCACATGGTCCTCACCACGGGCTGCAGAGGAATCTCGGCTCTGGCACCTGGAGCACCTCCTCCCCCTCCTTTTTCACTGACCTTGGTGTCTGCATGTTGTTCTCCTCACAGCTTCTCACTCTGCTCTTCTCTAGTCACAATTAAAACTGCACCACAGCTTTGTTTTGATTTCCTCTTAAATATGTTATCATAGAGGTGTTACCAGCATTTTTAATTGGCCTGGCCTTGGCCAGCGGCACGTCCAACTTTGGAGTCACTAGGGATTGGCTCTGCTGGACATGGTGGAAGCTTCTGGCAGCTTCTCACAGAAGCCACCTCTGTGGCCCTCCCAATACCAAAAAAACAGGCCATGCAAACCCAGTACATGAGTCATAAAAGAATTTCCCTGTTGAGATCACCAAAATTATGTATTAATCTAAAAGATATATCTTAATACCTGCTACAGGCCAGAACTTCTTGCCCACACATCTGAAAGCTCTGAAGACTTAGTAGAAGTGCCTAAGGTGGATACTGTTGAGAAGGATGAGGAAATAATTGTTGAAAACGAGGGCCAGTCTGTATTAGAAGCGGAGCTGCACATATCACCCACTGAGAAACAAAGTGAGACGGAGGTGAGCTGGATGGGATAGCAATAGCAGATAAGTTTGGAATACAGGTATAGTTTCTGTTGAATATGGTCCTTGCTACCTTGATCCATGTGACTCTCAAATCCTTGATTTTTTTGCACCAGTGCTTCGTTAAGAAGTGTATCTGAGAGTTAAGGCTAGTATAGAATTGATTTCAGGGAATATTTCACTGTGCTTATTTTGAACAATAGAGTTTATAGGATCTTCAATAGGGTGAATTTCTAGCTTGTCTACCATCCTAATTTTCTTCATTGATTTTTCCTAATAAGAAATTCCAGAGAGCTGGAGTAAGGTCAAGATCTGATCCAGTATTCCTAATTAAAAAAAAACCTTTATTTGAAGAAGTCAATAGCTGGTATGCTTTGGTGACTTTTATTGGCTCTTTTTACGTCCCCACTTAAAACTTGCGTGTTGGATTTAAATATCAAGTTTAAATCCAGCTTTTATCTTCAACTTGTTAACAACTTGAATATAAATTTCTGATTATTCTTTGTGCCTAGCAATGCCTTCAGGGTTTTATGTTCTTGCTGATGGATGAGAAAGTGGGTCTTAGACTATGTTGGGTTCAAGGAATGACTGCAGCATGCATGCATGCATGTGAGATGCATAAAAACTGCTTGGCTTGGCTCCTAAGTGTAAGGCTCCCATAGTGTAAGCTATGGTTAGAAATTCAGTGTAGGTGACAACAATAAACTAATACTCTGGTGAAGTTAGCTGCTCTGCATTAAGTTCTGCCACCTTAGTACACATTTCCAGATATCTGAGCTATCTGCTTCTCACATTAAGCTGCAAGTTTAGAACACAGGTACAGCTGCTGGTGCTGGGGAACAATAGCTGGGCATACTCTTGACTAACAGATGTGATTAATTCTTTTAGGAAATGTCATCAGAACCTCTTAATGGTGAGGTAACAGAAGAAACTGGTAAGACCTCACTCACAGCTGAAGGGGAAACAGCAAACGAAGTTCCAAGTGGCGAATCAAAATTGCCGTCTGAGAGTCAAGGAAAGGAGCCCTTAATGTTGTTTGTTCCATTAACCCTTGAGGCTCCAGCAAAAGCTCCAGAAGACACTGTAGCAGAGAAGGTGAGAGAACTGAAAGTGTAGAGTCATTTTTACTTCAGAATGTAAGAATCTTGCAGAGTTTTTTTTTCTTTTGTTAAGTAACAGATAGAAAGTAGCCCCTAACATCACCTGAAATTATTGAGAGAAGCCGTTATTAGGCCAGATGATATAAATCCATAAGGAGAATGTACTAACATTTCTGTTTCAATGTGCAGAAGTGAGACTTATATGCATGTGATACCCAAAAGAAAGATATGTTTGCTACAGTTTGCCTTGACAGTCATGAAACTGCTGTTTCTCACAAAAATACTGGTTGGATACGAGTGACATCCTTATCTTGTCTAGCAATTTTTGCCTGATGAGGTATACAAATAATTAACTGCTGCTAAAATGCCTTTACTTTTAGAACACAGATTTTAGTGGTTTTTTGTTTATAGTGCAAAAGCAGATTATTATATGCTAGCGAAACGGTAATTGTATTTGTCTACATACTTTTTTTTTCCTTGGAATTAATATCAGAATGCTTTTTCTGTACCTGAATACTCTTTTGAATAATTTGAAGCTCAGAGAGCAACTCTGCATATCCAATGCAGGTCACAAAATAGTCTTTGGCAAAAAGGAGGAAAGGACTGTTTTTTCAAATGTATCTGTAGAATTAAAAATTGCTGAATGCCAAAGTATCCTTTGAAGTTGCTAGCTGGGGGCAGTAGTTGTTCAGTGTCTTGTATCTTCAGCTAACTGTCCTTTTGATTGTTTTGGCACCCTCCACCCATAGGTTTTAAATGAAAATGATTCAGAAATGCTGACTGAAGAAGTTACATCAGTAGAGAAGGAGGGCACTGAAGAACAGCAAGAATCTGAAAAGACCACCACTGAAAATGCAGCTGCTTCGGCATCAAAGGAAGAGCCTTCTGACAATGGCCTGCCCAACTCTGTGGTAACTGAACCAACAGAAGAATCTCTTTCTGAAAACTTACCTTCCTCATTAGAAGATCAAAACGAGGAAGCAGGGCACAACTCGCAGGAAGCCCCTACTGCCTTGAGTCAGAGCTCTTTGGTAGTGGTTGAACTTGAGGGTGTTTCTATTCAGCAGCCTTCTGGACAGGAAGCACAGAAGAACCAGCTGGAAGAGCCCTCAGAAGAGTCTACAGAGCAGACAGATCACTACGCGCAGACAGTGGCAGAGCGGGCTGCTGACAGCAGCTCTGAGGAAGCAGAAATTGAGGTACCCATTGTAGATCGGAGAAACTTGCGAAGAAAGGCCAAAGGCTACAAAGGTCCACCCAAGAAAAAAGGAAAGCCAGCTTAAAAATGAAATAGCGATTATTCATCTACTTACAAGAAGGCTATTTTGTGTAAAAGATTGGGGTGTAACTACACCATATCCGGCACAGGACACACGTGTTTAAAATTCTGGGTTGGACTTACTCTTGGGTTCATCACCTTGGGGTTGATATTTTGGGTTTTTTTTTTAATTTTTAGCCACTAGACATTGAACTTCTTCACAGTATGAAAGTAAATAGCCAGTCTTTTCCCTTCATAAAGGATACATGCTGAATAAATACAGTTGTGTTATCAAAGGGAACAGTTTGTATATTTGAGGTGGCAGTCATGGAGGAAAAATGCAGTGTGAAATTCTGGCCCTGTCAAGGTCCCTTAAATTCCTGTAGACTTCCATGTCACTGGACATCATGCTAGATAATGTTTTTTTTTTAAATAACTTTGTGTTCTTTACTGTGGAGAAAAGCAGAACAAGAAAAATCCTTCATTGCTTCTTGTTCCCTTCTCACAGTTTTAAGAGATTAAAAGAATGTAAGATTCTTCATTCTAGGTCTCAAAATATACAAGAAGTTGTAGCTCAGTAGATCAGTGCAACATGAGCAGCATTTGTCTTTCATGAGAATCATGTGAAACAGCTGAGTTGGTAGAATGCAGTGCAGTTTCTGCCATAGCGCTTCCTGATAATGGATTTCTTGCGCAAAGATTAAGAGATGCCTACGCAGTAACCTATTTGTAGCTTCCAAAGCAAGCATTTTGGTAAGCCTGAGAGTTTTCAGAGTGTATGGAATGCAGCCTCTGTATGGAATCATTTGAACTGCCTTCCTAGCTACGTGCATGTGTTGAGTGGATAGTTGATTACTTGTTGCATTACAGGAAAAGGATATGACAACTCTTGATCTTGTTTTGGTCCGAATGGAAGTGGTTCTTTGTATTTTCCAAATACTTGGCTGGTGCTGTGCGGTAACTCATAAAATGTTGTGTCTTCCAGGTGTGTGACTCCTGTGAGCACTGACATTTCAGGTGGTTGTGATATTCATTAGTGTGAGTATTAGTGGGTATTTCAGCAAACACTTGTTTGCCAAACTTCTATGCCTTTAGGAGTTAGTGGGTGATAGCTTGCAAATACTTCTGACTCCCACTTTCGTTTTCTGACTTCAGTGTAATTCCTGGGAGGATAGCTTCCCAGCTCATAACTTTTCTTAAAAGCAGCAACTAAACTTTGCTGTATGCAGACAGGAATAAAAACAGACTTTTTCATGCGTGTTTCACTTCTGACATTCTCTTGGCAAACTGTGTATTTAACTTGTCACACATACATAAGTTACTCCTTAGTTTGCTATGTGTTTCTTTCCAATAAATGCAGCTCCTTTTGTAGTGGGTTAAAAACTCAGAAATAAAAGAACAATGATTCTAAGAACAGGAAACCACACCACTTTTTGTCCTCTATGTGCGTTTTCCAAGATGAGTGAACTAGCCTTTCACAGTGTCTCAAAAACAAAGGTACAAGGTTCACTTGAATAGTTGCAATTGTTAGTTAGTGTCTTAACTTTTACCCTTTATGAAGGTAATGTAAGAATCTGGGTTTGGATTTTTATGCTTATACAGTTTAACTCTATTTATAAGATACTGTAAGTATATAAGATACATTCATACTCTTTTTTCCAGCTGGTGAAGTACCAGGCTCCTTTTTAATCCGTTAAGAGCAGCTTTTGGGGAGAAAAAAAAAAAAGGCAGTTTTTAAAAAATGTGTGTCAACTAAACTTCTGAACTTTAGATTCAGGGCATGTGAAATTACTGAGTTAAATCCAGATTTCTTGAACTATTGCATGTAGTTATAGTATCTTATCAATGTACATACAGATACTCTTTATGAACCCCATGACAGATAAATATTCAAGATCTTTCCTGATTCTGTGTAAACATATTCAAGTGAACCTTAAGCATTTCTAAAATGCATAAAGCTTTTTATATCAAGCATATAAGACAAAACTTCTGTTATCTTCTGTATGGCTTCTCTTTTACTGCTGAGATTAATTGTTTATAAAAAAAAGAGGTGGCTAGAAAACACATCTATTGCATTGCTAAGAATCTGGGATTTGTGAGGACTAGTGGCCTAAAATAGAGTGGTTGTATGCAGTATACTGCAATTCATCTTCCATTTTTAGGGCAAGCTTTACTGAAGATTAGTCTTCTGAATCCTTCAATTAATACAAATGTATCCACTTTAAAAAAGTTAAGGATCCTTTTGCTTATGAGCCCCAGTTATTTCGATTACTTCTAGGTGGATTTTTGATATGTATGTTTATCACTTAAATTCCCTGTGAGATTGGAAAATGTTCATGAGAAGGTAATTTCACTCACCTGGCTTTTACTTTTCATGGCTAGGTTGGAACGATTTCAATTAATAGAAATGATTTTCAGTTCTTTCTTTAGAGACATTTTCATAGTAAATACATAAATATTATGAGATTATGATATTAGGATAGTCTTGGTTTCTACTGAGAACAATCAAATTTCTGATTTCATTTCAGTGAGTCAGTTTTAAATACTGAACTTAAATTCATATGTTTAAAGTATACCCTTGAGTAGATATCTCTATAAATCTGGGGTACCTGGGATAATAGCTGATGGCTAGACTTTTACAAACAGAATGTGGGCAGTTGTGGTGCAATTAGCAATTCCAATAACCAGTACAGTCTTAAAAAAAGGACACTGTTCTAACAGTGATCACAGCAGTATTTTGAAACAAAGGACATGTTTTATTTCTATAACAACTTCTTTGGCATCAATTTTTCTGCAGTAAATGCAGAGTAGCAAAATCAAAATACTGACTTTAAATAATAGTTTATATTGCTGTACTGATTGTCCCATTGGAACAGTAGTTCAATACCCTATTCATTCTGTTACATTCATGTAAGGGAACGTGTTTGACAACTGTATTGACTGGAGTGTTTTACCTTGGGGACTATTAACTGTCTTATTAACATCAAACTCTTAAATAATTTTTAAGATCTTATTGCACCAGCAACGAAGGATTAAAACATCAACTTTATACAAGTTTGTACCAAATGTTATTACAACATGCTGTGGAACTATGTGTGTACAGTGAAAGCAAGCAGTATTATTTTTGAGCTTTATTTAGTCTAGGAATAGAGTTTAAAAAACATTAATATGTGACTTCAGCCTTGCACTTAAATGGTAAATGGTTTTGTACTTGAATCCAATATTTGTTCAAATGTCTGTCTTGTACTGCTACTCCCACATTCTTTCTTGGTCAAGTTTAATTTAATGCAGAATTCTTGTTTGCTGTTGTCTTGTTTCATAGCCCTTCGCATGAAAGTGTATACATCTTATTTCAAAAGCGCTTTAACTTATTTCAAATTGTCTGACCTTGCTGCTTTTTTGTACCATTTCATTTGTAGATGTCAGTAATCAAATTGATCATTTACAATGTCATTGACACTATTAGCAACAAATAGGCCTAAATTTCAGCTTCATTGCTTTTAAGTGACTGTTCTAAAATATTACTATGGGGATACACTTCTAAATTTATTTTCACAAATGTGTTAGATGTTTTCTAAACTAGTGATACTCTGTTTATAAATCTTAGGAAAGATGTATTGCTATTGCATAGTATTGTACCTTAGTCTTGTTACAGTGTTAATTTTTCCTTTTTTTTAGTACTGTCTTGGCTGCTTTTGAAATGTTTTGAAGTAGTAATAAACTTTTATTTTGTGATTATTTTTGCTTGGTTTTTAGTATTTGAATTCTTTCTGCTACATAGGAAGCACATTTTAAAGTGGTTCAATTCACTAGAACTATCATTTTACAACCTGTCTGCTACAAAGGAGTTTTTAAAGTATCAAAGATTATTAATTTAAAAAATCTTTTATCATTACAATAATTTTCTTTAGCTTATGCCTCAGATTTTATTTAAAAAAACCTGCTGAATAGGCTCTTCTGAATGCTACAGCATGCATTCTGCTGTTTATATTAGTTATGCAAGATGATGTAAATTTAGTAGTTATTAATGTAGTTTGCTATAGACAGCCAACTAGAAATACTGTAATGCACTCCCCTACATAGTGGTACATTAAAATGTTTTAAGTGCAGTTGTGTTATTCAGCCAACAATTCATGTATTTATAGCACTAAACTTAGTAAAGTTTTTCAAAACAGCTGTAGGAAACTAAAGTATTCTCTTTGTGTTGTTAATGTCCAGTAAAGACTAACACAACAAGAACTTAAATGGAGGTTTATCTATTCTGACAAAATGCCCTCTCTCCAAGCAAATAACCTACTGGCTTGTGACCCTCTCTTATTTTCAAATCACTTGTCACTAACACAAAGTAAAAATCATGGTAAGCTATTAAATCTAGCCTAGGGCAATGCGTTGAACTAATGAAACAGTTTGTAACAGGTGAAGATTTTGTGGTTACAGTTACTGCCTCTGTCAGATGGTGTAAGAGAAGTTATAAATATGGTACAAAAGCAGCTAGCTTGACTTCCTGGCCAGAGTTCCTGACCTGAAACATAACTGGAGAAGCATCTGTGATAGAAGAGGCTGGAGCTGCAACCGTTCTCCCTGGAAAAGAGAAAGCTTGGGAGGGTCTTACCTTGTGTACACATACCTGGTGGGAGGGGAGCGTATGTCACAAGCGGTTTATATCTCTTAAAGAATCACTGTCAAAGCTATTAGTAAAAGTAGATTTGATACCAATGTGCAAAAGCATGACTTTAGAAAGTTTGATGGCAAGATTTGCTCCATTATTTACTAGAGAGATGAAGCATACAAAGGAAAATTGAATTAGAATCAATCTAAAATTATTTACAGAGATGGAAGATGCAAAACGGTGAGGGAGACCTCCTGTTGAGTCATGAGGTTCAGAGAGGACCCCTTACTTTTGTAGAAGCATAGAAGATAAGGTTTGATGGTAATTACACACTGAGAGCAGGACATGGCTCGAGATGGGGACATGCAGAGGTAGGGCAGCACTTTTCCAGGACAAACATCCTTGTTCTGGCTCCTGGAAATGAGCACAACACAGTACAGAGCAGGCGCAAGAACGGGGTCGAGGTACCTCCATGACCCCACAAATCCCTGGTACACATGTGCCTCAGGACCTGGACATCCCATTAACTAGAGGAACACTGGTGATGTCTCCCTCTCTCCCTTCCTTCCTCTCTCCCTAATTCATCTTCCTTTTCACCCTACCCTTCATCCAAAACATACTGGCGTGTGCTTACACTAGGAGATCAGGGACTAACATATCAATTTCTATGCTAAGTATGGAATTTTGAGGACCCTCTGACTTTTGTCATTCTTTTAAACCACAAGCACCTATGAATCTTGGGTGTTCCCTTCTCCTTATGGATGGGAAGCCACAGCTTTCCAAACTCCTGATAGAACGTGATTGAGTCCAATCTTAGTTCCAGACTCGGTCAATGGTTTTATGTGTAAAGGACTTAGCAACGCTGAATCATTGAGTAATTTAACATTTATGAAGTGATTCAATAGAATTTACTCAACAGTGACTTAATTATGGATCTGAGATGGCAACACTTATAGTGTACTAGCTACAGGGTGTTTAAATCAATTCACAGATGTGTGTATGTATCTGTCTCTATAGATAGATATATAAATACATACAAAGATACCTGGTGAAGTTCCCTTTGCCTTCAGTGAAACACTCACATTGAATGCCTTTGCATTTCTTAAGGAGTGAGGGTTGAGCCTTAAAGAGTGTAGCGAGCTACCAGCCCAGGCCCCATCATCTGCTCTCGGCACTGGTTCTCTGAGTATTGTGAACTCTTGAGTTGGTGAGCTCTGGGAAGTGTTCCACTCACAGGGAGATGCTGATCAGCCCACTGTGGCCCAGGAGGGTTAAAAAGGCCTCACTTAGGACCATTGTTTATAGGATTGCAAGATGATTGACTTTAGACATCAGTTAATCTTCATCTTGGCCAGAAGTAACTACTGAAATTTTTCAAAAGTCCAGTAATAATACAGAATCAACTAGATTGGAAAAGACCTTTGAGACCATCAAGTCCAACCTATGACCTAACACCACCTTATCAACTAAACCATGGCACCAAGTGCCCCGTCCAGTCTTTTTTTAAACACCTCCAGGGACAGTGACTCCACCACCTCCCTGGGTAGCCCATGGAGGTGCCTTATCACTCTTTCAGTGAAGAATTTTTTCCTAGTGCCTAACCTAAACTTTCCCTGGCGCAGCTTAAGACTGTGTCCTCTCATTCTGTCAGTGGTTGCTCGGGAGAAGAGGCAGACTCTCATCTGACTACCAACGTCCTGTGAGGTAGCTGTAGAAAGTTCTGTTCCACACTGGCTATGATTCAGGTAAGTAATGTTTGAAGACTATCAGGGACGGCCGATTATCTCTTGTGCCCCTCCTTGGTTAGGCACCAGAAGTTCCTGTTTATGGAGTGTATCTGGTAAACTAAAGCGGAGCTTAACTGTGCAGGAACTGTTAATAGAGGCAAAAACCTAATGAGATCATAGAACAGCCTGAGGAGGCAGGGGCCATGCATCACTGCAGGATATAAAGATGCATTAAGCTTCAGTGGTGCCCAGTTGGGCACAAACTGGAATATAGGAAATTCAGTTTAAACAAAATAATTTAGTTTAAACTAAAAGTGGTCAAATGCTGGATCAGGTTGCTCAGAGAGATGGAGTCTCCACCCTTGGATATACTCAAAACCTGACTGTGGATGGTCTTTTGACACCTGCTGTAGGTGACTCTGCTTTGACTGGGTGCTTGCATTACACAATCTCAAGAGGTCCCTTCCAACCTAAATACTCTGATTCTATCTGCCACTCAACCTGCTTTCTGCATGTGCTACCACCTGTAGCCTTAAACTTTTGTTAATGCAAAAAGTCCCAAAGCAAACCTATTCACATTCTGACTTCTGCAATATCTTGAGTTTCATCTGAAAATTTTCTTCTGATCATGTTGAAGGAATCTAGTGCCTGCATCAACTGGAGGAAATTTATAAGGATTTGACTTGTAATTTCTGCTAAAAGCTCCTTGGCTAGAAGTGAAAAACTGTTTAAGAGAAAGAATATATAATGGTGGGTGTGTTTATTTATAGTAATAAAATACTTCTGTTTACCACTAAATTCATGAATGGAAGATTACTGATGCAGTTATACACAGCATTGCTGAAAGCTTCCAGTTAAGGAGTAGCTTTTGATTCTTTTATTTCAAGAATGCAAGCTAAATATATATTGATCAGCTGAGGCTTGTGACCTTTAGTTTTTCTTCAGTATTTCTTAAAGCCACCAAAATTGCTACAAATAGTTACAGCTAGTACTGATGCCAAAGTATCAGGGCTGTCACACCATTTTCAAATTTCACATCTTTAGCGCTTTTAAATTCATACATATAAACTTCTGAAACTGTTCTCCTTGCTTGGAACTAAGGTGCTACACTCTCCAACCCTTATCCTTTCCATTAATGCAGTCACGGAAACAAAGTCGAGAAAGACATGAGGTAATGGGCAGGTGGAGACTAGCTGCCCTTCTGGTTATCTTTCACTCTGCACTGTGGTGGTGCACCCTGCCCTTTTCCAGGCTGCACTGCGATCTGAGAAATGCTCGTTAGGCCTTGGCCATGACAAACAGCACCTGGGCTCAGCTCCTCTCGAGCTTATCAGAAACACTGTCTGCTCCCAGGAACTGCTGCTAACGAGCTCCTGTTTTCTTTATGAACAGCCTTGGAAACTATTTCTTGCCTGAACATTAGGCATAACATCCTTGTTCTCACACTTTCAAAGAAAGTGCTGACCCAAACTGCAGCTCGGATGAAACACTGTTATGACTAAAGCCCTCTCTCTTGTGACCCTATAAACAGTGGTCCAAAATGAGACCCTTTGAGCTCTCCTGGACTGCAGTGGGCTGTGACAGCAATCTCCATCTGAGAAGGGCCACTCAGAGCCAGCAAACTCTCTCGTTTGCCATATCCAGAGGATCGCTGAATGACGACAGATCCTGGGCCAATAACCCCACTCCTCAAGGCCTGGCTCTTTGCCCGTCGGGGACATGCAAAAGCATCTGAAGTGAGTATTTCACTGACTTTGAGGGGAATTTTTCACAGGTACCTTGCACTGACTCTTTATTTCTGAGTGCATACACACGTGCATACGCTATAGCAAATCTGGAAGAAATGCTGCTTCTTAGGTGTTTAAGTACCTTATATTTCTAAGTTAAGCCTGTAAGTAAGGTAAAGTCATAACCTAAGTTAAATGTTGCTAAGTGTTGTCCTTTTGCTAAATTGTTAAGTTTAAGTTAGGTTAAATGCTGTTAAATGTTATTCCTCTGTTAAATTGTTAAGTTATAAGTTAAGTTGTGAGTGGAGTTTAAGGTATACGTTAGGTACTGTTGGGCTTTTAGGCTGTATTCCTTTTTGTCCTTGCCCTTTCTATTCTTTTGTCACATGCACCTAAACAGCCCCTCCTCCCCTGATAGTTCTCAGTTACTTTCTGTTTCGATTGACTGGATTTTGTTTGTTGCCTTGCTTTTTCCTTAGTATGCATTAACTGTCTAGTAAGTAGTAGAGTGAATCTTGCCAACAAACTTTGTCATGCTATCACTTAAATTAAACTTATTTCTTTCTGGTGCCCTTGCCAGTGATTTTTTAAGGGATCTCACTCATTCATAACACACCCCCCATCTGCTGCTCACATGTTCCCAATGCCACGATTCTGCAGGGGCAAGCATCAAACTTGGTGTTTAATTTCTAATGTCAGGTCTGCAGTAAGATTCCAGCTGCAGCCTTCCAGCTCTTCTGCTTTCCCAGAAATAGAATACAAATTAGCACGCTCTTCTGTACCTTTAGCTATTACAGCAGGACATCATAAGACACACTGGCTGTATTTCCCATCACTGGGAATGTGAGCTGAATTAGGTACAACACATCTAAGCAAGGAAACTGCTACTCTAAAGACACCAAGATGGTTTAGATCAAATCCATACCATGTGGGCAAAGCATAAAAATTAAATATTTTTATTCGGACAATGTTCAGCTGAGCAAACACAAATATAAAAACGTGAGCAGTTGTTTCTGGCTGAAGTTCCTCATCAGCTTGTGGGGTCACTGTTCTTGAATGGCTGAAGGTTCCAAAGATCTTGTAAATTTGTGTAAAGTCCACTTATATTGTAGGTGTCCACATCCACTGCTTGGTATCCAATTTAAACAAGTAGAATTGCATTAATACAGCCATCATTTTCCGGATTGTTAGTTACTTGTGCATATTTCCCTGGGGAGAAAAGGGAATTACATGTCTACAAAACCTTGAAGTAGTTCACACGGATTAGAGTTTTCTATGTTTTCAAGTTCAATTCACAAGTCTCTAAAGTATAGAGAATCAAATGCATTTTGAAATCTAAATCTACTCAGTTCAGACTACCTTACTGAGTCTGAACATTATGTCCTCAAAATATTACATTCAAGATCTTTTTTATAAATGGATCATCTAGAGTTCTGGCAGATTAAAAAAAAATTCCCAGGTTTCCTACTGTCCAAGTAGCCCTCTGTTAAACGAAGTCAGCCTGATCCTATGAAGATCACAGAATCTCAGAATAAGCTGAGTTAGAAGGGAACCATCAGGATTACTGAAGTCCAACTCCTGGCCCTGCACAGGACATCGCAAGAATCACACGATGTTCCTAAGAGCATTGTTCAAATGCCTCTAGAACTCTGTAAGGCTTGGTGCTGTGACCACTTCCCTGGGGAGCCTGTTCCAGTGCTCAACCACCTTCTGGGTAAAGGACCTTTTCCTGGTATCCAACCTACGCCTCCCCCTGACCCAGCTTCATGCTGTTACTGCAAGTCCTATCACTGGTCATAAGAGAAGAGATCAGTACCTGCCCCTCCAGTTCCCCTCCTGAGGATGTTGAAGATCACAATGAGGTCTCACCTCAGTTTCCTCTTCTCCAGGCTGAACAGACCAAGTGTCCTCAGCCTCTTCTCCTAAGGCTTCCCCTCCAGAACCTTCACCATCCTCATGGCCCTCCTTTGGATCCTCTCTAATAGCTTCATGTCTCTCTTACACTGTGGCACCCAAAACTGCCCCTAGCACTCAAGGTGAGGTTGTCCCAGTGCAGAGCAGAGTGGGACAATCCCCTCAATCGCCCAGCTGGTGATGCTGTGCCTGATGCACCCCAGGACAAGGTTGGCCCTCCAGGCTGCCAGGGCACTGCTGGCTCATGTTCAACATGCCATTGAGCAGGACCACTGATCTCTTTCTGTGGCACTGCTTTCCAGCCTGTCATTCCCCAGTCCATACACACAACCATAGATGCCCTGTCCCAGGTGCAGAATCTCTCTATGATGCTCCTACATAGAACTTCCACCGAAAAAATAGTACAATTTCTCATAGTTCACATGGTTAGTCTTTATAGACTTGTGGCATTGCTCAATGTGACACATATGCAAGCAAGCTGGGTCTTTGTTCTGAACTTCATCTAATTTGATTTTGGAAGTGTGAATGGAAAGCCTAAGATTAACGCTTCAAGCTTTTATTTTTAGAGTTGCTATTAGTTGCTTTTGCTACAGCCCAAACCTAACTTTTAACAACGGATCAATTATGACTAGAGGATGAGGTCTTAACAATACATGATGCAATGAAGACTAAAAACTTTAAAAAGGAGTTCTGCAGTTTAACTAGTTACTTACTTACCCCAGATAACTTTGCCCCCTTGTGTCACAAGGCCAAGCTCACTCACGTTCACCTCAATGACGGTACCCTTGGTAATTACTCCCAGTTGTGTATACAAAGGAGATGATGGATTCTTTTTTACACCAAGGATAGGCAGGCAAAAAGTAGCTTTGAGTTCAGGATGTGTCACATGTGCCTTCTTGAAACGTAAGCCCTGTTGCATAAGGAGTGTTAGAATGAGTTAATATTTGCTTTAAGCTCTCACAACTGATCTAGTTAAACACGTTGAGAATTACATCCTCAGCTTTATACGTTTAGAGACCGGGAAGAACAAAACAACTTAGAATACAGAATGCTATCTGCCTACTATAGAATGCCAGGCTTATTTTAAAACCTGATTAATGACAAGTTAAAGCTTTCCACGTACATTTTCAGGACGTAAATTTTTAATAGCAACCCAAGAATAATACTTGCTACCTTGGGACAATTTCTGTTCCATGAAGAAAGTATTGTAAAGTATGAAATACCCATCTCTTATAGCACTTTTTATCCAGCCACTTGTACTTTGTAAAGGGTACTTTACTATTCAGTAGCATAAATTCTTCAGTGTCAATAAAAATCTTTCCAAGGCTTCTGTGTAAGACCATCAAACTAGTAATAAAGTACAATCCAACAGGAAGCCTGCATAGTGACTGTTGATTCCTGTGAGCGAACGGGAACAGGTATTTATATAAAAACAACACTATCTCACTGAATCCAGCTTTTCCTCCTGTGCACTGCCAGGCTGATAGAGCCCAGGCACTGTTCTTGCAGCTGTGTAAGCAAAGGTCGGGCTGGAGGCACAGCTTTTCCCTCGCCTACAGTCAGGACTGTGCTTCAAGCTTACTTAAGCCAAAAGGAGAAAGTTCCGGAGTCCTAGAACACAGTGGGCTTCTGCAGCCGAGAGAATCACAGCAGATTGAAAAAGAAATCTCCAACTTTAAAAGCTACCCAAAGTACCTTTGGTAAAGATTTTCCCATGCTAATTTGACAGCTCATAGCTTTTACTTACTGGCATCATCGGAGTTACAGGAATAAAAGCAGATATTTCAACACAGACTGCAGGGGCATCTCCCCACCCTCATGCTATTAGAAGTTTGTATTTCTCCCAGGAAACTAATAGGAATGTTCCACATACATATTGAGCAAGTGCATTGTCATACAAGAAAGTTTCCTCTCAACACAAAATCAAAGCATTAAATCAAAAGAATTATTACTTAAACATTCTTTAAGGCTCAAAAACGTTACCATTGGTCGAATGAATCGCTCGTATTTAGGAGGTTTCCTAGTAAAGCCGTCTCCAACAAAACAAACTTTTGTAACCATCCTCTTCCATGCCTTCTTCTTTCTCTTTCCTGTACGAATCACTTTTAAAACTTCCGTTTCTCCTTGTGCACGAACCTTTGGCACAGGAACCTCCCATTTTCCCTGGAAGGTGGGTAAAACAAAAAAAGGTCAATATTCTTACATGTCACATAGCTAAATGTAAGGTGAAAAACCAAAGCATAAAACGAAATTTCTGTAAAACACAGGGGTAGACCATACTTGTTATGCAGTTCATAGTCACTTACTTTAATTAACACTTAAAGTTACAAAAATCAAGATATTACATATGCTTGCTTGCATTGTCCTGAACTGCTCAGTTACTCAAGGTTTCATGTTTTAATTAGTCTTTGCTTGTAGGCTGTTAGATAACCTCATCATCAGCAACACAAAGTGGTCATTGTCACATGTAATTGCAGGTATCTGAAGTTTGATACATTTACTTACAGCTTTTTCTTTTCTTTTTTGTTTGATCATGTTAGAGAGAACCTTAGCCCGGGACTGGCCCTCTCTGTCCAGCAGATATGCTGGTACAGCTCCTTTGGGTGTTTTTTCATCATTCTTTTGCTTTGTATTTCTCTTCTCATGCATTTTAATGCTGCAAACAAAGAAAACCAGTATTAACACCACAAAAAAGGACTTATTTTTAGATATACCTTCTTAACTTCGTTTGTACTTGCTCCAATTTTTCTTTGAAGAGATCTTTGTAAAGAATTACATATTTAAGGAATAATGCTAAATAATTTCCAAGGAAAAACTACTAATTTCACTTAATCTTGTCAGTTCCTACAAGGATAGGAACACAAGACATTCTTTAAGAAGTTCTTTAAGGAACTTCTGAGTGACTTAAAGCAAACAGCCAAGTACTTGGAGAGATGGTAGCTTTCCTCTCTGCTGACGAAAAGTAACATTCTACTCCTCTTCTGAGTTCTGATGGCAATGCTCATGTATGTGAGCAATGTATGTTTATAAAAAGGGTCAAGTTTTGTTAATTTTGAGGCCATTTAGTGGGGGGAAAAAAAGACCCACAAACTAGTTAATAAACCCTTTATCTTTACAAGTAGCATACGAAAATAACTATCTATGCTTTGAAACCAACTAAAACAACATGAGAGACAGGTATGAAGTTCATTCAAGCAATTAACAAGACTGTTAACAGCTTTGATTTCAATTTCTGGACAACAGATAAAATTTACAGAAGAATGTTCTTGTTTGTCTATGCTTGATACTGTCATTTATTCTTGAAGACAGGCCTCCCATTCTGCTCAAGTACTGTATATGTACTGCATATTGTCTACTAACCATTAAAAAAATGCCTGCTGCATCTTGCTACACTAACACGGCAGCTGATATAAAAATCTCTAAGGAAACACATTCACTTTTTTCGTCATGATTACACTAGTCACTGTTATTGCTTATCAACACTTCTCTTCAGGGAGTACTTCCAGCAGCGGAATTGTTAACATTCATTGAAGAGAGGTAGTCGGAAACGTGTTTCCTGAGGCAAAGCCCCCTTCCTCTTGCAGCCTGAGCACTATTTAAGAGTATAACACGTGACCCGGTAATAACGAACTCTTTGTAACAATATCAACATCTCGTCTCATCCTTCAAGCGTCAGGATGGCGGGATGGCATCAGAGAGGAAGCCGACACTCACGTCTTCTTCATCTGTATCTTCTCGGCGTGCCGCTGCTTGTGGTACAGCTTCGCCTTCAGTCCGATCATCTTCTTGGCTTTGCGGGAACGCTCGTGCGCCTCCCGGCCCTCCTTCTTCCTCCGCTTCTCGTGGTAGTCCAGCCGGTACCCATAGCGCTTGCGGTGCAACTCGATGTGCTCGTTCTGCGGCTGTGGGCACAAAGGCGGAGCGGTCAGCGGGCACGGCCGCCCGCGGGACGGAGACGGCGCCTCCGCCACACGCGGCGAGGCAGCGGCCCGACGGCGGCACGCTCACTGCGGGGCCCACCCAGCCTCCCGCACCCTCCCTGGCCCGGCCCTGCCCCGCCGATCGCGTCCCGCCGCCCCCGCCCCACGTCCCGCCGCCCCGGCTCCCACCATGTCGGCAGCCCCGCGGCCTCCTCCGCGGCGGAAAGGGCAGGCCTCTTGAGAAGCGGCCCCGGCTGGAAACTCTCCCCCGCGCTGCTTTGGTTCCTCCCGGCGGAGAGGCGGCGGCCCGCACCCCCCGAGGGCTTCACGCCGGGCTTGGCAAGGCCGGGGAGAGGAAGAAAAACGGAGCAGGAGAGACCGGAGAGGCAGTTTTTGCCGCCTGGTCCGTCAGGTTGTGAGGAGAGAGCGGAACGCGGGAGGGAGGTGAGGTAGCGGGGGGAGGGAGAAGGGGTTTGCCTTCCGGCGCCTGCACCGGCAGGGGCAGGGCTCGCTGCTGGCCCGGGCTGGGCCGTGTGGAAGCGCCGGGGGACAGAAGGTGACCCGGAGCCGGCGGAGAAACGCCCCAGAGGTTCGTAACGCGGCGGGCAAGGCGGTGTCGCTCTGCGGAGCGCCGCCGGGGATCGGCCGCTGGCCGGACGCGGCTGAGCTGAGCTGGGCTCGGCCTGGGGGCTCGTCACGGACAGCGTGAAGGCACCGCGTCCGTCCCGCTCCCTGGTCAGCAGCGTGCGCCGGCACCTCCAGGAGACGCGTGCGGCTCGCAAGATGAGGGGATGGAGCTGAGCGTGTACGCTGAGCCTCTGACCCTTCATTGTGAAACTACTACGAAGCATAAAGTCACGGGAGCTGGACAGTGACGTCTCCTTAAACAACCAGCAGCCAGCCGGGAATGCTTTTGAAGTTGCTGTACTTGGGCTTTGTGTTAACAGTGTTTTAGGCTACGCTTAAAAGGTCATAGTACTTAATATTTTCTGTCGATTTTGTCCCAAATGGGTGCTTTGCCCTGCGACCCCTCCTCCTTCAAGACTTAGAAGAGCTATTTGCGCTTTGTTGACCAGTAATCGGTGCTCTAGAGCTTATCTGAGAGTAAGTGTAAACTCCGATGTTTATTATTCTGCTTTACTGTTTGAAAATTTTTTTTGAGAAACATATTTAGTGTTTGTGGGCATGCATTTATGCTGTATTGTTATGGCTAACTTTTGCAGATCTAACACTGATTTAACCTGCAAAGCAGTAACCTGAAAGAGTTAACCTGATTTCCTGTGAAAAACAATGAAGTTTTGTGATGGAGTTATGTCAAAGTAACATAGTTAACCTGCTTCTTGTCATAAACGTTTTGTGCAATGTTTACTTACCTTGCCAGGGAACAGCTTTAGAGACGGGAGACAGCATGTTGAGAATTATGAGGAAATTTTCAGTGAATGCATTGAAGTCATCACATTTGTGCAAAAAGGTAAACTTCCCCCAATTTTGGTACTTCCTCTGTGAGTGAAGGAAATATATGAGTTATTCTGAGTAAATTTTTTTAGGTATGGTGTTGGTTTTTGTTTGGGCGTTTTTTGTCTTCAAAAGTTGGCCACCAGACAAGACATACTTTCATGCTGGAAAGAGACTTAAGAATGGGGAAGTTGAATTTGCAATTTTTGTGTAAATTTTTTGACTACTTAACGCTTGTCATTGTTAAATTTGTATTGTTTACACAAATAATTAGACATATTTAAGATATTGTGAGTATTGACGAAACATTTTGATGCTACCGTAGATTTTTACTGAACATCCCAAATATTACTAGGATCAAACTTGATGTCAGCTTCAGCGTGGGCATCATCTTCAAGCATCTGCTTCCAGATAGCTGATGTTCTGAGCTTATATAAATACCTGACAACAGTATCTGTTCCTGTAGGGTTTTTTTTTAGTTTGTTTTTCTACACTGGCAGTAATGTAGCTACAAAGTAACTCATTGTAATGATATATATTCCATATGATTCTTTTTTCTTTCAAGTACATGTATTTCAGAAAGACAAAAATGAGAGATGTGAGTGTGACACAGCAAAACTGCAGTCTAAGAAACTACAGCTCTCCACCAGGTATAAGTTTTAATTGTTTTCTTAATAGTAACGATTAATTTAAAAATAAATAAGAATAAAAAATACTTTCTATTTCTGTATACTTTCTGTTTTATTGTATTCTTTTGGTCATTCTTTATAGAATTTGGAGTATGAAACAAACAGAGCAGTTAAACTGCTCAAGGACTGAAGAGTTTTGTGTTGCTGCTCTTTTCTCAGTAGATTCATGGTATAAAGCTTTTAGAAAACAATAATAAGAAAAGGTACATATTATAAGAAGTCAGGTCTTTTGTGAAGTGTGCTGGAAGCCCTCATTAAGATGTTAACCTTTGTTGTCTCTCTGATGAGACAGATGATATGTAGGTGGTGAAGGAATGTTAGCTTAAGTGTTGTTGGATTCTGTGTGGCCTCTCAAAGATGAACTAAAATACTGTGAAACTGAATTCCTGAAACAGAACTTCAATAGGTTGAATAACTGAATTTGGGTTAGTTTCATGAAAGTTTATCTTGGCAACTTATTTTCCAACTAAATTATGTGAGAAAGAATATATATTGCAAGAAAATAGCATTTAAAACTTCCCAGTCCTATATTTTTATAACACAGGTCAGTTTGCCTTTTATCCCTGAGAATTACGCTCTATAGCTTCAAGGCTTAAAGGAGAAATAACTTTTGAAATTTGTTATCTACTCACCAGTTCAGATGAATGTCAGCGTGACAGTTGTCTTGAACTGAGGTATGCTTCTGGGGAGTTAGATGTTACTGTGCTGCTGATACTTTTCTGTGTTGGCTTTTTCCCGTTGTTTCTAAATTTCAGCTGTTTTTTGAAGATTCTAGCCTTTTTTATTTTTTTGAGAAGTTTATTTAAAATTAACTTCATATATTTAGGAATTTGAGGTGGTGGAGATCACAGATTGTCACAAGTTGTGGCTCTGAATCTTTTTTTAAATAAGGTTTTTAGAAGTTTTCTTAAATGTATTTCTACATTGGGTTTTGTCTTAAAAATTGATGTTTCATTTTGTTTGTTTCCAGGAGATGTTAAATCTCTGCACTCTGTTGTTAATCCTCATATATCCAGGTACACCATGCTAGCTTATTGTTCAGGTGTAATGCCAGTCAGAGAAAATTGATGTGATAAAGACTCATAGGTTGTTGCTATGCCTGTCACATGTGTGTGTTTAATATAAAGTTAGTACTTGCTTACCTTTACCCTTGTGACATTTCAAAATAGAGTGCTTGTTGGTGGCAGAGGGGTCTTGGGTTGTCTCTTGTTTACACCATCATAATCAAAACTGGGCTGTTAGGGAAGCTTCAAATCCATGGTGGTATTGGGAGTGGAAGAGTGAAGAGATGTCTTGGCAACTGGACCGCAGCTGAGGGCAGGGCTGTGTACTTTGCGTTCATGGGAGCACTCTGCCACGTTAGATGAGGGCAAGGCAATTAGGGGCTAAGCTGCCAAAGAAATGTCTTGGGTGGAAGGGTTCTTCTGTCCTGAGGGCGAGGTCAAGCCAGCATTAATGGTGAACATGGGACCTGGTCGCAAGCCTGTGCTGTGCAGAGCAAGTGAAGCAGTTCTGGAAGCTACGGGGGCGGTACTTCAAAAAGGAGGAGTGGACTGAACAGAATCAAGGACAGCTTCATGGGAACTTGGGTGCTGTATTTGGGGCAGAAAGGGTGTATATGCAATAGATTGTTTTGGTGTCAGGGATTGGGGTGGACGAGACATGGGAGGGAGGTGCTGCTTCTGTTTGTGAGGAGGGCAGATGGGTGAGGATGAGCCCAAGAAGTGCCCTTCTCTGTAGCAGAGCTTGGAAACCTGTTGCAAAACTGTTCAGTACTACTGATTTGAAGAAAATCCACCGTATCAATACTAGCATCCTTCAGTATTAGAATGTACCCTGTATCAGATATGCAGCAGAGGAAAGATGCTGTTAATCTGGTGTGCTATTCTCAGGGAATATTAATTATTTATGCAAATAAGAATATCACAGAATAAAAAAATTACTGCACTAACCACAATGTTTTCACTTTATGCAGAATCCGAAACATTGGCATTATGGCCCACATTGATGCAGGCAAAACTACGACAACAGAGAGAATGCTGTATTATTCTGGATACATAAGATCACTTGGAGGTTAGAAATACTTTTTGTATTTCAGTAGGTTTAAGAAATTTAGTAGTGTACAGTAACATACAATACGGTAGCTGGTGGAATGCCTCGCGTAGAAGGCACTTGTTCCAAAGTTGTGCTGCAAATTAATTGAATTTTAATGCACATTCCTTTGTGTTCTAAGGCAGTTTTCCTTTGAGACATCATAGGTTCATATTTTCCTTTTAGCACATTATCTTTTGTTTAACTTTAATTAGAAAATCTCATTATTTTACTTGTTCCTCATTGGCCATTCTGGTAAAGCAGTTTGTTGCATTTGCTTTTGACCTGTGAAGAAGCCAGAGTGAGAAAAAGTATCCATTTCTTTTGAAAGCCATAATACAGGAAAAATTCCTTGCTACACCAGCTTTAATAGAATTACTAAAGATTGAAATGGTTACAGCAGCCTCTGTTTGTGCTTCTTTTTGACCTTTTAAATTTTATACCCTGTTCTCTACTATGTATGACTGATAGAAGATGTTAGGCTTGTGGAGTGGTTGAACTTGGGATCCTGGTAGTTTAAAAATGTGGAACTGCTTCTCTTTTAATTAATAATGAAGCAACCCCCAACCTCTTACTTGGTGATTTGTTTGTTTGTACTTCAGATTTAACTTAATTACGTTTTGATTACCGGATTTTAAAAAGGTCAGTCATATTCCACACAGTGAGTGCGGCCAGGTTTTTTAAAGCTGTAGTTTGTTAATGATTTTGGACTTTGTTTAGTTTTTAAGACTCTCGAGGTGTTACTAGGATTAAGAACAATAAAAAGGTTGGAATTGCTTGTCTTTCACTTGCAGAGTACTTATTTCTTGGAAAGGGAGCCTGTGTAAATTACCTGACATTACGATGTTTTTTAAAAGGCTAATTTTCATAGCTTATATGTATATATATGAAAGGGACAGTATTTGCAACTCTCTCTTGACATCTGTATTCAAAGACAGTTTCAGATTTTGAATTGTTTACGTACCCAATCCTGCTTCCTTTTTACAGATGTTGATGATGGAGACACGGTGACAGATTTTATGGTACAAGAGCGAGAACGTGGTATTACCATTCAGTCTGCTGCTGTTACATTTGACTGGAAGGACTACAGAATCAATCTGATTGACACCCCAGGTACTGCTCTTAAGCAGTACTCATATTAAGGGAGTGTGGGTGAGGTGGAGTGTCATAGAACATCTTTGTCTTAAATATGGTGCAAAATTTAATTGGTTTAATTGCGTCAGTAAAAATGCCTATACTAAGCTCTGTTCAGCTTTGGATAATTATTGTTTGCTGATGCCAAATCTAGCTTATATATAGTGAGCTCAGATATTTCCACATTAAATGGTTCTCAGTTCTAGGATTGCATTGTAATAATCTCCTTTATTTCAAAAGACTGATAGGTGTATTTCTCTGCAAGTGAGGAACAAGTTGTTTTGCATTTAAATGTGTAATGACCTGTTGATGTTGCCTGTTTGAATTATTATGGTATAAAAGGAAGATTGTTTTTTAGGTCATGTGGACTTTACAGTGGAAGTTGAGCGTTGTTTGAGAGTCCTGGATGGAGCAGTAGCAGTGTTTGATGCTTCAGCTGGTGTTGAGGTAAAATCAGCTGGTAGATTTTTTTGTGTTCGTGTGGTCTGTCATGTGCAAAGGGAGAGATTTGCTCAAACTACTTTGTGTTTAAGTAGTCTGTCAGTACCCCAAGTAAGATGAGACCCTTGTGCCCAACTAGTCTGTCAGCGTCCCATTATGGGGACCTGGGGGCCCTTCACTAAACAGTCCACTGGGTCAGACCGTGGTTCAACTAACTTGTTCAGGGTCATATGCAAACCGAAGGACCCCCTCCTGGGGATCCTTAATTGGTCTGTCAGTGCCTCGGGATAAATCTGGGAACACAAACCAACAGCACAAGGGGAGACCCCCTCCCCAGCCTCCACTGCTGAGTGTGTTACCTGCTGCCGGCAATTGTTAGCACCGTTAAAGGACTCAGACTTAACAGTTTGTGGAATAACACTCTTCATTAATATAAAAGAAAACTGTGACAGGTTCAGGTTTGAAGACTGCTGCAAAAATGTATTCAAAGCAATATACTAAGCAGCTCTAATCTCTAACAAAAACTAGCTCGATGTAGTCGAGCATAGAGTGCAGC
Source organism: Amblyornis subalaris (assembly GCA_018881555.1). Taxonomy (NCBI): domain Eukaryota; kingdom Metazoa; phylum Chordata; class Aves; order Passeriformes; family Ptilonorhynchidae; genus Amblyornis; species Amblyornis subalaris. Next base: position 1,983,128 of record JACAXG010000114.1, read on the forward strand.
TCTTACCCAGTAGGTGGCACTATGGGAAGACGACAAGTTCAGCTCGTTGACTGATCTCAGAGCTCACTAGCTTCTCCCCATTTTTAATTCACTATTATACTATTTTTGTGTTTAGATGGAGCTTGGGTGACCATAGTCATGCATCATGTTTAGTGGGGGGTGGTCGTACCTTGGAAGTGGGTAATGTCAGTATGACATATGAGGTGACCTCTACGACGGAGGTCGATATCTGTGATCTTGCCATGGTTGCCAGTTCAACAGCAAGAAATCTTATTTTTTCTCTGTTGGTTGACAGCTGCTATGTGGCTTATCAGGTACAAGGTACCACCGAGTTCCCCCTCTTGCAAGGATTTCGACAGAGCCTGGACACAGTGTATCCATTCCACTCCACACCCTCTTTAGTCCCCCTTGGAAGTATTGTGTGTGGGAAGTCGGGCATGCTGACGCCATCCTGTCTGGGGAGTAAGAACTGCAGTTCACCCTGTAATTTCCACACTGTTATAAATTCTGTTAGAGTGTGGATATAACTTCCCAGTTTTCTCTGATTTTAGCTCCAGTCACTCCCACTCATTTTCCCACAGCGTCTAATGATTTAAATCAGACTGAAATAATGTACAGAGATTTGGCTCTGTATTATCTCTCTTGATGCTTTTATCAAAATTCAGCTTCAGGAAGCTGAGCATTTAATTTCAAGTCCTGTAGTGCACAGGAATTTCCATGGTAATAAGCAGCAAATAAGTGGGATTACCGTTAGAAGTTTGGGGTGCATTTGTTGTTTTGTTGTTGTTTTTTATGAATGTTTATTGAGATGAGTGCTTCGGGCTAGCTCCACAAATGGAAAGAAATTAATATCTGTCAATTTCTCATTTTCAGGTTTCATGTAGAAAATAGGTAATTTTCAGCCAGAATTTCTCCCTCCCCAATAGCCTTTTAAACACAGTATAGAAAGGTGGAGGCAGGCTGGAATTGGACTTTATATAGCATGAAATGTTTCAGTAGTTCAATCCTGTAGAAAAGTTACATGTGAAATCCCTCTTTCATGGGACATACCTTCTTCCTAGATGAGGGATGAGAGAACTGTTGATCACTCTAAGTCACGTTATTTAACTTTCTATTGGAAAACATTTAGGTGCCATTAAATATGAGCCTGAACTGAGTAATAGCCTCCACCCCCAAAACCAAAACAATTAGATCTGCTTCTGTTTTTTTCTAAAACTCTGTAGCAAATTCTTGCATTATTCCATGTATTGGTAAGAGACGGTTTATGAATCTGAACTGATTTTTCTATATACCTGTTTTAACTTTCAAATAAAAATACATATGATGGTTCAGCACAAATTACTAGCAAAACCACAGTAGTTTTTAGTGTTATATGTGTAGCCACAGAAATGCTTGCCTGTGTGTGCATAAGTAATTTGTCAATAAGGTCTAAAGTCACTACATTACTGAGTTTTTCCCATATATGTCTCCTGTAATGCCTAGTTTCTCTCCATATTCCCTTGCCAGTATGCCTGCATGCGCTTAATGAAGGAAAGGGAATGACAACAGCTGAGAGACGAGATGAGACAAAGCTGCTTGTGGAGTTCATGTGTGCTGCTAGATATGAGATTGTCACAACACATTCAGCACAGTTCCCTGCTCTACTCTGAACTCAGACTTTCCGTGGTGTTGGGGAGTGTTCAGATATTGACACTAATGTTTCCATTTTGTCTTTTGCTTTAGGCACAAACTCTGACAGTCTGGAGACAAGCAGACAAACACCAGATACCACGAATTTGCTTTTTAAACAAGATGGACAAAAACAGGGCAAGGTATATAGGCAGTTATTTTAATCATTGCTAAAAAGCTTGTAAGAGAATGTTTAATATTTTCCTGTTAAGCATAAAGCAACCCAGTTATATTAGTACTTACTATATACTTCTTTGACTATGCAAATGCATATTTTTGTGTAATAATAGGAGTAATTTTTGCAGTAAATAGGGAAGGGTGAATATGTTTTACTAATGTCATTAAGTTTTGCGTAACTTACTATCTGGGGTTTTTCTGTAGTTTTACATATGCGGTCGAGAGCATCAAACAAAAGTTGAAGACAAAACCTTTGCTATTACAGGTAAGCTTAGAAATTAAATGTTTGTTTTGTTTCTTTTGAATGGAACTCCTTTCTTAATTTTTTGCAGCTTTTTAAAGTCTCCATTCTATTTGCAGTTGCCCATTGGGGAAGCCAAGACCTTCAGAGGACTGATTGATGTTGTGACTAAGGAACAAATAATTTGGAAACCTGTTTCTGATTTGGATGATGGAAAAAATTTTGAGCGAAAGCTGCTGCTGGAGACTGATGATCCCAACCTGTTCCAACAGGTTCAGGATGCAAGAAATACCTTAATAGAACAAGTAAAGTTCTGAAGTAAATACATAGTACATTTAAAACCATTACTTAAGAACAATGGGAAAAATAGGCTGAAAGGGACCTCTGGAGGTGTCTGGTTAAGTAACCTGCTCAAAGGAGGGCTGACTTCAGCATTAGGTCAACTTGTTCAGGCTTGTTCAGTTGAGTTTCCAGGTCAAAGGATGATGATTCTCTCTAGGCAGCCTGCCCAGTGCTTGATCATCGTTTCTTTTTGTCCAGAGGGAATTTACCGTGTCACAAGCTGAGACAGCCATGCTGGTCCTTACCTTGTGTACCTCTGAACAGAACCTGCGTCTGTTTTCCCTGAAGCAGTCCCACTACCACTATTTCAAATAGTAAGAGACAGTATTTGCATCCTGCTTTAGCCTCTCCAAGCTAGATAAACTTATCTCTCTTGATCTGCTGCTGCTCTCCAGCCCCATTAGTGTTTTTCCACTGGAGTTCCTGCAGTTTGTCAGTCTCTTTTGTGCTGGGGAAGCTAAAAGCAGACAGTGCTTCAGATGTGGCTTCACAAGTATGGGGTTAGAGGGTTGCCCTGATCCACTGGCTGTGCTCTTGTGGATGCTGCCTGGTATCCAGTTAGCTGTTGTCACTGGAAGGCACACTACTGACTCATGCTCACTTGTCCAGCAGGACCCTCTGGTTGAGTTCTGCAGAGCTGTGTCCTAACTATTTTATTCCTCCTCTGTATCAGTGCATGGATTTGTTCTATTCTAGGTGCAAGATTCTGCATTTGTCCTTGCTGAACTAATGTCAGATTTTCTTCACTTCCTTTCCATCTACTTAATGCGCATTGGAAACTTAAACATATGACAGCAAAACATGCTGATTATAGAGAGTTGGAGTCCTGGATGTACAAAATGGAAAATACTCCCTGCTTTATAAATAGGGAAGTGAAGAAAGCAGACACTAAATCTGTCGTTCAGTTGGCTAACATGGTATCTTGCCCTTAGACGCCAAAAGATATTTAGATATTTGGTACATTCACATGAAGCGTGACAGATGTGACCCAGAACCTGCAAGGTATCCATATTCCTGAAATGACAGCTAGAGGCTGGATGAGATGTTGCAGGCTGGTCAAAATAGCACTAAATACTGTGTTAGAGGCAATCCAATCATAAATCGATCCTTTTTGTTCGAAGGGCCGCCTTCCATACAACTTGGAATAACATTGTGCAAGTGCATAAATAGATGATGTTAGCTTTCCATTTCCTTTGAAACTGGAGAGATCTGTTTTATATTGCTCTGAGCTCAGCAGAACACATACACGATCTGGTTTTCAAACTTACTAAGCTTTAAATGGCGGTGTTAATATCAGCCTTTAATCTTAATAAATATATTGTCCAATAGAAAGCCTTGTAAGAACAGCATTGGTTTTTTGCCCTTTATTTTCTGGGCCCTTCCTGAAGCAGGAAGGGGTGGGCCAGTAGTGTGATAATTGAGATAACCTTGTGTTCATAAAGTATTTTTCAACATGCTTTCTATCCTGTTAACACTCCATATCAGAAACACTGTAAAATGTAGCATTTTGAATGCTGGCCCTTTTGCACACTTTACTTTCACTTAATTAAATGACCTATTTCCTTTATCTCCCATGTTTTAATTATTAACTTGATTAGACTTCTAATTGCTTATCAAGGATTTATTTCAGAACTTGGCCAATTGGTGTTGAAGCCGGTAGAGGGGGCAAAGTACCTTCTTGTGCATGGGTGTCCCAAGTCTGTGACAGTGCAGGAGTGTATGCGAGACAAGGCTTAAGGAGTTAAATTACATGTCAAGTTAACTGGTAGAATTTGAAAACACAGGTGTGCTGTTGGACCTACAAGCCTTTGACAGGAAGAAGGTCAAAATGCCCTGATGCTTGTCTTTTTTTTCCAGCTGAATATCTGTTGGCTTGCAAAGGTTACTTGCTGCTTACTTCAGACAGATTTCACTGTGTTTTTAGGACTGAATTACGTCAGTTACACCCTTCATGGCTGTCACTGTGTGGCTGGAGGTTTTTTCCCATTTCAGGGAGAAGTACAAGCATTCTCTCTTCAACTGATGTTTTGCTTGACAGCAGCTTTATAAGTGGATTTTTATGTTTTTTTTTCCCCCCATATTTTCTTGAAACCTCCATTTCCATAATTTTCTGTGATTTGAGTTGTAATTGATGATGTCTTTAAAGGCTTTGTTCCTGCTCTGTTTAAAGTAAGATTTGTGACTTGTCTGTGAAACTGCTATATGTCTAATAATAAAAAACTATTCTATTGAAGGTTGCAGATCTGGATGATGAATTTGCTGAACTGGTTCTAGGAGAACATAGTGAAAATTTTGACTTAATATCAGCTGACAAGGTATTTTTTACATTTACAAGCGTTTACTAGCTCTTATTCTGAGGTTTTGGATTATTCTTCTTTTGGCACATGCAAATTATGATTTTGCAGATTTATCAACAAAAAAAAGATCACACTTCTGTAGTGAGTTAACAGCACTGTGAATTTAGAACAGAATTTATTCAAGCTTAGTATGAATTGTATAAAAATGCACTATGATCCTCAGGCGTGCTAGGCATAATTTTACAAGTTGGGTACCTTTGTTCAGGAAGGTGGGGTTTTCTTTTTTTTGAAAGTTAGAGTGCTGCAAAAGAGTTTAGGGAAAGGTGAATGGAACTTCCAGGTAGATTTTGTGGGTTATGTTTGCAGGTTTGCTGCTGATTCTCACTAACAAAAGTAGCATCTCAACCACTTTGAATTGGTTGGATCTTTAGACACTGCATGTTGAAAGCACTGAGGTACAACATACTGAATTAAAAGGACTGTTAGAACAAGAACAGCAGCAGATCTGTATGAAATTATTAGAAATCTTAAAACCAGTGTCTTCTGTTTCAGTATCTCAACATTTGGGGTTATGGTTTGGAGCTTGTTAAAGGCAGCGAAAGGAGTTTGGATGAGTGACGTTGTATTTACAAACATACTTTTTAGCTTTTGGCGGATTTGTTAGCAGTATCTGATAGCTGGAGTGCGACTTAAGGCTAAATTGTAGTTCTTGTGTAACAGAGAATAATTCTTTTTGTGCAGTTGCAGTCTGCCATCCGCAGAGTGACACTAGCTCAGAAGGCTGTCCCCGTGCTCTGTGGCAGTGCGCTGAAGAACAAAGGGGTGCAGCCGTTACTGGACGCTGTTACTCTGTACTTGCCTGCACCTAACGAGCGTTCATACGAGTTTCTGTAAGTACAGGTAGAAAAGGAGATTCAGAAAAAAGAAGGAAAAATAAGTAGGAAAACACAAAAGGAGAAAATAAAACATATTAACAAAGCATTCATATTCTTTAAAAATGTTTACCCTGTTTAGGTATTAAATAACAGTAGAGATGTGTGGACAGACGAATACACTTGAGTACTGAACTTGCTTTGTCAGCGCTACTGGAATTGGATGCATTTATCTCCAGTTGTCAAAACTTGCCCTTCATAGTTCTCTTTTAGTCTGAGGATGGTCTCATTTTACAAAAATGTGATCTAGGGATCCTATTTAGTATTGTCTGAATCACATGACATCTTACATGTCCTGCTGGAGCTGGTACTGCTTAGATTATTATTTTTTGGTACAAATTATGACTTTTGAAAATCTGCCTCTATTAGTATTACAATAAGAAACACATCACCTCTTAAATGAGTGAAAATTCAGGTAAATGTTTGAGTGGATTAATCCTACAAGTATGCTTTTTGTTGTGCTTTTTATTTTGCAGACAGTGGTACAAGGATGACCTGTGTGCCCTGGCATTCAAAGTTCTTCATGATAAATGTCGTGGACCACTAGTTTTTGTTCGTGTTTACTCAGGTTCACTGAAACCTCAGTCAGCTGTATATAATATTAACAAAAGTTGCACGTGAGTAAGATAGAGGTGTGGTTTAATGTAGCATTGGAATGTCTGTTAAAGTCCCGAGTAACACAAGAATTTAATTTTCAGAGAGAGAATAAGCCGGCTGCTCCTGCCTTTTGCTGATCAGCAAATTGAAATACCATCACTAATGCCCGGCAACATTGCCCTGACTGTTGGCTTAAAACAGGTAATGAAAAATACTGGTACTGTAAGGGAGCTTGTTTCACTAGTGTGCTTTCTACTTCTATGATACTGTATCTCAGATGTGTTCCTGATTATGGTGACATATGTAAACTTGCTTTACTTGAAGTACATTTAGATGTACTTCCTCCTAAAATTAAATACCACAGTGTACAAATATCACTAATTGACCTCGAAACTGCAGTGCTGATTGGAAAGGACTGAGAGCTGAAGGTGTATTTTGTTAGGACTTGAGTTTGTATTAATACTGTAACTCTTAAAATACAGTGTAATGCCACAGTTACCTCCGGTGGGGATGGAAAATGATGTTCTGAATAAGTTACCCAAAAGCAACAGTTCTAAGTTCAAATAAGTTTGTTTCATGCTTGCTTCTATTGGTTTAATAATTTCTTATTGTCAGAATAGGCTGCATGAATCTCATTTGCACAGATTTTCTAAAATGTAACCAGCTTTGGCATACATTTTGGGGTTTTGTTGGTTTCTTTTTTTCACATCACCTCTTCTCCCCCTCCTGTGTTTTGTGGGTCACTGGGTGTTGATTTGTAGAGTGCCACTGGAGATACCATTGTGTCATCAAAGGCTTCAGCAGTCGCTGCAGCACGCCGAGCTGGAAGGGATGCTGGGGAAAAGAAGAGGTCTGTGAGTGGCGTAGACAGCCTTCTACTGGCAGGTGTTGAGATCCCTGACCCTGTCTTCTTCTGTACCATTGAACCTCCTTCAATGGCCAGACAACAAGGTACAATGCGGCCACCTGGCTGACATGAGTGAGTTGCACAAACTTCTTAGTCAGTGATCTAGAAAACTTCTTTCTGGTGTTTTGCACTGATGGTATATTCTAGATCATGGTTGTCTGTATCCTTTGCTAGTACTATGTCAAGCAGTACTAGTACTACTACTTTTCTAGTTTTTGTGTCTAGAAAAGTAGTGGTTCTTCATTTAGAAATAAGAGATGGAGGCACTCATTCTGAGTTTTGCTGCAGTCACACTGGTGTGCTGTACATAGTATCCTGAGTACAAGTTAGCTTGAAATGTGGGGGGCTTTTTCATTTGGCACTCGCAGTTTTACTCTATAAAGTCTTCACATACCAAGACTTCGGTGTGTCTAGTTAGGGCTCATCCATGCTGTGTGACCTGTAATCACTGTTTTTCCCAACAGTCTGTACCAGAGGGCTTGGTTATTTGACTACTTTTGGAAATACCCTTTAAATTCTCTATCTTATTTTAACAAAGCTGAGCTTGTTTGGGGGTGAAGAGGAGGAGGGGTAAGTACCAGTGTAGTATGATGGAATGGAGTAAGGCAGAACAAAGATTTGGAGCAACATGTCTGCAGGCTGAGCCACTGTAAGGTGTTACTGATTGTTGTTTGGATGTCTTAGTTTGCCTTTGTTTGTTTGTTTGCTTTTGCTGTTTTTTTCCCCAAAGACTGTAAGGTAGATAAATGCAGTCTTGGCTCTTAGTTTATCGTTCTGTAGCTGCTTTCCTCAGCAGTTAGGATAATGGGGAATCAGAAAAAAAATAATACATGTACAAAAAACTATGTACATCTTCATTTGAAGCTTTTCATGTCAAACTTGTCTTGAAATACTTAAGTAAATCATGCAACAGTTGACATTTTTCTTATCTGTACAAAAGCATCATACTTTTTACTGACTTCATGAATCATTTGTAGGTTCCAGTCTGTCTTCATACAAGCACAAAATATCACTCTGAAAATAGCATATTTAATAATTACATTAAAGCACTCTGTAGCAATTTGTGGGAGCAAATCAGAAGTTGCAGATTACTTGTAATTTGACCTGGCTTTGTTTGTGAAAATCTATGCTTCCCTAGGGTCCTTTTGATTGTTTTGAGGAAAGTGATATTTAGGCACTTACCGTGATTCTCAAGTTACTGAATCGACTTCAGATATGATGTTTGATATTTATGTACAGACTTAGATAACGCATTGAGCTGCCTTCAGCGTGAAGATCCAAGTTTAAAAGTGAAGCCAGATCCTGACACAGGACAAGTAAGATTAATCTTCTATTGCTCATCTTATAACATTATTTTAGAGTGTCAAGACCATACTTTAGTTAGTTCATTTTCATATTGAGATTTTCTTGAATAAAAAGCACTCTCTAAATGTTCAAATGATACAGGTACAAGGTTTTGTGTATGAAACTAAAATGGAGTCTTGTGCACTTTTGCTTTACAGAATAGAGGAAGTCACCCTGTAGTCTGCATGTTTTTGACAATTCTGTATTTTAAAAAGTTTGAATTACGTAGTCTTTAAGGTTATGTAAGATTACCTTTTTTGTGGTGGTCACAGTATTGGTAGCTACCTTCTCACTTATATGGTGTTTATGTCAGATGACTTAAAGCAGTGTCTTCTCTCTGGGGTCCTTAGAATTTGAAGTATTAGGGTCCTTAGAAGTATTCATAAGAGACAATTTAAAGCTTGCAAGTCCTTGCTTAAAGAATTTGTATTAAAACCTGATTTTGCATGTTTTTACACTTTCCTCTTAATTATCTTCTTACCAGACTATCCTCTGTGGCATGGGAGAACTACACATAGAAATCATTCATGACCGAATCAAACGTGAATATGGAATTGAGACTTACTTGGGACCTCTTCAAATAACCTACCGAGAAACCATCTTAAATGCTGCCCAAGCTACAGGTAGAATGAGGGAATGGAAGGAACATCTTGTTTCTGGTTTTGTAGCTTGATTTACTTTAGATGATATGTGAGTAGCTTTCAGATGAATTTTATGTTGGTTTTTTTTTAAATGGCTGTTTCACCTTTTTTCCTCCCCGTGCAGATATATTGGACAAAACGGTAGGAGATAAACGACACTTTGTAACTGCAGAGGTAGAGGTGAGGCCCAGGTTAGGGGAGGGAGCAACGACAAAACCCATCATCAACTATGCTGAGAGTGTCAGTGAGGTACTACCAAAAGAACTCCAAGCAGCTATAGAAAATGGAATCACAAATTCATGCATTCAAGGTAAAGGAAGTGCTAAGACAGCTATACTTGTCTAACGTTTTTGTAAGAAGCAATTTTCTAGAAGGAAAAACTGCTTGGTAGCTTGAAAACTAAATGATAGTACATATTAACATGTATGTAAGGTACTAAGGAAAATTAAGACATTTCTTCAACTACAAAAATTGCCAAACATATTTTCCCCTATGCCAGGAATGGAAGTCAGCATGCCGTTTCATTTGCTTTTAAGGTTGATGTCTTCTCAGTGACTCAACAGTGAGCTAAAGAGTTCTTTTGGTTTATTTTTTAATCTGGTATAAGAGATAAGGCATTTACTTGATGACATCACGTAACCCATAGTGATGTAACAGAAATGCTTTCATAGGCCAGCATGTACTACATTTCTGTTACTGTTACTGATGCATTTTTTGGATTTTCAAATATGTTAAATCCAAGACAGTTTTCAATAAAAAGCCTTATCTAATGGCAAAGTGTGGGTTTTTAGAGGACTAAAAGTGTCCTTGACTTTTGATTAAAACCAGGAAGTATTAAGTAACTTGTGGCCAAAAAACTCTGCCTTACAGTAAAATTAATATGTAGTGGATTGGCAAATGGAATTTCTCTGTAAGAAGCAGCATGAAGTGATTTTTCAGTGTTGTTTTGTGGAATTGGAAAACATCTCCCATCTTTGGCTGTGGAATGACTCATAACTACGTGCTTTCTTCATGCTCCTTGAAGACACTTCAGAACTGTGCTGTCTCCAGCCTAAAAATTGATGCCATTAATTGCTTCAAAAAATAAAAATACCTGGCCATATTCTCTGTAAGAAAAAAGTAATGTATTTTTTCTCAGATGTGGTTCAGGCTTCACATCCAGCCTAATACAGTTTGGTCTGGTTCAGAGTCCTGGGTTGGAGGGAGGTAATCTGCATGGGACGCTAGGTGTTGTTCATCCTTTATGGAATTGAGATACCCCTGGAGTTTTGTTTATGGCTTAGTATCAGGCATTGCTGTGATCATATTGTGTTCAGAAGGAAAATACAGAAAACATTCTGGCTTCTGATTAAACAAAAGTTTTCCCGACTTTCAAGTGAGGTCTTGTTCAACAGATGAGTTTTAGATACTATAATGTTATTAAAAACAACTTCATTTTTGGGACTATAATATATTTAAAAACAACTACATTTTTGGCAACAGTTGTATGGATGAGTATACTCAGTAACTTCTGGTTTTGAAAATTATCTGTGCTTTTGATGAAGAGAGTAAGAAAGTATGAACCTGCATTCCTTTGTCTCTCTCGGCAAAGCTAGGCAATGACAAAATCTCAAAATGAGGAATGTGACCAGTAGCCACACCCTTAGGGGGAGGACAGGGAAGGCGAGAGCAAAGTGAGATGCTTCAAATTAATTCTGAAAAATTTGTGCATGTGTCTTCATATTCTAAAAAAAAAAAAGCCTTTTTTTTTCTCTTTTGTCTCTTCTCCCTCGCCCTGCCCAGGACCTCTGCTTGGATTCCCTGTTCAGGATATAGATGTGACAGTGCAATCATTGACACTGCATCCAGACACCTCCCACACAATGGTATCAGCCTGTGTCTCCCGTTGCATGCAAAAGGTACAGTGAAACTGTAAGGTGCTGTAGAACACAGTAGCATTATTTACTGCTGGGAAAATATATGTTTATCAGTATCTGGTAATTGTTCCTCTCTGCATGCCCTTGTAATGCCCGTGCTGGGGACTTCACAGCTTTTGAAAGTAGAGAGTTTGAGAGACAGCTTCAGTGATCTATGTACTTACGTCTATTTCATTTAAAAAAACCCATAAAAATACATCAGCATAATCCTTCCTTTCCATGTAGGCTTTGAAAAAAGCTGGTATACAAATACTGGAGCCCTTGATGAACCTAGAAATCATAGTAAGTGAAGATCATCTCAGTGCAGCACTCGCTGATCTTGCACAGCGGAGGGGTAACATTCAGGAAATCCAGTCTCGTCAAGATAACAGAGTTGTGGTTGCTGCTGTTCCACTAGCAGAAATGATGGTATGTGATCACCTTACTAATGGTAAAACTGATCTTTTTTATATGCTTAAAAAAAAATTGGGCTTCAGTTTAGTTTTCCTTTTGTTATGGATAAGTAAATTTAGAATGGATTTTTTGATTGTATTTTAATTATTGAAGCTTGCAAGTGCCCACAAATCGAGTAATGTCTTTATGCCCAATTCAGATTCTTAAACCAGTATGTATTCAATTAACTGTAAGACAGAGAAATAGTAAATACTACTAAAATAGGTTTTACAGAGAACAGTTTTTAAAAAATATTATTATTGACTCATGCATGTATTGCAAATCTAATATAGTAATATTAGAAAATTAACTTAATGTTGCAGTATACTTCTGACTTTTTCTCTCTCTGTGATCTAAGCAGCTTTCTATGCTAAATTACGTTCCCTTTATCCTAAACTGAGTGATATGTTTTTTTCATTTTGTCCAGGGCTACTCAACAGTTTTGCGTTCTCTAACATCAGGCTCAGCAACCTTCACACTGGAGCTTGCCAGTTATCAAGCCCTGAGCAGTCAAGAGCAAAGTGCACTTCTTCAGAGGAGGATGGGGTTGGTGTGATCTTTACTCTGTAGAACAGTATTTTCTATCCTCATGTTAAATATTTTCATGTGTACAGCAGTGTGTTTGTCTGGGACCAACTGCTGGTGGTAAATGATGAGTTAGCAGCTGTATAAACAGACACTACTTTTAATTGTCTGGAGGAAGGTTCAAGAGATTCTGTTCTGCTGGCACAACCTTGTGATTGCAAAGCGCGGATGCAACCACAAGTTGTTGCTTTGCAAATTCTTATCTTGCGGATATCTATAATGAGAAGTGATGCAAATCCTCTTCACAGCAGTGAGCACTAAGTCCACCTTAACACTCCACTAGGAGTGTTGCTTAATTTAGTAAATAAAGTTTGTGAAGTTTATGTCTATCAGTGAGATAACCTAATAGTTTTGGCACTCTCTATCTTGATTTGTTTTCAGCTGAATGAAAGGATGTGGTTAATAAGCACTTTACACTGTACAGCTCTAAGTATTACTTCTTTTACTGGTAGAAACCAGTTAGCATTAGAGTTCAGGACTGGGTGTAATTTCTACCTGAGTTTCCTTTAGCAAGTAAGTCAAATAGATACTTCTGCAAATCGGGTAAGATCTGTGCAAAAGTACACCAGACAGGCAGTTTTTCCAGGAGAGTAATCCCTACCACCCACCCTGCAGTTTGTTGAGAAATGATTTTTTTTGTTGTTTTTGGGGTCGGGGTGTTGGTTTGTTTACCTTTAGGAATGAGTGAATTAAGCTGTAATGGTTCTGATTTGCTATGAGTTGCAATTATCTGGTTACCTAGAAAAGTGCCAAATGATACTTTGAAATAAAAAAGATAGTTTGCTCTTTATTTAAATAGTGTCTTAGCCTTATTTTTCCTCAATCTTAAGAGTGTAAGGAAACTGGAATTAGTAACTCTATGGTATTAAATTCCATGATTTCAGAGTGAAGAATCTCAGGTTTTGAAAGCTTAAAAATGATTGTTTTTACTCCAACAAGGTTGTCAAATAATTTTATTTTAAAAGTGAAAATTTTAAGTCTTGATTCAGGTACAAAACCACACATACACATTCATATCCCAGAGGCACTTCAGGCTGTTGACAAGAAGTCTTGCAGCAGTTATAGCCCTCTTGCTTCATGGGCACAGTATCCAACAAACACGGGTTCGGCCGCTATGCCACGGCTGTTAAAATAAAGCAGAATGGGTATGACTGTAATCAAACAGCCTGTCTGTGTGGAGGCAGGAAGAGAGATACTGGCTATCTATTTTACTAATTATATACGCAAAACTACTTCCTAGAAATAACAGATGGCCGATTTAGGGAGTGAAAAAGGGCCCTATTTTACTTTTGACTGTACTTTTGATTGAATCTCTGTTTCAGAGGCACCAAGCTCTTAGCAAACATGTTGAGAAGTTTAACTTCAGGGGCTAGTTCTCTTGCTGTTCTGCAAAATCTACAGCTTTTATTGAAAAAAGAAATGCAAATATGAAGCGACATTTGCACATTCTCCCCTCTTCCAACCCGACTGTTTCCTTCATGTGGAGCTCTAATTCCATAATTTTCATTATTTTTTGGGGGGAGTCAGGATTTCTTTCAGCTTACACTATCATAAATTATTCTGTTCTCATGTGGCTTTAAAAACAAACCAACCAACCCCTGTGGCATATGATGGTGTAGTAAGATAGAATAAAAAGATGTTTCAGAGTTGAAGTAGTTGTAAACAAAATTCTATTTCTTGAATGTTTAAGATCTAGATACTACTGCTACTAATGTTTAAAAGCACTGCAGTGGAAGAAACTGAATAATGAAATAGCTCAGCTGAACATTTGCTGCATCTAAGCAAGACCTACTCTTAGTAAAGCCAAGGGCTGGTGCCTAGGTCTCTGGAATATATGCCTATCTTCTTGTTGCCTTTCTCCCATCACCATTTCTCTGCAATGTGGGCTGCCATGTCCTAGAGGAAGCTGACTTTAGGTCTGAATAGTAGTGTTCATTGTACTATTTCAAGAGCAGTGGCCTCCACCTTCAATAGGCAGAGTTACTGTTCTTCCAGTGTCCAGGATCTAGCTGTTATAAACTACTACCTGCCCATTCCCTTGCTCCCTCATAACCAGCTGCAGAGCAAGCTCGAGCTGTTTATTCTCTTGGAAAGGCCCCTTGTCCTGCTACAACTGCCGCAGTCTGTGTGTACACCGTGAATCAAAATATTACTAGAAGCATACTCCATGCTAACACTGCAACAGCCTGATACTAAGTCAGCTCTTTGAAGAAGCCCCATACACATGAAAGGCAACAGAACTGCAGCTCCATGGAATGTTCATTTCATCACTGGAAAGAGAATGGTTTCTCTAGTTTTTTCTGGTTCAAAGCCTGTATAAAAAGAATAATTTTCAGGACAACATAGCCTTTTATTAAGGTAGTCAGTTTCTAACAGGAATTGTTCATCCTAAGCCAGCAAAAGAGTTTTTCCTTAGACTACTTTCATGTGCAACAAGTACAGGGAGTAGTCCTTTGTCTGCCCCTGCATTTTGCATCTCATGCCAGAGAACACTACCAGAGCAGCTGCTGTCATCTGGATCAGCTCCCTGTAGAGCAATACAGGTACCAGTGTTAATGAAGAAGACGGAGACACAGCAGTGGAGTTAACCAGGTGCAGGAAAAGCATGGCTTAGCTCACTTTAAAACCCTAATCCTACTGGTACAGTCACTGTACACTTCACTGTTCATTTGTAGCAGTGTACTCCCTGAGCCCCACCAAGAAATGCACCATCCTGCTTAGTAATAGGAAATCAGTTTTTAAAGCCCTTTAATCTTGTTTTTAACATGTATTTGTCAACTCTCTCTTAATGTATCTATTTTTCTCATGATTGAGGCAGATAGCACAACTTACATATAGCTATTTTCCTACAGCATTATTTTAAGCCAACTTGAAATGAACCAGACAAGTCAAAACTTACAAGTCCTTCAGTCATTCTTGATTAGTTGAAGAGTGACTGTAAGCTAAACATGCATACTCTAAATGTAAGTGGTTCCAACAGATAATCATGCTAAGACACCTTCAGGAACATGAGCAGAGTGCTTTAAGTGTTGACTATAACTGCTGTTGTATCCTGTTCTTTAAAAAGCTGATTTGTATCTACCTTGAACTACTTCCACACAGAGTTGAGATTTTCAATGACTTGTCATAAACTTTTGTAGAGAAATAAAATGGTATGTTTCAAGCTTGCTGTGGTCTGGACTACTCAGCACCACTTGGAAAAACCTAAAAACCTCTCTGACTGTATACTTGAAAAGTGGAGTCAAACGTGGACTTAAAACCTAGAAATCACTCATATCTACAACCGTGAAGGTACAAAAACAGTGCTAGCAGTAAATAACCAGTAACTTGTCTAGGTAATTTTTAGGAAAGAACTGGAAGAATTTTTCTGACTACTGTAAACAAAGTCAGTTCATAAATGAATTAAAATTTATCAGGGACTGCTTATCCACCCCTTTCAGCCCCTAAAGTAAGGCAATACCTGAAAGAATAGGCTGCCCAAGCTCACTTCTCATGCAAACTGCTCCACTTGATTACCTGCTACAGGTCTTTAATTATTATTCATAATAAATAAATAACACCACCTGTTTTTTAGAAGTCTGCTTTTCCTTCTGTCAAGTGTACTCCTCCCACATACCCTTTAATATAATTTTTGTCTGAAATAAGTCAATTATGGTGTTGGTTTTTCCTTTACAGGAAAGAGAAACATAAATGAGTCCTAGTATTTCACTGAAAAAAGTGAGTTCTGAAAATGTTAGTTGCGAAACTGTCTAGAACTCCTGTCTTAATGTATCTGTCTTCCTCTTCTGAGGGTACAAAACCACATGGGATTGCATTTACAGTCAGGTTAAATGACTTCATTCCGTTCATTTCCAGGCCAGGAGTTTATGCCTGTACCTTTATTCCATTCGTCATAAAACTTGAGAGCCAAGGCATACTGTAGCTACTAAATCTTACCGGAGCATGCGGCATCGATGTTTAGTCAGCCTTTTGTAGGCATCCTGCAAGTTGGTCACATTGCTGCTGCTCCAGAGTCTTTCCCCCACAGCACTTGCTCGAGGCCTGTAAAGGTATACTAAGTTTTAGAGTAGGTATGGTCTATAATCAAAAATGGATAAATTTTTCTTAATACCAGGTCTTATATAATACTTTAATACCCAGAAGCATGAGTTTTCATAGCTGGTTCAGCACAGAGCACTGTTACCAATATCATACAGTCCTGTTGGATTAATTAATGCTCCTTGTAGCTGTCTTTTAAAAATCCAATGATAAAGCAGTTCATACCACAATCTTGGTGTCAGGTTAGTTGCGTCCACGAATTCCCCCCACAGGCAGGCTTCTCCACCTATTAAAAGTTTCTTCTGTTTTTCAGATCCTGAATTCAAAGCAGAAAGTCAGAATTTCTATTTGTCCAGAAGATGGGCATATATCAACAATTACATAGGACTGATGTTCAGTTGTTTGTTTTATCATATAAAATACCTATCCTGAGCATTAACTTAACTTTTTGTTAGTCTTGTTACTGAATCTGAGAACCACCAAGCCATTTGCCCAGAGAACCCATTGCTCTGCTCTGTCAGAAAGGATTTTACCCTTTATGCTCTGAAGACATTCCTCAGCTTTTTGACATTCCTCAGAAATTTCAGTTCTGATGGAAATTGTTCATTCTATCACATGCAGAATATTCCTTGAAAAAACTATTTAGTCAGGTGTTCTCCCTAATGAGCTGAGAGAGCTCTCTTGCACAAAATGAAAGCCCCATGGAAAGTGTAAGATGTTTGTATCAGCTTTAGATAGAGGGAGAGAATATGTCTTTTTCTAGAACAGTGTAACACTCAATAAGCTTGGTAACATGAATTCAGTGTCTGTCTACCAACAGCCGTTTTGCACAATTCTGCTCCTAAAGCATCTATCCGCCTACTCCAGTATTCTGTCTTTTGCAAACACCAGTATGAGATGCTTGAGGAAGGTAACACCTTTCCCTGTGAGAAGTGCAAAGTTCCTTTTTTTTTTTTAATTTAAGAATTTTCCAGAGTTCTAGCTGACATTAAATTCCTTTGATTATACTGTCATCTCAGTGATGGAATGACCACTCTAAATAGCCGTATTATTTCCATTTACACTGTACTATAACCCAAACACTTTCATGCACAGAACATGCATATAAAAAAGTAACAAACCATGGAAGTTAAGCGGTTCAACACTGTAGTATTTCTTCCAGTCTTGCCCATAACTAATGTAGTCTAAGTACCAGGGTGCTGACAGGACAGCAGTGAACCCAGCTCCAGTGACACTGCTCAGTTCATGAGCATAGTTGGTTGCCATCCATACTTGAACTACAGTGTCTGGTTTCAGCTAAAAGGGGAAAAGACAAAACGAACAAACTAACCAACTTAACACAAAGAGATTAATGGCAATCTTAATTGCTGTTATCAAGGCAAAGGATCACGAATTTCAAAACTCTATTTTGTTTTGAAAAGGAACATTTTGGAAGCTACTTTCTGTCATCTCCCCCAAAGTCTAAAGCTGATTAGCTCTTTGCTGGTTTTAAACACAGTTCATACTAGAGTGAAGCCTAGGTTATACTACAGACAGTTAATGCTCTATAAGAGGATTCCTACAAGCACTACATATCTGACCAGCTCTTAAAAGCTGAGCATCTGGTGTTACTAGACGAGATACACAGTTACGTGAGGAAAAAAAAGAAAGGAAACTCATAGAAACTTCTCCACCCTCTCCTCTGATGTTTTAAAGCATATTGTATTAAATGTGTTCACCTTTAAAAAGCACTTCCGTGCTAGTGTTCCTGTTTCACCTATTTTATGTGTTCAACAAATGATAATTTCAAGGGAGGCCCCACAGCAGGGGAGACTTGCTTATGTCAGCAGACTTGCTTTAACTCTTTAGGGACTCAAACAGAACTACTTAATAGTCTGCTTTGGAAGCCTCACACAATATTGTGCTGTTATGCAAGTGTACCTCATTATAAATTTTCCCATCTTACCTGCGCTTTGTGATCAAACACTTCTTGCCAGACCATTTGTCCCTTGTTGTAGGAGGAAACAATGTCCAAAATGCTAGAATTTAGAAATAAGATAAGGTTTGTGAACTTCAATGAGATAAGTACAAGCATTCAAAGCAACATTTCCTACCCCAAGGCACATGAGACCTTTCCCACTGCTGCACAGGGGACCATGAAAAAGCAGGTTGTTCTGGTTTTGGCCGTCAGTGTTCTGCCTTGAAGAGCATGTTCTACCATGTAGAACAAATGTGCACATGCATTAACACAAACTGATGTTCAGAACTACCAGCAACTCGTACAGAGTGACTAAATCCATGTAATTTAAGAAGGAGAGAAAGAAATGTCTGCAAAAACTTCCTCCCCACCCTGTATGCTGACACTACTGCAGATACCTAGTTTAAGATACCAAATACATTCACAGTGTGTGTAAAACTAGCCTACATATCCACGCTGTGTCCCACATTTTAAAGCTATTTAAAACACTTGGTGTTTTAAAATAAAGTGGACAGTCCCAAATATGTCGCAGTTTTTGAAAATAATGTAGATACTAAATCAGCTTCCATATCTACACCTCAATGCTACCCTCAGATAGTGACTGTGAAAACCAGCAAGAATTAAAAAAACCAACATACTTCTGAACATAGTAAGATTCCAGTTTAGCATAGTCAGTGCCAAAACCTTGCTTCTTCATGAACACTTTCACTTCGGGGTTAGATTTCCTTAAATAATAACATGAAAGCAAGTTAAAAAAATTATTTTTGTTATATTTTAAACCAGATTTTCCAACGATTTCTACCTCTGCATACCACGCTAGCTGATGCCTTAGGCATGCCAGAGCCTGGAATGCACGACAGAGCAGAAGCAGGAGGTTAACATGACTTAGATACATTGAAACAGTTTCATCCTGATTTGAGGCAAAGCCAATAGGCCTAATTCTCTGGTAGAAGTACTGGAGTCCCTGTTCTGAAGCAGTCTCTGGCAGGCTGCCACAGACTCCTAAGAGCTCTGGGATTCCCAGCATCTCAGTGACTTTGTAGGAAGGTTATCAGCAGTCTGAGAATGCAACGATTTTGGGATTTTACCACAGAAACAAACCAACGTTTTTGTGTTTAAGCATTTGCCAGAAGTTTTCTTTCTCCATAAAAATTAAATCATGTCCTGAGTGTTGGGATTTGATCTTCAAGGAGAATGCAGAAATACTAACTAGACCAATCTGAATACTCATCAAAACGCTCCAAATTCTGTATTATCAGTTACTCCAGCAGAGAGACTCCAAAACATCAAAACCCACAAGTGTATTAAGAACTCTATTTAAATACATGCTGTACTTTCAATACAAACACACAAGAATCTCTTTGATAATACTTAGTGTTAACAGATTTTCTGGAGGCTCTACTTTAACACAAAGCATTTAAATGTTAATTTTCTTATCTAGTACTTTTCTAACATATTAGTTCTCTTTCCTGCCAGGTTAATTTTCATAAAGAAATTCTTTAGAATACCTGAACATTTATGAAACTACTAGTCAAAGCAAAATTCCGCACATCACTTGCTTGTTGAGGATCACAAATGCTCTGCCTGTAAACAGTTATAGAGGTAGGAGTGGAGATCTTTTGGTTATGCAGTGAAAATTGTCTCATGCAACTGAGTTCCATAACTGATGGGTTTGGACAGGTTTAAGAGGGACTAGATATTTGTTATTTGAATTGTCACCATACCAGCAACTGAAGTCCACTTCATCTCCTCCCAAGTGAATGTATGCATCTGGAAATACACTGCTGATCTCTTTGAAGAATTTAGCCATGAAGTCATAAGTTGTATTCAAAATGGGATTTACAGGTCCAAAGGACCCAGTTGGCTGTTCTCCATTGTAACAAGGAGTGAGAAGATCTTTCTGACCTAAATAAAAATGATAGACAATATTCAGATGCATGTTGCTATGGTAACTTTGCTAGCAGGAAGAAGCAGTTATCCATACTAAAAAGGTAAATATTAATGCCTTAAGTGCTCACTTATTTTAAGTATAATCAAATAGAGGCAGAATGAAATAAGACAACTTGTACAAAGTTGAAGAACCCGCTAACTGGCAGTCAGGACTCTGACTTTCAGATCTGTGATTTAACACATGCTAATTTATATAACATGTCACTATACCTGGAAAACAGCATCTGGATAACTACTTGAACAAAAAAAAGCTTTAATGAATTTCAGAAGGAAGCCAATTAGAAGAAAGCCAAACAATGAGTATACTTCAGAGGCCTCTTTTTTTTTTTAATTACTCTGCTTTGTTAGCACCTAAGTAGGTGTGAGGTATATAGCTCAAGGTAGATGTCCTACCTCACTCTGCTAAGAATTTACCTTTAGACAAGAAAGGCAGGCTAAACAGAGATCAAAATTACGCAATGGTTCTCTCAAGATACCTGAAGCAACATGAGCCAGGATAACTAAATAGGAAAAAATTATTGTATGTGGGTTGGAGGTTCCCAAGTCCGGTTTATAACTATTGCACTGTAGTTGCAGCAGCAGCACCTTCCTGGCTGTGTGTTTCCTACTCTGAGCACATTTCCCCCAAACAGGGCCTTAGTGCTAGATTGCTCCTACTACCCAACTCACAAGCCTTAAGACTTCTATCCAGTACCTTGAATTTGAATGCAAACAAAGCATAGCTACCCAAGTTCATAAGCAAAGCCAGGACTGGCTCCTGTGCATCACATTAAAAAAAGCTATGCAAGAAGCTATCAAGAACAATTGATTTTAGGCAAGGGAGATCAGCTTGCTCTTCGACAGAATGTAGACCCACCTCACGTATCACCAGGCAAGCCAATGGTTTCAATAGTTCTTTGTAAGAGCAAAGGCCAAGTCAGATAAGGGACTCCGAAGGAGTGTTTAGCAAGTTTAGGTTTTGCCTTGTTTGTTTCCTCCTCATTTTAAATTACTGAGAAAGAGCCTGAAACATCTTCCACCATTACGGCCACATCCCCACAGGATGAGTACAGGGCTCATCCCATGGCTAAAGCTAAAGCTATGAAATACTAGAAAAATCGTTACTTTTGGCCAAAGCCATCTTAAGTAAATTGCAGTGACATTACATTCAGTGCACACTGAATTAAGGGACAAGGTTTCCTGGTCCTTGAGTACACATAAATATCGGCATTCTCTGTCAAGAGAAGTATTACTCTGAGACCCAGAAGATAATACAGTGAAGAAGCATCCAAGTTCACTGTGTTTTATACACTGGCAGATTACCACTTTACTAACAGACAGACACATCAGTCACTTCCAAAGAACCTTCCCAAAGCAGAAATCTCTACTCCAGAGAAAGCAACTCCTTATTTCTAGCCACTGCCTTACTACTCTAAACTCAAGAGTACTGAGTGCAGTGATATCAACAACATAAAGTCTAAGGCAGAATATATCTGTACCCTTGCACACGTATCTGGCACAGGACCTGTCAACTTTTTTCGTTCATTTTACTTCTTCTAACACATAAAGGTCATGACATCACTTAGGGCCTCTGCCTTACGTCTTATCAAGGGCCTTCCAAAGCACTTTTTTGTTTACTTTGTAAAATCCATTTGCTTGCTACTATTCACCACAATCTTTCAACAATTAATACTTTCTTGGACATACCTTTCCCCCAAGATTGCGTGTGCCCTGGGGTATCAAACTCTGGGATAACTCTGATGCCTCTTAACCGGGCATACTCAATCACCAGACGGACGTCAGTAGGAGTATAGATGAGGTTAGAGGAGTACGCTCCCTGTAAAATATTTGCATTTAGAGACAGTTTACAAAACACTATACCAGCAGCTCACGAAATTTGGACTGAAGTATTATAACTGAAGACTGGAGAGCATTTTTACAAGTTGGCCATGGTTTATCAACTGCACTGACGGAACTTTTCAGTTAACTTGTGAAGAGGAAAAAAAACCCCAAAACAACAAACTCACAAAACTGAGATAGACCTCCTCGTGGAGACAGTCCTTTCCTCCTTAGCTCACAGTTACTGAAGAACACAGAAAAGCTTATTTCTATTCCATCAGAATTTTGACGGATACATTTTTCAATTCTTCTGTACAGAGGCAAGTTATTTTTCCCCATTAGCTTTGAAACATCGGGCCCTTGCTACATGACCTGCAAGACTAATGGAAAAATTCTGCCAAGTCAGAAAGAATGGTGTCTTCTTCCAACACCTCTGCTTCTCACTTTTGATACAGTGACCAATTTAGCATCTGGACGTGTTTGTTTTGTGACACTAAATTTGAGTGTAATTCCACTCCCACACAGCCAACAAATGTGACAGATGACCCAGACTACTACAATTTGGTGAAACAGATGCTTGCCAAAGAGCCAAACTATATAAGAATATATCATGACTCTTCATGATTAATAGCACCTTAAGCTTCCATTTATCTGGAAATGGTTTCCACAACTGAGTTACTGAAAAAATGAAACAGTAAACAAGAAGCCTTTCAAAAAATAAGCCTATTGAGACAAAGGCTACCTCCCTCTCTCTAGCTCTCAGTGGGGAATAGGACAGAATTCCATAGCCTTTCCTAGATAAAATAATCTAACTGCACTGTGCAACATCTACAATTTTTGAATTGCAAAATTCTTCACAGCATCTGCTCAAGACTGCCTGTGTAATTTTCATGAGGGTCAGATTCTAGCAAGCATTTTAAAACAGAATCACAAATCTTGTACTTAGGTTTAGTCTACTTCACTATTCATGTCTGATTTGGCTCCTATCACACTGTGACTGAGCAAGAACCTCATGATAGCTTTCACTAATGTAACAAAGCCTACTGTGCATCTAGAAATAGACACATTGCACTGTATTTGTTGTAGGAAACAACCTTGCACCTTTGGACCTCTTGTAGACATGGTGTGTTTTGTAAAGCTAACTAGATCTCAGACAGTGCAAAAGTACTATTGCAGTGGTTCCAGACCAAGAGCTGGCAGGAAACTGTCTTACACTTGTTTGAGTGTTAATCCACTTAAACAAAACCATCAACAGAAATCCAAGCAGCGTTCACTACTTATTTGCATACCATTACTCTCTGGAGGTCTGCAAACAGTGAGGATCATTGTGAAATTTGGCACAGAAGAGTTAAGAAGGTCATTTACCATGTATCCACCAAGGAAGACTTGAAAATGATCCACACAGACACTCAGGTAGGATCCTAAATGTGGACTTGCTGGCTACTGGTCTTGTGGTACTGTTTTACAATCAGCCAAAGCAGATGCACTCAACCACTGGCAAACTCTGCATTCTATTTTCATGAAATATGTGCCAGATTTCTGCCCTTCCACCCTGCTCCAACGATGTTCACTCACCTTATCACTTAATTCAGGGAAATAAATGCTCTGGTAAGGGAAGGACTGATCGTCTACTATATGCCAGTGGAGAACATTGAACTTGTTAAAAGCCATGGCATCCTGTAACAAATAATACAATAGAGTCTAGTTAAACGCTTAATTCTCATGGAAAACCTATGCAAAAAAAGCGGTCTCGTCCCAGCACATCCTACATACCTAAAGCAACAACTAAAAAAGAAAAAAACTTCAAGCAAAATCAATCAACCACAAAACCACCCTAAAACAAACAAACACCACCAAAACCCCCCCCAAATGAACCCCAAAAGCATCCTATGTCTCACTAAATCCTAAAAGCAGATACCTCTACTGCTCCATCCCTCTGCAATCTATTTGCACCACTGCTATCAACAAGCTCTTGATCTGACTCCCATTCTACCAGTCTGTGTAGTATGAACTGCTATAAACACTTATGAATTTCTTCCACTTCAGAACATATACCCTGACTTTAGCTCAGTTGGTTACAGCTACTAACACCAAGATTGCAGGTTTGACCCCTATATGGGCCATGCACTTAAGAGTTGGACTTCATGATCCTTCCGGGTCCTTTCCAGCTCAGATGATCCTGTTGGTAATTCTCTATGCACCATCAGCTATTTCAGCTTACAGAAAAGCTTGTACTTCTCTAACTTAGTATGTTGGACCCAAAACCAGAACAGCATGAGAGTTTCCTACTACATAGTACGTCCCTTCTCACTAGTGACTTCTGCAGAACCAATTTCAAAGGCAGGCAAAATAAACTATGCATTTTCCCTGCAAAAGACAGTGTTTCTCTTATGTTTTCATTCACAACAGTGTCAGGACTTCCCTTTTTTTGATCTTGAAGATAATCAAGATCAATGTTAACACACTTGTTTTAGAATTATGACTCCAGCTGGAAAGTTACACACGTACCTTGACTCATGCTGGCTTGTTAGAGTCACTAGAAGTGTGTGCTGTGAGCAGACCAAATAAGTGTTCTTTACATTGTCCATGATTGATTGCAACACAGCTGCTCCCAATCCCTTGCCACAATACAATTATTTTCACCACCCACTCCCACCATTCTTTTTTCACCTAGGTGTGCTTAAAGAGGTGATAAAATCTCTTCAGGAACTCCTGCCAAATCCAAGCAAAGATTTGTATCTTGTCCATTCCCCAAAATTATCTTATCTGTTTCATTACACTGTAGAAGTTTTAACTGCCACAAGTCTTCACGCATTTCTAACAAGTACCACCCTTCTACAGAGAAAATTACATCTCCTGACCTTCTCTTCACCTACTCCTTCGCAAGGACAATGCCCTTTCTGGAAATACAGGAAATGTATTCAACAAACAAGAAATGCACTTGAATTGCTGCCCTAAGCAGCATGACTCATTACCACATGTCAGAGAAGAGATTGCTGATGCTTTTATTAGTTTGGATTCAAGCAAGCACGGAGGTGGGAGGAAAAGCATACTTGTTCTTAAATCAGCAAAAGTGCATAAAATGTAGCTCTGATAAAGTATTAGAGACAGACATGGAATTTAAGGAAAGAAAACAGAATAGCAACAGTTACAGAAACACAAAAATGGTTGGAAATGCAAGTCTCTTTGGACAACTCCTGTAGACAAGACAAAAAACATTGACACAAATATTTACATGAGACTCTGAAGCACCCTCTGTTGCAAATGGAACACTACCCAAGCACTACTTGCTGAACAGGCACTGACCTTAAAGGTGAATACAAGTGGTAAATACCCAAAGGACGAGTTCTGAGCATAATACAAGGATGACCTCAAAAATGAAGACTGTTTTTACCTGCACTTTTGCTGCCCATCTTAAACCTGTTTTGCAAAGTTTTGTAACATGGAGGAGAAATTTCTATTATTTCATCTTGGGGAAGCAAGATAGAGACAAGACAAGAAACTGCCTGTTTCTCCATTTCACGAAACAATCCTTCCTACAAAGATTTAAAAAGAAAAAAAAAAAGGGAGGAGTACAAAACAGAAAACCCCACAGCTTTGGCTGCTATGCTTATACAAATTCATCACCTTTCCATCAGGGCTGGAGCACATTAATTCTTACGTGCTTACTTAAAAGTTTTTGGAGAAAGTTTTGTTTGGGTTTTTTTGTTTGTCTGGGGCTTATTTTTCAGTAGTTTCCAGAAAACATTTCCAATTTTCTCCCTTGCTCTGTCATACTTAATTACAGACTTGCTCTTAGCAGCCTAAGAAAGGACTACCAAAGCCTGGCTGCTGAAAAGACTGGAGTTTTCCTGAAATCACTGGCACTGAAGCCATAATTTGCAAGGTATCCCTTGTATTGCTTGGTGACAGTCAGATGTCTCAAAAGATGCTTCCAAGAAATAATACACGAACTGATTTAGGCAAGAGAAAATACAGAGAATCTGAAGTACCACAAACCCCAGTCCCCTTTACAGATTCACTAATCATTGTGTCTGCCCACTCAATTCCTCTCCAGTCCATGTTCTGACTTTTGCTTAGCACAGTTCACTCTGTCCTTTTAAAGTCAGAGGGAGGAGGTGGGTTCTTCTTTCATACCAGCTCCAGTTGCTACTTATTTCAGGGGACAAAACACAACAGCAAAAAGCCTTGATTATTAATGATACAAAACTACCTACTTACCAGGTTTGTAAGAATAGATTTCAAAGGTAAATAATGCCTTGATGTATCTAATAAGACTCCTCTGTGAGCAAATCTTGGGAAGTCATTGATTTCAGATTCATTGACAAGAAACTATGAGAACAAAATATAAAAATTAGAATTTTATTTTCTATTCATCATTTCAAACAGGAAGTACTTTTTTTCAGAAAATGGTTCTTTGAAATCTGTTAACAAACTGAAACATTACTGAATGAAACTGGCAGATCTGCTGTTTCTACAAAAGCACCCAGTAAAGAACATGGTTGTCTGTCACCAGGACAGTGGATTTAGTTAATAGCTATACTTACACTTCCATAGTCATCTTCATGAACCAACTGGCTGAAGGTTTCCAAACCTGGAAAAATATCCATGGAAGGGATGTCGATTACAACCCAGTACTTGCCCTTAAAGTTTTAGTTACAAACAGGACCATAACCGTTTACAGACATTCACATAGCTAGAAAGAATGCTTTGTAGCTGAGTTTCTGTCTCTTTAGCACAGTTTCCTTAATTGCTCAAGCACCACTGTTTAAAAAGTTCCTAAGAGAGAACCATTCAAATTCTACATTATGCAGAGATAATGAATACTTGCACTACAGCTCAGTTATGGCAGATTAATCCCCAAATAGTAAGAAAGTTACTGAGAGTAAGGTAGGAATTTCTGGTCTTCTTGTGCACCTATCCCTGTAATTTCTGGAACTGGTGAAGTTTCCAATTCAGCATGAAAAATCTGTTGATTTAGATTAACATTCCAGCAAGAACAGCAGACTGAAACTTCAGGATTATTATTCTTTGTGATGTGTTCAGCATGTCCAGTTATGAGATACAGTCAGAAAATAACCTGTTCATACTGTAGATCAGACAGCTTTTTGCTTGGCCTGGCTGATGTCAGGCACAGCAAGAATGCACTCACAGTGTGCGACTGGATCTGAGATGCCGAGCATCTGGACCAAGGGTCTAACTGATACACGTCTGAGTATCCTTCTGGCCTGACCAAGCTTACTTCCAATGAAGTACTGAATGAAGGCAAGGCTCAGTGGTCAGCTGCTTCTTAGTCTGCCAAGAAGTTTGTATAAGCCCTAAACAAATAGCTCCATATGAAAACTATTAGCTTACCTCTTAAAGCACCCCATACCTCATTAGCTTTCAGATAAGCCACAGGCTCAGTTACAGTTAAATGATCTAAAGAAAAGAAAAACAAAGCTTATTGCTCAAGAAAGCATGAATTGACAGGACAATATTAAAAGGCATTAGAGATTCTTCAAGTGCCACATCTCCCTTTATTTTTGAATTCCAACCAATCCCGTTTTTAACAATGATAGCATGCAATTATTTTTCATCTATGTTTTCCTGATATAATGCAAGCTACTGTTCAGAGACTCAGCAGCTAATCAGCAAGAAGATAAAACAAGTAAGGTGCTTAGTAACGGCAACGTTAAAATATTGTACCTGGGCCAAAATTCCAGCAAAGTTTAACCTAATTGATTTAAAACATAACAGACTGTATTTTGGAATTTAAGACATAAGTCATAAGGGTTGGGTAACTAGGCCAGACCTAACCACAGAAAGTTTACTTCTCCTTTTACCTCCCTTTTATACAGTTTATGCTTACATATTTTTTTAGAGATATAACTTGTCATATAATACTGTCAGGTGCTTACTCTTATGGTCTTATTACAAAGAAAAAAACTAATAATCAAAACATAGAATCACAGAGTATTCTGAGTTGGAAGGGATGCATCAAGATCATTGAAGTCCAACTCCTGGCCCTGCTCAGGACACCCCCAAGAATCACACCATGTGCTTGAGAACATTGTCCAAATGCTTCTTGAACCCTGTCAGGCTTGGTGCTGTGACCACTTACCTGAGGAGCCCGTTCCAGTGCTCAACCACCATCTGGGTGAAACACCTTCTCTTGATATCCAACTTAAACCTCCCCTATCACAGCTCCATGCAACTCCCTCGGGTCCTGTCACTGGTCACCAGAGAGATCAGTGTCTGCCCCTCCTGTTCCCCTCACAAGGAAGTTGTAATTGCAATGAGGTCTCCCTCAGTCTACTCTTCTCTAGGCTGAAGAAACCAAGTACTCTCAGCCACCCCTCATACAGCTACACCTCAAGGCCCTTCACCATTGCTGCTGCCCTCCTCTGGACACTCTCTAATAGCTTTACATCTTTCGTACATTGTGGCACCCAAAACTGCCCCCAGCACTCGAGGTGAGGCTGCCCCAGTGCAGAGCAGAGCGGGACAATCCCCTCCCTTGCCCGGCTGGCGATGCTGTGCCTGATGCACCAACAGGGGTTCAGGTCACCCTACTGACCTGAGCACCAGTATGGGGGCAGTGAGATGAATATGGTAAGTAAAATGAAGAATGGTATCTGAAGGAAACCATAACACTCCTCCCTTAAGTCTGAGTACTAAAGTATGGTACAAAGTACTGGTGGAAAAAAAGTGGTAAAAAAATATTGATTTTGAATTTAAAGTGATTCAGTAAATTTTAGAGAAGAAACAAATATATTTTATATACATTTTAAAAATAACATATAAAAATATGCAAAAAATACACTACATCTATAAAAGCAATAATAAACTGGCCAAAATTGCACATCTGAAACAGCAGAGAAAAAAATCAAAGAGATTAATTGCTGTACAATGATTTACTTGATCTGTGTCAGTATGAAAGAATGGTTGGCCATAATCTACACAGTTCAAACATTTATCTAAAGTACCACAGAAAGTCCATTCGGCAACATGAAAAAAGTGCCTCAGGCTTCCATGTTAACCTAAGCACTGAGTGCACATACTGGAAGTTTGGGGTAAGAAAGAGAACTTAGAATATTACTGCAATCTCTACAGGCAAACTGTAGGGAAAGTGTGACAAATTGTCAAGGATTTATTTCCACGACAGCAGGGTTTTGTTTTTTTTTTTTTTCTTAAGAAGTATCATACCTTAAATGACCACGGGATAAGTAACTTGGAACATTTTACACAAGCAGGTAAGAACTCAGCAGGGAGGATGGCACATAACTTATACTTTGATTACATATTCAATACTCTTCCTATAGGATAGTCACTGACTGATCCTCTGTTAAGGAGACAGACCATCCAAACCAGCAAGTCACCAATAACAGCATTTTTCAGAATTCATTCCCTTAAAAAGCTAGCCCATTAAAAACCAAAAAACTAAAACCTGCTGAAGTCTGGAAAGCCCAGCTTATTACATGAAGAAAATACGCTATTTGTAACACGAAATTTACTTTTTAGAGCAGAGGGGAAAAACTCTGTCTGTTCTAAAGTATGCAACCTAAAAATCACATGGTCTGACAGATTGCATGAGAGAAGACAAGAACCAGCTTTGGACAAAATTTGAAGTACACAAACCAGTTCAAAGTTCAAATAGTAACAAAGGAGCATAACAACCTGACTGTGGCAGAAAAATGTTAAGAGCATTAGCATTTTCGCTGCTATATTTAATTATCATTGAAATGCATTATAAGCTTGCACATAAAAATTTAATTCTTTGGCCATATCTCCCAAAAGCATTGAGTACATTTAATATCAGTACATTCTAATAAAAGTCAGGTGGAATTAATCCCGCTGTAGATGTACGACTTAAGATTAAAAGGATCTTTTTTCTAAGGATCTGTATCCTGGATACCAAACAACAGAAGATTATCTCAAAACAGAACTAGATTAATTGAATATGTTGATTTCTGTCTTAGCCTGCCCAGATAAAAAGCAATACTATTGCTCAGCCTTATTTCTGTTAAGAAAATTCTCTGTTAATTAGTACTTTATTTAGAGTACTTCTCCACTCTGGACTTCAGTCACAGAACTAAAGAAGCATACAAAAATAAATCCAATATAAACATCATGTTTGAAAATTCTTTCTTCTATTTACAGCTAGAAAGGAAGTAGATTTATAAGACTGTAAGATGACTAACAAGTTCAACGAACACTTCCTGGTTTTCCTGGAAAAACAGGAAATACGGTGTACATATTTCAGTGGAAGTAGCTTCAATTCAAATGCAGTCATTTCCAAGGAGCGGGTAAGCAGTGACAGCCTTCACTCAACACCCTGTACTGAAAGGGATCGTCTCCTGACTATGCACAGATCTCACAAAAGATAACTAGGTATTGCACAGCTTAGTATCTCTGATTCCTAATGCTAGCTGCTAGAAAGGATAGTAGCAGGTGAGTCGTATGGTAGCTAAACTGCAAAAATCACAGGCGACACGTGATGAGCTTCATGATTCACTGTGGGCTGAGATTTCCCACAGCATCAAGAGCAAGAATTATCTTCTGGTCGCCACTGCTGTGAAACGTTCTTGAGCGCTTCCGAGAGCCCTTGCTTTCCAGTTCTTAAAAAAAAACCCCTGCTGACTTTTACACCGGACACGTGATGGGAAAACAAGCGCTTAACGGTGCCCCCTAAGCCGTGGCGTGGAAGGAGGAGCGCGGTGAGCGGCTGTGCGGGTACTCACAGGCCTCGTTGGAGGTGAGGTCCGGGTGCCTGTCACAGCCGGGGTCCCCCGCCTCGATCACCACCTCCAGCTGGGACAGCTCGGGCTCCGCTCGGGCGGCCAGCGGCCTGCGGCCCCGCCTCCCCCGCCAGGAATGCCCGAACATGTACTCGTAGTACCTGCCGGGGAACCAGAGATGCCGGCGGGGCCCTGAGGCGGCTGCTCCCGGCCCCGGGCCGCCGCTGCAGTCCCCCGGCCCCGCCGCCGCTCACCTGCGGAAGGCATCCTGAAGCAGCCCGCAGCCCGGCCCTGCCGAGGAGCCGGCGCCGTGCACCAGCTGGAAGCGGGCGGGAGCCAGCTGCAGCTGGCGGGGGGACGTGCGGACCCACTGTGGCAGCGGCCACAGCGAGTCCTCGGGGACGGCGTCCGCCGCCAGTTCCCAGCCGGACGGCTCCGGCTCGGCCTCGGTGCGCGGGGCGCCGTGGCGGAGGCCGGTGCTCACCAGCACAGCGGGCACCAGGACGAGCCCGAGCAGCAGCCCGGCTAGCCCCATGGCTCTGCCCATAGTGCGGCGACTCCCTCAGCCCGGCGGTTCCACAGGCAGGACAGCGCGGCTACGCCTCCGCCATCACGGGGTCGGTCAGGGCGGGCTCGGGAGTCTCAGTGCCCGCCCGCGGCCCCACCCGCCCGGCGGCCCCTCGGCGGGAGCGCGGCAGGGCCACGGGCTCGAGCGAGCCGCTCGCTCCGGAGGGACCCGTCTGCGCACCTCTGAGGGGTTTTCTCAGATAAAAAAAGACATTAACTATTAGAGAGGGTCTAAAGGAGAGCCACGAGGATGGTGAAGGGTCTGGAGGGAGAGCCGTAAGAGGAGCGGCTGAGGTCACTTGGTTTGTTCAGTCCGGAGGAGGCTGAGGGGAGACCTCATTGTGATCTTCAGTATCCTCACGAGGGGAAGCAGAGTGGCAGGTACCGATCTCTTCACTCTGGTAACCAGGACAGGACATGAAGCGGAGTCAGGAGAAGCTTGGGTTATTTATCAGGAAAAGTTTCTGCACCCAGACGGTGGTTGGGCACTGGAACAGTCTCCCCAGGGAAACGGTCACAGCATCAAGCTTGATGGGGTTCAAGAAGTCTTCAAACAATATTCTCAGGCACATGGTGTGATTCTTGGGGGTGTCCTGTGCAGGACCAGGAGATGGACTTCAATGATCCAGATGGGTCCCTTCCAACTCAGCCTATTCTATGAATCTCCATCAGCCGTACAGTACCATGTGGTCCTGCATGTGGAACCGCTCCACAGAATAAGGGAGCCTGGCTCGGCCAGCCTAATCTCTGTATGGAAAGGGTGTGATGCAGGCCACACTTTTACGAAGGAAAAACTCTGCGTCTCTTGTACTCCTACAAAACGATTTCAGTCTCAGCAGAAGCTACTTTTTCACAGTCTTTCTGCAGGCTGTGTTATAAGCTATATTGTGAATAGGCAGGAATCTGAGTTGCAGTGAACTATTTCAAGCTTTAACCAAACAAATGAGGTGTTTAGGCCGATCTTAGTACAAGATTTGGGAAGTTGTTATGAAGTGTTCAGAAGGCCAATTAAGTATTTCAAGACTGGAAGTCACAGTGGAGAGGGATTCAGGCTTCAAGCCACCTCTAATTGAGTGGTTAATGCAAACACTGAAGTGTCATTGCTGTTGCTTTGGCTGATGCACCAGTTAAACCCACAGCAATGATGGGGGGAGCTGACACCTGCGCACTGCTACTGCAGAGTAACTACGGAGCTGGTCAGCCAGCCTGAAGGGAGTGAATCACAAAACATCCTGGTTTGGTCATTTGCTGTGCTCATCCATGCAACTGGAGTGCAAAGGCTTGACGTAGGCTATCCATAGCAGAATGTTATTTAATCTTGTTATGCTATAAGTAAAAGCAGTTCTTTATTATGTGATATTGAAGAGGCACACAGGACATGACACAGGACTCCTGCCCCCTGCATACCAGGAGATAAATGCAAATGGCAGAACTGTCTTTTCTGGCTCTCCAGGAAGCAATTGTTACACTCTACCCTTCAGGTTGTGGCAGAGGTTTTGAGTTGCCTGTTCCTTTCTTTTGCCTGATGTAATTGTCTCCTCCACTGAGCTAACTCAACTGTTACATTGCCTACTTCTGTTCATCTTCTTAGATGTACTTAGAAATTATGGATTATTTCATAGGTTTCTTTGACACATCACTAAGCTCTCAGGGAAGGAGAGGGTAAGGATGAGTAGCTGAAGTTTGGAGGGGGGACGACTGTAAGATACTAAACTAAATCTGCTGTTTACAGGTAAGTGTTAATCAGCCTGGCCACCCGTGAGGGCTGGTTACTACAGACACACTGAGAATTTTTGCTTTCAGTTGTTTTCAGTGGCTGTATCTTCTGTAGAGCAAGGCTGTTTTATACCAATGAAGTGTGCCTATTCATTAGTCATCTAATAAATATTCACCTAATCATTTATTATTATCATCACCACTCTTTAAAATAATTATTCTGTGCACAAAATACTAATTAAATGAATTTTGAGTTTTTTCCTTCTCTGGGTGGATTTTCTGATGATCAATAATGGGAGCAGGTAGTCTTTCCTTGTGTAAGTCCATGAATATAGTTTCTTTCTTTTACTCATTTGTACACTGGACAAAATTGTAAAAACTTGGTATCTTTGAGATGTCTATATCTCTGCCAGTTTTGCTTGAATTTGGCCTCTGGGGTTTAAAAATTACTGAGTGGTGTAGTCAGACATGAATGTGCTATCCTCATTTTCTAAGGAAACCTGACTCTAGTGTCTTTAGTAACCACAAACAATCTGAGTTTGTATCAGCATTTTTAGACACTTAGGTTTGAAATGTTATGATGTAACCCAGTTTTATATTGCATCTGAGGACTGGTTCTAAGCTCATAGTAGAGGATAAGCAGGACATATAGAACTGAAGAGTATTGGAGTGCAGGCTGCATTGTTTTAGTCAGTGTCTTCAGGGGCCAGGTGATTTCAGTGGGATTTCCACTGAACACAGCAGAATGATCTAACTGCAGAGCTGGGACTGTAATTGTTTCCAGCATATTTGCAGCATGTGCACAATGAAAGAAGACATCAGTGTGCTTCATGCTCTTAAAAAAAAAAAAAAAGTGCTCCAGTATCAACTCGAAGTCTTGAATGTGGAAATCTACCATACTTTATCCTTAGCCTGTTCTGCAAGTTTGATGTTGTGCTCCTGAGAGGAATGGATTTTGATCTTTCTTTATTGTTGGCTTTTTGCCTAGATTGTAAACTATATTAGAATGGGAATGTACTCTTATCTAGGCTTGTAAAGACTTAAACAGTTTTATAGCTTATATATACCTATTGAATGAATACTAGAAGTACTATTTTGCATTTTGTGAAAAAATTGAAAAGTGCAATCATGAGTCACTCGGATAAGGAAGTTGCATCCCCTGGTTCTACCAGAGATGGCTTTTCCATTCTCTAAGATAAAAGTTATGTGTATATTTAGTTACAGACTAACGCTTTCTGAAAAGGCAAAGAAAATTGCTACAGTGAAAACACATGATAAATATAGCTGAACTTGACTTCTACAACAGAATTGTACAGATTCCTTCACACACGTTGCTGTGTTAAATAGGAATAAAAACAAAAGCAGTTTTGGACATTAAGGAATCTCAAAAGTTCACCTTGCTAACCAAAATGGTGGAATAGGGATGCACAGCAGTAACTTTTACAGGAGGAAGTTCTTCCATTTGTGTAGCTCTCAGTTCTTCCAATTGTTCTGTGGCTACAGCAGTCACTTCAAAGTGATAGGAGATCTCTCAGCAATGTTTCCGGGTGTGCAAAGAAATGTCCCATATAGTCTCTGCAGTTGACTCCACTTCTTATTTGGGAAATAATAAAGCAGCACAGTGGAAACAGTGACTTACTATCACTGAGTAATATTTTGTGTCCACTGTAGTCTGGTCAACACATGGGAATGTAACTACCCAGTAGACTAGGGTGTGAGTTGAGTCCAGACTGGGAACTGGACATCAGTGTCTCCTGAAGACATTTCTGGAGCATGTTAAATGTTCGTCCATTACATTTTGAAAGAAATTTATCACTGTTAGTAAGAAGTATGACTTTCCCATTATTTGGAAAGCAGGCGATATTTTACTTGCTGCATTTCCGAGCTGAGCTAATCTAAATTCCTAAGTTACCTGAAATTGACAAATCACAAGTAAATGTTTCTGCCATGGTTGTAATAAGTTCTGCTGTTCCACTATCTGAAGAGTGGAACATATCCTATAAGTATGAGTAGTACATATCCTTTGCAGATGGGACTGAATCTTCACATGCAGCTGCTTACTCGCTAGGTAAATGGCATAGGGTACTTCAGCTGAAGATCTTGCCTACAAGGGGGCGTTGTGACTGAATAAGGTAGGATGATAATTTTGTGCTACATATAGCTATGAACATTAATTTCATATAGGGGAAAGATTGTGAAGATTCTGCAGTTTGGAAATGAAATAAACTTCTAACAGGGAGACACTTGCTGCACTGGAGGTTCCTAACCTAGCTTATACACGGTCTTCTGTATGCTGATTGTATCTCCACATTTTCCCAGATGTATGTTCTTTTTTATCCTGGCCACTTTGTACAGATATATTTTTAAGGTTTTCTTTTATGTATCAGGAGTATCCAGGCACCTATTACATCTAGGAGCCTGGAAACACTCACAGCCTAGAAATCCTGTCTGTGACCAGTGAGTGCTTGAAATTTGGTTTAGAACGTTCTGACCTCAAGTGTGTTTGTTGCCTGAAAAGAATTTCAAAATGGAGGATTATACAGGAGCTGTGTGTGAGCTACACACTGAGAATGTTGGTACTGATGTTGACATACCTAATTAGGGATAAGAACTAATGAAAACAGGATGTTTAACTGATGTAACTTCAAGGAAACTCACAGCCTAAAAATGTTCCAAACAGTAGCAAGGACAGTTTGTGAATGGATGCTCATGCCAGATGCATGATTAGTGTAAGTATGTGAACCAGCTAGAAAGCAAACTGTGGACACAGCATATATAATACACATAGTGTTTTGTAAAGGGAATTGTGGTTTAGGCTGCCAGGCTCACTGTGTGTTACTAGTGTTACTGTGTGTTATTGTCTGACTAGTGTTTTAGTATTTGTTATGTTGTTTGGATTGAAAGAAATCTGAATTATTCTAGTACTGAGTCAGGTCTGTGGCTTCAGTGCTTAAGCCCCTAGAAGGTGTGAAAAACATGTTGGGAGAAAGTGCTAGCATATGCAGATGCAGAAAGATCCTAGGCTACTGGGTGGCTATAAAACTCCTAACTGTCTTTTGTTGATTTGTCTATTTTGTTTCACAGCTGGCTGGAAACTCTGTGAAGGTGAGGTCTGCTGCAGTGCTGCCTCTGGGTTTGGGGACTTTAGACTCATGGAGTCTCCTATTCTGATAGAAATATGCTGCTCTCACATAGATTGCTCTAGGGTCTTTGGTTTCATCAGCAGTGGTTCTTTGGTCTGCAGTAATTGCAGTGAGATATCAGAGGGAGAAAAAAGGTTGAGTAAGGCCTCTTGTACAGTCTGTTTTGAGTAATGATTTGTGCCTGTTCATCACCTGCTGATTTCTCAAAGTGATTTGTCTATCACTGCACACACCGTTTGTCAGGTAGGACATGGCAGAGCTGTCTTGGATTAGAAGCAAGGTAGTCAGCAAACGAGTAACTATTTTGAGCACAGAGGAATAGGGACTATTTAAGCAGAAGGAGAATTTGTTACTCCTAGGACTACTTCCCTGAAGATCTCCAGATCTTTTACAACTACAGCCCAAACATTCAAGTAGTTCTGACCAAATACCGTTGTCCTTAAAAATAGCTCCAGTTGTACTTGACTTTCTTCTGAGCAGGCTTCCTCACAATTATGCACTGTAGTCTCCAGTCTTATGTGTCTCACTTTCTGCAACTGCATTCCCTCAGTCCTGGAAGTATGTGCTACTAAAAGGTGTTTTAGTGCAAAACTTCTAGTTATGTTAGTGCTTCATTGTACATAGAGAGAGAAGGTACAACTCATATGGGGAAAGGGGACTTAGACAGGAACACTACTTTCTCTGTGCAAGATAACTATTATAGCAGTGCAAAACAGTAATTTCCTCAAAAATTTTCTGATGTTAAGTATTCAGGGCATCCTATGTCTTTGCTGCTTCTCGGGGGAAATAAAATCCAGGATCCCAGCACAGCTCCAGTTGATAACATGACAAGGCAACATAGCACACAGACCGGGTACTGAGCTTGCTAGTTAGATGCTGTGTCTTCTGGAAAGTGGACCAAGCTCAGTGGAGTGGGTTGACCCTGGCTGGTTGCCAGATGCCCACCAAAACTATTCCGTCACTCTTCTCCTCAGCTGGACAGGACACAGAGAAAACATCATAGAGTTATAGAATGATTTGGGTTGGAACAGACCTTAAAGATCATCTAGGTCCAATGCCCCTGCCACAGGCAGGGACACCTAGAAAATGGATGAAAGACTGGATGATGAATCTATGATGAAAGGCTCGTGGATCAAGATAAGGACAGGGAGACATAACTAGTCATTTACTGTCACAGGGAAAACAGACTCGACTTGTGGAAAAATTAATTTCTTACCAATCTGATCAGAGCAGGATGATGAGAAATAAAACCAAATCTTAGAAACATCTTCCTCCACCACTCTCTTCTTCCTGGATTCAACTTCACTCAATTTTCTCTGCCTCCTACCTGTGAGCAGCACAGAGGGTCAGGGAAAGGGGGTTGTGGTCAGTTCAACATACATTGTCTCTGGCACTCCTTCCTCCTCAGGAAGAATGCTCCTCACACTCTTCCACTCGTCCAGTTTAGTTCCCTCCCACAGAAGGAAGTCCTCCATTAACTTCTCCTACGTGAGCCCTTCCCACAGACTGCAGTTCTTCACAAACAACTCCAGCATGGGTTCCTCCCATGGAGTGCAGTCCTTCAAGAACAGACTGCTCCAGCATGGGTCCCCATGGGATCACAAGTCATGCCAGCAAACCTGTTCCCATGTGGGCTCCTCTCCACCAGCAGGTCCTGCCTGGAGCCCGCTCTATCATGGGCTTCCCACAGGGGTTACAGCTTCCTTCTGGCATCCACCTGCTCCAGCATGGGTTCCTCCACGGGCTGCAGATGTACATCTGATCCACTGGGCTGCCCCAGGTGAAGCTGCATAGCTCCCTCACCATAGTCTGCACCACAGGGGCACTCTTCCTCCTCCTTCACTGACACTGGTGTCTGCAGAGATGTTTCTCACACATATTCTCACTTCTTTCTCAGGCAGCAGTTGCACAAGGGATTTTCCCCCCTTCTTAAATACCTTATCCCAAAGGTGCTACCACTCTCACTGGTGGGATCAGGCTTGGCCAGCGATGGGTCCAACTTGGAGCTGGCTGGCACTGGCTCTTTTGGACACTGGGGAAGTGTTGGAACCCTGGATTTAGATCTCTTTCACTGTTGTAATTAAAAAGCAATTTGTTATGTCACTGGGTGAAATATGTAGAGATGTAGGAAATTAGGTTTATGAGTTATTAGTAATGTATTAGTAGCAAGATGGAGGATTTTGGGTGTGGGTTTTTACTTCTTTCTTCCTTCTTCTTCACAAATCTGGATAGTTTGGTATTGGCTCAAGAAAACTCGCAATGCAGACAATAAATGAATAGCTATTGGATTATAAGTAAAACCATGTTAGTTGGCAACTCATAATTGGATAGATTTGACTTTAAATAGCCTTGGAATTCACAACTTGAGGCCATTTTCCACCTTGCTAACTTAGAGAATGTTCTATGCTGCCCTGCCATAGATCAGAACTTAATAAAAAACTTAATTAAAAGAACATCTCAGCGCCTCCTGCGTCTCACTCCAAACTCTGAGCAAAGAACTCTCAAAACAGTAAAAGAAGAAATAAATACAGTCATATTAACAGGGAAGCTTCTGTCAGCTTCTCACAGAAGCTACCCCAGCAATCCCCCCACTAACAAAAATTTGCCACAAAACCCCAATATGCCTGACTGTACAGCAGCATTGTTGTTTGAGATGACATCAGACTTCTAAGATCTCAAGAAAGCAGAGCACATCCACATGAGCAGGTGGATGAATCAGGAAGAAGAGAAGTACAGAAAGGCACCTGTTAATATATTGTGAACCAAAGACAAACCCAGATGGACATAAATGTACATTTGTTTGAGATTAAATTACTGTCAGAGCATCTTAGTCATTTATCTGTTGCATCATTGTAATAAATTACACATTGAACACACAGATCCTTCTATATCACTTTGTTTACTCTAGGCCAAACTGCCCATGTGTACAAGCTCTAAAAGGGGTGTTTTCCAGAGAAGCACCTTGTCAGCACTGAGTATGAATGTGACAGAATAATTGAAACAGCCTAGAAACATCTAGTAGGAGTGTCCACACAATGTCTGAGGTGTAGAGCCCTTGCAAATTTTATATGTTGGAGACTTCTTTAATAATCAAAGAGGAAAAAGTATATACAGAGAGGGTTTTTTTGGTTTTTTTTTTTTTTTGATTAAATCTAACTATTATGGGGAAAGATGAGAAATTTTTTTCCCTCTTCTGAAGCCATGACTTCAGCAGCAGGTGGCGCTATGCTCTCACTGAATCAGTGTCTCTCGTTCCTGGGGACATCGCCGTGTAAGCGGAACCACAGGCGTAATGGAAACAATCTCGTCTGCGTATTTTGTTAACCGATTACAAACCATCCCGGGATTCCATGCACATAGTTTTTTTGCCGAGTTTCTCCATACTGTGCTTATACGGCAAAATAAACATTACTGCATTTTGTCACTGAAGAAATCCATGCAAATCAGATGCCTACTTAATACATAATACATGTATTATGTGTAGTTAACATTCAAATTTACTGATTACAGACTGCAGGATAATAGGAAATTTTGTAATTGTTACAGCTTTCAGTGCACAGTGGTAAGTCTGTGTCCTCTTTAAGGACACTAAAAGAGTTCTCCAGTGGCAAAAAAAACCTAAATCAGCTATGTTTAGAGAGGCAAGAAATAAAATTGTTATTTCTCAGGACCTGAGTACATATTGTTTTGTTTCTGCCTCCTTCCTTGCTGTCACTGAAAATGTTAAACTTAGGATGAATTAAATTGCTGGGGCCTTGGAAAAGTTTTCATCTCTTTCTCCTAATTTTACTCTGAACTAAGTCCCCACTAAAACACATACAGAGGTTTCAAGTGGAGATCCATTGGTCTGTTGTGATGAAGTATCCAATTTATGGACAGTAAAATTTAGTCAGAGAGAGTGACATGCCTACAGGTACAACTTCAGAGGGACTTTGAGAAACTTAGAAATCAGAAAGCTTATGAACTTCAGTCCTCTGCACGTCAAAACAGGCTGGTAACTTCTTCCGTGCAGCACTGGAACGAGTTCTCTGGGGAAGCTTTAGTGTTTCATCCATATGGCCTTTGAGCTGGGACAGGTAAGGCTGAAGCGGATGTCATCTGGTGTTGCTGTTAACCCACTTTGCGGAGAAGTCCTTTCCTGCCAGTACTCTTTCATCAACATTGCTTTGTCTTAGTGCCAGCTGCAGTAGATCTATATTACACACTACACTTAAATTAAGAATATGCACTGATTAATGCAGTAAATGTGTATGACATAAAAGTTACTAGGCACAGTGACCTAATGATATTGTCTTCTGTTCACCTTGGATACCCTAAACCAGGTTCAGCTGCTTTATGTCACCTGGCCATGCTGTGCCTCTCTGCTGCAGCTGAACAGAGAGACCCTGCAGCTTCACTGTCATGTGCTGGGGTAGATAGAGTAAAGTAAAGCTGACAATATGGAACAAAGCTATCACTGCATTTATGTGGTCCTGGAAGAGAAGTAAGTTTTGCAGAGAAAGCAAAAGAGAAGAAGAAGAAAAAGATGCATGTGTCACTCAGTGCTCCTGTTTTTCCATTGAGGTAAAGTCCCATACATCAAGTTCTGGCTCAAGGGCAGTCATCACCTAGCAAGAAAAGGGTTAACAAAAGGTAAAAGGCAGAGATGCTCCAAAAATGGATGCTTGCATTGCACTTTCTCTTGTAAATGACACTGTCCTGCATGACATCCTTTTCTCTAAACTGGGGAGACACGATGAACCACTCAGTGGATAAAGAATTGGCTGGATGGTCACACTCAAAGGGTTGCAGCCTACGGCTCAAGGTGCAAGTGGAGACAGTGATTTGTGGAGTTCTTCAGGGGTTAGTATTGTGACTATCCCGTTTAACATATTTGTTGGTGACATGGGCAGTGGGATTGAGTGCACTCTCAGCAGGGCTGCCAAAACACCAAGCCGTGTGGTGCAGTTGATATATATACTGGAGGGTAGGGATGCCAGCCAGGGAGACCTTGATAGTCTTGAGAGCTGGGCCCATGTGAACCTCATGAAGTTCGGCAAGGTCAAATGCAAGGTCTTATATCTGGCAATCCCAAGCACAAGTACAGGCTGGGTGAAGAATGGATTGAGAGTAGATTTGAGTCAAAAGACTTGGGAGTGCTGGTGGATGAGAGGCTGGACAAGACCCAGCAATGTGCACTTGCGGCCTAGAAAGCCAAACATGTCCTGAGCTGCA
The DNA here is from genome assembly GCA_018881555.1 of Amblyornis subalaris. Taxonomy (NCBI): domain Eukaryota; kingdom Metazoa; phylum Chordata; class Aves; order Passeriformes; family Ptilonorhynchidae; genus Amblyornis; species Amblyornis subalaris. The sequence goes on from JACAXG010000114.1 coordinate 2,024,330, forward strand.
TCCAAATAAACATGGCCAGCAGGGTGAGGGAGGGGACTCCGCCTCTCTGCTCCACTCTAATGAGACCCCACCTGTAGTACTGGGGCCTCCAACATAAGGAAAGCATGGGCCTGTTGGAGTTAGTTCAGAGGAGGGCCATGGAGGTGATCACAGGGCTGGAACAGCTGCGAAGACAAACTGAGAGAGTTGGGGTTGTTCAGCCTGGAAAAGAGAAGGCTTTTGGGAGATCTTAGAATGCCATCGAGTACATAAAGGGGGCCTACAAGAGAGCTGGAGAGGGGCTGTTTACAAGGGCATGTAGTGGTAGGATAAGAGGGGACAGCTGTAAGCTGACAGTCTAGGTTTATATTAGACATCAGAAATAAATCCTTCACTATGAGGGTGGTGAGGCACTGGAACAGGTTGCCTGGAGAAGTTGTGGATGTCCCAGCCCTGGAAGTGTTCAAGGCCAGGCTGGATGGAACTCTAGGCAACCTGGTCTAGTGGGAGGTGTCCCTGCCTGTGGCAGGGCAGTTAGAACTAGATGATCTTTGATGTCCCTTTCAGCCCAAACTGTTCTATGATTCTGTGATCTATTTGGTTATCTGTAGGTCCAAAAGGTCAGATAGCGTTGCTGACCAGTAATGTGTTTTAGTTTATTGCCAAACTAGATCTGGTGCATTGTTCACTGCTGGCAAATTGTTACTGATTTTTCATTATTTTGAAACAGGATTATGATCCCAAAAAGCAGCACGCTGCATGTAGTCTATTAAGAAGAAAATAATCTAACCCCTTTTTTTTGCAGTGTCAAATACAGACTCCTTGACGCAAGATGGTGTGGATGGGAGGATATGGAGGAAAAAGATATGAATTATCCTCCTTAGGCTCGTTTCATTTTTAACACAAACTTTGATTACAGAAGAGGCATGCTTTATGGAGCAATAAAGAAGCTAGTGCATACAAATTCTTCCACTGGTCCTTATAAAATGAAACAAGAACATGTGTTAGGATTACAGCATGTATGCAAACAGGACCCAGATTACATACAAGGCAGATGCATTTTCTAGACCAGAAAATCAAAGATAAATATATATCCTTTTTTCTTGGACTTCATGAGAACTGTGAAAGGAATACCCTACATTTTAGACAATAATACAGGTAAAAGTATATTAAAAAATCTCCAGAGAGGAAAACTTTGAGGATACTGTTTTGTTTTCAACAACACTTGTCTTTCTCTTGGACAATAGAGTGTTACAGTGAGAAGCTGCAGATGCTTTCAATAAAAATTGATAGTGGGACACAGGTGAATGCATTACTCGAAAGGTTGAGCATAAGGCCAGTTCTACCTGCTATATAATTTGCAGCTGTTCTGATTTAGCTGGGGATTTTTCTGTCTCTGACTTGGTTTGCATGGTTTTGGCTAGCATGTTACATTTAGAGAGCTGTGTCTCCTTTGCAAAGTATTTACACTTAACATAAACACTACTATGAGTATTTATGGTCTTTGTGTTCTCAGCTTTGGGGAAAAAAAAGAAAGCATAAATGTGTAAGTCTTGTGATGTGTGTAACAAGCTGCTTGTTTTGAATTTTCTTTTGTTATGTGTTTATACTGCTATAATCAGTCAATTTTAATTTCATTCTGTTATATACACTATAGACATACTCTAAGTGACAGATTTGATCCCTAGAGGTGTCAGGATATTTAGCAGTGCAGAGAGTCTGAGTAGCTTTTACTTGCAATAGCAGGAGTCATGCAGAGTCTCAAGATTGATTTAACCAAGCCTTCCTTGTAAGATCCAAAAAGAAAAAAATCACTTATGTTTCCAACACAGAAATATTGCAGGGAATGTACAGGATATTTTTCTTCCAGCATTGCACAAGTGCATTGTCTCTCTCTTCTTGGTCCTGTTTGTACACAGAATATTTCTGGGTACTCCATCCTCCTTGAGCAATCCATTGTACAAGCAGAATCAGATATGCTCTCGGTCCAGATTGCTTTCTGTTTACAATAAAAGAACAAAGAGTTTCTAAGAGAAATACATTGGCAATTAGGCTGATACATACAATGAGAAATATTAATTACCTCCTTAGTCTTGTCACAGCTACCTTAATCATTATGCACAAGCCTTTACACACGGGATGTGGGAGCTGTTCTGGCTTTGGTGACAAACCACACTGAAAAGCTTACTCCACCAAGACAAGTGAATAGCCAGGTTTGCTTTTACCAAGGATAATCTGCTGTGCTGTGCTACTCAGCCTGTAACTCTAAATATCCTGGTCTTGTAGTTGGCAGTACACTCAGCCCCAAGTTTTCTGACTGGTTTAGGGGGCCTGCTGAGGTGCTAATCAATCAGACAGTCATTGGAGCTGTCTTTAGAGAAGAGAACTGACGGCTGCAGCAGGACAGGTCCTAACCTGAGAAGTAGGGTAAGTTATTGATGATCATCTTAGCTTGACTTTTGAGGAATTATCCGTGATGGTGGATCAACCATCATATTTTTCATGAACAGAATGATGAATGTTTTCCCATTTTTTGAGTCCTATCTAAACTTTGGGACATTTTTGTAGTCTATGTTGGCTTTCAGGTAAACACAAGTTATGGGGTCAGGATATTCATAGGACTGAAATTAATTATATCCTCCCAGCCATTATGTATCTCGAAAAATCTGAATGTGTTTTCCAGGTTTTTAGTGGATATAGTGTAAGCCGTTAAAAATATTGGTGTTTAGTAAATTTCAAGAGAGGTAAACAAATTAATAATTTAATTATGAAGTCGACTAGATTGTAGCCTCCAGGTTTCTCTGAGGCCCTATTAGGTCTGCCTCCCTTCACCTGACATGTCTGCAGTGTTTTTTTAAATGGCTGTGCTCCTGCTTGGGACTTACTAGAAAAGAAGGCATGATGTCAGAAATAGTATGTAATTTGAAACAGGACACAATGAATTGAACAGAGAAACTTTTAGGTTTTCAGTGCCAGTATAGGAAATGTTACAGGACAGAAAAGAGCCTGGGGCTAATATTATTTTTTAGAAATAGAAGTTACATGATCAAGTTATGATGCCATTTTGAATAGGATAGTAAAGTAAATTTACTATAGTCATTCTAAGATTGTTGCTTTTTTTGTTTGTTTGTTCTCAGGGATCAAATCAAAAATGTCACACTGACACACCAATTATTCTACAAATATGTGTTTTCACTTGGTAACCTTCACATCTCTATATATTTTGTATTTCATTACACCAAATTCTGCATTTAATGAAATGTACTTTCATTACAAGGAAAACTAGTGGTTACTGCCCAACCCCAATGTTAGTACCTCTCTTTTAGTGGCATTGTTACAATTCTTCATTTCTACTTTGCTATGCTTAAACTCTTCTGTGTCCTGTCTCTTCTGACATCTTGGTGAAACACCACTTTTATGACATAGTGCTTGCTGCTTTTCCTTTCTTTTATGTGCTCATCTACATGCCTTTTCATTCCCTCCTCTACCTCATACTTTTACTATTGCACTAGAAACCTGGCTTTTGTGAGGGACCAAACAAGCTGTTCAGATGCCATATAGTTCTTTGAGAACTGTCACTTTAATTTCAAATAATATTTGAAAATATATTTCTGTTCCTTACAGATTAAAAAAAAACAAACAAAAAACCAACCAAGAAAAATCCCACAGCCCAATTCCAAATTGAAGGAATTAAAGCATATTAGTTTTCAATGTCTTCAGAATTTTTAGCTAACTGCTTGATATGTTTTTAGATATGGTTACAGTTATTAGCAGTTTTTGTACTAATGGTTTCCATTTCATTTTCATTAGTTGCTTGCTCTGCTTTTTGTAAATATTACCTACAATTATGTGCCATTTACTGCTGGAAGAATAAGTGCATATTTAAAATGCAGTGAAGTGAAATCTTAGTCTGAAATTGAATTTTTAAATGCATCTCTTTCAACATGATAGCACTGATGATTCAGTCACATGATTTGCCATTAACTGTATCACAAATATTTCCTATAGCTTAACTTGCTGTTCCTGTCCCTTGCCCTCTTGAAATAAATGGACTTCCAGCAACAGTTTTGACAATACTCTTGTCTACAAGTAATAAAACATCTGGAAATTAGGCTAGATGGATAAAACAGTTCCATGTAATAATATGTATCTGGCATTCATACAACCTTTGTATAATGCATGTTTTTTATGGACCAGATGTGGTATTTATGTGTTATGAGGAACAGAGGCATGTTCAGTCATGCTTTTTATTGCATTTAAATGCAAGGTATATTTTAATAACTCTCAAAGGGAATTGTCTCCTATTGATTAGAAACTGTCAGTGTGTTAGACATAAACCTGAAAAAGTAAATGAATCTGTCAGAAAACTGCAGATGTAATTTAAGTTGACATTAAACTGTATACTTATTGTGAGCTGGCTTCAAAAAAAGAAAAAAAGAGAGAGAGAAAAAAGAAAAAGCAACTAATAAATTTCTACTTATTCCTCCAGTGAAGGTGATCTATGAAGCCTTTGATCCAAGAGTTGTTTATTTCTTCTCTAGGACTGTGTTCTGTTAGATTTACAGGTCTGTGAAAGTATTGTTCTTTTACATCTATTTTTCAGCCTTTCACGTTTTCTCATTAAGACAACAGCTTTGCATAAAAGCCAGCTGCAAAGTCTCCATTTTTACAGTCTTGCATGACTTCAAATGAACTGAACTTCTATTGAGTGGAAAAAGGGTTCCACTGAATCATGTCCACCTTGCTTTTGCCATTGTTAATTTCCAAACAACTCTGAAAAGCAGGTAACCGAGCTGTTGTCTCCTCTACACCTTTTCTTTGACTAAGGTTTTTACTATTTTTACCCTGAATCATCACTGCTTTTTCAAGAATGGCACTTGGACCTTTCTTTCAGTCACCATTTCCATTTCTGTTGAGTGCATTGAGCTTTGTTTACATGACATCCTGCATTTGCTATAATCCTTTTTTCCATGTCCTTTTACATGATTATTATCTATACAAGAGCTGTCAAGGTCAATCTCTTATCATTTCTTTAGTTGGTTTTCTTTTTTTCTTTTAACTCTGCAATACTTCCTCAAACAAATAAATTCTCTACATGTGAATTTCCAAATATGTTACAGGTTGTTTTAAAGCAAGAGCCTTGAAGCCAGCCTTAACAGGTGTCAGTACCAGAACACCACTGGTGCATCCCTCCTTCCATTAACTTTTATTGAAAGGGAGTAAAAGCCTGCAGGGACGCTGGTTTGGCAGCTATGATTTTTTTTTTTTTTTCAATTTTGTAAGAGGACTCCAACTAATGCAATAATGTGCTTAATTATCTTCTGCCATAGCGAAGGCCAGAAATCTTGAAGCCATACTTGAGTCTGACCTGATTTCTAAACCTGCTATCCTCCTTATGATTGCTTGTGTGTCACTGACCTTTCACATTCCCTACACTACTGCCAGGCTTCTTCCTTGATTCAGCTCTGGCTCTACTGAAATTCTTATTCATTCTTGAATCATTTCCTGTCTCAACTTTTTCAGCTCTTTCTTTTCTAGTTCTTCTAAATGCCTATACTCTTAAGCTTCAGGAGACACAGAATTCCGTGCTTAGATTACTTTTTCATGTATATTCTCATTCCATCCCTCTAGTCAGGCATCTTTGAATTCAGGTTCAATATCAAGCTCCTGCTTTTTAGAGCTCTCACTGGATTTGTATCTCATTTTCTAATTTTGAGTTTATGATGAGCAGAGGGGGTATACATGCTTCATTCAGTAACAAGATTGATGAAGGCAAAAGAAAACCATGGTGTAGACAAAAAGGCCTGAAATTCAAGTTCAAGATCCAGTGTTTCTGTCAACCCTTTCATTAGAGTAACAAATAAACTGTCACATATGGATTTATTCATAATCTATAGCCCTGACAGAGAGGGATAGAGGCACTAGCATGTCTCAGCCTTAATGTATAATTCAGATATGAGGGACATGAAGTGGTATCATCAGGAAAAAATAGTTCTAAGCCAAAATATTAGAATGGTCCCAAAGTCCAAAGTGGAACCATTTTTTGAAATTTGTCCATCTCTGTTTTTAAGTAGACTTAACCTGCTTATGCCTGACATCTTTATTGGCCACTGACATCATCGAAAATTTAAGACATACAGCAGGCACCACAGGAAACCAATGTGGTCAAACAGAGACCATCTGACTGAGCTCAAACACAAGAAAGAAGTGCATGGGATGCAGAAGATGGGATATACTACCAAGAACAGAAACACCACATGGGGATGCAAGGATGAAATACCAATATGGATGCAAGGATGAAATAGCAATACCAAAGTTTGGCCGGTATTGAAACATATGAGGCATGTGAAGTGCAACAAGAAGGGCTTCTGCAGGTACGTTGGCAGCAAAAGGAAGACCAGGCAAATCACAGATGTGGTGATGAATCAGGCAGGTGATTTACTAATGAAGAGCATGAAAGATGTTGAGGTACACAATGCTTTATTTCAGTCTTTGCTAGCAGAATCTCCTGCTAAGTCTTCCAGGTTCTGCCAGTTCTGTTTGATCTTTTTATCAGTGATCTGGATGCAGGAGATGAATGCACCATTAGTAAGTTTGTTGATGGTACTAAACTGGGAGGTGCTTTTGACTCTCTTGAGCGATGAAAGGCCTTGCAGAGGGGTCTAAGTAGAGCCTTAGGCAATCATCAATGGCACGAAAATTAAGAACAAATGCTGGGTTTTGGATCTGCGAGAGGGTGAGGCTGGACACAAGTATAAATTGGAAGAGGAGGGGTGGGAGAGCAGCCCTGCAGAGAGGGATGCGGGGTGCTGGTGGGCAGCAGCTGGTCAGCAGCAGCTCATTGTGAGTCAGCAGTGAGCCCTGTCAGCTTGCAAACAGCATCCTGGGATGCATCAAACACTGCACTGTCAGCGCAAGAGAGGTGATTAGTGCTGTATTCAGCATTGGTGCAGACTCTCCTCGAGTGTTGAGTGCAGTTCTGGGCCTCATGGTTTAAAAATCATAGAAACAGAGAAGAAGGATGTGGCAGTCTTTGAATGTGCCCAGAGGAGGGCAACAAAGCTGCTGAGAGTTCTAGGAGACGTGTCCCGTGAGAAGCCACTAAGGACTGTGGGCTTATCTAGTTTGGGGAACAGGAGGCTGAAGGCTGATCTCATTGCTCTCTAAAGATTCCTGAGCAGGAGAAGTGGTGAGGGAGATGCCCATCTCTTCTCCCTGGAAGCCAGGGATAGGATGTGTGGGAATGGTGCAAAGCTGTGCCAGGGGAGGGTCCAACTGGACATTAGGAAGCATTTCTTTACTGAGAAGGTGATCGAACACTGGAACAGGCTTCCTGCAGAGGTGGTCAATGCCCTGAGCCTGTCACAGTGTTTAAGAGGTTTTTGAACAATGCCCTTAATAACATGCTTTTGACTTCTGGTTAGCCTCAAAGTGATCAGGCAGTTGGACTGGATGATCATTGTAGGTCCCTTTCAACGGAACCATTCTATCCTATCCTATCCTATCCTATCCTATCCTATCCTATCCTATCCTATCCTATCCTATCCTATCCTATTCTATTCTATTCTATTCTATCTCAGAAGAGAACCAAATTAGAATATACTTAAATAAGCTGGATGTATAAAAATCCATGGAACCTTGCAACCATGAAACAAGCAGGAGCAAGTGCAACAAGTGTGAAGTCCTCCACATGAGGCAGAAAAACCCCATGCACTGGTACAATCTGGGCACTGACCGGCTCTAGACCAGCTTTGCAGAAAAGGACTGGGCCTCTTGGTGAACAGCAGGTTGAAGCTGATCAGCAGCATCACCTCACAGCAATGATGGTGCATGGCATCCTGGCTGGTATAAGCAAGATCACCAGTGGGTTGAGAAGCTAATATCCTCCATCTTGAACATTTTGCAAAATTTGCCTGGAGATTTTCAAAAGGACCATAAGCAATCTGATTTAACTGCAAAAATAACATCCTTTGAGCAAGAGGTTGGACTAGAGACTTTAAAAGACCCTTTCTAGGCAATAGTTTATGATTTTGCCATAATAGAGAAAATAATCTAATATACTATAGTAAGCAGAGGAATCTCAGCTCTCAAAATGAACTTAAGCACTTAATGGGTAAGTGCAAAGTAAATTCATGGAATTTACAGAGTTTATATTTAAAAATATAAACTTTGTATATAAGAAAGACTTAAGATTTGAAATATTTTTAACTTTCTGTGTATTCATAAAATGACTAATTGATCCTTTAATATATAATCAATATCATTATTGATACCCCAGGTCTGTTATCTTTACTGTGAACATTTAATTTATTATGATAACTTCATTTAAAAGTACAGTGTAGAGTTGTGATCTGAAAGATATGACTATGGAAAGTCTCAAAAAAAATACGCCTAAGCACTGATTCACAATCCAAAGAGCTACCACAATATAATTAAAAGGCTTTTGTAAGCAGTATTTCTCAGTACACTAAGACCTGTTGAAAAGAATTTCAAGATTTATTGGGAAATATTTTGGAGAAAAGCATTTTTTAAGTGATAAAGAAAACCTTACAAAATATCAAGTTTCAAAACCCCCCAAACAATACAGTTAAATTGAACTGTGGATTTTAAGAGCTGCAGAATGGTTTTGATTGCAGTTAAACAGTAATATTTTCTTTGTATAGACCCCAGTAACAGATGTTGCTTTTTTTTTGGCAATCTGTAAGTGATCTCTTTTGTTCAGTGAGCTCCATGGCTTGTGTATTGTATTTGCAGTTTAATTTGTCAGAAGTGGTCAGATCATGTTATTTAGCTCCTGCTTCTTTTCGTCCTTAGTATTTGTATGACCTGGATGCTTTGTGTAAATGTTCTTCATAGTACTGCTATGAATAAGTGGTATCAAAAGTAGACTGTACTAATCTATAATGCCTTTTAATATTACAATTTCAAAAACTTTGTTTGGTCAGCTGAAGAGTGCTTAGAAAGCCAGCTTTGTTCAAGTCAACAGTGTAGATGGGGGGAATGTGCAGTCAAATAGCACCGGGTGCTTAGAGCTGCCTCTACTGATGCTGACAGTGCAAAATGGCTTTAAAGCAAACCCCTGGGTGGAGGAATTGCCCACATTTTGTGTTCCTGAAGAAGCACATGTGTACTGCCATTTTACTGGTTTCCCGCCCCAAGGGCTATTGAATTTTGAAAGAAGCTTGGAGGTGGCTTTTTGCCTTGGCTGTAGCTGGAACTGGAGAAAGGGAAACAAAGAGAGGAAGACAGTCTAAGGCGTATCTGTCTGCTTTCTTTCAGTTCTGCCGAGAGATGCTATGCTAACATGCCAATATTTTAAGAAGATTGCCTAATATTATTAGGCATATGCTTTGTTATATGTAGATTTATTGTTTTTAAGAATAAAAACACAAAAAGATGCCTCAGTCAAAAATACATACCTCTAGACAAAGCGTCTGAAGTCATAACTACACATTTTGATAAAGCTCAACTTGATTTTCTGGTGAAAAATGAGATTTAGATCTTTATTTTATCTTACGTTTGCTTGATGCTTTGCTCTAGTTCTGCAGAAACATATAACTTTGAATCTACCAATTTGTATTTTACAGGCTTTGCTATTCAGAAAGAAATAGGAAAACAGTTAAATCCTGGAAGAGCGGAAAAAAGTCAGAAAATAGGCTTGCAGATAGGAGTTTGATACTATATATACATGATGGTATAATGTTTTGGTTTTTTTTCTGTTTGTAAGTCAGAATGGTTTGAAGTTGAGAGTGGTGTCTTCCAAGAAACAAAACATGTAGAGAATGTGGTGGTTTGCTAAAGGCACCCAATTCTGTAGCCAGCAAAGGCAAACGGTAACTTGTCTCTACTTCTCTGAAAGCATGATTGGATGCCTAATAAAATGACTGTGTAATGCGGTATGATTGGCAGTTCCTGCTTAGGAAGCCAAAGAATAAAATAGCAGAGGTGTTGACGTTCACTGGCAAACTCCCATTGACTTCAGAGGAGCTGGGTTTTAGTCTTAAACAAATAATGTTAAAAAAATGTGCTTCAGAATCTTTGAGTTAATCTGTTGGTTCAGATCAGGGCAGAGTGGATAACTATGCCTGCAGGCATTAACAGGTCAGACCTATCTTTCCATGGTTGTGGGATTTACTGAAATAAGTGGATCAGATAGGGCGTACGGTACCAAAACCTATCAGGGTGGAATCTGCACAATCCTTCCAGAATCAGTCCATTAGCAGGGTGTGACTCAGTATACTTTGGCTGTACAATTGGCAGGCTCCTCTCCCTGCAGCTCCTTTTACCTTTATGGACAAATACTGCTAAGCTAGGAGGGCAGCTAAGAGAAATGTATGTTTTTAACAGTTAAGGCACAGCGTGAATGCACTGTGCAAATATGGAGCAAGACAGGAATTGTGCAAAACAGAAATCTATGCAGAAAACAAGAAAGGAAAAAATACCATTGTCATGAGTTCCTTATGAATGTGTTTATTTGTAGAGAATCAGTAATTGTACCATAAGTAATAAAAAAGGGGGAAAGGGATGTGTTTAAAGAGGAAAGGGTGGAGATTGCTTTATTTTTGTGAGCCTAGGTAATATAAATGCACATCTGTTTCACTAAGCATAATTGCCTAACTCTGTAATAATTAGGGAGACAAAACCATGTCTACAATCATCTGTCTACAGTCTTTAACAAAGGAGGATGTACTCATTCCTTTTTCAGATGTCTGATGTTTGTTCATGATAATGGATTGCCTAAACACTGAGTTTAACATCATTTCTCACGAGCTTTGGGCAGTTTCTTGCCTTGTCTGGTGCCGTGTGCTTGTCTCCTAGTCAGGCAGAGAGGATGTTCATGTCCTGCCCTGGCTGCAGAGGTGCTGACTTGGGGCAGGCATCTGCCACCTCACCACAGGGAGAGTGGGGAGAGATGGCTGCAGAACTCAGCTCAGATTTTACAACGGTCACAGTTTAAAAAGAGGACTCTAATTCGTTATACCTAGCAAGTACACAGTTGAACATGACGCTAATTCCACAGCAGTAGGTGCTGTAACTGTAACAGTGGAAGAAGAATGAAGGTTTAAAGAGATTTCCTCTTCTTATAAGCCTTTTTGAAATAATAAATTATTAAAGTATCTTTTTCTTTTGTCTCTTTCAACAACATACTGCAATTCCTTTTTTGAGCTAATTTCTTAGACAGGAGTATATTGGGGTATGTTGAAATATAAAAACATTTAGACTATACCAAAGGGAAAAATTTGACAAGAAGTCTAAAGATTGGTCCTTGTTTAAATTTATTCTAAAGATCATGGACAAAATGTTATGCTTTATATTTGGATGCGCTGCGAGTTTTAAATGTGTTTTCATTTCTACAGTCTGTTTATTAAGATGCATTAGCATGAAAAAGCTAAACCACATCACATTACTTACTGCATGTTCTAGAAGTTCACACGTTAACGCTATCTGGTGGGAAATAAGACAAAGGAAGTCTACAAAATTTAAAACTGTTTTGTTCTCAGGCAACACAACTCTTTTGCAGAAACACATCTTCACTACACTGCTCAGAGGAGTAACATAAAATAATTCTATTTATTAATTTTATAAAAACTAAATGAAATCTGCTGTGTGAATCATAAGGGAGAATTCTAAGTTGTTGGGGGTTTTTGGTTTTGTTTTTTTAATCTTTCTATTTTTTTCTTTTGATCTACCTGTGATCTGGAAAGATCTGATGAAATCATTTCAGATTTCTGTGAGACATTTTATACCTCTAAGATTTTTCCCTATTTAACAGAATGGAATCTCAAAGACCCCCAGCAGATGGAAAGCTTCTTGAAATGTACTTGAGCAGAAGAGAAATAGAGGGTTTTTCCAAAGCATCTTAGTTATAGGAGCTCAGGTAATACTCCAGATAAATCTTAGGATTCTTTTTATATTTGAAAATAGCTTTCATTTGCATGAAAATGTGGCAGTTCTATTAATGCTTACTGAGATTTTCACTTATTTCCAATCTTCATATGAGCAATGAACATGTAAAACCTACTTGAGATAATTCTGATGTCAGATTTCCAAATCTGATGAATTTTCAAATAATTGGTCATCCATACATTTCAAATTTTTTTTGTTTCTAAATGAGAAAACGTGACTACACATGTAAAAACACAAGTTCTGGCTGGGCTTGTGTATACAATAGGCTCTCTGTGTGTGTGCACATGTGCCATGAGTGTACTGGAACATGACACAAGCTACTAAGATACCAGCCTAGATATTTTGGTGAACTACTTTTGAACTACTAACTCCATTTACACGTGTTTGACAACTGCTCTGTGTGTACCACTGTTTCAAGGCTGTCAGCCTCTACTCCCATCTGTTTATTGTGATATGACAAAGCTTCCAAATATTTTTCTATCCAGAATACTTATGATAAGTGGAGTTTATTGCAATAAGCAATAAATTTCAGAGATGTCTAGAGAATATATGAGTGGAAATCTTCTGTTCTTTTAGCTATCACAGGGTGAGATTGCTCCCACATCTAAATTTGCATTAGGCCTTTAAGGAAAATCCAACGATTCTTCCAATCAATTATTTAGATGTCGTGAGTCACTAGGCTTTGTTATTCTATTTGAGCAAAATTGTAAGTTCACATACAGATGAAAGTAGATTCTGAAAAGGAAATTGCCTATTAACTGAAACCTTAAATAGCTTTCTTTAAGAAAGCACTTGTAATCAGTCAGCTATCTTCCAACTATGCACTTCAAGTTCTTTCTAATTTAATGTATTACCTCTTTTACATCTTAACACACACGACTTGTTACAAAAGACAGAAGCTGTCTTTTGTATTTCCAAACTACTGTCTTTTCTTTAAGCCAAAATATACATATGTTGACATGCCAAGTGGCTCCTTCTTCAGGTAGGAAAGTAAAAACATGTTCAGACATGTCCTGGAGGTTGGGAAAAACGCCAGAAAATGTTTAGCTCAAATAAAGCATCAACAGCTTCATTTTTACTACTTTCAGCAGCAATCAGATATCTAATTAAACTCCATTAGCCTAAAATAAGGCAGAACTTTGAAGAAGCAAATCAATAACCAGAGTAAATGCCACATTGACTGTATTAAGAAACATTTGAATCTTTGCCCACACTACACATTCTTCTAAGTTTAAGCCCTTTGACTTAACTTGGGCTTAACTAAAACATTCAAATTAACATTTAGAGCAGAGAAGTAATAGGCCTCTTTGGGATACAGTACACCTAAGAAATCTGGTTTCCTCACACAGTTGAATGTGTAGCTTGCAAGGCTTTGCCTGTTATAATGTTGCATTTCTTCACTCAAAACCTCGCTTTTATTTTTAGAAAAAGATTTTGCTGTAGACCTAAATTCAGCAGACTGCACCAACAGTGAATTAATTGTACAAAGGTTTGGTCATAAAAATGATAAAATAATTCAACACCATGAAGGACCTTAAACCTTTGTATAGTACATGGGCTCTGTGGCCGGATGCAATTCACTGGTTTCCTTTGTACACAAGAACAATAAAGTGTCAAAATACATAAACAAGTCTTTTAAAACAAGCAAATGTGTCCTTTTAAGTCCTTCTTATTAAATAGACACAGGCTGATGAGGATACTGAGGCTAGTTGTGCATATAATGCCTGGGAAACAACCCCTGCTGTAGGCAACACGTTCAAAAGTTTGATCTAAACCACTGAAATACCAACTCCATAGGACACATTTCATTCTGTTAAAAAGTTTGGAATCAGATTACTTAGTCCTCACAACCATCAAACTTCACAGATTAAAACTAGGTAAGTGAGTCTGCTTTAACCTTCTCATGTTCTGCCAAGAGCCTTCAAAAGTGTTCCTTTCTTAAGTGTTCTGAAGTATCTGTAAAAATGCTATTTAAGAACATCCAGAATTAATGTGGCCTCAAAACTACTAATAATGCTGTTCCAGATGTTTGTGGTGAATTGCTGAGCAGGAAAATTAATAAAGTCATACTTACACAAACAAGCTTGCTTTAAAATACTTGTCTGGATCTGTCCTAAACCCACTGAAATAAGAGAATCCTGTACTCTCCTTCTCCTTAAAGCAGTGGTCTCCAACAAATCATGTTAAGCTTCCTAAGTTCTTAGGTATTCTTATCATCAAACTTTTAAAATTTGAAACAATATACACTTTACAGTTTTCGTTGGTTCTGTGGTCCACTTCCCATGACCTCATGGCCTGTAGTTTGAAAACTCAGATCTGTGTATATGATAATGGAAAGCATGACTACAGGAGGTTTGTTTGCTCTCATTTTAATTTGGTACAGTAGATGACAGTAGCATTAAGGCAAAGACTTTTTACAGGTGAACAACCTGGACTTATACCTAAGATCCTGATCTACCTATATGTATCTGGAAGGACAAACTAATTCAAGGTCTCCTGGGTGCTGAAAAACAGAAGGAGCAAAAAAAAAATCTTCTGTCATGCTTGCTCTTATGCACCTGAATAAATCTGATAAGCTCTCTCTGCTAAGTATGAGAGAGGGTAAAGGGCATTCCAGCTTCTATGCATTGCCGCCTTTTTGTCTGGCATCTGCCTGTATATGGCTTGTCTTCTTCAGCAGGCCTGAAGAAGTGAAAAGCTTGTTTCATTCCGACTTGAGGGCAAAATAGCATCTAAGTGAGTAGAACAGTGAAACAAGTCCTCAAGGTAAAATGTTTGGGGTTTTTTTTTGTTTGTTTTGAGAAATACATGTCTGTGTTTGCCGACTTCAGTGATTCAAAGTTGCAGCTACAAAAAAGTATGTGTATTTCCATCTAATGTCAGAAATCCTTGTCCTTAAATGCATTCAATGAAGTCCTTCAACAGTCCTTAAGTATTAAAAATCCTTAAATATCTTGTATTTAAATGTGTAATGCTAGTCAGCAATTTAAGAATAGCTACTTAGCTGTGTATTACTGTCCTTAAAATGCCAAAGCAATTGTTTGCATGAATACATTTTTGTCTTCCAGCTTTTAATACTAACATAAAAGATGAAGAAAAGCAAAATGTCTCCGACGTTTAGGGGTTTCCCTAGATGACACGCTGTTTAATTTATCTAGTTTAAATTACCTAGTTCCTTCTTAAAGACTAAACATCTTAGTGAATAATATAACGTATACCTCTATTCTCAAAGCCTCATCGGTCTTGGTCAGTTTGGGGTGCGGGGTGGGTCAGGAGAAACTGGCCCACGGTGCCTGCATAGAAGTGAAAGATGTGGGAAATTCACACAAGTCCTTACACTAAGCTTATTACAGCATGAGGCTTTTCAATGCGGCGTAGTAAAACCTGACATAAGGAGCCAGCTCAGCTGCCGCCACTGGGGGCCACTGCTACTTAGCAAGAGAGAAGGAAGCTGCCGCAAGCCCTGGAGCCTGCACTGACTGGAGATAGCTCCTGTAAGAGAGGCAAGAAACTGACGCGTTGTGAAGTCACTGACAAGAGATGGGAATAGCCAGCAAAGATAAGCACAGGGAAGTGAAATCTCCTGACAATGAACATACGACTTTTGCCAAATGTCACCATGAGCGATGGCAGAAGTGGCAGCAACCACTCACTCTTCGCAGTGGTATTCCCAGTCCTGTGCTGATCCACATATTTTTGGGAAGTGGCTTGCATATCAGTAATAATTGGGACCCCTTACTAACCAAACCTGCTCAAAAGTGGGTCAACATCATCGTTGTCTTCTACGAACAGGAATCACTTTTCTTGCTAAGAAAGAGAACAGGCAGTATGGAATAGGTAAAACGCCAGTGGCAGAGACTTTTTGAGGAGTAATTAGAGAGCAAGACAAAATGGAAAAGGATAAGATGGACAGAGAAATTACATACAAAAGAGAAATGGATAGCTTCTCCTTACAGTCTTGAGACAGATTTTTTTTCTCAATACTACTTTTCTTTGTAAGTATATCCTGCTGGAAGTGTGAATTCTGGACTAGATGCAATAGTCAGGCTTTACAAGGGTTTCTCCTAAGAATCAAGAAACTTCAAGGGAAAATCTTTCTCCCTCCAGACATTATCCATATTTATTATGTTATTTACAGCCAAACTGACCCTTCTGAAAATCATTTGCAGAAAACATATTCACCTGTAAACGGAAACCGAGGCCCGACTTTTCCTGTCTCTTTTCTGTAATATGATGGCATAACTCACTGACTTCAATTGGACTAGTGTTCACATACTCTAATAGTGACAAGAGATTCACACCTCACACCATTTATCACACTGATATTTTGGAGAGGAGCAGTTACATCTCACATACACCAATATTTGCCCCTTTGTGCTGCTGGTTTACACAGCAGCAGGTATTTTCTTTTCTTTTTGGTCTGAGCTGTCATGGCATGAAACAATGACATCTATGGGACAGCCTGACTGAATGTAGTCCTTTTGAAAAATAAACATACACAGAGATGATGAGAAAGGGAGAACAGGCCAAACAGGGGTTTCTCACATCCACAACTGGTGGACAAACTGGTGTAATTGCTCCCAAGAAATACTGAACGTTGACCTCTCACCAAACACTTCTAGTATGTCTCTGGCACTAAACAAGCATTATAACACATTGTTCTGTATCCATGCAAATCTCTGTTTGCAGGCCGGCCTGGAGAAGCACATCAAAGGCAAATGATAAGAAAAGCAGGTGTGGGTCACTCAGGGGTGTTCCTGGCCCCACTCCCCTGGGAGAGCTCTGGCACTGGTACTGCTATTGTTAATTAAATTATTCTAATTAATTCATTCAAAGTGTAAATTAGGAAGGAAAGAAGATAAATTATACTAATACATTTAACCCCATGCTGTTTATTTAGCAGTTGAACAAAATAATGTGGTTAAAAAGAGCCTAACAAGGCAAAAGCCCAAGACACAGCTGTTTAATAGCATTAAAAATGAGATCTCAGACTGTGCTGCGGGCACATACTGCTTGTTTGCATTTAAAAGGCTTGCCAAGATAGCTGTACTGGCAAACTCTGCTAGTGTAGATGCAGCTGATACTAACAAAACAAAACAAAATACATAGTTCCACCTCCTGAATTCAATAACCTGCCCTGGTAAATGGAGTATTTTACCAGTACAGCTCTGCCAGCGTTAGAACTCTTGCTGATGCTGCTAAGGTAATCTGGGAGATGTTTTAGCTACATAGGTATGCCTGCAAAACATTTAAGTGTCAATAAAGCCATATGATAAAGTTTGCTATACATTCAAGGTTCCAAGAACTTGTCTCAACACAGAAGCCAAACCAATTTAAATAGAGTGCAAGGTGAAATCATTTAGTTAAAACAGCAGTGTTCTCTGCATAGAAATCTGGATTTGAGTTGAACAAAGTTTTTCCTACCTCAATGTTTTTGGAGTCAAATGTGACAATTCTAAAGATTAAATGAAAATATTTAGAGGTTTATATGCTTTCTGTATTTCAAGGCTACGCTTTCATTCCACATACTCAGTCTTTCAGACTTGTTAAAAACAAACAAGTAAACAAAGAAACAAACAACAAAACCAAGCCTAAGAGATTATCAATTTCACATGACTCTAGAAGTTGAGGCTTTGAGAAAAGGCCCAATTATTTTGTGATTTGTGATAAAATCATGATATTTAGCAACACTGCAAAGATCCTATCTATCCTGGCATAAGAATACTGGGAGAAACATGTTTCAACTAGTTCAGTGGGCATGTTAAACTACGTCCTGGAATAGGCTAGGCTAGCTTTGTTTTTAGCAGTGTCAAAATACAGATTGGCCCATCTACAAAACTGGCTTAACCAGAACAGTGTTTAACTGTGATCTGACTTAGTTCTCAGACCAGCATAAACCAGGCCAAAGATTTGTGTTGGACCAAGTTAATTTCTTCAGTGTTTTTTCCATGCTAGCAAAACAAGCATTCTTATTCTAAATGTGCTATAAACTGTATTCAGACAAGGATATCTACTTCTAACTCCTGTGCAGAAAGGAGCAGAAACACTTTGGGTGTTCTTTGTCACTTAAGCATACGTAAGAGCTCATGTCAGCACATTCAAGAGAACAACTGTTGTAGTTTGTAAGCACAGACTATGGAGTTACTTTTTCTTCTCATTCTCTCTCTGCTCTCACCAGTACCGCTGCTTTATACACACAGAAGGATCTGTCTGGCTGTGTGCTTGTTTCCCCGACAGATGATTTATAGCTTCATCCAATCATTCTGCCCTGATTAACTTCAACAGGTTCTGCATTTCATGGAGGAAAAGGAAGATCAGTACTTCATCTGGCTGCTCGCTTACAGGATTATTGCCCTATTTTGTTCATGTAGGGTAGTACCTAAATCTACATGCTGTGGGCATCCATGTAAACCTGCATGATGTCCTCTCTGTGGATCCCGTTTTTCACTGACCATTCCTTTTAGCCATAGTTCAGATGTTGCTAAGCAATAGATAAGTAATATTATTCCATCATTTTCGTTTATCACTCATAGTGATAACTCTGCCCGTTCAAAGTTTGTCCTGACACGGTATCAAGTAATGCATCCCTGTGTTTTTAGTTGCATAGAATGAGATAATCTGACCTTCTGACACCAGATTATGGAAGATTCACCATAATGGAGAGGATTTGTGTGGAAACTCTGCAGGTTTAGTTCGGGTGAAATGTGGGAAAATAGGATCCAGGCATTTTATGGTTATGTTATGATGAAAGGAAAAACCCAGACTCATAACATGGACAATACAATATGCAACAAAGGTTGAACATTCACAGTGTAATCCAAAATCCTCTACAGATACATGACTCAAGTGAACATTGGCGTCTGTGAATAGCCCTTGTGCAAGGTTGTTTACAACAGCTTCTCACACCTAAACAACTTTGAAACATACTTTATTACATACAGATGTGGAACATTTTTATACCATGCAATCTGCAATGTTGTAATAAAACAATATCGTAAAAAGAAATAATCTATGAAATAAATTACTCTTTCATCTGCTCCCCCTTCAGCCATGCTCTCCAGGCTTGCATATGCCTGCAGGCATACAGAATTACAGATGTGTCCTGTTGTACACTAAGTGTGTGCTTATCTGCAGACTCTGGAGTCCAGCAACACAAATATAAATAACCCTCTGCATGTTAGCAAATTGCTTGCAGGGCATTTTTTTTTTTAACAGGAGAAGTTTGGATGACATTTCATTATGAGGAATGAGCAAATTCTCCCAACTGTTATATTGAACAAGAAGCTTCCTGCTGGTGCAAGTAATTGTTCTTATCTTCCTTAAAGCCTCTTTAGACAAATACCAGTGCTTTAAGTGGTATTAGCAAATAGTAAACTAGCAATATGTGCAATGTTTAGTATGGTACCTTGTATTTTTCTTGTACAGAGCTACACAATGCTATTATGTAAACACTGTTGTTATGTCTAGAAGATGTTTACTGTTGAAATCAGCCTTTTGCACAAACGCGTTTTTCACATACTTTGTTAATTGGGAAATAATTAAAGCCAGGCTTCGCTCTGTGCGGCGGGAGCGCTCCACCGGGCAGCTGCGAAGCGGCAGCGCTGTGAAGGCCTCCGGAGAGCGCAGCGGCCGCACGGCCCGCGGTAGCTCCGCGGCACCGCCCCGCCGCCGCCTCGGCAGGAGCAGCGCCCGCGATGTCCGGGCTCCTCCGCGCCCTCCCGGCCGCTCCCAGAGCGCTGAAGAGGGGTTTCCGAGCGCCTGCTTCGCTCGGCCGTCGCCACGCGGTGGGACACGCCTTGAGGACCGCGACCCCTCCCGTCCGCGCGGCTCTCCGCACCCCGCGCAGCTACGTCGGTGTCTGCGCAGCGGAGCGCACCCC
The DNA here is from genome assembly GCA_018881555.1 of Amblyornis subalaris. NCBI lineage: Eukaryota > Metazoa > Chordata > Aves > Passeriformes > Ptilonorhynchidae > Amblyornis > Amblyornis subalaris. The sequence goes on from JACAXG010000114.1 coordinate 2,044,095, forward strand.
TTGTTCCCCCCGAGAGCGGAGCTCGTACAGCGAGTGGCTGCTCCGCCCGGCCCCGCGGGGCCCCCACGCCGCCCCGGCCGGGCGCGCGGCCGGGCAGGCAGGGTAGGCAGAGGAGCCCGTCCGGCAGCCCCGTCGGGGCGACCCGAGCGCCCCGCTGCCCCTTCGCTGCTGCCGGCCGGGACAGCGACTGCGAACGCGCTCGCTCGCCCTGCCGTCCCTCCCCCGCCTGTCACTCACACGCTTTGCATAAACGCTCCCCCCGCCCCCCAGCCCATATACCCCTTCCCCGCTCCGCCGCCGGGGCAGATCTGCGGCTGCCGTGCCAGCAGTAGCAGCAGGCTCTTTTCGCCTTCCTTCCGTCCCTCTTCCCACCTCCCGCCCTCCTTCTGCGACCCGCCTCCCGCCAGCGGCACCAGCTCCGCCCGGCGCTGCGCGGCTCCCGGCACCGCCGCTCGCCCGCCGCGTTTCCGCGGCACCGCCGACCCGGCACCGCCGAGCTCCCTTCCCATGCGCGGCGCTGCGCCGGCCAGGGACCTCCGCGCTCGCCCGGGAGCCGCTGCTGTAAGTTGGTGCCGCCGAGCCCGTGCGGCGCCGGGCGCGGAGGGGAGGCGGGCGGGCAGCGGCGGGGCAGAGCTGGGGGGCACAGCTGCCGCCGCGCTGCCTGCGGTGCTTCTCCGGCTGGAGCCGGGCTGCCTTGCAGCCACAGGCGGAGCCCGGCCCTCCTCCGCCCTGTCCGGAACGCCGGGGACCAGTGGGGACACTGCGCGGCCGGTGGGTAGACATCCGCGGTAGTTGCTGTCTCCGGTATGAGGCTGCCCTCGGAAAGCGTCGGCTCCTGTTACGAAGGCTGCTAGCCTCCCCGGTGGACTTCCGCTCCCTGCCTGGGGCCCTGGGAGGTCCGGAGCATCCCTCAGCAGGCGTGAGGCAGGGCAAGGGAATGAGCGAGCGCCTCGCTGCTCCCTGAGCTGGCCGCGGCGCTGCTCTCCTTGAGCCGGTACAGAAACTTTTGCACGTGGTTATGGCTCTATAAAGGAAACCAGATGCATTTTGGCTTCTCGCGCTGATTTTTATATCAGGCTGGGAAGAAGCCCTTCAAGTTTCTTCTCAGAGGTGGAGTTGTTTAGGCGTTCTGATGGAGTGAAGTGAGGGGAACTTAGAGTTGCGTTTCTTTGTCTGCATGTGCTCAGCTGTAGTGCATTCCTAGTAGGAGCAGCGTGTTCTGCTTTCTATCTCGCTGCAGGTCCTAGGCAGCCTCTGAGTTTGAAGACTTTAGCAGGGTCACGGTTTGGCTCTGCCAAAGTGATAGTATCGGTGCAGATTTAGCAATTGAAAGCGGTGTTAGTTACATCGATGGGATGATTAACAGATTTCCTCTTTCAACTGTTTCACTGATTCTAAAGAAAAACTCAACCACCACCGTGTAATTACACAGTCATATTAAAATGAGCCTGCATCAGGGATGTGTCAGTAATTTGAAAATACTTAATTTTTCATTTGATTTAGGCTGAGACCTGCAGTCTGCAGAACTGCTAAGTAGGACAAGGAGCCTGTTCTTTAGCTATAGTGTTTACTAGTGGGCTGCTGTGACAAGTACCCTGTTGAAGTGTAATTATAAATCAAAGTCTTGGTTCAACCTCTGCTCCTAGATAAAATCTAAATCTGTAATTTACTGACCAGTTCTTGTCTTTTACATACAGACATTATTTCTAAGGAAAAAATGCCTGAAGGAAATTGATTAATATTATTCAAGATGAACATTTGATCACCGATTGTAAATTACTTCTGCTAAAGTATTTGAGGCTTGCATAAATTCCAGCACCAAGCAGAGAAATTGGAGATGTCATTTATACATTTTAATATCCTTCTGAGATTCTGGACTGAGCTAATTGATGGAAACCAAGAAGGGATATTTACAAAAACGCTGCCTTTTAATGAATGATGATAATTGCTTGTAAGGGTGTTTGTTCAACTAGTCCATGTGTGAATTCATCTCAGCACCACAGTGGAGGAAAAAGATATGTATAGATATGTATCTTTGTTCTGTTTGGGGAAATATGTTAGCTTATCTTAAATGAGAATTGGCATATTTTGAATTCCTCTCAATAGATGACATTGCAATGATAAAGGCAATCTTACAGGAACAGTTTAAGACCAGCTTATGTGAAATCTGCTTCTCACTGAGAGACTAAGTCTTCTATTTTAGTGGGGTGAAATGCTAAGTGCCCTATTCAGTAGCTGTTTGAGAGTGGTTCTTATACAAATTTTTTAACTTTTTTTTTTTACCATGGTGTTTGTTACTATGGCTGTGGGTGGGCTTGGGTAACAGACAGTGATCTGTTCCTCCCCTCTGCATATGGTCTGTAGTTCACTAGCCTCCAGTGTATGCATAACTGCAGGGTGGTTTTTTTATGTTTACTGCTATTTTGTTGTGGTTATGGACTCACTCTGAATGATGCTGAACAAGTGGTGCTGATGGGAGTACACAGCCTGGTGAAAGATCTCAATGCCTGCATTTGCAGCCTCTGATGTGAGCTTTACCTGCCCTATTTCTGAACCCTGTGTGCATGATGAAAGAAAGTCTTCAGTATACTCCGCATTCCCCTAATATGTGGGGGGAAAGAAGAGGACCTGTGTTTTCACAGAGATCGTGACATGCCTAGTCTGTGATGTCACACATTCAGTTAATTGGAATGGAGGGTGGGGGGCAATGAGCATATTCAGATCCTGGTTATACTGCTGTCTCTGATCAGTGGGGTGTTTAGCTCCCATCCTGGTCCCTGGTGAGGAACCTTGAAGGAGTAAGTCCTCAGTGTGAGGAAAATGCACCTGTAGAGATCCAGTGAATGCTTTGCATTGCATCATAATAGCATTTAAAATAGTAAAGTGCCTGGGAAAGTTTGAAAAAATTGACAGTAAAATGTTCTATTTGTGTCTTCAGAATGCTTGTATACCAGTATTTCAGGCCATGGCCTTTCTGTAATCGTTCAGTTCCAGTAGGTTTCAACCTGTATATGGTCAGTATCATATTTTTGGCTATAGGTTAAGTGGGTAATTTTAGTCTGAGATTAGTGGTCAAGATCCTTGCCGTCTGGGTAGTTTTTTGCCAGACAATCGAATTGCATTAAAGGTCAATTAATTTTCCTTGTAAAAGAGCTTGTGTTTTGAAGACCTACCAGCTGTCTTAAGTTGTTCCGTTCTTAGTGCATTTAATAGGTTGGTCTAGGGAGCACTGGTAAGATACCTTTCTAAACTTTTGTGTGGTAAAGTGAGATGAATACTCTGCCTTGTAGCTCTGATGTGTAGGACTCCTATCTGTCTTGGAGGACTTTGGGTTGAGCACTGTGTATTGGGCTGTGTTGCTTATTCTCTTCAATCCAAATTAAATTTCATCAGGCAAGTTGTGTTTCAGATTAAAGGAAATGGGCTGTAGTAGTTTTACAGTAAGGTGTCTCTTTATTCCTTACTTTCAGTTGGGTTTAAGAGCTTTTTTGCTGTAACTGGAGGGCAAGGTGTATCGCAGACTTGCTGTTCTGTATGGCAAATCAACTACATTAGCACAGACGAGTGAGGAGGATGGTACTGGCTGTGCTGCAGTTAATCTGCAGGTGTTACATGTTCTGTATACACAGATTGCTTATTCTGAAATGGAGTCTGCTGTCCAAATTAAACATGTGGTTTTGATTTTGTTGATGTTTCTGGTCATATGAATCTAGAAAAATACATGTATTAAAAATTGCTTTTTTTGAGGCTTGTAAAGCTCTTGTGTTATCTTGAAGCATGAAATGTGGAAATGTAATTCTACAGTTCTGTACTGCTTAAAGATGCTCAAGTGCATGAAAATGTCTGTATGAGAGCAAAGTATATTCACATTAAAAACCTTCGCAAGTGGCCCCGGGTCATGCTCTGACTTAGGGCATTACATGCTTTCCAGGTACACCTTTTGCCCAGTTCTTTATTTGAAAGTGCAGTGAAAAGGAATCTGGACATGCAAATATCACAGTAATTAGTCAAGTTTGGTTCTTGTCTTCCTCTGAGTTTTCTCTGCAGTTTGGAGAGAGAGGAGTGAGATTATTACAGTAGCGGTCACAGCCACAGCTTCATCTCCTACTATTTGCACTGTGGCTTTTTGACCATTAGCTTTATGTGGCTGCCAATATTCCTTCCTTTCCCTATACTCCATACTATTTTGGCTTGGCTCTTCATTAAATCTGGAAACTTACTGCTATAATTACGCATAGACTTGCATATCATGGCAGGTAACAGTAACATTGACCTCTAAACAGGAAGTGAACAGTGTTTGGTTTGTTAGGAATAGGGCAGGATGAGCTATGTCTTCTGTTTTATGCCTCTTCCCAAACCTCAGAATGAACTAATGGCTTAAGCTCTGAGGACCTGACTCTCCAGGTGGCTTTAGAGGCAGTCTCAGTGACTTCAGCTGGTAGTCAAAACATGTTTTTCTGCTGACTCCACCTGTGTATATGCTGTATCACTACAGCAGACACCCACTGAATTCTATGGAATACAGGTGGAATCTGTAGAATTTACTAGTCATATTTTTTTTACGGTTACACAAGTCTAAATGTATCATTGATACTAGGGTTTTGTTTCAAAGTTTGGGTTTTTTTCATTCTGTGCTGTTGCATATGGAATCACTATACCAAAGGGAAGCTTCCTAATGGGATTAGTAGGTTTTTGTTCCCTGTGCAGCTTTTGACATTCCTTAGGTATTCTGTCTGGTAGCTCTTCCTGCTATGATTCAGTACAGGAGAATGTTTCAAGCGTGTGCATGTGTATGTATGTAATGAATCAGCTGGTCTAGGCCGGGGAAGGGTGAGAAAATCAGTCCTGGTTCCTTTTCTTTCTCCAACTTACTTGCTTACTGTATTGCTATGAAAGTTGGAGATCAGGTTTCCCAAGATAAACCTGCTCTTGGGCAACAAATTTAGACTATGTCCTTTATGAATCTCAGCTTACAAAAAAATAAACACATGCCAAAGGCAGATGTAATTCTCTGTTCACTCAGCTATAAATTAAGGCTTTTTCTCCCCCATCCTATGGTGACTAAAAGACACACTTTTTGATATTTAACAATAAAAATGATTTTGACTTTTATTTATATTATTAATTTTTTCTTTGTTTGTAGGTGTGAAAGAGAATGTCGGTCAGTATGCATGAAAATCGCAAGTCTAGGGCCAGTACTGGCTCCATAAACATCTACTTGTTCCACAAGTCGTCTTATGCTGATAGTGTCCTTACTCACTTGAACCTTCTGCGCCAACAGCGTCTGTTCACAGATGTACTGCTCCATGCTGGAAACAGGTCATTCCCCTGCCACAGAGCAGTTCTAGCTGCTTGTAGCCGCTATTTTGAAGCAATGTTCAGTGGAGGACTGAAAGAGAGCCAGGACAGTGAAGTCAACTTTCACAATTCGATTCACCCAGAAGTCCTGGAGCTTCTTCTGGACTATGCATATTCCTCCAGAGTTATCATCAATGAGGAAAATGCAGAGTCCCTGCTCGAGGCGGGTGACATGCTGGAGTTTCAGGACATTCGAGATGCTTGTGCAGAATTTCTGGAGAAAAACCTGCATCCCACCAACTGTCTTGGTATGCTGCTGCTGTCGGATGCTCATCAGTGTACCAAGCTGTATGAACTCTCTTGGAGGATGTGCCTTAGCAACTTCCAGAGTATCAGTAAAAGCGAAGACTTCCTCCAACTGCCAAAAGACATGGTAGTGCAGCTTCTTTCCAGTGAAGAATTAGAAACTGAAGATGAAAGGCTGGTATATGAATCAGCTATCAACTGGGTCAACTATGACCTGAGTAAGCGTCACTGTTACCTGCCAGAGCTCCTGCAGACAGTGAGACTGGCCCTCCTGCCAGCCATATACCTTATGGAGAATGTGGCCATGGAAGAACTTATCACCAAGCAAAGGAAAAGCAAGGAGATTGTAGAAGAGTCAATAAGATGCAAATTGAAAATCTTACAGAATGATGGAGTGGTCACCAGCTTGTGTGCCAGACCCCGAAAAACTGGCCATTCACTTTTTCTTTTGGGTGGCCAAACCTTTATGTGTGACAAGCTGTACTTAGTGGATCAAAAGGCAAAGGAGATAATCCCAAAGGCTGACATTCCAAGTCCACGGAAAGAGTTCAGTGCTTGTGCCATAGGCTGCAAAGTGTATATCACTGGGGGACGAGGATCAGAAAATGGAGTCTCCAAAGACGTGTGGGTGTATGACACCCTTCATGAGGAGTGGTCGAAGGCTGCTCCCATGCTGGTAGCTAGGTTTGGGCATGGCTCTGCTGAGCTTAAGCACTGTTTGTATGTAGTAGGAGGACACACTGCAGCAACTGGTTGCCTTCCAGCTTCCCCTTCAGTATCCTTAAAGCAAGTAGAACAGTATGACCCCGTGACCAACAAATGGACCATGGTTGCCCCGCTGCGGGAGGGAGTAAGCAATGCAGCTGTAGTCAGCGCAAAGCTGAAGCTGTTTGCTTTTGGCGGTACCAGCGTCAGCCATGACAAACTGCCCAAAGTTCAGTGCTACGATCAGTGTGAAAACAGATGGACAGTACCGGCCACCTGCCCCCAGCCCTGGCGCTACACGGCTGCAGCTGTTCTGGGAAACCAGATTTTTATTATGGGTGGAGATACCGAATTCTCCGCATGCTCCGCTTACAAATTCAACAGTGAGGCATACCAGTGGACTAAGGTGGGAGATGTGACAGCAAAGCGAATGAGCTGCCATGCAGTGGCATCTGGAAACAAATTGTATGTGGTCGGAGGCTACTTTGGCATTCAGAGGTGCAAAACATTGGACTGCTACGATCCCACATTAGATGTATGGAACAGCATAACAACTGTGCCCTATTCGTTAATTCCGACGGCATTTGTCAGCACATGGAAGCACCTCCCCTCCTAATACGATGGTAATTACAAGTTATCAGGTAAGAAATAACACCTTTGAATTTCACTGTAATAATGCTTTTCACAAAACTTTTCAGCAGCAGCTTTGAGGAGGGATGAGTATGTTCGGCCCAGTTTTACAGCTGGAGCACCTGAGACATGTACGTTCACAGGCTGTTGTAAGCCAGGCACCATGTCTGTGAGAAAGCTGGATGCTGGAAGTAGTTTGCCACAATCTTGCACCCACTTAGTTTACAAGGCCTTTTCCTGTATGATTTAGATGTAAAGAACTGAGCAAAAATCACATTTTCAACTTATGGGGAAATGCAGATAATCTTTTGGAAATTGACTCTTGCTCTGCTTTTAAGTACTAAACACATGCTAAACAAAGGTTCAGTGCCATTTTCCTGATGACGGAGACTAGGTCACTCCACATCCAGTAACAGTACTCAAAAAGATACAGTAAATTCTGATCTAAAGCCTGGTAGTGAATTCACTTGAATTTCCAGGTAGACAGCCTTTAGGGAATATTGCTGTCTTATGAGAGATGTTTTACAGGGAGTTTAGGCCTAATTTTCAATCTCACCCAGATGGCATGGTTGCATCTGTGTGGACTAAGGTTGCATTTTCTCCATTGTTAGACTTTAAAATACGGATTTTTCAAAATACTTATGGTTATTTATGTTGAAGTAGATGTAGTGTAAGGAAGATGTATAATTAATATTGCTGCCTGAAATAATTACTAGTGTATAGCACACACTGTTCCAAAACAATGTAATTATACATAATGGGCTAAGCTCTTACCAGATGCAACTTCAGCATTGTATCTTCTCACGAGCAAGTCTGAATTTGGTCTTGCTTGGTTGGTTGTTGTGCACTTCTTATTTTTAGGAGGAGGGGAGAAGATTTTCACTATTAATCTGTGTATTTTGCAACAAACCTGTCAGACTCCCATTTGTGTTGTGTTTATTTTATTCCCCACCCTTCCCTTGTGGCTACAGTACAAAATCAGTTACTGCCGGCCAAGTAAATATAGTGATGTGCTTGATCCTAAATAATCAATGCCTTGTGAATGGTGGTCTCTTTTTGGATTTGAACAGTGTATATTGTACCCATGAAGGCGGCAGGTTATAAGAAAAAGGCAAATAAATACAGTTGCAGTAATTAAACAAGCTATGCAGGTGCCTCTGGGTCACGTAAAAGTTCAGACTGACAGAGGTTCTCCAGAAAATAGGAAGAACAACTTGTATATAAACACTTTTCTAAGTTCTTCTGTTTGGGACAGATCATTTGGGAGGTTTTTTTGGTATTTTTTGCAGCAGTAGGCATTTGCCTGACTGCTGCAGTAAACACAAAACCCAAAGGTCTTTGAAGCAATGTAGATAGTGTAGACTCTTGTAGTTGCCTTTCAGTTGACTGGGAGCTTTGATTGAGTAAAGAATACGAGGTTGGGACCATGCAAAGCAGCAGCTCAGCTTGGAAATCTAGTGTGAAATCAGGCTGTGTTGTGCCATCAGCTGCCCTTGTCTCAGGTGATTGTTTGCCTTGAAAACACTACACTCTCTTTTCTCTTCTCCTCTCCTTGCTTTGTTTTTCCCAGACTTCTCTTGGGAAAGCAGAGCAAACCCTAGAGACTTACCAGGTCCTGGGTATGGGCAGTAAATGCCCCCCAACAGCAAGTGGAAGCCCTGATTTCTGTGTGGCAGATGCCTCCCTAGCTGGGAACCCCATCTTGATATCTTCAGTTAATTTGTATTATTACTGACTTTATGTGGTTCTCAGTGTTATCAGAACAGCAGTATTGAATGCCCAGACCCAGGTCTGTGCCAAGAAAAATATTGACTTATTCTTCCAAGTCTGAGTTAATTGTTCTGAAGTTTATAGTACATGAGGGAGTGTTTTGTTTTGAAAAGGAGTTCTCAGAATATAACGGTGCAAAAAGCTTTCCTTTACTCTGCAGTATCTTGTTTAAAGCCATTATTTTAGCTTCACTAACACACAAGATAACTGGTTTAACTAGCACATAAGATAACTGTCTGAATGTAGCCATAGACTGAAATCTCTCCAATGCTGTGTGCTCATCCAGCAAGTAGGTTGTTTTTTTTCCTACTGACTCCTGCTGCTTTGTCAGTGGGTGGGAGGGACAAAAAGGAAATTACTTCTGATTACTCTGTTTTCATGGTTCTGTGTGGCCCCAATATGACGGCTTTTAGGAAGACTTCTGTCTGCTTAGTCTTGTTCCTCAAACTTGGGAGTTTTGAGTAGGGTTTTTGCCCTCTTTTGGAATTGTTTATAATTTTTTTAAAGTTCATCCCATGACAAGGAAAGCCCTTTTGACATTAGTGTTGATAGTCCGTTTTGATGGGAAGAATGTCAAGCTATGCTGAAGAATGTCTGGAAAAGACTAATCAACACTAAGAGTGGACACGTTTTTTAGACATTAAAAAAATAGCCCACACTAGCAAAAACGCTTGATGCTCTGGACTGTTATGTAGGCTGGGTTACTTCCTGTGAATGTTCTCTGTTGTTCTTAGACATCACAGCCTGAGAGAGATGTGGTGTGTTCAAAGGATCTGTGAGTGCACTGGAGCTCATTTGCATTGTAATGAAGTAGGATTTGCCTTCTAAAATTCTAGCAGTGCTGTCAGAAATTGCTGTGATGAACTGACGATGGTTTGGAAGCTGGCATTTTGATACAGCTTCTCAGTGTAAAGCAAAGCACAATCTCAGCATCCAAAGGCTGAATTTCCCATTGAATAATGAATTTTGTAAAGGACTCTAGGATGGATTTATTGATGCATGGTACATTGCTGTGTGAAAAGAAATGAGACAGAATTCTGCTCTAATGAATAGTAGATGTATTTTAAGTAAGGGAATTGTATGGCACTTTCTCTATTGTGAGCAAATTCAATTCAGAATTTGTTAAGGTGAACAGAGGTATTGGGCAAGATACTTTCACCTTCCCTTCTGCTTTGCTCCAACCAGGTTTGTTTTGGCTGAGGGATAGAAAAAACTCTGCATTAAGTGTTCATGTGGATTTTTGTGGAAGAGAAGTTACAAAAGGTTATGTTTGCCTAAAACAAATCCACAAACTTATAAGATTTTGGGGGAACATAAAAATGTTGAAGTATGCAGGATACAGAGCCCATCACGTTGAACTGTATTGGGCCAGTTTGATTTAGGGTTCAAGTGTCTGAATTTATATCCAAAAAATTAATCAGCCTTTCTGCAGTCAATAGGATGGTTTGCAGAATAAGGTTAGTAGAATAATAAAGTCAGAATCTGACCCTGAATGATTATGTTCTTGACTGGTTTATATATCAGTAGTTGGGTATTGCACAAGAACCTTGAGTTTGGGGGCGGGCAGGGAAGCCCATGAACTGGATTGTATCCTAAGCCTAGCTTTTATATTTTCTTTGACATCTAACAAAAACCTTATGGTAGGTTGTTGCAGTAAAACCTTTTAAGTCATTTCTTTCTCCTTTCCTTCCACCTCTTCCCATGCTTTTAGTTTACTCCTGTATTTGGAGAAGAGAATTGGAACCTCAGATCTGGAGAAGTGGTTTTAATGAAGAAAAATCATTTGGCATCTCTTGCATTTGAAGAAAATCATCTGCACCTTGTAAACTATCCAACCTAGACATGAAGGAATGGGAGAAGAAACCCCTGTCTTCAGTGCTTCAACATACGGTTTAAATATGAATGGACAAACCTGTGATCTGGTCCTTGTGCTAGTAATTGTGGATTAATGCCAATATTAATCAGTCCTTCAAAGATGAAAAAACAAGAGACAGAACTTCTCTGAGCTGTGCACCATACAGCACTCAATTTCCATGGAACCCACTGTTTTTATGTGAAATTTGAAATGGTTGTCACCTCTGTTTGTGGTGGTTTGAAGTGCCAGCGCCAGCTGCAGGGGAAGCAGGCCAGGTCTGAAACAGCAAGATGCTGCTGTGAATGAAGATACAGCAGTATTGCTGCTGAACTCTGCTGACTGGAGTGTGCTTGCCTGTGGGCAGTGCCTACAGCATCTGTTACACCCCGTGTTCCGTTGTCCCGTGTGCAGTAAGTGACCTTTTGCTTCGTGAGGAACAGTCCGGTGGTGAAATGTTTTTGCAACAGTGGGGAACAAACATTATATCTCCCAAATACTCCTTGTTCCTGTTCCTTCTTGTATTTATAATTCAAACTGTCCCATTCCTATTATGTTACTTGTTGTAGATATAGTTATTTATTCTTCAGTGCTTGCATGCTGAAACAATGCCTGCAATTGTCTTCATGTTGCAAGGGCTTGTGTGAATTGTATGTTTTGCACATATTGTGATTGCTGACTTGCTCTGCTGCACAAAGAAAGAAAACTATTGGGTAACAGTTGGGAGTGGGAGGGAGGAGTGGCTTCCCAGTCGGAAATGGAAGGATTACAAGACAGGATTTTAAATTACACATGTACTAAAGGAAGAAGCCATGGAGGTCGCTTTCTCAGGCCACCAGCTCCCCAGGTTGCATGTGATGTGTCTTCTGGATGGTGTTCTTGCAACATTTCATTTGTTGGTCATGCCTTTCAATTTCTAATCTGGAAAGAGCCAAAGTCTCTTGCAACACTCTCTTTGTGCAGCTTCCTGATTGCAACGCAAATACTGTGGAAGAGCTTCTGGATACCAAGCCCAGATGAAGTCATTGTCCAAACTTATTTATTTATTTATTGGGTTGGAGGAGGGTTACCTACAATATAGCCACATTGTCCTGAAGGAGTGGAGAATGGTGATTCAAGAATAAAAACAAAAAAACCTCAACATAGGTTAATGATAAAGTCTTAAAAAAAAAAGAGCAGCAATTTTGCACTGACTGGATTGCCTCATCCATCTGGATTTCAGGTGATCATCTGAGTGGCCAGATGTCAAAGACCCAAGTGCTCTAGAAAAATTCTTGTGGGGATAGAAAATGAATTTCAAACCTCTTAATCTTAAAAAAGAGGAAAAAAAGCCCTCAAACTCTGCGGCTTTTTATTTTCCTTATACAGGTTCGTCTTTAATCATTTTGTTGCTCAGAAGCCTCAGATACTCCTGAGAAACCAAACTTTGATTTTTAAATAAAATTGTTTCTTATTATTCTGATCTTTGGACAGAGATGAAGCTACTCTTTTTCTTCGGAATTTCAGAAGCTTGTGTTTCACAGGTTCTTTCTTTGCCAGATCCTGTCACGAAGCTTGTACTGTATTGTGCTTTTTTGTTAAATGTTTCTGGAGCCCAACTTAACTGACACATTCAGTAACATGGTTGGTGTGTGTGCTGTGGTGTAAGTAAACAGCTGCATGCATGCATGCAAAACAAAAATAGTCACATTGGTGATGCTTGCCTTTCTCTGTGTGACAGTGATGTAGCTGTATTTGTGAAAACTTTGTCATCTGTTTACATTGGTCACTGGAAGTTTCTCTGCGCTGCCTTACATTTGATTTGTTGTTTGGAGCAGACTCTTTACATTTCAGAAATAAAGTATTTGGAGTTCTGTGAATACTGAGAGAACTTTGATTAATCAGCAAAGTCATTTGTAGTTTTTAAAAGGGTGAGTTCCAGCTAGATGTGATAAAATTATAGTTCCACTGATTAACCTGAATCCTTGAAGTGATAGATTAAAAATATTTAAACCCACAGCTTCTCTACCCATGCCCCCCCTTAGATGGCCTTTAAGCGATAGGAAAACAGATAGGGTAGGTCTCCTTTCTATATCCCTGTACTTGCACAGATTGCCATGTTGAAGCAAACAGCCTTGAATTTTTGTTGCCTTTCATCTTGTGGATCACTCTCAGGAGTGTGAAGGGGGCCATAAAGTCAGACTTCCTGTGTTTTGCATGGCCTCTCCCCAGGCGCTAGCAATTACATAAGGTACGAGGAAGTAAAGAACTGGGTCCCCAAGGGCCCCCATGTTTTAATAAGGACATGTAGCTTTGAGACCTGTATTCTCTGTCAAGCTGATCAGAGTCCAGAGGTGAAGCTGCCCTACATCTAACTATTGAGGCTATGAAATCTGTTTTGTAGTGCCATGCAGCTTCTCAAAGTGGGATGAATTTTCTGCAGCTGTTTCCAAAGTTGTGGTCTGCTTTCAAGTCCTCAATTAATTCCTGTGTGTAGGCTGAAGGAAGCTGAAGTCAGGGTGGGCCTCTGGCTCTGCAGGGAATATACTAGGCTCTTGCTGTTTTAAATTGTTGTGGGAATCCTGGCTAACTACTTGACCATTCCAGTCCTGCAAAACACCCCACACTTTGAAGCAAATGCAGTTCACAGCGGAGTGCACACAAAAACCCTGGCATAAGACAGGAAGGTTCCTCTTATTTTGCAGGCTGGTTGCTGTAGAAACATGTAACAAAGGACAGCCTTCCTCTTCTGGTATAATTGTGCAGCCCCTTTTCTATATGTCTGACACCTGTCTGAATAAGAGTGATTAGAACAGAATAGTGTTCCCATTCCTGGCTATTGAAGATGTTCATGTGCTAAAAGAAAACTGTGGAAATGAAGAAGTAAAATTGTCTATGTTGTTTGCTAGTACATCTTAAGATTTTGTAAAACTGACATTTTTTCACAATATGAAACTGAAGGTCAATAAATTATTAGATATTTCCTCTCCATGGAATGTTTATTTGAAGTGTTGTCTCTTCCTCCCCTCTTTTCTCACCCCTAAATGCTTTGAATCCCTTATAATGTCCTTTTTATGTCCTCTTAAGCACATCAGCAACATGCAATTAAGTGCTTTGGTTTAAGCTGCTGCTTCAGTTGCGCTTTCCTTCCCTTTGTTCTGTTCTGCTGCTGTTACTATGATCTCTATCAAAGTTCAGCAGTTAAAACTCAGAGAGCCTCAAAACATTTAAGAACAGGAAATGCAAGTTTGTTGGTGCTTGCAGTACAGTTTAGTTAGTGCCTGATACTACTTGGAAGTGGAATTAGGCATCTTGAATCCTTTCTAATTATTCTCAAGTCAGAAAGTGCTGGCTGTGTATAAAATATTCCAGTTGTTTTATATACTGTACATGTATGGTCAAACTCTTTGGACTTTTCATCTTACTTATATTTTTATGTGTATAAAGGGTGGTGGGGTTTTTCTTAGTTATGGGGTGATTTTTTTGGTTTAGTTTTTTATTTGTTGGTTTGTTTAAATACTACTTTAATACTACTGATTTTCTACATTGGCTTAGCACCTGTCTGGCCTGAAGGTGTTGCTGAACAATGTCCAGGTATAAAATAGCAAGTTTTCTGACATCTTCTAGTCTGCCTCTATTAGAACTTCTGCAGCTGCCCTGTGGAAAGTCACACATCTCTTCGTGGTCTTTCTTTGCCCAAAAAAGTTGGGGCCATAGTATTAAGTGACTTTCTGGCTTTGGCACTGCTTAGGTAGCCTGTGTTTGAGATGTTTGCCATCAGTTTTGGCTGGGGGCACAGGATACTTAGACAATCTTTAAATATGAAGGATACTGGAAGAAATCAGCCTTTCCACAGAACAAGGTAAGGTTAAATCAGTTTCAGTGCTTATTGCAAGCTCTTTGCTGGACAGTAACCGGAGTTGTTTTTTTTTAATTTAGATTTCACCAGGGCCTGGGATGCTTATAGCAGCACTGGGCATGAACAAACTGCTGTAGAGTGACTCACTGGTGTTGCTCTGGGGCACCGGGTTACTTATTCTGTCTGGTCGTGGATTCAAACTCCTTTGCTTGGAAATTTTGTCGCATTGGAGGTCTGATATTTATGGTGAGAATGTAAAAAAAAAAATTACATTTAGTTTTAAAACAACTGATAATCTGAAAAAGACATCTGCAAGACAATTGTTTTATTCATGGTAAGTATGAAAACTAAATCCCTTGATTGACTAGAAAGGAATCAGCTCATTAGCATTGAGTATGGCTTTGTCAGGCATACTGGGGTGATCGTCCCTGACCTGGGAAAGTCTCAAAGGCTCTGTTTATACTAGTAAATTGAATATGCCTGGGGATGGTCTGGTGTGGAGGCCAGCTGGCATGAAACAGCCCTGAGCTCTTTGAGCAGCCCCTTATCCTGGCAAGACATGGTGGCTGCATGCAGGTGGCTTGGGCTGGCTGCTGGAGTGCTCTAGTTCCTGAACCCTGCACAGGAACACTCCAGAGGAGTGCAAGTTTGCGTGGGCCAAAACCGTGCTGGGGCTGCTCAAATGATTGAGCAGAACTGACAGTCTGTTCTGTGCCTGGGAACACTCCTGAGTGTCTAATATATTGCCATTGTCCCAGCCAGGACATATGAGTAACATGATGTTTAGATCTTTGATAACTGGGTGGGTGTTTTCTGACCCAACATCAGTGACCTAAATGCTGTTGAAGATAAAGGAAGGAATGCTGTCTCTGAGTGACATGGACCTTGGGAAGTGGGAAAGACGGGCCCTGAAGAAGTGGAGTCATCCTGCTTCTTCAGATGCAATGACACAAAGCTTTGGAAGTGCAGAGAGAGGAGGGCAGGAGTGTCCACATGTAGGTGACGAATGTTTGATGCACCTGAAGCCCTCCTGATGGCAGTGCCTTGTGGGCTTTGCAGCAGCTGCATGGTGTCTCCTAGTTTCAAAAAAAAAAAGAAATGGAGCAGAGCTCTGTCAGAGACACAGCACAGGTGTGCACATGGGAACACATGCGTGTGCCCCATAACCCTGGCTGGCAAACACCAAACGAGACAAGTCACTTTTGTTATAAAAGATCGCTAGTCACCAGTTTCACCCAGCATGGCCTCATTTTTGGCTCTTACACTCCTTACACCTGCATCATTTACTCCCCTCCACAGTGTGAAAGGCTGTGATCTGAAATGGTAATCTGGTCTGTCACTTGAGTGTGTGTATGCACATAAACCATACAGAAACATAAATATAATAGGAAAGTTACATGTTTATTAAAAATTTTACATTTATGTGACATGAAGCCAAGTACAAGCTCCCTCAGTGTAACATACACACTACATAGCAGGACCATCTGTTCTGTATGTGTCTTTAATAATGGTCTGGAATTTTAAAGTGTCACTATTGGTTAGAAACTGTACATTTAAATATGAGAATTACCCTTAAAAAATGGTACATAAGGCGTGACTGTGAATTAAAATGAGTGGTTAAGTAAATTACAAATCTCTTTCATGATCATGTTTAGGCAGTGCTTCTGCGCTGACAATGCTCTGACAGTCTCAAGAAACCAAACTAGACTAAGTGTCCTTTTTGTGTGTGTGTGTCTAGTTACCCTAGAAACCATAATCTTTATCTCTGAAGCAATGGGGAGCTATGGAGGAGGCAAAGCCACGGGAGTTTCTTCCAAGACCCCTCCTAATCCTTCTCTTATGTTATCAGACATTCAATAAATTACTTAGCACTTGGTATTAGATGAAGTTCATTAAATATTTTGTAATCACTCTGGAATTTGTGGGTCATAGTCCATGCTCTGATTTGGAGGTAAAGTTTATGGTTGACTGTGTTACTTAATTGCAATTATGTATTTATATGAGCCAGTCACAAATACAAACTAAGATTTTACAAACCTGGAGCTCTTTCCAGGAGATTTCAACATACCTCATCACATTTCATCCCAACAACAGGTTCATTAGGGAGCAAAAACGTTTGGTCTCAGCCTCAGACTGAGAAGCTGGGGCATGGGGGATTTGTTGAAGGGTGCAACAGGAGTAGTAGCAGAACCTCCTCAGGTCTCCCAGCACCTTCTCCTGGAGGCACTGGGTGCACTGCACCAATCAACAAGATGTCAGGCTGCTTTTTGAGACTGGTGGTGAAAACTCGTCGTCTCATTCATGTTGTTAATTGGCTTGAGAAGGGTTGAACTATTTAAAGAGATGTTGTCTCCCAAGACTAGGAGAACTAGGTCTAAAATAAATAGGAAGGACTTGCCATAAGATAAACACAAGCAACCTGGCCTTTTACATAGCAGTGCAGAACAATAATTCTTTCAGGCAGATGGTTACTCTTTACCTAAAGAGCGCTGATAGGAAGCAGACAGGTTTAGGGAACTGCTGGTAGCAGAGTATTTACACAGACTTAAAATGTTATCCTCCTTGGCATCCCTCCCAGTATGGAGAGGTACTGAGCAAAAGAAAGATGCAGATTGGACCTTTTATCTTAGAGGCAATAGGCTTTCATTTTCATTCCAAGAATAGAAACATCTTGTCTTAAAACACTTGGAAAGAGTGTTTTAAAGCCTGGGCATCCCTATAAAGGGACTCAGGCAATGTGGATCCCCCTAGACTGAATGGCTGGCTGGAGTGGCCTGGTTGAGGGTTTGGGAAGCAGCTGTGTGAGAGATCAGTGGGTTAGTGTAAATGTTCCTGGGTACACAGGATAGTGATCCATCTTTCATTTTCATGTGAATGTATCCTTTACTTTCCCTCACCCCATCTTTGCTCTTCTTGTCCTCACAGACCTATTGCCCCAGCCCTTTTAGTTAGACAGGGAGCAGTGAATCTTGCAGAATTAGGAGGAAGGGAGTTGAAAAACTTTTGAAGGCATTTGCTTACATATTATCACTGAATATGGTCCAGGAGCTATATACTATGGCCTGATAAATCTGCCTTTGTCCTGCTCTGCCTATATGGCTGAGCCACACAGCTTGTAGCTATTAGCTGTTTGCAGCCCTTTGTGGCACAGACCTCTTTTTAGCTGTTTCTGATTAACTTGTCAAAAACCCTGAAAATACTCGTGTCATAAGGTAAGACCTGATGTGATGTGTTAGCCAGGGCTTTGTTGGCAATAAAAGGGTTAGTCATCAGTGCTGATGTATGTCCTCTGTATGTGCTCTTCTAGCTGAAGCATGCCTTTCATCTTTGATGCTGGAAATGGGGTTCTGGAATAGTTGGGTGGATTCAGATGCTGTCACAAGGGACTGCCTCACCCTACTCATGGGTGTCCAAACACCTTCCTGGTTACCGAGGGTGTTTTATGTCTGGATTTGCTACTTTGCATTTTCAGCAAAATGGTTCGAGTTGGTAAAAGCAATTCCCTCTCCCCTACCTCCCACCCAGGTGAAAATACCACCCCTTTGGTCACAGAGTAGGGAAGTCTGTCTTTCCTTACCTGGTGTTTTTCGTAGATTTATTTGCCAGTCTTCTTGTGATGGACATTCAATTTACTTAATTTTCTATACAAAAACGGAAATTTTTTTTTCAAAGTGTGACTTAACAGTGGCTGGGAATCCCACCTGCTTGTGTCCTCCTGGCCACAGCATTGCAGTGAGCTGGGCACTGGGGGATAAAGGGACATCTGCTTGGATTAAAAGCACCTGCTTGTGGGAGATGCCCTGGTTCTGCACAGGGATGGAGGTGTTGATAGGGAGATTGGCACCTGGAGAAACATAGGAACTTTTTTCCAGCTGGAGCAGGCCTAATACATAGCCTCCAGGATGCTGAAGGAAGAGTTTCCTAGGAGCCCAGAAAAGGTTTTTGTGGGGCTTCAGTGCTTACAGTTGCTGAACTTGGGCAAGGCTGCAGGAAAAAAAAAATTTTTCTGTCATGCACTCTTCCTCCAAGAAAACATGGTATTTGTGGCCAAGCAACTCTACTTTGTTAACCTCACATAGTGCATTCGGGTTTCTACTTAGAAGTTATTTTGTCTGAAAAATAAGTATCTACAGTAAAATAAATAGATATCTACAGTAAAATATGAACTTATTGATCAAAAGCCTGTGGACATCTATGGTCCATCCTACTGTCAGGAAAGGCTAGGGCACACTCACCTCAAGCCTCATGCAGGGTTGTGTTGAGCTGCTGCTTGGTGTTTCTTGCCTGAGACCACAGGCAATAAATGGGGAAAAATGACCTTGCTGTAATTGCTGGCCCAGGTGGACAGACAGCTCAGAGCTGTTTGCAGCCCCAGGAACTGGGGAGGTGGCCCTGGATCCTGACTCTACACTGAGGCTTAACTTCAGATAATTACAAGTGCAGCTGCCAAGAAGCTAAGGCACATCTTCTCACTATTTGCAGCTACTTTGCTCCTTAGAAGAACAAGTAATTCCTTTCTCCTGCTTTAGTTTATTTCAAAGTTACAAGCAGGAAAATAATATTTGTGGTGAAAAAACCTCGAAAGCATTAAAAACTGTGGTATGAGTTTTATAAATTCAGAGGCAAGCTAGCTGGCTGTACAGTCAAGCCCCATAAGAAGAATATTTAAATAAAAAGGTATAACAGTAATTTTTAAGTTTGTTGGAATGGCAAACAATGGATTCATTTTGATCTCTAAAATAGACAGAAATTTTTTTTTCTCCCATGTTTGTTGAGCTAATCTGGTTAAAAGCTGGCCTATAAAATGCCATAGCTTTCCCCCTGTCGTCTCAGATTCAGCCTTTACCCTGCAAGCATGTCTGTGTGTGCTTAGCTTCACACAGCCTGAGTACTCCTTTTGAGTTCAGTGGATTAATTCAGAGACCACAATGGTAGCATGCATCACTTGCAGGATTGAGGCACACGCTAACAGGAAACGATTTCATGATGGAGCACTACACAGTACTGAAATAAAGTGTAGAGGAGAGGCCAAACTGTGTAATTTTTTACTGAGGCCATCAAAAAGATTGGCCCATCAACAAACAGGGTTTACTTTCTCTTGAGGATGCTTGAACAACACAATAGGCGGAAATCAGCTATGATGGCTTGGAAAATCCTATTACTACACATATAAACAGTACAATTTTGATGGTTTTAGATTGTCACTCAGAATTTGTTTAGCATTCTTTTCTCATTATGCTGTATTAGTTTCTCTAATATGCTTTATTAGTTTCATAAAATGCAGAAACATAAGTGTTCAGTGAATTTTCCCCTGTCTAGACGGTGATGTGTGTGTTTAAAAAAATGTATAAAATACTTTCCAGCAGTTTGCCAAGAACTGTTTTGGCAGAGAGCAAAATGATGTTTCTTTTTTCTTCTCTGAATAAATAGGAAGAGACAAGCTACTTAGTATTCTTGACAGCCCAGTCTGAGAGTTCACAATATTTGTGAAGAATTAGATGCAAAAATCTTAAGTTTATTTCTTTCTGTTCTTATGACAATGAGAACTAGTGATCCACCCATTTTTTGCTGCTGTTGGACACCAGCATCACCTCTGATGGAGACCTGCTCAGTGAATGTGCTGTTAGCTGAGCCTATCTTGGAATCAGATGCTTGGACTAGGGCTACAGTCACTCTGGGGCAGACAGTTGTTGCTCTAGCTCAGCATCCTGCATGGATTAATCACCTCATAAATGCATCAGAGCAGTTGCAAGAAACCCTGCAGCAGGCACCTGTGACATAATTAACCCGCTTGAAGAGTTTCTCTTTGCTTTCCTGGATTTGAGAGAGTTTCCTTGAACTCACTGAGACTGAGTACTGCCTCTCCTGGAGCACTCTGTGACCAGTCCCACAGTTACAAATTATATCTGCCAGCAGCCAGGGCTCAGGGAAATGCTCTTCGTCCACCTCATTTTTCACCTGAGCCTGCAGCAAGGCACAGAAGATGTCGACCCATGATCTGCATGTGTGCAGGACCTGGAAAACAGTGCACATAATAATTTTGTCATTTTGTTGGTAAGAAGAGCTGAAAATGAGTGCCTATCCAGCATGTTAAAGCATCACACAATCACCATATACCAAGAGGGCTGAGACTGGAAGAGGCCTCTGGAAATGGTGCAGTTCAACCTCCTCCCCAGCTTCCAGGTGGGTCAATCACAGCAGGTTGCTCAGGGCCCTGTCTGGTCAGGTTTGTATATCTCCAAGAATGGAGATCTACAACCTTTCTGGGCAATGAGTGTTTTACCACCCTCACAGTAAAATATTTTTCTTATGTATAAATGGAATTTGTTATATTTCAATTTGTGCCCATTGCCTCTCGTGCTGTCACTGGGCCCCACTCTGGAATCTGGATGTGTCTCCATCCTCTCCCATCAGGTCATGAATCTCTTCAATTTAGCTGTATTTTAAAAATAAACATATGTTTCTCTTTTTAAAATTACCTGCTGAAATGGCATAACAGTAAAAAGGATGTTTTAGTTTGCAATGAATGCCTACAGTTTACATAAGCTACTAGAGACTACCTCTGACCCACATAACCAAGATTTGGTACTAAATTAAGAACGATGTATTATCATATACCTGCTGAATTTAGAGTCTCTTGTGAAACAGGCAGTATCTATCAAATTACGAACTCCATATATTGTGTCTTCTTGATGGTTTGGACTTGGTGATCTTAGTGGTCTTTACCAGCCTTAATGATTCTATGATTCTTTCACAAGGACTTTTACTCTATGAACCCTGAATATACTGACCCTGTGTACAAGCTATAGTCTGCTGCTAGACCACATAATACGTCTTTTCATAATATGATAAAGGAAGGACCAATGTTTTTATGATAAGGCACCTAAAAATCAGTGTTATTTTATAGACAGGCTATATTTTTCCGACGGACAAGGTAGATAATCTCTGGGATGAGGGGGTTGATTAGCAGATACATTACAATCTGTAACGTTTGAAAGGAAAATATTTCCAGTTGTTATCTTGTAAGTGGCACTTTGTGCCAGTAGCTGGATCTCGATTCTAAATCTTTTTGGTAACGTAGTGCTCACAAAGAAATTATTAGGAAATGGATGTGTGAAACAGAGCGGTACTTACATAGACCTATAGCCAACAAAGCACAAATCTTGCTAATAGTGCATTCCTTAGGCTCTGATATATTGTAGGCAGAGAAGGTGTTGCTGAAAATTCTAAAATGACAGTATGAGAGGCTTTTTTAGGAGGCATAAGTTTATTAGCAAGTGTGTAAATGGTGTATTGTGTTTGATAGAGAGAGCAGAAGACATGGTTTATTCACCAGCTCGGTGTGTAGAGATGAAATGCAAATCATCAACAAAAGCATCAGCCATTATGAAAATAATGATTTCAGATCTAAATATTCCTGTTGTGTTTCAGATCTCTATACCTCTGCTTTGGATTCACTCTCAAAAAATCACATGCTCTTTGTTGTGCAGCTGAAGGGTGGAAACAATGATGCCCTTGGGATTTTTAAGATCAAAAGATTATTTTTTATGTAACTGGATAGTTGTAGCCAAATATCTTATATTTCTGTAAGAATCTGAAAGGAGATAGTGTGGAGCTTCCACATGTCATTAGCTAAGTCATCAAGCCAAAACTAGGAAAGCAGTTTGCTGTGAAGACAGGACAGACCACCAAAGAGTTAACTGCTTGTTTACTGGTAAATTTAAAAATAGGTTAGTTATCCTGTGTTGCAGAGATCAAAAAGAGAGAACTGGTTGCTTGTGTTTTGTTCTGACACTTCCAACACTACTTCGGAAACAAGAAAAATTGGAGGTTGCCTTGACTGTGGCCATTGTCCACACACATTGTCTCAAACAGGTCTATGTGGGTATAAAGACCCTCAGAACAGGGAGAATTTTGTAGGGAATAGCCCTTGCACATTCAACACTTAAATTTATATGTTTCCCTTTTCCATGAATTTCAGCCACAACCTTTCACCTATTGTTTTTGAACCCCAACAGTTTACAAAATAAATACTTTCAATCAAAAAGTTGAATGTTATTTCTTCAAGATATTTGCTATTAAAAAAAAATGCTTAAAGTAGTGAAAATGTTCACTTCTTTCTCTTTGCTTTAAAAACATGTGATCACAGTGCTATATACCCAAGCTACAAAGAGATTCATGAGCTGTAGGGCTATCTGATCAATGCTAAATATCCATGTCTGAATTTCAGTTCCCAGTGTCCCTCAGCTATCACTTAGTGTGATTCAGATATTCATTTCTAATCCTGCTTTCATCTGATCATACATAATCTCTCTGCAGCCTTCTCAACAGGGTTCCTTTTGTTAAAAAACCTCCTAGAGGTGTTCAGGAACTGAAATGTCTCTCTACCTCCAATGGAAAAATCTCAGACCTGCTGGCAATGTTAAATACGACATCTAAATTAATTCAAAACTTGGTATTTATTAGCTTGAGAAACTAAAAAATTTCTGATGCTGCTATTTCTACTCAAAATACATACATTTTTAAATCTACAGGAGTGTCTGTACACTGAAAGTGTACCATTATAAAAGCCCACATTCTGTATTCAGGACTTGTTCCTGCCTGCAAAGCCAATGAGATTCAAGTCTAAGTGTTATTGCTAAAAATCTTACATGTACATCCAGTAGAATAATCAAATGAGAACTTTGGTTTTGGTTATGTAGTCTAAATGGGTGGAAGCAACAGACTGTTCTACTGTATAATATATGAAGAATAAGAAATTGTCTCTCCCATCTGAAGGCAGTCGTAACTTTATATAATTCAATTAAATTACCTTGTTTGTGTGATACTGTTGTCTTTAAATGTTAATTCCTGGCAATGTTACAGGGAACATATCTCAGGTGTTTCTGCCTGTTTCTGGGGAGATAGAGTTACTTGGAAAACACTAAGTGACAGCTGAGTGAGGCTGAGAACTGAAATTCAGAGCTTAAGAAGCCCTTCCAAGGATATGCAACTACTAACATGCACAGCTAACTTGAAATATCACAAAAGCCAAAAGAAGCGTTTTCCTTTTCTTTGTATCTCTCTATGTTTTGGAGGCAGTTTTCTGAAATAGCCTTCATAAACATCTCCCTTTTTCCAAGACAGGGAATTTTTGTTTAACTGATGACTCATGCCTGTTCTTCCTAAATGCTAAAGACATGTTTACATGCTTTGAAATAGACTAGTGTTTTGTGTCCGGTTCACGATGAAGTATTGAAGAGTTCGGGCTAAGAGTCGTAACTGCATGACTGTACCTGCTGTCAGTAAGGAGAGGATTGAGCTGTATGTGATTGCTGCTGAGGACATTATGGGGTTGTGCAGAGGGGATGCTTTGTGACCTCTCTATGCTCCACTGGTGAATATTGGAAGGATGGGGCTTCATAACTCTTTCATCACAGGAAGGTGATGGGCAACTATGATGTGCTCCAAAGGGACTTTATTAGGCACTGCTGGGAAACATTCTTCTGGAAAATTTGGGAGCAAAGCAAAAAAGCTTCTCGTTTCCCAGGGGAGAAAGGGCTGAGAAAGTGGTGGGATGAGGAAATGTTCATGAAAGGTGGCCTTTGTCAGCAACTTTCACCTCTTGATTGATGCTGGGCGTTGGAGTGACTTACACAAACAGAGCAAGCTGCATGGCATTGCACTTTGCTGACTTCAACCACAGCAGGGTTTGCCTTTTGCAGGTTGTGATCAGTTTTTGATCAGTGAATTGAGACAGATCATTCCTGTTGAAAAGTATGCAATGAAGAGTTAAAAACATCCCATTACAAGAAGAGAATCTGCTACTCAATCAATACTGTCTATAAGTCAGCAAAGTTAGGAGAATGTAAATTTGCCCTGGCAGAAGGTATGCCCAGACCTGTTGGAACAGTTAAGCACAATGGATTAGTGGTTTAAATTACTGGCAAACGTGTAGCCCATGGCTTCTAGTTTGCTAGCCGTGGGAAAAGCCTTGGTTGTCAGTTCTTCTTCTTGCAAGGAGAGAAGTGACGACAGCTGAAGATTTATTTGTCTGTCACACTTCCCTCCTATGAATGAGGAAGGAGTCCAAAGGGGTGATTAAATACGCAGAATTACTTAGACAAGGTATGTGTAAGGGCAGAGGAAACTGAGCTTTTCCAAAAGCTGACCCAACTGGTGGAGAAGGAAAACTTTGTAGTGACAACTATACAGAGAAGAGGGGGCTGAGATAGGAGACTACTCCTGTAGGAAAAGCAAATGACTATAAGATAGCAAGAATCAGAAACAAGGCAGACAGTCCTCAGAAGACCAGGAGTGTAGTTTTCAGCTGAATTCAGGACTGTGAACACAACCAGTATAGGGAGCACTGCCATGTATCTTGTCTCTTGAGGTCTTTTATGCAGCCTCTATTCTAGAATACTTGGCAAGATTTAATTATATGAAAAAAAGGCAGCAGGTTTGGTACACAATGCAAGCAGTTAAGATGTGTTTCTATCAGATTTTATCCTGGTTTCACACCTATCTGCTAAGCTATTACAGCTATTACAGTAGTCGAAGGCTTTCTTCATGGAGTTGTGTCATGGTGTGTGACTTGAGTGCATGGTGTTCTGTCAGCTCACTGAGCACCACAGGTACCTGACTGGAGTCTGCTTTCCAAGCCCTTCCATAGGAAGGTTAGGACCACCTGGGCAGGAAATGGGACTTTTGTGGGGAAGGAGAACTGGTATGCAAGAGGGAATAAGTAAGAACAGGCTTTTTAGAAAACCCTGAAATTAACTGCCTTTGAACCAAAGACCAAATAAATTGCTTTTTTGCTCACATTTAGTCGACTTCTCTGAACCGAAGTTTATCAGCATGTGTGTATATGCATGTATAAATACAGGTTAACCTAGGTAAACCTAGGAAGCTCCCTTGCCCTCAAACTCAGCTGTCCTTTGGAGCACCCATGCGTGCTCAGCACACTGCTTGAATTCACTCATTTGTATGCTGATAAGGATGCAGTAAGAAGCTGCACAGGGCACAAGAGACATCTGCATTGGACTTGAATAAATCTTTCAAATCCAAGCTGTGAGCTAGAGAAGTATTGTCAAATTAAATATTATATTATGTAGTAAATTACTGCAAGTGTTCAAAGTATTAAATTTGTGAAGAACAGTGCAGGAGCATTTTTTCAACGACAAACTGGAAATAATCAACAGTTAGTACAATATTCTGTGGCTAGACCACCACTTTTTCTGTTCAAGGCCTGTGCTGACCAAAAGTTGTGTGGGGATAGATAACATTATTCTAAATCTGAGGAATTAAGCCTTGTAGAGAGTCAGACTGTATTAGCTAAAGCAGTGGCAACTTGTACTTGGAGTGTACTGACCTGTGCCCAGTGCTACTTGTTGTCTTGGGACAGGAAGAAAACTTGATTCTGCCTGACTGAATGACACCCAGCACACAATTCAGCACTAAATCTGCAAGAACTTACCATGACTGATTAGATACATTATCAAAATGCATTTAAAGTCTTGCCTTTGGAAGTCTGATTTTGCAGTTTAACATTAGGAGCTAAGAACAGCCCAAACATGCTCCCCTAGCTGATATACCAATTTTGTGCCCGCTGACACAGATCCCAGAAACCAGATTGTTTCTAGTGTATTTTTCTTACAAGTCCACAATGGAAGGCTTCATGCTGTGCATTTGCAAAGAGGGACAGAGAATCTTGTGTAGATGATTTTACTGAGCAATCACTTTAGTAGAAGGAGGCACAGTAAGCTGTAATTTTTACTGTTTTACACTGCCATAACAAGGAGTTACAAAAGAAGTTTGTGGTGTGAGACAAAAGCAAATTCAGATTTTCCAGAGCCTTAAACAGCCTGCAGGCTTCTGGACCACCTTAGTCTGAAAAATAATGAGCTGGATGGCTAGAATGAAACACAGAAAAATTTTTTCTGAGTGAAATACTCTTGACATCTAAAGATATAATGTATGTACTTTTTCCTTGATCAGTTTGACAGTCATAAAGTTGTGCTAATATTGCAACTATGCTAATCAGTCCCTTAGTGCCCTTCCACCTCTTTCCTACAGTTTGTCGCTAGGAGTACCTGGAGGGTCCCCTGCAGTGTTTCTAATGGAGTGACCTGCCATGCCACCAGCACATACAGAGCCTAGGTGTGCCAGTGTTACCAGATGATAAATTGTCTACTCCCGGTGAGGTCACACAATGCTTGTTCTGCCAAAACTACTGGCCTATGGACCTGCACAATGCCCATTGTGTAAGAAGGAGAACTGGAAGTCCACCAGCCCCAGTGCCCTGCCAACTCAGCAAGGTTGACTGGAACATTGGGGTCTACGACCACCAGGGACCATCAGAGAAACCCCCAGGACAGAAGGACACATGCATAAAGGGATGGGGAAATAGGTTAATGATTTTGGGGAAATGGTTATCACATTCTGGGACAATCGATGAATATGTATGTAAAATACAGTATATAAACAGAAACTTTCCCGTACTCAACATGCACAGATTTGGGGGTAGTTATCCGACTGAGTAAAGAATGCCTGCTTCTTAATGCTGCGTTGGTGTTATGGAGTTTTTTATTTCACCAAATTCTTGGTAACACCAGCGCTGTAGCCTATTGCCCACCCCTGCTGGGGCATGGAGCTCTGGTGAGCTCAATTGTGTCCATGAAGCTGTTAGGACACATGCACCTTCCTTCTCACCCTCAGCTGTATCAGAGGAAACAAGATGTTCCAAAACAGAGGCACACATGAGCTAATGGACAAATGTAAATCTCTACTTTTGGTTAGAGCCTAACCAATAATTTGAGCCTTGCATTCTCCCTGGGTTTTTTTTACGTCTCTTCTGAAAGGGCTTAAGAAACAGTCTTTAATTAACTAGTAAATAGAGTCTCTTGCCACTAAGGAGTAGATTTAGAAGATCCCTTTAATTACTGGAACCAGATTGATTGCAAATACCAGTTTGCTCCCTGTTCAAGTGAAGTGAGGTTCTTGTAAAGCGTTACAAAAAGCTTTCATTTGCATCATCCTTCCACTCCAACAGACGTTGCTATTACATAAAGAGAGGACTTGTTTAAATCCATATGTCTATGTAGTTCTGTTGTTTGAACTGGAAAGGCAGGTGAAATTGGATTCACATGACAGCTCATGAAATTTAAAGTGGTATTCTCATGGCTGATTTCTTGCCATGTGACTGATGTCTCACAGTGTGTCTTGAGAGTCCAACTGAACAAGTCAGAAATTGACCAAGAACCTTGTTACATTAAATGGATTCTCTAAGTCAAGGTTTATAACTAGTCCTGAGAACTTCCTAACTGACATTTTTCCAGGAGTCCTGCCTTGAGATGCTTTTCCTGTCTTACAGAATTACAGTATCATTTAGGTTGGAAAAGACCTCTGAGATCATCAAGTCCAACCTTCTCAACTAGACTATGACACTAATTCAGTCATTTCTTGAACACAAGTCTTCCAAGTAAGCACTGTAGCTCTCAATGTATTGCTATTTTCCTCCCATGCTTTGTCCCCCATACTTAGGTGTATAAAATTATGTTAATTTAGTGTCTCTAAATGCCCCTCCTTTTTGGAATCATCTGGTTTAAATTTTGCTTGCCTGCTTAGCATGAAACAAGTCTTCTCTGCCTGACTGCATAAGGAGGTCACAAGTCATTAACAGTTTGTGTTAAAGTACCTGGTAGGAATATGCAATCTGCCTACAATGATATGTTTTGCTAAGGTGGGAAAAAATGTACTGAATGCTGCAGCCTAAGAATGCTGATTGATCTAAGGAGATAGCTGAAGGACTTTGCCCTGTCACAAAGATCATTTACAGTTGCCTGGAGAAAGTCCAAACTAATGTAAAATACTTCTATTTGAAACATCAGATCCCCTTCAGCAGCAGCTTCATTGGAGCTAGTTTCTCTCAAAGCCAGAAGCTCTTGTTAGAACAGGTTTGACCAGTTACTGCAATTCAGAGAAGAGTTTAAATAGTCATATACCAGTATTGCTGAATTAATCTATGTGAAAATACCCCTATTGCTCCCATCACCATCGCAGTGTTCTAAGATGAACCTTTACCTCTGATCCAAGAGTTATTGAGCAGCATTCGGGCCTGGGTTTAGCCCAAACTCTGCTTCAGCAGCGAGCAGTAGCGCCCAAATTCTGAGTTGTACAAGCATGGGATTGAGAAGAACTAAGGGAATGGAAAGAAAACGTTTAACTGGAACAGCTGTGGAAGAATACAATGGGATCCCGTGGCTCCTTCTACAGGATAGTGCTCTCCTGCTCTTTCTCTCTCTGTTACTTCAGGGTGTATGTCAGTCAGCTCTGCTTTTGGATGTAATTTGAAAACAGCTAGTAAATAATGAGCTGTGGAGGACAAGACTTTCAGCTCTTAGTAATGGCCAATTATAGAAGGAAAGGATAGAGAGGATCAATGGCTATTTCTCAGGAACAATTCACTGACAGGAAAGGGAACAGAGTGGAGGCATTCGGTAGTACGTGGAGAACAACACAAACAGAAAAGATTCAGGCCTGCATGGTTGCAGTATCTCTATCTACTATTAAATACAAGAAAAGCAAAATGTAATTTCTTATTGTTGTAATACCATATGTCAGTATATCCCACCTCACGCAATGAGATGTCTGGTTCATGCAGTAGGTTTCGACCTACTCCCAGAGCAAGATGTCCAGCATAAGAAACAAGGAAACAACAAGTGTTTTCAGGTGTCAGAGCATAAGAAAACATTAGAAAGATCAAGTGGAGATATATGCTGGGGGCTGTGCTGTTATACTGCTGTGGAGGAATTAGAGAATCAGGCTATCACTATTGATTTTTAAATGCTTACTGTGATGCCTACTGATGCATTTTCAGTTCTTTTGTTCTCCTTATGGGAGAATATGATGGGAATGTTCTATTTTCCTTTCTTCTCCAAAATCTGCTCAAAATCAAATAGACTGAAAGCAGATCAGCAGATGCATCAGCCTCTTATTTGGCCTACCAGCCAGGTATTGGCAATGATGTCTGTCACTGATTTTATCTCAGATCTCTACAACAGCACTTGAGATACTAATATACTTCATATTGCAAATATTGATGAGCACTTTAGTCTCAAAGGAATTATGATCAAGTTTTCACTAGAGAAAGAAAAAAGGCTAACATCTGAAACTGATTTTCTTAGATAAAACAATAGCTGGAAGGTTGGTGGCTTAGTCTCTGGGCTCGTAAATCTCTAGTTAGAATTGACTGATTTCTTGTTTCTCCTATGTGAACTGAAAATGAATTTCCCAGTAGGCTGGTGTTAATATTGCAGATCTGCATGAGAGTTCTCAAACCGTGGGTATGTGAAGAAGTCACTGGAGATAACAGGTTACTGTACATCAGCTGGTCTGCAGGTTCCCACGCCTACTCCTCCTGCATGGTCAGGGTGAGGTAGTTTGAAACTGTGTGCCCTTTGATGAAAAATGGATGAACTAGTTTGCATTTGCCAAGTGATATTGTGAGATGAAAACAACCATAAAGGAGCAGTTCCTGTGGGAAAAATTTGATGACTACTAGCTTGCTATCCAATGCTTACATGTTATGTGTCCTTCTCCACAGGATTATCCACTGGAGTACAAAGCAGAGTGCAGAAAATGTTAATGCCTGTGGCAGCTGTGCCTTGTTGCATTGCTCTCTCATGTGAAGTGGTCCATAGCAGTGGTTACTGCTTCAGATACATCTTCTCTTGGCTAGTGGAAGGATGGATACTTCCAGGACTATTAACGCAGCTGACTTTGAGACTATCACAAAAACAGCAACCACCACAATGCCTTCTCTGTCTCATTTGGTATATTGGTTGCCAATAGTCTTTAAACATATACTGCATACAAAGGAAAGCACAAAGAATTCCTCAGCTCTTTGAATCTTTTAAAATATTGCAACTATTTCCATCTTATAAATTTACTCTTGTTCAGTCCTATCCTAATAGTCATCAGGCTGGCTAGATAAACTATTGGTCTTTCATCTATATAATATGCTTTTGGCCTGAGGCAAAACTAGAGTTCCTCAGTAATGTCAGAAGAACCAAACTAAAATAAACATCCACCTTTGATGTAGTTTCTCGAAGGCTTTCCTTTGTGTGTAAAATATTCAATCTAGCTGAAAGTTGCAGTAACTTCTTCAGGCAGTGGCTTTTGCTTTCCTTTAGAAGAAGACTATTACAAGGATTATCAATTGAAGGGACAAGGTGCTTATTCTGCTCTCATTTCCACCAGCCTGGATCAGGACTAATTCTGTTGACTTCAAGGATTTAGTCGCTGTGAGGGAAGAATGTGGATGAAAAGGTGCTCATAAAGCTGCAGCAGCATTTTGATGCCGATTAGCACTGTTAAGCACTAACAATCTGCTGTTGCCAGCCAGCAGCTTTCTAGAATTAGCGAGAGTGCTCTGAGCACAGCAACAATCAAGAGATCACTTGCATGAGGGCAGTGCTTTTAAAGGCATATTTGATAAAATATATGCCAGAGTAATTCCCTCCATTTGTATTGCCTTTTGAAAATCCACTACTTCTTTTCTGTTTTGTTTATATGTTTCTCAAGCATTGATCTTTACAGTGGAGTTTAACATTTCACTTCCTATCTTACTTCCATCCTGTCAAATAAAGTTTCAAATAACTGGAACCACTTGTCTTTCATGATCAAAGTGATAGAGAGACTTGTGTTCTCAAGCTTTCTTGGCAACCTGTCAAGAATAAACCCTTCTTGTGTGTAATATGTAAAAATGTGGTTTGTTGCACGGATGTATTGTTTGAAGAAATGGTAACTGCATAGATTTTAGGAAGATTCTGGGAAATATAATTTAAGGAATACAAGAAAAACTAAAATCAGTCATAGAGGGATTTAGTTTTGCTATAGGGAAACAACATATTCATGGACTGTAGGGTCAAATAGGACCTTATGATCTCTAATTTGACTGGTTGTATAATTTAGGCTACAGAATGTCATTTAGTGTTTCTTGCAGTGAGAATTACTTGTGCCCTTCATGAGCTTTCACGATTAGTGATATTTCTTAGTAATTTATTTAAACTCAATTGCAATAATATAAAATGCAGAGTAAATTTACCATTTTTTTCCCTGACTTCATATGCTGTGGGGTCAGTGACCTGCAAACCCCTTACGATCCCTGTGTTGTGAGAAGAACTCGAGGGCTGAAGTCATGGTGCCCTCTGAGTCTCAAGAAAATCTACAGGTCAATAACCTTTTATTTCTAACCTTTAAACTGGCTCTAGTGGGCCATGAAGACCTAAATGCCAGCTCTTTCAGATTCCTGGGAAGCTTCAAGCCTCTTGAATCTAATTCTCTCTGAGAGTTTTGCTCTCATATATTCAGGTCACTGATACTGCAAAAGCAACTCACAACCACATGCAAGGGAGAAGATTTGGGGCATCCAGGATTGTGCAGCTAGTGCTACACAGCGAATTCAAGGCAGTTGTGTAGCTCAGGAACTACCCTCCTGTCTGAGAGTAACTCATAGCTTTGTCTCACCTAACCATGCCTTTCCAGGGAGAACAGGAATGCAAATTCCTCATGTGTTTTATCTGGATGAAGCCAATCAATCCACTGGTCACAGAGTAGCTACTCTCCCGCTCTTCTGTGTTCTCCATTATAAACTCCACTGCTTCCTTTTGAGTCATTCTATCTTTTCCTTGCTTTCTAAGAATGGCTTGTTTAACTATGATAAAATCAATTGTCTGTTCTCCTAACTCGTCTATTAATTTCTATTTTGCAGGCTTCCAAGTGTTATAAATTACCTCAGGGCCATTTTGAAGACAACTTCAAGATATGTTGACTTTGAGGGATTGAGGATGAAACTAATTGTGTTCAACACCACCAATGTGTAGCTACTCTACTGGTGGAGAGAAAGGCCACATAAAAGAGTGAGCATAATATCCTTTTTATGGACAAAAGTACCAAGGAATAAGCTTTTTTTTCCCCTTTCCTTTTTTTTTTTCTTTTTTTCTTTCCTTTCTTTCTTCCCCCCAGAAAATCTCCTTGAAATCAAATAGGACCTGTGTTTTAGGATCTCTTCAACTGTCCTGGAGAGGAAGGACACTCCACCTGTCAGAGTGGAAATCAGGGGTTATTGCAAAAGCTGAAACCAGGAGCTGACCTATTTGGAACTTGTCTCTTGTTCACTTTTTGAACACATGCACACAGATGCACATACACGTACATTCATGCTGAATGCGGAAATACTGTCATGCAGAGTTGTAGTCTTTCATTCTGCTTTGCCTTCGCTACCACTTACAGAAACCATTGTCATGCTGGAGGGTAATGGTGTCCCTCCTGTCTCAGAGAAAAGGGAAGACCCCAGGGAAATGGCAACACCAGTCTACACTGGTTGCCCTTGGTGCCTTCCCAAGAAAAAGTACGAAGGGGTATGAACGTATAGGGCCTCCTCAGAGATCTCCCTCAAAACCCAATCCTACCAGGCATTGAGGCTGAAACCTTGCTGTGTTGCAGCTGATGAATGTTCTGCAGAGCACAGAGGGCCAATGCACTTGTGTGCACTCAGGTGGATCACAGGTACTTTGCAAGTGCCTAGAGCAGCGCTGGTGTAGAGGGAATAGCATTCCAGAGGTATGGCTGTAATTTCAGAGCAGATCAGCTGCTGACCTACACTCCTTTGTTGGCTGATCTGTAGACCTCCTCTGAAGACCTCCTTCTCTTTCAACATAAATATGTGAAAGAGACCGTGCTGTCGTTTCTGTATCCATGAGAGCTTTCCTTAAAATTGAGAAGTGAAATCCTATTTGCACATTTAAAAGGTGACTTTCTCTTCATCTCTGTACTTTGAGATAGTTGGAACATGTATTGAGCTGAGTTGTGGAAGACTAGCAAAAGTTATTTCTGCCGTTTAAAGAGACAGTGGGATGTCTGTCATGGGATGTTTTTCAGAACAGGTTAGACAAACATCTGTCAGGAATGGTTTAGGTGAGCTCAGCTTGCCTTGGGGCAGGGGGACTGATGAGGTGACCCCTTCCAGACCGTCCCAGCCCTTTTCTGTACAATCCTCTGCCTCCTAATTGGAATGCAGTCACTGTCCAGTTTGTGCAGAACAATGCACATGTTCAGTGTGGCAGAAGAGCCTGAATTCCCTGAGTACTGGTCAGCCCTATGGGTTTGAGTGCACTGTGGGACTCAGTGCTTGATGCTGCTCTGGCAGGAGGTTCATTCAGTGTAGTTACTGCCTTCAGCACAGTCATTCCTGATGGCTCATACGGAAAAAGGCAGTCGGTTTCGCTAGAGCTGTCAGAAGCCTGGGGTCAGAATGACTATTCCACATCCTGCAAAATTACCTGCTGTGGCTATTCAGGGACTTGCTAGTCTCAAGGCTCAAGTAGACCAAGTTTCTAAGGCTGTAGTTCTGGGTTGTGGGTCACTGGAGAATGTAGCAGAGTAATTAATCGATCTATTCAAGTTCGGCTATCTGGGTCACTGAAAACCAGTAAATTTCCAGGGAGTGTTTCAGGGCCATGGGATCCTAAAATATTTATGGCCCGTTTGTGATGCACTAGAAGCCTGGAGGAATCTCAGCTATGACAGCTTGGCCCTATCTTTCCTTCCTCTTCTGAACTGTGGGCATGCTGGAACAGGCTGGTGTGGGCAGCAGTCTGTCCAGACTTAGGATTGTAGTTCTTGGTCTGATTCCAGGATTGGAGCATGACAGGACACTTGCCATCTTTATACACCATCTGCTTATGGGTGCACAGAGCATGACATCTAGTTTCAGTGAGAAACAAAGCTATTTTGTTGTATCAAGGACTGGATTCTCTTAGGAATACTCCTGAAATAATCTGGATATCTTCAAGAGAGCCACGCAGCTGTCGAAGGAGGATAATCTCTAGGTACTGTTTGGTTTTGAATTCTAATACGCTGTGATTTTTTTCATGCAGATAGGTATATCTTGTACTGGCCCAGCCTGCTGCTTATGCAGATACAGTCTAAACCAGAGCCTCCTGAAACATATCACAACCTTATCATGGACTTCGGTGGGATGCCAGGAACAGTGTTGCCTGAGACAAACTGCTGTTACTTAGGAAAAAGCCAGGGCTTGAACTTCAAGGACTTGCACGCACAGTCAAGGAGACTTTATTTGCATTACAAGCTCAATGGTATCAGCAAAGTGTAAGGATAAACTTCTATCTCCATTGTAAGAGAAAATTTTTAAAAAGATTGAGCTGGAAAATTTTTCTGTAATGAGAAACATTATTGTAAAATGCTAATTTGTTGAAAAGGAACCTTTCTTAAAAACGTAGTAATGCTGTTGAAGATATAGCTACCAAAGGCTTCTTACAAAGGGTTGAAACTTCATGAGTGAGTGCCAGAGAAAAGAGAGAGGATGAAATGGAGAAGGCACATATATCTGACTCTACTGGATCAGATCAAAGATCCTATTTTCTATCAGGTTGTATGTAGATGTCTACAGAAAGAAGTTAAGAACATGGAATCCTTCTTTGCATACTCCCCATTGAAAGGCAATGAGGAGAGAGAAAAGATGAGCACATTCAAGTCAGACAGCAGCCCAGGGGTATGGGCTCTCACCATCGCGTCCAGAGCCTGGCTTCAGATCAGGTATAACAAAAGCTGCAGTCTGGGCTTCCCAGCAGGTGGGTGCCATGGAGTGTCACTGACAGTGTGTATGTGCATCCCTAGCCTTTCATCAAACATTCATTCAGGTTCAAAAAGAAAACATTTTCCAAAACCTTTCAGTTCTCCAGGATGTAGAATTCGCATGCTGTGGCCGGTTCTGGGTTGTTCCACCACAGCTCTCACAAGCAATCATGGTAGAGTCAGAAGGACCTTTCCCACTCTTGTGGCAGCAAGCTTTGTACAGGAGTGCTGTCTCCATCATCTCCTTTGCTGTTCCCATTCGATCATCAGATAAGTTTCTTCCTCGTGCTCTTGGGTGTGGTGGTACTATATCAAAAGAGACTATTAGCACCTTTGGTACAAAGGCAGTGCGGAAGTGTGATCTACTTGGGTAAGAAAACAGTACCTATTAATAGTGGGCAAATATTAAAAGCAGCGTCTATCACAGTCTGGGCAAATGACTTGCACAGCTCTTTAATAAATTGGAACATACTAGGACTGGGAAATCTGGATTTCTCTTCCCAGCTCTGAGGCAGGTCCACTTGTGTTGCTACCTGTTTTCACTGCTGGCTCACCACACTTCTTCCCACCTCAGAGTTTGGTCTCTTCCCCAAGGACTCAGGTAAGACATTTCATTGGCCTGGGACATATGCTGAGTGTGATGGCAAGAAATCAAAGATTTTGGAACAAAGAATTCATGTGAAATTACAGGAATATCATTTTACTATGGTGGGCTACTTGTCTGACATCTTTGACATTTTCCTCTGTAATACTTGTGTGCTACATTTTATATAAGTGAAGGATACAACAAGAAAAAATTTGTCTCTTTTTCCATCCTATTTAGCACCTTTTTTTTTTTTTGTGCTAAATTGCACTAAGCTCTAATGGGTATTCAGCAGTAGAAAAACAGTTTGGAGTGCAAAACTGAAAAGTAATGTGTTGGTAATAATGCAACAGCATGGATCTATACGTCTTGAATTTCTAGCTGGCTTTAGAATGACATCTTGAAACACAATATTGATGGGCCTGCAGTTCATATATATAGTCTATAGTTAACATATATCAACTATAAACAATCCCCAAATGCAATTCTTTTCCTGATTTCAAATAACACAATAAAATACTGTAATGGGAAAGGTTGCAGTCAAAGGTATCCTTGATGTGCACATTTCTCTTCTTGATGAAATACTTTTGCTACTGAGGAGACTTCTTCCTTGCTCCAGAAATGTAATACTCAGGTTTAACATAAAGTGACAGGCAGAGTGTCATGAGGAAAACACTTATCAATACAAGAAAGGCCATGAGAAATGCACGTTCTTGCATGAGAGGTCTTATGTGTGATGTACATGTTCACATCGCATGGATGACTTGTCAGAGCCATGCAGACCTGGAGACAGCAGAGAGGCAAAGGGGAGGTTAAAACAGGATGGAGAGAGCTGCTGCTTGGGTATGGTACTTCTGTGGTTTGACATGACAACGTTAGGAATTTAACAACAAGTTAAGTCCCACAAATTATGTTTGCCAAATTATGTTTGTCTCATTAGGTCTGAATGAGACTGGGAGAAGAATATGCATGGATGGCGTTGATGTGGGGTAGAAGAAAAGGAAATTACTTACTAAGGTCTCTGAGCCATAGTTCCTGCCGGGTCTGGCTGCAGTGGCTAAGGAGATTACTGTTCCTGCCTTTCCAGCCACCCTCTTGCCAAAGGCTACCACTTTACACAGCCCTGTCCACTAATTTAAACTACTATCAGACCACTTGGTTTCAACTTGTTGGGCAATCTTTTCTGTGATTTTCTGCCTCTTGTAAAGTGATAAAATTTGAACGAGGGCTCACAGAGAATGTAAGTTTTAATCCATCTCAACCATTGCCATTGAAACCAGCAGGGAATGCAAATAAAAGCATAACACCCAGAAGCTACCAAAAAATTTGAAGCTTCCTCTTTTCTATTAAAAGAAAAGATAAATAGAATAGCATAATTTTCCCCATAGCATTGAGTAATCAACATTGGTACCCAGGAGGTCTACACACTTCCGAACTATTTTATTCTGCCTGGGTAAACTTATGAATTTCCAAAACAAATTACTTACTGACAGACTCTCCTGCAAGATTTACACTGTAGAGTCAGCAGAAGCGACTTTGAATGACAAATTATTTCTGCTGTTCTTGTGAAAAGCCAGTATTTTACACAGCCTGCTCTTCTTTCAAATTGCCTGGTATAGTTTAATTTACCTCTGAGTATTTAATTTTAGTGACAAAGGTAGTACCTTGTTATTATTGGTGGATTGCAGGAATGCAATGACTAATCCTTTAGTCAGTTATTCCCCTGCACATTCTTTAAACCTGTAACAATTTCACATTATGTAATTCTTACTAAGACAAATGTGGCTGAGAGATAAGCCTTGGGAAAGAAGGTAAAGTAGCAGAACAATCTTGAATGAACAGACTAACCCATACACGTTGCCTTTTACTCACAGTTTGTCAGATTTGTATATTGCAACTTATGCATTAGATCCCATATTCTTAAGACGTGTGGAATGAAAGAAATGGAAGTATAATTTGTTTCATATTCTTGTGAGTTATGTACTTTAAAGTGGATTGTGCTGATCAGTGAAACCAGTTTTCTCTGACAGATTGCTTTGCTACTGTATTTGATTTCAATTTCCCATTGAATAGCACCAAGTGAAATCTGTTATAAGTTGTAATATGACTTTCTCCAGCACTGTCCTCATATCAATCAACCTGAGCCTTTTTTTTTTTTTTCCAGCTAGATGCTTAGAAATAAAATGAATACTGGGCCAATATTTATATAGGCCAAACCCAGGCAAGTGTCCTTCTGCCCTCCATAAGCAGCAAGAGGAAATGGAAACTAAGAAGTAAAACAATTTCAGCATAGGGACCAAACTTTTTTTGTGTATGGTAGAGGTACGCTGCTTGTTCCCAGCAAAAACTTTGTGAATCATCTGACTGCAATTACCTCATTGTAACTGCACTCGTGAGGTCATCCTACCTTTAAAAGAGACACCTATGTCTGGAGGTTGCTGAACTTTTTGCTCATTCTCTTCCAACTTGCTTGTGCACCATTTGGGAGAAAGTTCAGTTTACTTTTTACTTGTAGGAAGCAGCAGGAAACTATCTCCATTTCTGAAAATCCAGCCTGCTAATAAGGCTTGTTTTCTCTCAGCTTCAGGGCTGCAGAAGTGAATGGTCATATGAGGTTTGTCTTGGCTGATGTCTGTCTTTGTTCCCACTGAGAAATGGATAGGAGGGAGCTGTGAGGTGAGTGTAGCGGAGTCATCCTTGCAGATTTCCTTAGTTCACAATTGGAACAAAATCAGGAGACACAAATAAGTAGTCATTAGATAACAGAGAGAAAATGTCAATCAAAAGTGCAGATTTAAGAGGATGATATTTTTCTGAGCTCAGATGAACTCTAATTGCTGCGTTTCACTGGGATACTGCTGGGGAGGAACATCCCGCAAACCACATGATGCCTCTCTGCTTGTCCTCTGATTTCTGGTGATTCAAAGTGTGCGCGGACTGGGCTTTCCTCTCTCCTGGGCTATGTAAGAAGTGCTGCAGAATGTTCTCATGCTCATATTAGCAGTCATCTGACTTCCTTGAGAGAAGGAAATATCTCTTTAAATGGGTGTACAAATGCAGAGGGCACTAGATTTAGGGTTTTCTCATATGCAGTCAAAATTGTTGCAGTTGGGCTAGTCATTCGACATTTCATTCAACAGTATTTATTCTTCCAAAATTTGCCCAAAAGTAAGTTCACAAGCTTACTGAAGCAAATTATTAAATATCTCTTGCTATTTGGTGGCAATCACATTGAGGATCTTATTTTTTTCTTGTGGTAGAACACTTCGTTTATGATTTCAAAGTCCCTTAAGAAGGATAGGGCAGAACAAAAGAGTTTCAGTGTTTGGGTTGTCTGTTTTGTTTTTTTAATTCATTTTGCTCCCCATTTTTCCTCAACCATTTCCTATAACAGACTTTACAATTTTTTTATCTACAGAACGTTGTAAAGCTACCATTGGGATCTTTTAAAATGTTTCCTGCAAGTGACTTTTCTCCTCAGCAGTCATTACCTTCAGCCATGTTTCTTTTTCTGTAGTCTTTCTATTATCATATCTTTTTATTTTACTATGTCTTGTCCCTTCATTGTTAGTATAAGGATTGCTCACCTTGGAAAGGACTCCTGGCTATGTTGTATTTAGAGTGAGTTAATACAAAACTTATGTTCCATAGCTCCTTTGTTCCTCTTCTGGCCCTGTCACTTCATTGTCATGTTCGTTTCCCAAATATTTGTTTTATCCACGTGGTTGCTTTCCCTAAAACTTTCTTGGAAAAACTTGTTCTGTCTATATTGTCTCCTACTGTTTTATCCTCTAAGGGTTAGCGTCTTCCTTTCTTGTACTAGTCTAGTAAGTGCCTTGTGTCTCGAGATACTCTTTTTCGTATTTGTGCAGTTTGTGCATAAACAGGCAGACCCCTTCATTAATCCCTAATAATCTCGAGTCTACAAACAGCTAATCGAGAGCCAAAGGCTTATAACAATTGTGCTCTGGCATTTATATCACTGTGCTATCACAGCTCCTTTTGATGGCTAACAAATCTGTTGAAATGTCCCCATCAATTCCTGCAACAATAGAGGAGTCTTACTGGGCATTTTTTACATTGTGAATGGTGGTTTTTTGTTGTTGTGGGGTTTGGTTTGGTTTTGGTTTTTCAATGCACCTTTTTTGTACTTATGTATTATCCACCAGTAAACGTGATTTAGCAGGATTATGGGTTATGCAAGTAAAAGAAGGATAAGTTTATCCTAATGATAATTTTGTTCTGTTTTTCTGATATACAAGTCTTTTAACTATATAAATTTTGTAATGAATGGGTTATGTGCTCAGAAAAACACGAAATCTTTGAGAGTTATTCAGTTTAGAATGCTGTTCTAATTCTCTTCTGTCCTTAGCTTGTTTGTCCCACAACATTTTGTATCACGTAACTGTTGGTCAAAACAGGCTCTAAAGAAGAGCAAATTGGTTTTGATTACTGGATTACTTCTGGGCTCCATTAGAATCAACAGGAGTTTTTCCACTGTTTCTCTGGAATTAACTGAGCTATCCACTTAAGGAGGTAGTATAGCTGATAAAAATATAACTGTCCTCTTATATTTCTGCCTAAAGGATGGCAAAACCCATTTTATTCTCTTCCTACATATTTTGCTTTCTCCAGTAATCAGATCAAAAGATCACAGTACATATGAAACAATACTAACTCACGTGGACTCTGCAATCCTCACAGTCTCTTGCTGGCCCATGTTCATAACTTGCATCCTTTGCTCTTCTAGAAAACATGAAGCTACCTGGAAACAGCTAGAGTATCCTGCTCATGACTAGAAGAATGAATAGGTGTGATCAAACAGAGGCAGCATGTTGTGTGGTTGCACTGAAGTGGAACAGTTTGTGCCTTTCAACTGATTTTTGTCTAGCAGTGGATGCGGCTGGGGGAAAGCTGAGGCAGAGGCACTTTTATGGGACTTCTATATTTCTGTGCGGTAGTGCCAGGTAGGGACATTGGGATACCTGAGTCTGCTGTTGGTATTGAACACACTCTGCACAGTTGGTTAATGCAAGCATTGAAAATTTAATGTGTTTAGGAGGTGGGAATTCTGTACATACCTAAATGCACAGCACAACACATCTGCTAGAGTCCCAATGTCTTCTGGATGTACTGCAGTCTTATGTAGATGAACTGCATGTTCAAATGGACTTTCATGTGGGACTTCAGGGCATGGGCTGAGGAACGTGCAGTGGTTCTGGTCAGAGGCACTGTACCTGTTTTTCAACCTGGTTTAGGTTGCCATTACCGATTCTGAATTAATCTGGTGATAGCA
The DNA here is from genome assembly GCA_018881555.1 of Amblyornis subalaris. Classification (NCBI taxonomy): domain Eukaryota; kingdom Metazoa; phylum Chordata; class Aves; order Passeriformes; family Ptilonorhynchidae; genus Amblyornis; species Amblyornis subalaris. The sequence goes on from JACAXG010000114.1 coordinate 2,085,010, forward strand.
CCTCGGTGGGTGGGTTTTGTCATGTTGGTGTGATTTCTTTGTGCAGAACACCACTGATGTATCATCTGGGTATGACTTTATAGTACAGCTTGAAAGTAGATGTAAAAGCTCTTTGTCTCAAAAAGTCAGTGTTCAAACTACGTGCTTGGCAACATTACTCTGGAGAAGCTGTACAATCTCCCATCTTACCAAAGAAATTTCCTAAGAACTGATCTGATCTAAGGCCTCTCGCAGCAGCTAAACTGATTATTCTGTGATATCCTACATGTTTGTGTAGTTGTGCTGGCTCATGTAATGGATATGGGAGGGATGATAATTGGCAGGAGGGCAGATAAGAAAAATCTTTTCCATCTGAGGATGCCATTCCATGTTTTCTTCAACAACAAAGTCAGCTTGAGAAATCTCCCTTCCTCCTCAGCCCTTCATTCAGTCATTCTTTCCCACCATCCTCTGCAGCCACCACCCTGCCAGTGGTGGTGATAGGAGTGCTCATGGAACATGCTGCAAACCGGGTTCCAGGCGGGAGTGCGCAGCCTTACCGAGGGCACGCCAGGCTGTGGCACAGCAAAGAAGTAGGCAGCTCTTGGGAGGGAGGAATTAGAGCTTTTAAACTATCTTTGCCAAGAAGAAAATGTGTTGTGAACTGCATGCTTCAGCATTGCTAATATAGCCATTCTCATATGCATGAGCCATGGAAACTGTTGCCCGAGAAGTGTACAGTATATAAGAAAGATGTTTTCAGTGGACAACAGAAACAAAGCAAGATGCATATGGACTTGGAGAATGTGACAAGGCAGACCATTGATTAATATATCCATTTGCTTGGCATGGCTAGGGATTGGGATTTATGTGGAGGAAAAAAAAAAGGGAGGACTTGGGAGTAACTTGATTAATTAGAAAGCCATGTCTGGTATCTTGCCTATACACAAGCAGAAGGATTGAAAGGAGTCACTGAATTGGCATGATTGAAGGGATAAGAGAGCTGTTGCAGTCAATCAGGCAGCATTAATCAGTACACATGGGACTTGCTGAGAAACAGGTGCTGTACTGAAAATCATCATGATCCTGAAATATTTGCATGGTAAGATACAAGATCCAATGCAGATGTGGTGGATTACAACCTCAAAGACGGAAAGTTTGAAGAGAACTGTGTACTGATGGCTATCCGGTAACAAAGTATTTACCCTAATGAATTCACTTTTAATGCCTCCTCTTCAGAGCTCATATGCAAACCTCTGAGGTGTGTGTTGCTTGCCTCTCAGCAGTTAGAGGCATATTGGGCAATAGGCTCTCCAGCTTACAGTTTGGCAGGTAATTTTTTCTCATGGGTACCTGAGCTATTTTTAGATAATGCACCTGGCACCTTTCTAAAGGTCTGATAATGGGTTAGAATGCTGATCTCAAGCATGTGTATTTGTTCCTTCTTCAAGGCAAGCAAAACTGTCAGGGATCAACTGGGAGATTTATGGGCCTCGCTGGAAGCAGTGGGTTTTCCTGGCATTGTGTTCAGCAGGAACAGTGGGTGTAGGAAGCAACATGCTCCCTGCTTACATGAGCCCCGTGGGGATAACTTTTGCAGATAGTGACTATGGGAACCAGTTCTTTAGTACTTGCTTGTCACTAAAATATTAAGTATCCCCTCTGGAATGTGCCTGCAGATTGTTCCTGGGGATTCAGAAGTGAGGAAGATGATAACAGGAAATAAAGGAAGCCACCTCATTGTGGCAAGAGTAGCATGAATTCACCTCTGTGAAGATGAAAGGGCTTCCTCACATGCTCTGTTGGAAGTTTTGAATCAAGACAGTTTGTCAGTAGTTGGAAAAAGAGCTTACTCCCCGTTGTCCCAAATGGCCTTTTTTCACTGTAAGCAGTTCTCTCAAAGGAAGAGTAAACTTCCAGTTGAGCTTATGGTGGCAAAGTCTCTCTTTCTAATTTCAGGCATTTTGTTTGTAAACAGACTATCTGGTAAGACTTTACTGGATTGCTAATGAAACTATTTTGGTGACTGTGACCCTGAGCAGGAAATCAGGATGTGTTTGATGCTGTATGGGAACAGAATGAAAAAAGCTTGTCCCCAAAAAGCTTGTTCACATTGGATGTTAGAGAGATAGCAGAGGCAGCGAGATGAGCAAATGAGCACAGTGTCTTGTGGACCCTCAGGGCGACAGGGGACTCAGCCCCTCTACAGCCTAACCCCCAGGCTCAGATATCTTTTTGCATCTTGACAAGAAAGATTTCTCCAAAGACATTGAAGAAGGAGCTCTGTGGCTGTGCATGGGGCACTTTCCAAGGATAAGGGCACCAGAGCAGACCAGGTAGGTGGCACCTATAAGGCTGCAGTCAGGTTATAAGGATACTATGCAAAGGTAACACCACTGGAAAGGGAGGCTGGTACCCATTCTGTTCTTCAGGATCCGATCCCACTTTCCATGCAAACAGGTGGCAAAACTCCTGGTGAGCTGAATGGGACCTGTCAAGAGCAGCAGAGGCCTGGGAGCCAGATGCCATCCTTGGTGGCATTTGTTGGACCTGCCAGGCATCTGGTAGGCAGTGTGGCACACTGGCCTCCTGAGAGGCTGCAGCTGCCAGGCCTGTTGGTGCACACCTTGTTCTCCGAATTCCTGGATTCCTGGGTGGTCGGGCCTATTGCCATATGCATACCAGCTATGCCTGGGTGGCTCCACACCGGCTGTGGTGCATGCAGACTGCTCCTTGGCAAATATCAATGTGCAGCTGAGGCTGAGATTGTAGGAGGATAGTGGGGAGGGATATTGAAGATGTTGTAGGGAGCAGAGGAGAGAGAGGGATAACTGAGACTATCACTGCAGGAGACAGGATTTCAGGAAGAACTGAGGGGGTTTGTTGTGGTCTAGCTAGGGCAATTGGGGGATCCTGGAATCCTGTGGTGGCAATATAGGTGAGGTGGATTAACTGGAATCTGAGTGTGACCTAAATTTGAGATCTGTGGTGTTGCGTAGGTAAATTCAGTAGAGCAAGGACATTGCAACAAAGTGAGAAGGGACATAGGCAAGATGTGTATAAAAAGGTGGAGAAGTGGTGATGAAGGAGATGAGAACATTGTGGTGCACGGGAGGCATGGAGGGAAAAGCATGTTTTATGGAAAGAATCACATGTTGGGAAATAATGCCCTTTGTGGTCTACTATTTGTCCTGAATTGGGGAATTCTTTGAGCATTGCCCATATAGACTATATCCAGCCTTGCACTGGATTCTGCCTTCAAAATAAAATAGGGTTTCTTTCCTTATTCTAAAGAGCAATATGTTGATTAATAGCCATGGCACAAACCACAGGCTTTCAGAGATTGGATGAAGCATGCCAGTCAGAACTAATCCAATTGTAATTTAGTTTTTAAAGATTTGTTTTAATTTACCATCTGCTGTAAATTACAGTAAATTTACAGCTCTATCCTTTTCACTTGTAATTTACCAGAAATGCTGAATTCCCATTCTGACAGCTGGAAGTACCAGGACACTTGAAAGGAGACAGCCTGTCCTTACAGATTTTCAGTTGCAGATTTCTGGGCATACCTCCTTGAAAATATCAGCACTATATGATTATTTTTTAATATTTTGTAATTTTAATTGTGTCGGTACTTTTTGAGGAAGAGTGGCTTGAGAGACTGGGCTGCTTCTTCAGCTGAGGAATGGAACAATGACTAGAAGATCACAGAGTGATAGTTTCCTGAGATATCTGCCATCCCTGTCACCGTGGTATCTAAGTGACACATAGTGCAACAACACTGCAAAGAATCTGAATTGTCACTGTCTTTGCAACTGGTTATGCCTTTGTTTACTGCTGACTTTGAGTGGAATTTTGATCCAGATTGACTTAGGAGACACCAGTAATTAAAACTAAGGAATTTTTTTTTTTTCTACAAGGAAGCATCAGTGCTGGTTAAGACTGGAAGTTCTGCAAAGAAGGGTGAGAATAGGGTCTGCCTCAAGCATGCATTTGATTCTGAACAGACCTCAAACAAGGACTGTTTTCCCAGAATGTTTGTGAGTGACACTAAACTACTGTTTACTCTCTTTGAGCTTTAGTTTCCTGCCTCAGCCTCAAATTCCTACCTTTCTGTGTGTCCTGGCAGGATGAACCTACCGAAGCCTGTGAAGTTCTTTACTATGCTACAGGCAGCCATAAGACATATGACTCCCTTGGACTGTTTTTACCAATTAGGGTAAATCAAGCAAAGAAACTGGGGATGGATCATTACTACCAGAAGCCGTTTTCCTCAGCAAACAAAACTCTCTGATCCCAAGACCCAGGCATGACCGAAATTCTTTGATAACTTTGACTCTGTCACAGTTAAAACAGCAAAAAACTTGTCTCATTTTCCGTTTACTAGGGAGAGTAATCATGTAGTTTTAATTCCCCTCCTTGCATGTTCATGCTGTAGTATGAGCTGTGGGCTTCACGCACATACCATGACGTGCCCAGGTGAGAAAAAAAATGCAGTGATTGACTTTTTGCAGACATTTAACTTTCAAGGGGATGTTTATGTAAGATACAGTAGGGACCTGTTTTCCCAGATAAGAACTGCATTTTGAAAACAAAGTTATTAAACTTCGGCTGGTCACCTGTCATAGCAAGACTTTTACTCTTTTTTACCACCCAGGCTCCTTGCTAAATCTACGTAGTCCTGAAATGTAACTTTTAAGTGTGATTTATGGTTATGATTACGTTTGTGGTATCAAGTTGCTCTTGTAAGCCGCCTTGTTTTTCTAGGAAGGTGGGGCTATAAGTATCCTGGGATGAGGAGAACTGAGATGATATTGCCCAGTTTATTCTAAAAGCTTTTTCATTTCAAAGTAGATTAGAAGCAATAACACCAAAAAAATCCCCCAAACAACGCTTGAAACAAAAAAAAACCCAACCCAGTCCAAAAACTATCACATAACAAAATTGCATTTAATGTTTAGTTATCTAATGGCAGTAGATTAAAAAAACCCAACCAACCAACTAACCAAACACTCCCCCCCACAAAAGTAGTTGAGAACAAAACAGCCTGTAGGAGCTAGAAAAAGAAGGCATAGATTCAAACTCTAACTGTGAGGAAAAAAATGTTTTCAGAATGACTGTCAGCTTCCCCAGATACAAAACGCAAAGGCTCTAAATTGTAACGTTGCTGGGAAATCAGACAGATCTTTTTCCCTTCCCCTCACAGGGGCATTGTGACAAAATGAGAATACTGCAGATATTTTTGAAAACAAAGTTGTCTATGCTTCAGACCATAGCTTGCTGCCAAGGGTCTGGATTCTATTCAGGAGATTCTAGCAAGTCATGCAAAACAAACATGAAAAAGAAAAACAAACATTTTTCTGACACAAATCCTCATACTGGTGCTTTCATTTCAGGGCTGCCATTTCACTATACCCTGGGTTAGCAGTTTGTAAGTGAGTGTGCAGGCATGTGTGTAGCAACTCACAAAAGCCCTTACTGATAGAAAAGTGTCAGCAAGTGATCCTGTTTTGGCTATGTGAGCTCATTGCTTGTGGCTCAGCAAGAAAAAATATTTCCTTTCCTGCAGCCTGGGTCCCGTACATAGGTCATCCTATTCCCATCAGGCTTGCTGAACACTGCTTCCTCTCTCACAACCAATATTCCCTTTCTGAATTCCCATGCTTGTGAGGCAGTTTGAAGTATGTCATGATGATAAAATTTTTCAGCTCATCCACAGGCTTTGTGATATTTTACATGCAGGAGAGCACTGTGGAGACATTGCACAGCATGGGCCATCTACTGAGATAATTTGAGGAATACAGGTGTATCTTGCTTCTGTAGGGGAGAGAGAGGAAGGACAGCCTTTGGCTGGAGAAAAAGGGGCATTTGTGGGGAGAGAACCCTCTGCGCATGGGCTGGGGAGGGTGGACAGGCTCTCAGCAGGGAGGCTGTGCGCGTCTTCAGGCGTGCTCTTGGCAGGGATGTCCCTTGACAGCAATTGTGCCACAGTAAATCCACATCCCTATACGCTGGGAGGAATTCGGAGTTCAGTCAGGGTTCAAGAGTTGTTCTCAGTGAGACAGGTCTGACTCTCCCGGTGTTTTCAGCGGGACTTTTGAAGTGTTTGACTCTGAAGTGCTGTAATCACAGAAAGAGGACGGAAAGAAAACTCACCTCGGGAGAGCTGGTCGGTGGGAAGAGTTGGCCTAGCAGAAGTAAATAAAAATATTTTAATTGCCTGTGAGAATACCAAATGGAAAAGTGAGAGGTAGGGCTGGCAGCTTCCTCATCATTGAGGCTGGTGAAATGTCCACAGGAAGTCGGAAGAGCGAGATGGCATTCTGGTGTCCTGCGCCGTTTTGTGTTTACGTTTTGAGTAACCTTTTGATGAACAGCAGACTGGTGTGCGCTCCAGGAATACACAATCTAAGCACTGAAGTTGCTGTTCTGTCTGGTTCTTTTGTCATTGCACTGAGAACACTGAAGAAACAGCCTGAGGGCTTGAAAAGATAGGTTTCAGTGTCTTCACTCAAATATGTAACTTTTCTTTTTTTTGAGAGAGACAGATATCATGTACCTGACTGTGGCCAAAATTCAGTGGTTACATTGAAAGTAAGAACCTTGTTTGTGTAAGACAAAAAGCAAAAAAATGTTTTGAAAATCCATCAGTGCAGTCCAGAATGGTGAGCCTTTTTCATTAATTTGAGCTATTTAAGCATTTTCTTTGTGGTAAGCAGGATGAGATGAATTCAAAAATGAACAGAATAATGCTCCTCCTCAGCTCTATATCTCTATCAGAGCTAAATGTTTGAATGTATTATATGAAGAAACAGCTTTTGTCTCATACAGAGGCCCTATTTTGCTTCAGAGGGAGTTTTGGAGTCATTTAAATTTTACTTCTTCCCCTTGAGTAGGCAGTCTCTGACAGCTCACTGTGAAACTACCAGTCTGCAGTCGCATCAGATCGGGCCAGAACCACTCCTCCGACACTGATGGGCTTGGGTTTTGCCCTAAATCGTGAGCTGAGAAACCATAAGCTTGCCAGAAGGTTATCAGATCTAATGCACTTTTACTGGGATGAGGAGGAAATACAGCGGTGGTAAACAAATATAAGAACCTATTGTGGCTGCGGCTTAGAATCACCAGGAGACCAATTAACACCTTTTTGTTAGGATTAACTATTATGATGTTTTCAGCAAGAGCCTTAAATTGGGACTTTCTTGTAGTTCAAAGTGTGACTACATTGCAGTTACAAGGGAAGTGGAGATCAAAGCTTCCAGAACAAATAATTACATGAAGGTAAATTCCATCTGATGTAGGAAACAGCAGAAGCCTCCAAAGAACAGCAAACAGCCTGGCCAGGAGCAGCCCATCGGGGTGTGAACCGCACAAAAGGCGGCTTTCAAAGAGAGAAACGCCTCTCGGGCTGGATTGGGATGGGGATGGGGTTGAACCGGCCCCTCGGAAACCACACCGTTGTGCGGGGATGCTCTCTGCTGTGTCAGCAGCTCCATTGTGAAGCGTTTTATTTTCTGAGGTTCATCACTCAGCTGAACCGGTGCTAATACATAGCATAGAAATCCTGTGTGGGATCTCTGCACTCGGCTGGGAACTTTAAAGGTAATTAAGGAGGAAAAAGCCCATTGTGCTATATTTGGTGACTGGTTTATTTTCTTGGTATTGGTCCGGAGCCCGGTAGAAGAGGTTGCGAGGTGGGATTAATGGAATTCCCCTCGTTGCCTCCATGTTTCTCTTGAGACGTTTCAGTGGTAGCTTGCCAATGAGAAACTTGCATTTAAATAAATAACTCTGGAATTAATTGAACTCTCAGCTTTAATGTAGTCTACACTTAGATGATATTGTCTCTAATTAAAACTTGGAGCCTAAAGTAGAGGGGACTTTCTTTTTCTTACCTGAAATACCAAAAAAAAGGCTCCAGGCCATGAGTAAATGGGTGTGTTATTAAAACACATTATAAAACACTAGAGTATTTTAGTGGTTTTCTGATCACTGTTTTACTTTATTTATTTATTTATTTATTTATTTATTTATTTTTGCTGAAAAACACTAATGAAATGGGTAAGTGACAGCTGAAGAAGAAGCAAATTTGCGCTGCTTCAAAGAATGAGAGGTTATGTAAGGAGGAAGAAAAACCAACTAAAGGAAACATGGAAAATTCCAAAATATCTCAAAGTTTCCATTTTGTCACTTTCAAAGTTTAATATTCCTTTGTTATTTATTTTTTCCCCCAGGTGGATTTAATAGAGGGTTAAAGTGAAAATACATAGTGCAAACAATGAAGAAAATGTCCTGTTTCAGTTGGTGTGTGAATGAAAATTATACAGCACAAATATACCTGTCTTGAAAACAAAATAAATTATTAAGATCCCTACAAATGACGCTGCAATTATTCTCCTTCTAATTAGAAGCTGGGAACTTTTAATTCCGTAAGCAGTCTCCTTGTTATTCTCCTAGGTTATAAAAGATGTATTCCTTCAAAGACTGGGCATCATGGAATAATAAGCTAACACTTCAGTATGAGTTGACTCACCTGTTTTCTCTCAGCTTGCGCTCAGCTGACCACCTGTATTTCTGTCAGCCTCCTGAGTCAGAGAAAATACATGTCATACAACTAAATATTTATTGCGACCTCAGGGTATTCTCTATGGGATCTGCACTCGGTCAGGAGATGGTGTGTGCTAGCTGAACTGGTCCAAAAAGCTGTACCAACAGCCTAACCTCAGCTTAATTCAACCTCTTAACTTGAACTGGCAGGAATTAGTATCGATACAGCTATGTGCAGTGTGTTTCTAACGATAAGAGGTTTGAAGCCATTTAATTAACCTAGTTTAAATCAAATACTATTTATAATACTGAAACTTTTTTTTCCCAAGTGTGTTGCTTAAAAGAAAATGATTTAGGCTAAGATATTTTTCATCCTCTCTCTTGGGCGATGCAGAGATTAGCTGCCACCTTCTTGATATAGAAACGAATACCAGAGCCCACTGATTTTACGCATGTAACATCCAGATGGGAACAAGAAAATCTATTCCTACAAAACAGAAACTATTTCTAGGTAAGTTCCAAACCCCCTAAGTTTGTCCTTTTGCCTACTGGGAAAATCTGTTACAATATTGACTGTCAAGTCAATGTTCATGAAAGTAATTTAACTTTTTGAATGAAATGAACATTTATCAGGCTGCTCACTCTTTTTCTGTAGCACCTCCTTGAGCTACTGGCACACTGCTGGAGCACTTGTGGGGCCAAGCTGGTGCCTTTAGCCAGCCAGGGACAGGCTTCCTGAACCCACAGGAATGCACAGGGCTGCTGCTAAGTTTCAGAGCTGTGCTCCAGCATGAGGGATGGTGTGTTCCCAAGTCCCTGCCGCTAGGGAAGAACAGGGCATTTTGCTACTTGTGCTACACCAAGGTGTCTAAAGGGGTTCATATGTGCCTCAGGCCAGCCCTGGCAGACCCTTTGGCCTGTCAAGCCTGTTTTCCCTTGGGCAACACAACAGCATGGTCCTTCAACCCAGCCTGCATACCCAAAACAGCTTGTGATGCTCATGAGGTGAAGATGTAGAGTATTTTTGCATGCCTGTGAAAAAGATCTTAATTTTTTTTTTCCCTGTAAGGACAAGTTAAACAAATGTGACCATTCACTAGCCAGGGAACACCCCTCAGTGCATGTGCTTGGGGGTATCCATCCTGGGAATCCGTGTGTCACCGCTGGAACATGCTCTCTGTCCCTGGGAGCCAGGTCAGGCATTGTACTCATGTGCCATCCCTCCCTGAAGCCGGAGAAGTGACAACAGGAAGGTAGGTGTGCCTTCCCCTCTTTCCTGCATGAAGGGCCATTTTTAAACATGGCAAATCTAATGTTTAGGTCAGGTCGATGCTTTGACATCGTCTGACAAAAGCCAGGAAGTGCACACTTTGCACTCACCCTGGGTACCTTGCTAGCTCCCACATATTGTTTTCACAACACTGGATTTGGCTTACAAATTTCCTGGCTTGTGTCAGTTTGCCTTACAGCCATAATCTGGTTTGAACATATTTCTTTCTGTATTTAATATTAATGCTGGAAGTGCTATTTACAATAGCCATCTTCTAATGAGTGGGAAAGAGTACAAAGTCTTTCTGGAGGGAGAACATGAAGTGTTTGAAATTGGTAACAGGCATAGGGGCTGTTGGCAGATGATCACTTATAATAAATGAACTTTTTGTTTTTACTGATCAAGAGGTCAATTCCATAAAAAAGAACACTTCCTACACTTTTAGATGCTCTTATCACAGAGAGGGCTATTCTTTTATTTACTGCCGTGCTGTAATTAAGAAAGGGAATTATTTGTATCAAAGAATGATCAAAGAATGATTACATCATACAAGACCATATAAAAATAAAGAATGTGTTTGTTGGGACACATAAAGGAGGAGCTTTTGCTTAGCTCACTGATGAATTTGATTGTAATGGCTCTGATGCCTTTTTTTTTCTAATTTTTTTTTTCTCTAACTTTTTTTTCTACTCTGACGTCTGAGTATAAAAATTTTCAATCTTCTTGAAAGTTAATGGGGATTCCTTCTTACATGAATTGCGCAAAATTCGTGCTTCTCTTGACCCCAATAGCATTGATCACTGAAGATGACTTCCCAACAATGTATTTTCATAGAACTCAAGCTGCATTTAGAACAGCAAATTATAAGCAGTAATTGAGATAGACATTGCTGCTTCCATGATCATTCTCTTCCCTTACAAGTATGGTTGATCAGAAATTTAAAAAATTAAAGGGAGCAGGTAGAAGAAAAATATCATTAGAAAAATGCTGAAAGAAGACAGCTAAGGATTACTCTGAATTATGTTTCCTCAGAGAAAGTCCTGAATGTCACAGGTGCTGTGACTTTCCTCTGTGCTTCTGAAAAACGTCTTGGAATCTTGTATCAACTGGGCACATTCAATTCCTTACGATTTTTTCTCTCATATGTAATGTGCCCATAGGATGCAGGAGGGCACATGTCGGAATTGTTCTCTGTTGAATTCCTCCACCTTGTGATTGAGTTTGCTTCATTTTTTTTCTCTTTTTCTGTGTTTTCAGTGAGAGAAGATTCCTCCTAGCCTTTGCTGAGATGGCTGTAATAGAGCTGCTTTGCACAGAAATTATTTTCCTTTCTCCTTCCAGTCAATCAAGAGGGGTTGCCTAGAAAGCTTAGAGAAAGAGCTCCCTGTAACTGGCTTAGTTTCTGATGCTTAATGACTTGTCTGGGTGCAGCCATCCTTGGTCTTCTCTGGGGTTGTAATGCGCAGCACAAATTCAAGACGTTTTCATCTGTCACAGACCTTACGTTATATTACAGTATAATGGCTATTAATGCAGACCATTAAATGGTAAACAGAGTCCACATGGCATGTACTCATGCTCTGTTTCTGCCATTATTGGTACTTGATTGCTTCAACACAGCTATAATTTGCTGTTATTTAGGCCATCAGCCAGCCTCAGGGTTGAGGAGGGGTAGCATGCTGAATGGCTCCTGCCAGGGAACATCATGCCTGGGAGCTAGCCGAGCTGATTTTCTGGAAGAGGAAGGTTTTATTCTCCCAGACAGATATCATGTTCTATTGTGGAAGGCTGGCAGGGCAGGAAACTGACACAGGGCTTGACACCGCCTGCAGAGATTGTTCTCAGACCCTAGAAATACAGAAATTGTCATTTACTTGTTAGCCTCCTGCTGGCAGAAGCTCTACTTCCCTTTGTTTTGAGCTAAAGGCTCCCTTTCCCTCTCTCAGCTCTTAAAGCATTCTCCATACGACCAAAATAAGGGTTTTCTCCATGGAAGAAAAGGGGTTTTGAACAATGGGTAGAGTTACAAAGGAGTGAATGACAGGCTTCGTCTGCCTGACAAGCAGCTGGAGTGAGGAGCCTTTGAGGGTGCAAATAGAAATCATTGTGCTGGGTGTTTGTGGAGTCACTTATTCATTAGATCTCTTTTCACTGAGTTAATGAACTTATGCAGCTTGATCCTGTTTCTAATTCAGTTGATGTCAGTCACAGTTCTGCGAAGTTTGGGACAGATCACTGGATTTGTAAACTAATCCCACTCAGGGCACTGAATTTTGCTAGCATACTGGTGCTTGTCTGGGGTGAATATCTTTCAGAGTTTCCTTCAAAAAGGCATTCAAACTTGATTTAAAAGCACAGGGAGAGCAGAGTCTACCCTTCGCTTGGTAGCTTATTCCAGAGTTTAGCAAACTACATTGTTAGACTATGTTGAATATATCTGCCTTCACCTTTTCCCTATTGCTTCTTCCTGTGTGTTTCCCAACTAGATAAAAAGAGTGGTTTAGCATTCAGCACTACTCACTGTATTAGAATTGTTCACAATCGTGCTTTTTTCTTATTACTTTGTTGCCCGCTCTTCAGTTTCCTAATGTCCCTTAAAAAGAGAGTGGAACATGGATATTGCTCACAGCAGCACTTCATACTCAAGGAAAATTGCTTCTTTAACAAAAAAAAAAAGAATCCCTTGTTTATAGGATTACAGTGCATCAAGGAAGAAGATCAAAATAAGACTTCTTTTCTCCAATTTCACAGAGAAATTGACTTGGTTTTGACGTTCAGAAGTTTTCTTAGTGTTGAAATAACCTGGATATTTGTATACCTCTGCACTAAAGACTTCTGTGATTGTAAAGTGCTGCTAGTTTTAAGAAGGCAAAATTGCTTATTAGTCTAATTTTCCTTAGTGTTCACCTAGGGATTTCTGCTTGGTACCAGAAGAGAAAGCTGTTAGAGCACCTTGGGCTTTGTGCACACTGGGAAGCATTACTGATTACACTGTGATGGTTATATTTCTGTAGTCATATGGGTTTAAGAAGTAGTTCCCTCTGTTCCAATAATTATTGATAGTATATTTCTAAAAGAATATAAACTAAAACTAGAAAAATATATTTGAGAATAGGTTTGTATGGCAGGAGGCTGCATTAATCTGTATTAAAAGTTAGCGTATATTGACACAAATTTCCAGCATGGACAAGCTGAGTGAGTTGTTTTACAAAAGCTGCTGGAAAACAATTGCCAGGGCTGATGATCAGTTCTTTGTTCTATTTCCTTAATATTTCAAAAATGGAGAAATACAGCAAAATATTCACTTTGGAATTAGAGGAAACACGAAAGTCTCCCTGAAATAACACAACAATAATACCAATCTGGTTTTGACAGCAACTATCTCAGCACACTATGTATAAACTTTTCTTAGCACTAGAAATAGCCAAGCTATAATGTTTAGATTTCTGTACTTTGTAATGTCAATTAATCCATTAACTGAACTGAGAAGGTTTTGATTCCCATGGTTCCTAAGAGGAGTGATTTTTAAGGCAGATGATAGAGGAGTTAACATCTAAAGTTATTGTGTGTACAAAACCTGTGCTGGACATGGAAATGTCCAAAAGCTGGTACCTGAGGTGTGAATACAACTCAGCTGAGGGCAAACTGAGGTAAGAGATAGGCCATCCTCTGGCTGCTGGTGGGAGAAGTCAAGGTAGACTGTGGTTTATCAGGACTCTCTGTGCCAGCGTAGTCCTGAAGCACACGAATCTTGTTTGCGGGTGCTCTGTGATAGAACTTCTAGTTGTGAAATGCTCTAAAAGGTATGGGAGTTGGTGTTAACTGGGCTGAAACTGAATGCTACTGGTGACCCAATGTGAAAGCTACTGAAGGAAAAGGACTTCTTCATCTTTATATCTGTTGTGGTTATGTATTTTCTGTCTTCAATTTGGTTTTGTCCCTTTTGTCCCTGTGAGTTGGTTTAATTCACGTATTCTGTTGAACATTAGCTTAGTCATCCCTCACCTACCTCAGAAAAAGAAAACAGTTTTCCACTGGGTTAGCAATGTGAATCAGCTCAGGAAGGATTTTAGAATGTGCTGAGGGAGTGCAAACCAGTAGACGAAAGCAGGAGGGAGGTAAGGAAGGAGGAGAAAGAAAGTGGGTGACAGAGGATGCTGAGACTCACTTAGCTGGAATCCTGCTTGATAATCCTGGTAATTACTTCCAAGAAGCTCATGTGATGATCAAAAGGACAGGGTCCAATTCTGAATTCAATTATGTTTTATTTCAGAAGTCGGCAACTGGATGTTCTCAACCAGAGACCTGCATCTGCAGACATGGTTGCTGTTGGCTGTGTCGGAGAAAAACTGAGGTAAGGTGACTAAAATGATGGAAACACAATGGGACTTTTTAGAGTTTGAACTTGTACATAGATTCCTGAACTTTCTTGGCAGATGCTTGATGGAGGTCTTGACTCTCCAGGAGATGATCTGATTAGTTCTGCTAAGGCCCTTGCATGTGGTCTTCTTCTCTACAGAGTTTTAACTTGGCTAAAAATCATGCTGCTCTTCTTATCCAAATAATGAGTACTGGCTGAGTAACTTTAAAATATTTTCAAATATAATTACAGGATCATTCCTAATGTCTAGATGTACTGAAATGTTTGGTGTTGAAGATCCAACATCCAAATTACGTGCATTTTGTGGATGATCTGTGTATATGTATATTTGTATGTTACACTTCCAAGAAGCTCCTGCCTGGTCCTGTGAACTGAAAGCCCCTTGGAGCTTAAAGAGTATTAGCTGTGCTCTCAGAGTGTATCCTCTGGTTTAGTTTCATCCAAAAGGATTTTGATTTTGTTCCCTGAGACCACCTGCAGTGCAAATCAAAATACTGTTAGTAGGGACTAATCATGAAATTGGTTTCAGAAATGTGTCTCTCATCCAAAGTAAAATGCTAATGTAGGCACTCTCTTCTTTTCTTGATGGTGATGTAGCTTTGAAAATGAGCATCAGAATACATGGCTAGAATAAAACTGCTTTCTTTTCGTGATGAATTACAATACCTTGTTTTGGAAATTGCCGGGACTCCTGGGTCTGTTTTGCAAAATATGTAGATCATGGCAGTAGAAAACTATTATTTGCTCCTACAAACTTCAGGAAATATTTGGGATTTATTGAGGTACATGCTAACTAACCACATGTAAGAAGATCTCTGGGTTTGGCTCCCAACAGATAAAGAGTAGACTGAGAAGAGGCAAATTTGGGTTAAATCATCTCTTTAAACACAAGGAAATGAAAAACCTCTCTGAAAGAGCTTCTCTAAAATCAGCTAGGAGTCTGCAGCAGAGCTGATGAATTCTCTTAAGAATCTGGATCAATTTTCCTGTTACTGTGCAACACTGCATATTTCTATAACAGTACAATCCCTGAGAGAACACAGGGGAACATGTTGCCATGACTTGTATCAGTGTAGAAGCTGGCTTACAAGCCAGGAATCAGAGGGGACATCCTGTTGAAGGAGTTCCAGTAGGACAACTCTATTTATAGGGTTTACAGTAACTTTATAATAATTTATAGTAACTACAAGTAAATACTGCTTTTCCTTTTAAGATCCCTACAGATGAAAAAGACGGCATCACACAAGAATTTGAGGCTACTAAAACCAGGATGTAGGCTACCGATTTTTGATTATATCTCTCTGGACTTTACTCCTTGTACTACAGATACATTTGGAAAAGCAAATTTCAATATAAACCTCAATTTTTTTTTTTGTCTAGAACAAAACCATAACAATACAATGATATAATCAGCTTACCATCTTGGCATAAATAGTTAGCTTTCCAGGGTTTTGTTTTCCTGCAGTATGACATGCTATTGTCTTCAGGGTATCTCTAAATTCATCGTCATTGGCATCAGTGCAACTAACTGAGCTTAATTTTGTTATTTTTTCTTTTAATTTTAAGTGCTACACTGTTTTCTTTCCTCACAGGCTGACATTAATCACTTCAGGAAACACTTTGCTTTGTAGCCGGAGGCTTCCAGTCTTGCAAATACTCAGTCTGTAGCGATCTGATAAGCTCAGTGCTGAAAGTACTTTGTGAAAAGCGATTTCATTTATCTTGAATATTGGGTAACAAATTGTCAAGATTTCTTTTCCTTTTTAATACATCATTTCTATACAACTTATACATCAGCCAGAACAAATACCCAGACCAGGAAAGTGAAAAAATGTGGTTGAATGAAACACAGTACTGAACTCTTAATTTTTTTTGCCTGAAAGAGGCAAAGGAAATTCTATACAATTAGGTTATCATGTCTGGCTCACACATACAGTTCATACATCAAATTGTCCAAACAATGCATTAATATGTGACTTCTTTAGTTTGAAGTTCTGTATACCAGCATAATGCTAGAACAAAAGTCGGTTGTTAGTTGTGATATCAAAGCAGGAATAAAGTTTGGTTATTAAAAAAAAAAAAAGGACAGCATGACTTGAATTCTAGCATGGCTTCAATTCAGATAAAACTAACTTGGCCCAAGGAAAAATTAAACAGAAAACAGATTACAAAAGGGTTAAAAAGCCAAGTATATTTTGCCAAACATGCATATGAAAATCTATGAATTTTCATGACTTGTGTTCTCAAATCTTAAAGCTTTTTAAAAGGCTCAGGCTTTGAGGTAGTAGCTACTTGTCTAAGGAATTCCAAAACAAGCAACTGAAGCTTTGGTTCTTTCAATTTATAGACATCCCCTGTTTTCTTTTGTTTTGTTTTTATTTCCCTTTCATAAAGTATACTCATTGGCTGATACCTGACTAATTTCTGGAGCCCTGTACTTGACCAAGAGGACCTCTGTTGGGTATGAGTGGAAGGGATGTTGTGTGACTCAACCTAGAGGAGTGGGGAGCTCAAAGCTGTAATCCTGCCTTAGTCAGAGGTGTTCCCATGAAGTCCAGTTTCATTAATTAACTAGACTACTCTTTAAATGGGATTAATAGCATGGATCTGACTTGTAAAGCTTGGAGAATGTGAGAAATAACAAGATGGGTTATGGGAAATGCATCAGTGGGAAGTAAATTAGGATATTCATGAACCTGTTTCTGGATTACAAAGCAACTCACATGTGAGAAATGTTGACACAACACTGTTCAGCTCCTTTTGTGCCTTAGTTTATCAATAAATGGGTTGGCTTGTTCTTACCTTTATTTTCTGCCTGGAACCTGAAACACCATGTTTATGTATCACAGGGAATAGTAGGAAACTTATTAATTGTGGAATTGGCAAGATTAAGGGTGGAAATAATGAAAATGCAAATATAAGGCACAAAATGAGAGCTATATGGTGTACTTTGAAAACAAAACCTCAGCTTGAGGACTGTGGAAAGGATTAATTTTATGGACTTTGTACTTCATTAACAGAAGTTATTCTACAAATAAATTTTATGTTATTCTGGATTTTACTACTGAAAATTTGTATTGAAAGGCGTTTAGATAACCAGGCCATGTCATTAAAGCAAGCATAAATCACAGTATGCTAATAAGTGTCTTTGGAGTGTTTAACTACTCTTGTACCATGCTATCAGATTTAACTCATTTTCCTGTACACAGTTCCTGGTTGTTGATCAATTAGCATTCGCTTCCTGTTTTGACTGTAACTAATGCATAAATTGTAAATCAAGAGGACCATTAACCAAACAGCATCATAAACCTCACCATCACATTTTTTCTTAGTCTTTCTGCTGTAGGCTTAAGTGCTGGTTGCAACTGACAGTTGCCAGTTCAGTCCTCTGATGATACTAAAAACAGTGAAACCTGTGAAAGGCATAGTGATGATAGTTACGCTATGAGTGAGGGAACTGAAAGAGTTTGTTAGGATTTTCCAAGCAAAATGCCTTACTTGGGAAAAGGATTTTTGTAATGAGCAGTATCATCATTCTGATTCAATTTTAGTTCTGCAATTGCTATTGACATAGGGGAACTACAGATAACATAGAAGTGTGAGAGTCTTAATATTTATTGATCTCTGCTTCTAGTTTCTCCTACAGTAAGATGTGTGCATATAGATTCCAGTTTGTTCTTAAGTGACCTGTCTCTCCCATGCATGAGAAAATGCAGTATTAGACAAACAGATCCTCCTATTCCTTAAATGGTACCTTTAGGTGTTACTGCATTACAAACAAACAATACCACTGGGCATGGAGCTTACAAATCTTTCTCTCAGCTGAGCCAGCTGAGGGATTACTGGCGTACTGGTGCTGAAAGAGCTGTGTATTGCAGCATCTTAAGAAAAGCTTTCTTCACTTTGTAAACATATCTCTGTACAATTGGTTCATGATCTTGCAAAGCGGGCAGTTGGCTGTCGGTGTTTCATTGAGCTTTAATGGAGAAAAGTCAGGTCTGAAGAAAATTAGTGCAGTAGTCTCAAATATTTTAATAAGATATGAGTTCAATCTTACTGAAACTTCTTTTTAAAATGAAATGTCAAAGAAAACACTCAACAGCCTGGGAAAAATCTCCTGAGTCAAGAAGGCTGTTTTTGTCTAAAGTCAAGTAAGTAATAATTTAGGAAGCTACTTAATTATTACCAAGTAATAATTAGGAAGTAATAAGTTAGGAAGTTACAAACAGACAAAAAGCTAAAGAATATGGAATATGCAGCTAGTGCTAGTACTTTTTATTGATTTCTCTAAGGGAATAAAAAGACACATTCCAATATTGAAAACAATCCATCAGTCTTTTGCAGACCTGCTGGCTTTGCAGTCATTTAGTGCTACATCATTCAGAAACCAGACTTGCTCTAGGACATATGGTCTTCTTTTGAATTAATAAAACCTGACCAGTCTTTATTTGATTATCATTAAGCTGAAACTGGGCAGTTATTCCTTACTTGTACTTATCTTGACATTTTACTGCTTCTGTTTCAGACCTGAAAAATTATTTTTGTTTAATGTTTGTCTATTTTCTTCCCATAACAGTAGCAGTTAGGCTAGTACATTATTGCCGCTTATAAATCTTGCTGGACTTTCTTTGTAAATGATTTGATTTAGGAATATAAGATTATTACAAAATGGAATTTAAAAATTATTTTTGAAGTATTGTTTGGGAATAATATGCTTAGGTTTAATGTTTCCATTATTTGGTTTGAACTAGAGAAAATGGATTTGCTACAAAGCAAATCTTACCTATCAAAGAAGCTGTTAGTTTGCAGTGAACAGACCACCATACCCTGACTTCAAACATTAAGACCTGCTTAATTGCCCAGGGGAAAGGTGCTTTTCTCAGGATTGCATGCTATGCTTTATTTTGTTCAGTATGTAAGAAAGGCATGAACAGATGGGTTGGACTACTTCTTAATTTAGGGGCTTAGCTGAACTGCACTCTGGATGTGTTTCCATGTATCTTGAACCATTAGAAACCTCCTCAGATTGTAAGTCAATAAAACCATGAGTAAGTTCTGAATGCTATTGGTTCCTGCAAGTTTCATATCTATAATTTATCAATACAACTATTTTGCTCTGAGAAAACCACTCCTTAGTTTAGGAAGAAGTTATTTGGCTCACATAGCCTGGCACTGTTTGAAGCTGGTGGTTGTTGTGTCACCCTGAGATGCACAGATGAGGCACAGGCAGCAGCAGGTCAGGCTGTCTCAGGAAGGAAGGTGCCAAAAATACTGTGTGCCTGAAATCACCGATCAGGAAAATGCAAAGGAGTGTTTGAAAGAATGACGGGAGGAATGAGTTTATTGTGAGCATGTTTATGGAGCAGCATACATGTAGATTACAAGCTAGTTTAATTTCCCTGATCTGTTTGTGTACTTTTGCTAGAGCCCAACTCTACTTGTTTCCAGCCAAAGGCAGTGCGACTGACACCTCCCAGAATTATTCATCTTGGGCAGGATTTCACTTCAGCTGTGGTTATACGAAATTGGAAGATCATAGTCATCTCTGAATTATGTTGTTGTCGGATCTTGCAGCCCACAATATTTAAGCTTTCAATCAGTAGTGATCTTTGCAAGCATCTTTGGAAGGGAGTGATCAGAACAACTTCTTGGAGCCTAAAATGCTTTTGCACATGGATCAGGTTGTCTTGATTTTAATGAGCTTCTGTCTTACATAACTTGCAGTTTTAACATATAGTTTTGTACTATAAAAGGCTGCATTTTATCTTGCCTTTTTGAATCATCAAATATCATGAATTGGAAGATACTCACAGAGATCATTGAGTCCAACTCCTGGCCCTGTTCAGGACATCCCTCAGCGTCCCACTATGTGCCTGAGAACATTGTTCAAACTTCTTGAACTCTGTCAGGCTTGGTGCTGTGACCACTTCTCTGGGGAGCCTGTTCCAGTGCCCAGCCGCCCTCTGGGTGGACTTTTTTCTGCTATCCAGACCTAAACCTCCTCTGACACTTCATGTCATTCCCTCAGGTGCTACCACTTGTCACTAGAGAGAAGAGATCAATAGTCTATTGGGTCCTTACCTAGCAAAAAATTCATCAGGAAAAATGTCAAAAGCATGCGTACGACTTCCATTGCCTTTCTGTATCTGTCTCTGTATTTCTGTAGGGTAGCATGATGCTTACGTTCCCCATCTGGCCAAGGGGCGGGGAGTAAGAGACTTGTCCAAGGTCACCCATAGCGGTTTTGGGTGGTGAACCTGCACATTCCAAAGCTATTGCCTTACTGCTGCTTTTTACAATTAAGAGTTACTCAGCTCTGCTAGAATTGGCCATATTTGGGTTGTAATATAATCAAGAGAATGACTACTCATTTTAATTCTCTGAACCAGTCCCTTGAATCCTTTAAACCTATTCAAACTAGGCTTAATGCACAAGGTGCTAGGAACAGCTCTGTGAGTCAGAAATCTGCCTGTGGGAAGGTGGGGTCCCTCTGTACAAGCAAAATTGAAAATGGTCCCTGTGAACGCTGGTTTAAGACGCTTCCCCTCTTATCCACTGCCATGATGCTTGTGTTTACATTCTCGGGGTAGAAGCCAGGTATTCAGTGCTGTCATTTGTCCTGCCTGTGTGTATTAGGTTATACCTTGATTATACAGGTTGACTATGTTGACTCTAAGGTGACTCTATGATTCTAAGTTGACTATGACTTCATTCTATTATTTGTGTTTGTTCTGGTTTTGGCTGGGATACTGTTAACTTTCTTCCTACTAGCTAGTACAGCTCTGTGGTTTAGATTTAGTGTGAGAATAATGTTGATAACACACTGATGTTTTAGTTGTTGCTGAGCAGGGCTTGCACTAAGTCAAGGATTTTTCATCTTCTCATGTCCTGCCAGAGAGGAAGCTGGAGGTGCACAAGAAGTTGGAGGGGACGCAGCCAGGACAGCTGACCCCAATTAGCCAAAGCGAAGTTTCATAGCATATGGCATCATGCTGAGCAACAAAACCGGGGGAGTTGGATAGTAAGTGGAGACCTACTGCTTGGGGATGAGCTGGGCATCGGTCAGCAGGTGGTGAGCAATTGCATTGTGCATCACTTGTTCTGCATATTCTTTTTTTAATTATTATTTTTTCTTCCTTATTGGTCCTATTAAACTGTGTTTATCTCAACCCATGGGTTTTACCTTTTTTCCAATTCTCTCCCCTGTCCCGCTGTGGGAGAGTGAGTGAGTGACTGCATGGTCATTAGATTTAGCTGCCTACAAAATTAAACCACAACAGTATTATTATGGCTTGTAGTTTAGAGTGAGTAGGCAAGATACTTCTTAGCCTTTTCAAACATCTCATCACCTGAGTCACAAATATTCCAGAAAATCCTAGCCTGCAAAGGCAAATGAAGAGCCAGTGCAGAATGCAGAAGTGTAATGAGGATCTTCTTTAACGAGACACTTTGGATTTTCAGCAGTATGTTTCCAGAATGCTGGACTACAGTTCTATGGTACTGCTGAATGTGATTTAGACTTCAATTAAATGCTGGCAAGCATGAGTATTCTCTAACAGCAAATCAATACAGCTCCTTTCTTTAAAACATTGAACTATCAGGCCATGCCGTTTTCAGAAAAACTAGGTCAGGATGATGCCTTTACTTTGAAAACAGAAATTAGGTGCGAAGTTTGGATCCAGGAAGAGCTTTTCCAAGGCTGCCAGGTGTTGTCTTACTGCATAAAATGAAGAAATTATACAGATAGGAGTTTGTTCAGATTACAGGAGGCAATAATATTTTGAATTATGCCAGTCATGACAAGTAAAAGCAGCAAGCTTCACAAAAGTTAGTTTTAATAGACTTATGCTAATATTTGCCATAGGTTATTATCCATAGTTTGCCTGACATTTTTTGACAGAGGTTTCCCAGACTAGATATCTTGAAAGAGAAAAGCATAAAGCTCTCTTGAACAGGGTAGTTAAAGCAGGGGGGAAAGCGTTATTTTAAAGTTTAGGGACTATCTGAAAACTTGGTGGTGTGAATGAGGTACAGAACTTCAAAATCTTCTATATATACGAAGGCTCTCCTTCATAAGGCTGTCTAGAATAAGGCTGCTGGAGTCATGGACTCTTATCTGCTTTCAAACCAGGCATAAACTTTGTTCAGACATTGACATGATACTGTCCCTGTATCCCTGAAGATGATCCTCCATTTCTCAGCAGTCTATAGCGGATTAGCAGTAGGCTACTGATGGCACATAGTGCTTGGTTGCTCTAATGATTGGCTTTTGGATGAGCAAATTCTGCTTAAAAAATCAGCTGTAACTTCTACTCTGTTTGGAGTCAGTGGTGCTGCACACTTGATATTCAGTGTGAATCTTCTCTTGTCACCAAAACTACAGTGATTGAGAGCTTACAATTTGTGATAAAGATTTTTTAAGAATTCAGGCTTCAGAGATCCTGAATTCTTGCTGATTTTGAAGATAATATTGACTTCCTGTTGCAGAGAATGGGGCACTGTTCACTGTTGTCCTGGGTTAACCATAAAAGAATATATTCTATTACCACCCACATATTTCCTCGATAAGATCGATCGTTCACAGTTACACACCTGGTCCCTGAGGCTCATGTGAGGTGGGGTGGTACTCCTTATCTCAACTGAGATAACCATTCCTGCCGACAGCAAGCACCACCCATGCTGAGTAGATCATCTCAGTTAATGGCCCATTACTGAACTTGATAAGCATGGACCAATAGAACTTCAGAACCACCTTGAATGGATTATCTTGGTTAATGGCCCATTACCAAACCAGATAAAACACCAACCAACAGAATGCCAGAAACTGTTTGCTCCCTGGAAAGGCCTCATGTGAGCTCATTGCTGAAGCAACGAATGGAATGTCGGGAAAATGCTCTTCCATTGTGGAAGTGCCCACCCCTAGGGGAGGTACCAGCCAAGAAACACGACATAAAAGCAGGTTTTTGAGATGGGAGAAATCACTCCACTTCTCTGGACTGGACTCGACTGGTCTACCAGGACTACTCCACTCGACTGGACTCCACTCCGCTGGACTGGACTTGACTGGACTACCAGACCACTGGCCTACCAGATGACTGGAAACCCAGAGGACTCTGGACCGTCATGACTGGACCCTTCACCACTGGATACTCAGTGGACCAGGCCTTTCTACAGGACCAGTGCCTGACTGGACTACACAGCTACCACCCTGGTCAATGGACTATCAGGTTGTACTATGACTCTGTTGGTTTGTTTAGGCTGGTGTTTCTGTATTCTTGCATTTATTTTAACATTTTTATTAAAATTGTAATTTTGACCTAAAGTCTCTTGGGGTATTTTGTGTGTGGTTAATCTCCCTTGCTGGTTCACATTCAAACCAGCACGACTATCAGCTTAGACATTTGAATGTTCCAGTTACAAAGTTTGGTGGGTGTTGTGAAAGTCCTCATTAAATTCTCATCTAAGGGTGGTGTCTTCTGTAATGAGCTCAGTCAGCTCAGATGTCTAGACTATGATTATTTCCATAGGATGACATAACTTCGTGCTTTGATTGGTATTTACAATGTCACTTCTTTTTAATATGGCACAGAGTTACAAAGTATTTCTATTGCATCACTGTACCACAAAGAGCGTGTTTTGCATTCCTCTCTACCGTCTCTCTTTATATGTGTCATACCATAATCCTTTGAAAAAGAAAGCCTGGTTTCCTGAAGGATGTGTGTGCCCTAAACACTACTAACCCTCTCTCTGTAGCATCTCATCATCTTACCATGACCTTGGTGTTGCCCTCTGATGTGCCATTCTCCCAACCCAGTACTTTCCCAGTTTCTCTCACACTGGTCCACTTGAGTACTGGTGTACATTACTATTACCTGAAAGACGGTCATGTGCAGATCAGCTGGCCAGCACTTGTGTGCTTATGGGCCATCTGGATGAAGCTTCTCTGGTTTGAGAAGGAAAAGATGGCTTTAACTTACCCCCTCAGAAGGTGATTTAATCAGCCTTCTGTCCAAACATGAATTTTCACAGCATTTCTTGGAGATTTTTATTTCTGAATCCTCAACCGTATTTGACAGACAGGTAAAAGATGGACAAAATTGAAGAAGCTATTACAGGTGAAGGAGAGAGACAGACATGTTATAAATATAATAGCCAATTTCGATAATAAAAGTAATATAAATTTATTCTGTGCCCGAAATATCGCAAACACAATGCCACAATCGAAATGAGACAGTACCAAGCCCGGGGTTGGTACTGGGTGAACGCAAGTCTGGCCTCTATCGCACCAGACCTCCCTTGTTCACAACCGCTTCTTTCTGCAGCGGGCTTATATACTAGTTTTCCGCACAGAGTCCGGATTTTGGGGATGATTTTTACTTAACATATTCATGAAGGAGTTCTATTCAAGGAACTAGGTGGACAAAGCACACCCTGTCTCTGATCAATCTCTCATCACCGGGGAGTGTTATCAGATGTTTCCCGATGTTCCATATCTAGGTTCTAATCCGCTCGTTAGCACTTGGCCTGGGAGGAGTTTTTCCGATATGGCCGCTCGTTAGCACTCGGCCTGGGAGGAGTTCTTCCTTGGAGATGCAGATTCTTAAGTGCTGCTGGATTCTATCTCAACGTGCTATCTGATGTTCATGCTTTCGTTTTTGGGATGCAAATGCCTTCTCGGCAGAAACGATGTTCTTCCTTTGGGCAGGAGCTGTTCCTTTTGGATGTAAAACAATCGTCCGGGCGAGTGCGGTATTTCGTTCAGTTCGGACTCATTCTCCATTCGAATGTAAATGTTGAGTGGGCAGAGACCGCACCCTGATCGGACCAAGCCTTGCTCTTTTAAAATGTAAATATCCCCTCAGTGAAGAATGCATAGTTTTTGGAATTGTATTTAGCTGTTTCAAGAAAACCCTCCCAGAACCAAGTTTACAGTTTTATATCCCAATATTTCATATCTGAGCGTGAATTAACCGATTTATTTATAACAGACAGATTGACAATTCAAGGGTTTGAATAGGTCTCAATTTCCCAGGAAACAGTGGAGTGAAGAAACCAAAAGATAGTTGTATGTGTTCCTTGAACTACTTGTTACTGCAGGCCATTAAAGTTGCATGATGGGAATAGGATGGGCCAGTGAAGGGTGAGCTCCTACCAGGTCAAACACTATTCAAACAGTAAGGAGTGCTATACCGTCATGTCAGAGGATCTGGAAGTCAAAGAGTGCTTCTCTCTGAGCCCACAAGTAGTGGATGCTGGCAAAAAGAGAGGTGATTGAATGTTTCAGATAGTTCTTGGTTACTTTCTCTGTCTTTTGTGTTATTGGAGAAACTTGAGAACTGTGTTTTTTCTCAAGAAAAATTTAAGAAATATGTTTTTAGATAGACTGCTTGGAAGACACTGATCTCTTCTCTGTGGTGACCAGTGACAGGACCTGAGGGAATGGCCTGAAGTTGTGTCAGGGGAGGCTTAGGTTGGATATCAGGAAAAGGTTCTTCACCCAGAGGGTGGCTGGGCACTGGAATGGGCTCCCCAGGGAAGTGGTCACGGCACTAAGCCTGACAGAGTTCAAAAAGATTTGGTCAATGCTCTCAGGCACATGGTGTGATTCTTGGGGATATCCTGAGCAGGGCCAGGATTTGGACTTGATGAGCCTTGTGGGTTCCTTCCAGTTAAAAATATTCTGTGATTTTTAAAATCTGTTACATTTTTTGTTTGGTGTCCATCCATACCTGCCATCCCACAATCCCTCACTCAAGTTGCATTGTCAGGATAAGTAATAGTTCAGTCTGCTCATTTAGTTTTCTGAAGGGACACAGCCTGAATGCCTGCACTCTAGGAACTTCATGGAAACAAACATATTGCCTACCTTTAGACTGTACTACAATCTTAGCCTAGGTTTGTGTTAAAATGTTATTCTGCACAAAGCATATGTCACACTGCTGTTGAAGTAACTTTGAAATGCCTCCTGAGAGAAGCACTAGTCTTATCTTGTTTTGTGTTTAAATGCATCAAGAAAAATGTCAGATAAATTGCAAAAAGCACTTGTATTCTTTAAGAAAGTGACCTGTCAGGTAAGAGGATGTAACACCCGGTACTAATACAGTTCTCAACGCTGCTTAGCTCATCAGTGGCATTCTCATTATGGCTAATGTCATTTCAAAGTCATGACATAAAATTTTAATTTTATAATTTTTTAATATCATACAACTTAGCATGCAATTTTTTGCATACACTTTTATGTTTAGTGTAGCAGTGCAAGTGTAAGTAGAACTGCTTGTAATTTCCCATCAAACTAAAAAGTAATATTCTTCTCCTGGATATAAACAGAATCCTGAATTTATTGTAGCCTGCAAGATTTAAAGTCTTTCACTTATGAAACACTGAAATTTACAAAGGCTTCCCCTAAAGAAGATATTTATTTTTTACTCTAAAAAATTATTTCATCTAAAATGCTGCATGTCTCCCTATGAAATCATAGCTTGTGTGATCAGTTAGATTTTTAAACGCGGTGATTTATATCACAGTGAATTAAACTTTGTAATTAATCTTTCGACATCTATCTGAGTGGTACATTTATACACATTATTCCCATTGATGTAGCACCTGTAAAACCCCCACAATGTATCTCTCTCTTTCCTGCCAAAAAAAGACCATCTTGTTAACCTAGAAGATGGAGAGAGTTGATATGAAGATACCATTGTATGGCCACTTACCTGAATTAGGTGGGGACGTGCCTTTAGTTCTAAAGATAACAATGTAACATCAGATAGTAAAAAACAAACTCAGGGCTTTTAATTGCCAGACTTTGTCTCAACAGCAGAGTTTACGTGAATGTCAGAGTAGCATAATGCTCTCTAGCTATAAGCAATGCCCAGAACAGCAAAGAATTGCACCACACAGCTGAAAAAGATAATGGTGGTATCTATAGATGCACAGCTCCCTGAGAACCACAAGCTGTAACAGGCAAAACTGATGTGACAATTGACAGTCAGCTCCGAAAAATGCCATGCTATCCTTGTGTACCAGCAACAGCCATGACCGAGCGAAGCTTTACACCACTGCTCTTTATATAGTGTAGCTGCAGTGGGTTTGTGTGGCAAGGTTTTGATTACAGGGGTGGCTTCTCTGAGAAGCTGCCAGGAGTTTTCTCCATGCCCAACAGAGCCAATGCCAGCTGGCTCCAAGATGGACCCACTGCTGCCCAAGGTCGAGCCCATCAGTGACTATGGCAGCGTCTCTGGGATAAAGTATTTAAGAAGGGAGGGAAAGTTATTGGCCAGAAGCAAATTACAGCCAGAGAAGAAAGGAGTGAGAATATGTAAGAGAAACAACCCTGCACGCCCCAAGGTCAGTGGTGAAGGAGGTGGAAGAGGTGCTTCTGGTGCCAGAGCCGAGATTCCCCTGCAGCTCCTGGTGAAGACCATGATGAGGCAGCTGTGCCCCTGCAGCACATGGAGGAACACAGTGGAGTCAATATCCACCTACAGGCCATGGAGAACTCCATGCCAGAGCAGGTGGATGTGTCAAAAGGAGGTTGGGACTCCATGGGAGGCCCACATTGGAGCAGGGTCCTGGCAGGACCTGTGGGCACATGGAGAGAGGAGCCCACACTGGAGCAGATTTGCTGGCAGGACTTGTGACCCCATTGGGACCCACGCTGGAGCAGGGCATTAACGAAGGACTGCACCTCATGGAAGGGGCCCATGCTGAAGCAGTTTGTGAAGAGCTGTGGCCTCCGGGAATGACCGACACTGGGGAAGTTTATAGAGGACTCTCTGCTGTGGGATCGTGCTGAGGAATCCCATGGTGAAATAGGGAAAAGACTCCTCCTCCTGAGGAGAAAGGAGCAGCAGGAATGTGTGATGAACTAACCACAACCCCCATTCCTCATCCCCCTGCACAGCTCTGGGGAAGGAGGTAAAGAAACTGCAATAAATTTAAACATATCAAGGAGGGAGTGGTGGAGGAAAGGTGTTTTTGAGACTTGGTTTTACTTCTCATTATCTTGTTCTCATTGGATTGGCCAGAAATTAAATTAATTTCTCCAAGTTGAGTCCGTTTTTGTCCATGATGGTTAACTGCTGAGTAACTCTCCTGGTGTTATCTCAACCAATCAGCTTTTTGTCATATTATCTCTCACCTGTTCAGCTGAGGAGGGGAGTCACAGAATGGCTTTGGTGGGCATCTGTCATTCAGACAAGGTCACACCACCACAATCCTTTGTGATGCCTAACGTGGGGCGTGAGGAATTCGAGATAAGGGTGGTGTTGGGAAGCAGTAACGGGCAAAACATGGACTGAACAATGGGAGGGAGTGAAATGACTGTGAGGAATTTCTGTTGTTGTAATTGTGATGAGGGAAGGAGAGGTGAATTGTGTGCAAATTGTCCACTTTCATTCAGTGTTGTGATAATGTTATCTTGATTTTGGTGTGGGAATTTTTTTTTTAATTTTATTTTTTGTGTTTGATGTTGATGTGAGTGAAGATTGTGTGTTGAATGTGGATTTTAATGACAGTTTTAAACGTTTGATTCACTGAGGCAGGGGTGGAAGGGGTGGTACTTACCTGGATATGTCTTGCTTGCTGTGATCTGGACAAAGACTGGTGGTCAGGGAGGCTACCAGGAGCCCAGCGGGGTGTCAGCCTGGTATGCTGATGAGCTGCTGAGGATGGAGAACAGGACTGGGGCAGTGCTGTGAGAGAAATATTTCAATATGGCTGAAATCCCTTCTCTAATATATTAATTAATGAATGAATTCATTCATTCATTCTTTCATTCATTCCCATTTCTGTGTCTCCCCCTCCCTTAAGGCAACAGACAGTGCCATACACTTCTCTGAAGTTAGTGAAATGTAAGACCTTTCAAATACTAATATTTCTTGGGACCTCTCGATAGCTTCACCACCTGCTACCTCATATAGCAGCTCTCTAAAGCGGTTTTAGTCACTTACTTTTTCTATTTTAAAACCTTTCGCTGAACTCCTCGTCACAGACCGATAAGATTTTAAGGGACTGAAAACTATGCAGCTTCCCCACTGCAAGTGTTGTGAGCCCTAGGCTGTACCAGTGGATATACTTCATGTCATCTGTACAGCTTTAAACAGAACAGTTAAGTGCAATGCATCTGCTCAAGGACACTAGGTTCCCAGATTATTTTGCAGTGGCACACCTAATCCAGTTCTTTCCATGTGTTTCTACCTCTTTTCAAAACACTCAGATGTTTCACAGTGGGTTTATTTTTTTCACACAGGCAAGGGAGTCTGGCCGCTCCTAAATTGTGGAGAATCTGGATACTAAAAAAGGGCAACCAGCGACTGAGTGTCTCATATGGGTCCATGTAGTTCAATTTTGTGAAGATTTGTACCCTTGCATTGGCTTCCTTTGAGTTAATCCCATTATAAAACAATGCCATGTGGGCATAATTTCCAAAACATTTCAGTTAGAAATGAAATACAATCAGTTTCTTAATTTAATTAAGTCAAACCCAAGCTGTTGCAGTAAACAGCTAAGTGACCCTGCTATATCATCTTTTAGGTGTAGCTGGAATAAATTTCTCTAAGATATAATTTCAGTCTAGCTTTGGTACTGGCGTCTCTATAAACCTAAAATCTGGAAAATGGATTGCAAATTTTATATTTCCTCCCGGAAACACCATCCAGATATTTCAATTGTTGTTTCATGTACACACCTTGGCTTAGTAATTGTTAGCCTGTTAGTGGTGAGAACTGTGTAAGTGCCATTCAGACTGGCAATAAACCTGTAAAATGAGATAAATAACACTGTCCAAAATGCAGAGGCACTGGTTTGTCTGTTGCTTTCCATGTATTTCCCAGTATACGAAGTTACTTACTATTGCACACGCAGCTATCATTTTAAAATGGCATCCTTCCTTCTCAAAAGTCATGATGAGGAGAGGTATTTTTCTTAGACATAAGCTTTTGACTTGCTGAAGTTCCTATACAAAGAGCAGAGCATTAAAGAGAAGTCCCCAGACTTTTGCTCTTAAGAAAGAACAGGTGACTGCATGGTTATGGAAAACAGTGCTAGAAATTTTGCTTGTGCAGCACAGCATGGCTTTGAAATACTGAAGGTGGTCTGGAGAGATTCTCACCAATGCCTAACTTTCCTTCCATGTCACAGTGACTTATCATCAGCATTGACTGAGTTTTTAGTTTAAAATAGGCTTCCCTTCGTACTGAAAGGTGTAAGTGCAAAATCACTTACGGAAAGACCAATAAAAAGGACAAATAACTAGACTAACGTCACTGTGCTCTGAAAGTGAATGTCAATGAAGCCTTTCAGAACACCATGTGAAACCACAGACCAGTCTTTCTAAAGCATCACAGATGGTGCTTCCCTAGAAACCTGGGAAATCTTTGACTCTAGTACACTTTACTCCCTTCAGAGAAAAAAACAAACTGGCACACATAATGCCACAGGGCATTAACATCTTTCGATAAAATGTCTGCCAAAACTCCATGAGATTTGGGGATTTGCCACAATTAGTCAGAAGTATTTATTCATCGTTCTGAATGCTGTCTCTGACTTTGTTGGGGAAGTGGTTTTACTGCGGCCTGAAGATGAGGTCCCAGTTAAGTGAGTTGGGGTACTGGATGAGAACCCATAAATGAAACCATTACTTTCTTTTATAGCATTTCACTGCTCTTTCTCTATAGTGACACTGAAGGTGTGTGTGTGTGGCAGTATAAAGCATCATTTGTTACTTCTTACGACAGCTTGAAATAAAAGTCCGAATATCCCAGCTTCCTAATGTGGGCTTGATGAATCTTAGCCATGTTTCAGATTATTCCTTTGTTTAACATAAGTATATTGTGTTAGTAATATTAGTATATTACTCATGACTAAAATAATTGCATTTGTGAAAGGTGAAAACCAATCCTTTGAGCTTAGTGCAAAGACTTTTCTAAAGGGACAAAGATACTATGTGTGGGGAATGTTGATGTTTGGTGGGTATTGTTGGTCTTTTTTTTTTCTTCTATACTGTCTCTGTGCTTTGAGTTTATAAGAAAAATTTTAAATAAAATTTTTGCTTTCAATTTACTGTTTACAGCTCAAATGAAAACAGTAGGGAAGAGACAAAACTGAAGTTTCAAAGTATTCTTACAATGTCAGTTTAAGAATAACAAAATTACCCAAAAAGCCAAAATACCTTGGAATATAGTGTCAGTCAGAGTTTAATGATGTAATAGAACATGAATGCTGAGATACTTGGATTCAGATTCAACTCTTGATTGTAGGGGTATGTTCAGAGACTTAGGTCTTGGCTATGGGCTTGTCTTTTGAATGCAGAAAATAGAAATACAAACCTTTTATTTCTTTAGAAATTGTTACAGGAATTTTTTGCTTTACAATACCTTCTTTTTGGTGCCATATAATGATAGAATAGTTTGTGTGGGAAGGGACTTTTAAATGTAATCCAGTCCAATCCCCCTGCAATAAGCAGGGACATATTCAACTAGGTCAGGTTGCTCAGAGTCCTCTCCAACCTGACACTGAATATTTCCAGGGACAGGCCATCCACGACCTCCCTGGACAATCTGTCCCAGTGTTTCACTGACCTCATTTAATAATTTACCACCCTCATAGCTTTTGCTGTTGGAAGAAAAAAATGTATTCTTGGACAGCCAGTTACGTGGGGAAGATGATCTATCTAACTATACCTGATTTAATGTCTTCCGGGCACACTGAAATCTTCTTTTGTTCCATTTCTTTTGACCTTAAAAATCTTCCAAGACTGTAGCACATATTCATAATCAAATGAGTCTAAGAACACCATAGACAACTAGACAAGACAAAAGCAACTCATGCATCTTGGATGTTCGTAGCCAATTTTCTCCCCAGAACTTGCTCAGGCACTGTTCTGTTTTCCAAACTACTGTATAAGAATTGTATTTTAAGACAAAAGTAAGACGTACGGTGAACAGTTGCAGGGTAGTAAATTGAAGCTGTCTAATTAACACAAGCTAGATTAACTGATATCTCTTTTCACTGCCAATTCTCTAGATGTATACTATTCATTTAAAGGTTATCTCTGCTGGAATGCTGAGGAGAGGGTCTATTTTGAGTTAGATTTAGATGACATTTTCTCTGGTTAATGCAGATGATACAGATAACAAGCCTCTGTACCTTAGCTGTTTAAAATTTTCTGTGATGGATGTAAGTGACTGACAAGGATGCATTTACTTCCCTGTGGCCTTGAAGTAAGGTAAAGAGGCAAGTTGCAACGAGGTGTCAGAAAGCTTAACAATAAGGAGAGCAAACCTACAGAAACCTAGTACTGCTCGTAATGAACAAGCAAGGCAAAGAATTCTTCTAGTATTGTCTAAAAGGTAATTCAAGAGATTTTCTTTAATGAACACTCTACTCTTCCTATGAGGTGTCAAACAACACCACTCCTTGTGAAGAATATCCTTAATCCCGCTGCCTATGGGAATAGTATTTCAAATTCTGTTTTCATCTATAAAATTTCATCTATAAAATTCATCAATTTGTTTAATCTATAAAAATACAAAAACTATCTGAGCAAAACAATTACAGGGAATATTATATGTGTTTTCTTTGCATAATTGAATCACATTTTTGTGCCCAGATATTAACAGTATTCAATGCCAAACAGCAGCAAAGCTATTAAGAAAATCAGTGTTAGGATTTTCCTGCTGCATCTCTGCCAAGCATCAACTGATCACCTAATCTAAGATGGCAAGAGTTCAACAGCAGGATTAATTGCATTACTGACAGAAATTTTCACACTTAGATCTTTTATTAGATTTATTTTTGTTGGGGAAAAGTCCTTCCCTCTGAAAGGGAAGGAAACTGAAAACTGAGATTTGCAAAACTGAGGACTTTTAAAGCTTTTTCCATCTAAAGAGGTGCGTGCCTTTGGAAAGCTGACTGGCTGGGGTACTTGATGCTTTCTGCAAAACAGAAAATTCAGATAAAGCTGAAATGAAAAAAAATATACAGTGAACGTCTGCTGTGTTATACAATGTGAGGGGGATTCTGGGGTTCTACGTAGACTTGAGAAGATGAGATTATTTTCCGGTGCCTGGTCCCATTTTTATACTAAAGGGTTTTTTTCCCAACACTGTATCAGAGTGAAACCCAGCATGCATCAGGGTCCATCAGCATGCATCAGGGTGCATGCATCAGACCCAGCACACGTCAGCATGCAGCCTCATCCCACTCCCCTTGCAATGTGGTTTCTACAGGAGCCTGATATGCTCCAAAAGGGGACCCTCTCCAGACCTCTTCAGAGTGCCACAATGTTTTTGGGTGTCTGGGCAGAGAGCATAGCTACAGGCTGAGTCTCTAAGACGGAAGGAAGAATCTGGTTCCCTCTTAACAAGACTGGGAAGAGACCACCACTGCAATTGCTTGTGTAGCAGAACGGGGAGGGCAGGGGTATCTGAGGCTGCTGATTTTGCAAGTATAATTATGCAGAAGAACCAGGATAAGCAGACTCAGAATGACAATTAGAAGGCATTCTCCAGCTGTGCTGCAAGAGAGAATATTAAAAATGTTTTCAGAGGATGATTAATGTGGAGGAAAAAAATGCAGTGGCAGAAATAAGTGTAGGTTAAGCAGCAGATATAGCAAAGCGGGGCTGCTACCTCTAGATTATTAACAGCCCACAGTGATGCTGAGGACACTTTAATAAACCCATTCAGGGAGGATTACTGCTATTAGGAATAATGATCAGTGGCAGCACTGTGTTTTACATGAATAATAGGGGCTATATCCTCCAGCAACAATCTCTGCTAGAGCTATTTTATGTCTGCTGATACTTATGACATTTTTCTTTGATCATAGCAAAGTGAGTAGTTTGATACTTTTATTTTCATCATCGTAAAAAAACCAAAACCAACCAATGAAACTATCAGAGGTCTGCAAATTAGTGTTACAGAAAAGATGGGCAAGCATCCAAAGTCAGAAAATATTTGGAATTTGGTAGAATCTGCAAAGTTAGAGTTCTAAAAAAGCTCCTTTTTATTCTATTGACCTGCCTCTGTCTGCTCAGAGTCATAGACAGGAATTTCTGCACAAAATCTTTCCTGCTTTCCTATGAGGCATGACACATCAAAGTGAGCTGAATTGTGCATCTTTTTTCAGGCTCTCTGCAGGCACACTCTCAGTCTGCTGCCTGGAGTCCATTGCAAAGTGTCCTGAGGCCTGGGACTGCCCTAATGTCGTGGAGAACTGCGTCAAATGATGGAGCAGATTATTTCTTTAATTGGTAATTTGCAGTAGGTTCTATTCTTGAGATGAATGTTGTTATAAAAGAAGAAACTGCTCTACCAGTTTAATGTGGATATGGCTAGGGCTCAGTTATGTTAGACAGTTTGGGAGTTTTTGCTGCTAATTGAATAAAGGGAAAATCCTTTCTTCCCTTTCACAAGATAGTAACCTCGAATGTAAAAGTGTCTTTGACTGGCAGTTGGGAGGGACTATATTTAATATGGGGCCAGTGAAGCTTATAAAAATTAAACATGTAATACAATTTTTGCAGAGTAGATGAACACTTTAAGAGAAATTCTCACTGATCAGAAAAAACCCAAACATTAATGTACATGAAAAAGAAAATGAAAGAAAATATGGGACAAAGGACAGGAAAAAACAGGGAATAATTTCCAGCTCTCCTTCTTGTGGTGTGTGTCAGTTCTTCTGACAGGCATCATGTTCCAACAGTTAAGCCTTTGTCTAGCAAACCTTCCACACAGAAGAAATTTCCAGGCAAGATGTGAAGAGGGAACAAAATGGCTTTAAATTTCATTTATATTCATTTATATTTCACAGGTCTTTCTGCAGGATCACTTTTTCAATAAACCTGTACAGAGCCAACAAACTATAAATAGCAAGAAGTAATTGGCCTCTGGCATTTTGCATTAATAGTAAGGATCTGACTTTTGCTTAAAGGTAATATGCAAACCTGTCAATGCAAAACAGTGACAAAAGCTAAGCAGGCACTGTTCTGCATCCAGAGGACTGTCTTGCACTTACAGGCATTGGTAATTTTTGTTTTCACTGAATCTCACTGACCTAACTCTGCTGCCACTGGGAATTATGCTTACTGATTTCAAAACCAGCCAAGTTAAGGCAGCGATCTGGAAATCCCATTTCTATCTCTGATAGAAATCCAGTCCCTGTTTGCACGGAGAGAATTTTTCCTTTCTGAGCCCCGTCAGAAGATGAGAGCCCTTCCACAACAACCACTGGTGCTCTGACTACCCTGGAGTTCAGAGTGGCAACTGCTGCTACCCCCTGAAAGAGACATTACAGATTTAAACCAGACATCTGAAAGGCTTTACAGTACAGTCACTATACTGAGGTCTTAATGGTACTGTTCCTGCCTCAAATCCACTTTTGTCATTACCAGACATATGCAGTGTCTTTAAAGCTGGAATTTAATCTTCTGTGTGGAAAAATAGAGGTATGTGGTTGGACTACATTAGGACACAAGAATGCCAATGAAAACACTATGGGAACTAGATATCACATTGAGTTATTATTTGTTGGAAATGCAGCTTCTCTTCAGTGACTGTCTCAGTATTTTTTGTGCTGTAGTGACACACTGCGAAGTCTCCCAACTTGCCTTTGTCCTGCAAGTAACTACACTCCAGCAACATCCACCTTCTAGAAATGAAATGTCATGAGCACTGAGATGCATTAGCCACCACAAGATCTGGTGTCTGTGCCTTGGAATATGTACGGGTTTCACAGGAGCTTGTTTTTTTCTGAACTGTTGGTGTAAATGTGGCTTGTTTTGCCTGATGATTGTATTTTTCCATGCCTGTCACCGTGTGCTGTTGTCGTAATCCTTGAGCCAGTCACGTTTTGCTGCTTTTCACACACATTCTCTTACCACAGCACCAGGGATGTGGCTGTGTATGGAGTCAATTTTAGGTACTTGGTGGAGACTATACACCTGAAATAACAACAGGCTGATTGCCATACCATCAAATAAACAATGTAGGAAAGAAGCTTCTTTTGATACCGAACCTTATTTTGTTTTAGAAATTATCTGGGCTGTTGATAGATCCCCTCTGCCATCTCTTCTGTGTTATCTGACATGATATGGTATAACTGTTTCTCTACTTACAGTTTCACGTTCCAAAGTGTACTTAAATGGAAGATAATTCAGAGTTATAATCAATCAAAACTCTGTATTATCTTGTTTTTCAGTTTGTTGGACAAGAAAATAGAAAATTTGATAAAGTGTGGTGTTCTGGGTCATAAGATTGTCCCTCTTTTAACACAAAGTAAATGCCATTAGTCTTGAGAAAAGATTGTGATGCAATTTTCCTCTGCATGCTCAAGGAATTCTCTATTCAATGCCTACTGCAGGTTGCTTATGAGAAGTACATTGGAACAGCTTCTTTTTTTTGGTGAAAGCTTGCAAATCATGTCTGAGTAACTACAGTCAATACAAGTCCATGGCTTGTTACCAGTGAAAAGCCCTGTTTACTTAGGAAACATTTAGCTGCAATTTGATATGGAAAGCCAGGAATCATTTGGATAATTTATTGAATAGCTTCTAACCTCTCTTGTCTTTTTCTGAAAGGATACTCTTGACGATTTGGCAAAAGCTGGTGTCTGAATTTCTCTAGTGTTTTTGCTGGGGTTATGGCAGTAAGGCCCTGACAGAGCAGCACCCCAAATCACAGGGTAGATGGGACTGTCATTGCCAGGTCGATGTGCTGGAACCTCAGCCCATCACGGGAATTTCAGTGCAGTGTTACATGAAGTCACAAGTCAGCTACTGCCAAAAAGTGCTGCTGCTTGTCTGCCTAGGAGTCATTGTATGCTGAATGAATGTCTGTATCTGCTACCAGAGACGGCATAAAGGAAACTGCTTGAAAAAATGTGAAGGGAAAATATAGCACTTTGTGACACAGGGCAAAGCCTATCAAAAAATCAGCTGTGTTACTCCCTCCTTGCCCAGTGAGGATGGTTAGCTGATCTGATGTGACAACCAGCCCACCAGAGCTGCTGACCTGCCTTCAGCTTCACTGAAGGTGATGTGATACCTGCCATGCTGCCACCACAGTGCTACAGTGTCTGTTAAAATACAGCCATGCAGAGTTTCTTCATGCTGTAGCTACTGTACAACCTGGTTCAGTTAGAAAAGATGGAGAGAGGTTTAGTGACACAGTGAAATGTCCTGCCCATGCCTGTTAAGTGGAGAGCCTACTGGCTTTCACTGTATCTCACACTGACAAATGCTACACTTGATGAAATATATGGGATGTTTGGTATCAACATCAAAGGACAAAGGCAAAAAATGCATTGCAAGAAAGAAAAAGAAAAGAAGATTGTTTTGGGACAGACTAACTACCTCTGGCCTGGAAGAAAGAATAGTCTTTGGCCACAACAGAAAAGGTAGTTGTAAATCATACTTGCTCTCTGTTCCTCTTGGCCAGGAACAGATTAGACCTTGAAACAAATAAAATCAGTTCCAGGGTTCTTGGGTTTATCCCAGCTGTTCACAGCCTCAAGCAGAGACCACTGGGTGTCCAGGTCTTTTCACTAGACTCAGAATACCACAAGTTTCCAGCAGTGGAGCCAGGATACATTATTCTGTCCCTGTCTTTAGAGGAGCAAAACTCCTTTGTGGTGGTAATGACTGGGTCTTTTTGAGAGAGCTGAGGGCTGAGACAGGGAACGAACTAGAAGGGACTATGGCTGAAGAAAAATCAGTGGGGGCTTTCGAGGGGAGGGGGATGGTGATATGTCCTGTCTTTCTCTCACCAAGCCTTCCTTTCTTTGAGCTAATCCTATAATGTGTAACTTCCAGATTCTTTCCACCCCTCTCTCTTCAACCATGGCTTTTCTGCCTTCCCTTCACTTGCTACAACTGCAACCTGCTCACTCTCCTGGGATCTGCAGATGAACATAGTGTGATGGGTCCAGGACACAGACTCATCATTTTTCCTATAACGTGTGCACAGGGATGGCAAGTGCCCTCAGGAACATCTCATTTCTTTGCCTGCAACTCTCCAGTGTTGGTCTCCACCTCCCACCCTTCAGCCCCAGCATACCTGACTATCCAGAGTCCTGGCAGGGACAAAGTACTCAGCGGGTTTCCATCTGTCATTGACTGGGATTCCCTGGTTGCTCTGGCCAGTGGTCCTTCTGTCTCCACCCCAAGTAGCTCTTACACATTTTTCTTTCTTTGCCTATGTGCTCTGTGTGTGTGTGTACACACATACACACATACACATTATCCCTGAGAGTGGAGTACAGGCAAGGGGTCAACACATAGACGAAAAGTTTGATGGATTTGCTGCACCATTTTCATGGCTCTTTAGTTTTTCCAGTGGAATAATGCAGATAACAACGCAGGTCAGACAGGGCATCTCACTGTCCTTCCTCTACCAGAGATGAGAAGGAATTATTCTCCTGGAGTTAGAAAGACTTATATTATCTACGGAATGGATTTCCTGAGGGAGCTTGAAAACCTCATATATAAGTGACCTCTGGAAGACCTTTGACCTCAAAACTCTGAATCTGAACTTGCCATATCTGCTAAGGCTGGAGTATGCAAACGCCAGCAATACCCTTCCCACCCAGTATGGAAATTCCTGTGTGGAAGGGGGTGGTGTTTTGTTTCATAGACATACCCAGCCTGTCCTGAGGCATAGGCATGTTTTCTAACGAAACTGTGATCATAAACCAGTTAAAAGAACGTAGGCAAGGCATACAACTCAGAAGCACCTTACCTGTAACCTTACCTGTAGAAAGTGTCTGCTGGGTTGCTTTTTTGCATATTTAATATTGCAAAGAGCAACATTGTAGTTACAGACATGCAAAAATGACCTTTTTTTTTTTTTGTTTTCTATAAAGCATGCAAAGGGTACAAAGGGAGGGATTATATGTCATAACAAGTTTGTGATGTTTCAGTCAATGAGCATAGACATACTATGGTCATCCTTTGGAGAATTTTCCTCTCTTACTTTGTATTATTCAATTTTCATTCTGCAAAGACATTTTAGAAAGCTAGTGTTTATTTACTTTCAAAGACAATATATGGAGTGTGGAGCTGACCCGGTAGAGAAACAGAGAGTCCCTGTCTTGCTAAATTTATGCTGATGGATTGCCAGAGCCAACAGTAAATGCAAAGAACTCCCTTTTCAACAGATCTTAAAATGTATGAAAAGCATATAAAATGTGTGAAACAGCTTAAAGGACATGTGAGCAAGGCTGGCCTGGACCCAGCGTTAGCATCTCATTATCAGAACCAACACTGGCTTTTAGTGTATGTGACAAAGTGGGAAGGAAAACAAGGGAGAGATTCCGAACAGAGAAGAGATAAAAGGAGAACAAGGTGCAAAGGAGAGCGGGATGTGCTGTGTATGCCTTGTGACACCCTTTTAGTCAGAAAGAGAGACCTGAGCTTGCAGACCTCCACTGCTGCCGCTGAAGATGCACCAGCTGCAAACCGAGCCAGTAGTGCCAGGCACATGCTCACATCTGTGCTGGCAAGCCCATCACGGGGATGTCGTGATGTCCTGCAGGTGGCTGGGAGAAAGAATGATGGAACAAAGTAGTGATTCATTCCTCACCCTCTAGAGGTATTCTCACAGTCTCATCCAAGTGAATCAGAAGGACAGACGCACACTGTATTGTCTGTCTGGAAATTCGGTCTTTGTGTCTGTAAAACACTTCTCTAGCCCTCTGGAGAGTTACAATGGTGTCTATCAACCATTTGCTAAATTGTGGTGAAATTCCAATTTCCTATGTGACTTTTAAGGGAGGTAGGTGCAGGACGGGAAAGCTGTGCTATAAAGACTGTACAGCAAATGCTATGTCTAGGGAAAATCCGCTTTGCTTTTGATCTCCTTGCTGTCATAGCACTCTTATGTCCTGACATAAGAAATCCCAAATGTCCTTGGTTTTAAAACAGGCAGGAGCAAGTCTGAAGTACCAACAGTATCCACACTGTGAAAAAACAATTTTTAAAACTTGGTCAGCCTTCTATATCCTTATTTGCCTAACCGGTTTCCTCAATAAATAGATGTCAGATAGAAAGAAATGTAGTGGAAGCAAATAATTCGCAGTATCTAGCAAGTTTTATTGCCCATAGGAATTAATATTTCTGTGGAGAAGGGTGGATCCAGTTAATGAGATGCTCTGAAGTGAAATTACATTACAAATGTTTCTTCTGTCCTTAAATAATATTTTATGAAATTCAAATACACTTGTTTTTTTTCTTCTTTCTTCTTCTTCTTGACACTACACATAAAGATTGAAATAAGACATAGCAGCTAAGGAGTTACTTGACTATTTTCTTTGCATTTGCACTCTTTCCTGTTGCTTTTATTCTTCATTATCTCCAATGTGAGATCTTTACTGTGCTCACTTGCACTGCCTGGAAGGTCTCTCTTGTCTGTACACGTCTCTAATTCTCTTGAAAGTCACTCAGTTGGACTGATTTCTGTGGTGGCAAGAAGAAGGTAGACACAAAGAATTGTTATGAGCATTAAGATTGCAGCTGGATCTGGAGAATGCAAAGAAACTCACTGAAGGCATATAAGGAGGATATGGAGTTGTATCCTCTGGGTTGTATCCTCTGGTTGGTTGATTTCAGATTGTATGAAAATAACCTCCTGTAAATTACTGCTTTTTGTTATTTATTTTTCTTTTTAGACCTGTAAATGTTTTAAAAGTATCTTAAATTAGATGATGTACTTTTAGCTAAAGAGCAAGGCTGTGACAGAAGCCTGGTTTCTGAAAATGGTGCTGTTGCAAATCCGTGCAGCTTTGAGAGAATAGTTCAAAGACCATTCTCTCTTTTTTAGTTTCTTAGGGGTTTAATCTCAGCAAAGAAAATCATAACTAGGTTAAATTTCTCACTTTGTAAAATAGCTTGATGCCTACAAATATAGTGCTGAACTTCAAAGGGGAAAAAGGAGCTGATATAAATCTATTGCCAAATACATTTCTTGGCTATAGACCCTTTTCACTGGGAACTTTTCACTTCTTGAAGTGTTATAGAGCAGATATCATGGTATTTCTCATTACTGTCCTTGATTGCAGTTTTTCACAATTTCTTCTGTGGCTTTCAAACCACTTGTGTATGTAGAGGGCAAGGCACACTGTTCTGTTTTGAATGTCAATAGTTAGGAGGCATTGCACATTTGCAGAAAGATGGTACTGGGGGAAAAGCATCAGGATAGATAACGTGACAGTCTATAGAAATGCTCATGGTTTCTGACAGCTCCATTTTCTCCTGCCATCTGTGTCCTCAGTCTTTCTGGAAATTATGGTGCATCAGCAGTTCTGTTTTATTACCCAAAGTTAAATCAGTTTAGAAGGATATTTGATAAGGCAGCAATTTCTTGAGTTGCCATAGAAAAACTAGAATATTTAACACTCAAATAAAAGAAGTTGTACATTGTGGACTTATAATTACTAGTATGTGCATATTTAGTATCAGGAAATAATTTCCATATTTCTGAACCTTCAAATCTTTCCCCTAAATTACTCTGACCCTTTAGAATGGCTTTTAGGCAAAAAAAAACAACCAACCAAACTGAAACTAAAACAGAACAAAACAAAACAAAAAACCAAATCAACCTAAAAACAACCCCACCCAAATACTATCTGTTTTATCCTAGGAGGAAAAAAGCATAGAGCCATGTTTAAGCCTTTCAGTATCCTGGAAGAATCCTCAGAACACCTTGCAAAATCCTGGGGGAGCAACATCTGCCCTGCTGTTTCCTGGTATGTTGTGCCAACAGCACCTCCTGCTTAGCGACAGGCTTATCACATCATTTGGCACCATGGATTTTCTACATGAGTCATGAGAAAATCTGCCTTGGTGGATAGGTCAGAAATAAATACAGCAGTATCTGTGGACAGTGCACTTTTACTGGGATATGCAGACCATTGTTTATTCAATATGCAAGCGTCTGCAGTGTGGGGAACTAGAAATGCCTTTCATGGTTAAGTCCTATGTATAATAATGCAAGTTCTTTTGTATCTTGTGCAGGGGTTAAGTTTGGAGTAGGTCAGGATTTGTATGCATTCAAATCAGAGGGAGATTTTGTCACTGATTTCAGTGGGGCCGCTTCAAGCAAGCTGCAGGCTGGGATTTACGATGCTGTTTTAAACACTCCCAAGCTCTCTTCTAAAGGATATCTGTACTTGTTTCACCTCTGTGGTTTTATAATATTCCCATTACATCTTTCATTCTTCTCAAGTGATCATGTTTTTCAGTTATGGGACTGAAAGGTGGAAAATTTTTCTCCTATTTCTCTTCATTTATTTAAAACCAATATAAACCACTCTCTGGCACAATGTTCTTAGACCATATACAGACAAATACTTTGTGACCATTCTTCCCTTTGTTTCTGTTTACTGGATGCTTTTGTTTCACCTTTCAGTGTCAGGATCTTGAAAACATCTGAAATGAGGCATTGATGGTGGTCTCCAGTACTTAAAAAAGGGTGGATGACAGATCCTTGGGGTTTATAAATCAACATAACTCCACTGATTTTCACTGCCTGAACAGATGAGTCAGTAATGCGAAGCTAATATTTTGAGATTTGAGTTGTTTGTTGGTTGGGTTTTTTTCCCTCCAGTTTATGGAATATATAGAAACATAAATAAGATAAATGTGTGTTTGTGGCTCATTTTTCCAACTGAATGATCTTTATCTCTTTACTCTGTGATTTTCATATAATTCTTACTCATAATCTGTAAATTATTTACTCCTAGATAGTGTAAATTTTTGTTAGACCTGCCC
Organism: Amblyornis subalaris; assembly: GCA_018881555.1. Taxonomy (NCBI): domain Eukaryota; kingdom Metazoa; phylum Chordata; class Aves; order Passeriformes; family Ptilonorhynchidae; genus Amblyornis; species Amblyornis subalaris. The sequence goes on from JACAXG010000114.1 coordinate 2,127,952, forward strand.
ACCAAAGCTGTTTCAAAACTCATTGTATCTGCATGAAATGACAATATATTCCCTCCTCCCACTTATTTGCACTTTTTACATCTGCTTTCAACTACAGCTGATAACACACCCTGATGACAGAAGTGGGATGTAGTAGCATGTATGTAGCACCATCCTAGCTCTGCTGATGGAATATGTACCCTATGCTGGAACGTTTGCTGATGTGACTCATCTGTCTGTTTCTATGGGTGATTTGACTATGCAAAACATGTCTGCTTCTCTTAGCCCAGTAACACAGAGCTGGGTGTGGGAAAAGCAAAGGTTGGAAACCCTTCCTGAGATGAAGGCTGGCCTGAGGGAGTAAAGTGACAAGATCCTATAGATTTTAAGAGGCCAGGTGAAAATTCAGTGCTTGTAGATGAATTTGGGATTTCAAAGCATTGTAATTTTTTATGGTATCCCTGGGAGGTCTGGTGGCCTATGCACAAGTACAGATGTGGATTCTTTCCCAGCTGGCACTCCTTGTTTCTGCTAACTTTTCCCATGTCCTCCTCTGGGATCTGTAATCAGCCTCACAGTTGCAAAGGGACCATCTCACAAGTACATTTCACTTGTTGCAGTTCTCTCCTCTGTCTTGTCAATTATCTCAGTTGCTTTCTCACTGCTGAGGAGATGGTACAGCCTTCTAGTAACTCCAACAGAATTTGCCAGTACCACATTATACACCATGTTGGCTGGAAGTAGTTCCGTAGTCCTTACTGCCCAAGCAATATGCTTTTGCTGCCTGTCTGTGGGGTCAACGTTAAGCTTTTTCTGATAATAAATGAGAGATTGTTCTCTTTAGAGTTGACTGACTCATTCAAGGATACTTTAGTGCTCCTTGACTTTGTTTGACCCTTGGATTTTATAAAGTTGGGGGAAATTAGGTTGATGAGCTGAAGGACATGGGGAACAGGAACTGCTTTGAATGCAAATCCTCCTTAAAAAATTTGGGAACTACAGAAAATGCTACAAATTCTACAAGAAATTTCTAAAGGTCGAAAGTAACCAGGGACAAAACACGTATTTTATAGCCAATAGAGTAGCCAACTGAATTTTTTTTTACTCTTCAAGACAGACAAATCTGAGAAAGGGCTGACTCTGCAGTAAAAGCAGCTAAGTCTATATTGATGTTTTTATAATAATTTTTTTTAATCATGTTTTAAAGCATGCAGCTTTCTGAAATGACTCTGGAGACTTACAGGGTGATCTCATGATACCGAAACGTAAACTGACACATAACATGCAGGATACTAAGTACAGAAGACATGCATGTAGGACAGATGGAGAAAGACATATTATTTAAGTACAAATATATATTTAATATATAAATATACAAATATCTTTCCATCATAAGAAGCTCTGAAAATGTCAACCCAATAATTGGATGTGGCCAGAAGAGCAAAAAGAGCATTTGTAATTCTCATGGGAGTTGTAAGGAACAAGCTGGAAAATGTTGCTAGTATGTGACATAAATCTCTAGCATATGCATTTTTTGACCTGTGAGCAGTTCTGATCGCTTCACCTCTAGAAGAACAGGTATGACGAGGAATGTCACAGGGAAGGGAAGCAATACCAACAAAATGGCCTCAAATACACTGAAAGGTTGAAGAGAAACCTGTAGTTTGGAGGAAAATGCCTGAAAAAATTTTAAGAGAGACATAAAATACATGTGGAATGATAATTAATTTTTTACCTCAGAAAGCAAAAATTAATCAACAATTGATGAAGTTAGTAGAGTGTCTATTCAGAGAGTTAACTGGAAATTTTTCACTTCAGGAGTAAAACAGAGGAAGAACTCAATGACATGAGACATAGTGGGTCACAAAAAGATCTATAAAGTTTTTGGAGGATGGGTTTGTTGCTATTAAATTCAGAGGTGTGTACCTTGTATGTGTCTTGATTTACCCCCATGTAGCTTGTAGACTGATGACGGGAAGATATGCTGGCACACATCATACTCTGCACATTGTACCATCTGTTACAGGTCACTTTTGGAAAAGGGACATTGGCTGAGACAGATATTTCCACATCTTTTTTATGGCATGACCTTGAGGACTAGTTTTGAAGTGGCTGCTGGTTGATAACTGCACCTGATTTTAAGACTGCAGGCTGGTGTGTGCTACAGAGCAGGAAAGTTCTCCCTTTCCAGGGGCGCAGCTGTGCCCAGTGGTGCAGAAGTCTGTCCTATTCTGAAGGCACAAAATAGGGACCCAGAGTGCTCTAGCATCTGTGTAGTTGTAGGGGACTGCAAACAAGGAGGTCTGGCTGAGGGACTGAAGTGTACCTGCACTGTTGTGCCCACAAAGCAGTGGAGTCATGTTTTAAAAATCAAAATCTACTTGGTTTTGACTTTTCACCGTATTTTCACTTTTGGAACATTCTGGATTTTTGGGAAAACCTCTTGTTTTCTTGCAACACTTTTTTTTTCTGTGCTAAAGAATATAATTTTTCATTACATAATCTCCACTTTCCTATGTTCATCCCCTTCTTTCTGGACTGGTGAACTTTGTAAATGCCTCAATACTTGAGAATAGAGTTTGGAGCCCTCTTGGTAGTACTTTTAAAAAGGATATTTTGGTATAGCTTTTTTCACTCCAGTGACCCTAGTGAGCTCTAATCTTATGAAGACACATAACATATGTGACGTGACTGTTGAATAATATTTGCTATGAAGATTTACAGCAGGCATTTAACAATAATTTGAGGCAATACTTGAGTAAACTAAAGTATTGTCCATACTGAAGTCTATGTTCTAATGCTGACAAACAGTTCTGTACCTTCTTGGTTTTGTTCACCTTTTAATACCCAAATACAATATCATCCATCATGGAACAAGGGATGTACTCATAGCATACAGCCCTGAGATAGTATTTTGCAGGGCATTGACTCTGACAGGCTCAAGAGTTGTGGTGGATAATCAACAAAGCATGAACTTGAAGTGTGAGAGTGCATGGAAGGGAGCTTGTTCATTGAATGTGTGATCAGAATGACAAACTGTAGGAGGAGGGGATCAACAGACCTTGTCTATGGCATTAGCCAGAGTATTTGGAAAGTGCTCTGTCCAATATTTTTAAAAACTAGGTGGCAATTGAAGAGAAAACTTGGTTTGGATACTGTCATTCCAAACCACCTCCTGTGGCCTGTGAGCACTATTCATTTGGGCCATGAACCATTGTCAGACTCACTATCCACTGTCATCCAGATGCACGCACACAAGGTTAGTAGCCACAGCCTCCTTGTGCTTCTACACCTTACGGGGGGCAGAAGGTGGCACCTCATGCACAGGTGCAGATTGTGAGTGCTCAGTAAAACCAGTACACTCAGGGGTCACTCTGCATTGCTGACCATACATCCCCTGCATTCAGCCAGATGCTGCAGTACAGTCAGCAGTTGGCTGTGCAACTTGCTGCTACAGGGATACTCAGCCCACAAGATCTAAAAGTATGGAAGAGAGAATTTGTAATTGCAGAGGACTTTAATCTAGCAGATAAGAGAAGCTGAGGCTAGATTAGACATGACCATGCTTATCCAGTAAACAGTGCACTTAGGTATGCTGTGACTTTGGTATTATTTGATGTTTTCAAATCAAGGCTGGATATCTTTTGATGGAACAATACTCCAACCCAACCAGGAGGCACTTGAGTTAACGAAAGAACTGTTTAATGACATTCTACAGTCTGTGTTTTTGCACAAAGTCAGGCTGGATACTTACAGTAGTTCTTAAAATCTGAGACTCTTATGAGGTGCTTTGTCTTCACAGCCAATTATTTTAGTTATTCATGCACCAGAGCAAAATAAGATACCCTTGAGACACTACAAAGGAAATTGTATCCTTTCATTGCTAATTTTGATATGCAGTGTGCCAAACTTGAACCATGTCCTTCCATGTGTGTTTTAAGGCCATGCCAATAGCAACAGCCAAAAGTAACAGCTTTCTTTCTGTCAGCATTTATTCAATTGTGAATTGTTTATGGTCAGGCTTTGTTGGAGGTTGATTGTCAGCAGGAGCAGCACTTACTTATTTCTTTATTCAAATAAAGACTAAATTTTCATGCCTAATTGAATTCCCTTTACACTAGAGTACATTCCATGAGGCTCCTCTACTGTGTTCAGCAACATTACCCTGATCCAAAATGGGCATCCACATATTGCACCTTGTTTATTTAGATTATGTTTATGCTCAGCTAAATATACTGCTTTTCTCTAATTCCAGAAGAAAGCTAGCAGCTGGATAAAATATAGTTCGAGGGCTACTGCTTCAATGGAGTGATCCGTTTTGCAATAGTTCTCATCCTTGCACTCATCTTTTTGTAGAGAGAAATCTAAGCAGGTCTTCTTATACAAGAGCCATTAGGGGTCCAGTGTCTGAATAAGCTGTACTTTGATGCAAATGTTTTGGCTCTGACCTCTGCTCTGAATGATAACTGATTCAGACTTACCTAAAGACAGAAGCCAAAAAAGTGCCTCAGAGACACAGCAAAAGGAAAGGATGTTCAGGCATTTTAATGGGTCCTCTTAATACTTTCCTGCCTGAACAGAAAATCAAAACTCCTTATCCTTTCATTCACTGTTCTGCTGTTTTGTCCCTGCCCCCATTTGTGGTCCCAGCTACCCTCCCTTTCCAGATCACTATCCATAAATGTCTGAAGATGAATCCTTTTTTTTTGCAATTTTGTAACAAAGCACTAATACCTTTCCCTCTCTCTTATCTTGATCTTGATGTTACTGATGTCATGTTGACATCATAGCCAACATGTATAGTAAAGAATTGAATGTTGCTCTCCAGAGTGAGAAACTGTGGAAGCAATGCATGCCCCATCAGGATTGACATATGTAAGCACAAGGTATTTGACCAAGATTTTGCTTTCTTTATGTTCATCTGAGGGATAAAGTACAGGAAAGAATTCTAGAAGGAGCAGAAATAAGATTTAAGATCACAGACTTAAGTTTCTAGCTTCTGCAGAAAAGCTTCTGAATAAAGCAATCCAAGTTACCCAGAAATCTCATAGGAACAACTTTCAAACCTTTAGAATATGAAAGTATGTATATTCCGATTTACAGGAGATCTGGTCTACAGAGGATTTTTTTGAAACCTTCTGATACATTTGAAATTCAGCATATTTCAAACAAGTTTTGATTCTATGAGGTTTTAAAAAGTAATTTATTTGGTGTTATTTTTTGGTTGGTTGGTTGGTTGGTTGGTTTTTAGTTGGTTTTTGTGAACACAATTCACAGACTCACAGAATATTCTGAGTTGGAAGCGACCCATAAGGATCATTGAGTCCAACTCTTGAATGTACGGCCTGTACAGGGACTAAACGCACAAGCTTGGTGTTATTAGCAACATGGTCTAACCAATTCAGCTAATCTCGGGGTCCTTAACTGAGAATAATATCTTTTAAACATAATTTTAAAACAAATTAATTTTTTCATATATAATGCTTTTTTACCATTGGCAAAAATTGCCATGGTTTGATTGAAATACTGTTTAAAATTTTCTAAGGTACAAATATTCCAACCAAACCGAAGGAATAACTGTAGTATGTTTTGGTGATATGATCCAAACATTTTTTTTTTGGTTTTTTTTTAAACCTCTTATTTCACATCCTGCTACATGACAGTGGTCAAAGTTTTGCTTTGGACCATCACACCAGGTTATTGTGTAGACTTGTGTGAAAAGTCTTTCATGGTCTAATGAAAAGAGTACACAGATGCCCTTCCTGTTCTCGTCATTACAATTTCAGGCTGCTTCTGTCCTTAACTAGATCTGGACAGTGAGATCATACTTTGAAAACACAGAAGAGAATTACAGCCCTCTCCTTTTTAAAAGGAAATTTCCATGGGAATATAACACAAGCCATTGTTTCGCAAATTTGACATGGAGAATTTAGTGTTTGTAACACTTGTTTTGTAGAAGCTTCTACAAAGCATCTCTAAATTAAGTAGTGGGGGTTTTTTTCACCTCTCCTTGACCTAACAAATCACTCTGTAGGGGAAATTTTACAACAGCTGGATTGCTCATTAATCAATGGTAAATTAAGAAAATGACCTAGGACTGGTTATCAGCTGGATTTTCAGTATGTTGAAAAAGTTACATCAGCCTCCAGACACTATAACATAAGGTAGTGTAACACAGGCGTCCCCAATTAAGGATCTCCTGGGGAGCAGAAGGGAATGGAGGAGAGAGATTGATGGCACCATATTTTGTTGAATGTCATCTGAGGAGTCTATATGGTAGAAGCTCTATTTATGGCTATATAACTGTAAATTTAATTCCCATGCTAGTACCTGAGTAGCTGTAGCACACTAATCTTGTCCTGGTGGGAAGAATCTCACATTGTTCACCAGAGTATTAAAAACTCAGCCCCACAAAACACATGGTGAGATCATGTGACTCTTATCAGTTTTTACAAAATGTAAGTGCACAGTTCTCTCCATTAAACCCACAATGGCTTCTTTCCTGCTGATTCAAAGTATCGGAAAGACAGGGTCCTGAAAACCTTTCCTAGGAATTGCTATAGTTGTGCCTATATCAGAATTGCTAAATTGCTAAATAAAGTAAAATACCTTTGGTTTATTATATTTCCTTCAAACTGCAATTGTGGATTTTCTATCTTGCAAGAGCTGTTCAGTAACTGTAATGCTTTTATATAAATTTAACCAGGTTTCCTAATGAACTGAAGTTTTCCTGATAACATGATCTGTCTCTCCAGTTGTGTATCAGTTCCCTCTGCCCTGCTAACTCTGCAACCTGCTAGCCAAATTGAACTGAATTTGAAGGAGATGATAGAAGTCTTAACATAAAATATGTCCCCAATGGGTTTTTTAAAAAAATCAGTGACTGGAGAGAAGAAAGAGATCTGAATTAGTGCCCCAGACAAAAAGGTAGGCATAAGGAGATGTTTGACAATCTGTTTGGTAGCAGACAGCCAGTCTTCATGAATGGCCATAGCATACTGGTGACATGAAGGAATAGAGTAACTGAGGTTACTACACCGGGAAGGCAGAAGAGGATATAAATCTGTGAGAAACCCAAACAGTTTTTCTGTTCACTAAATAATGTGCTGATTTTATTTGCTGTTGTAGAATTCTACCTGACATACTGTAACTGCCTGTGGAAGTTAACTTCACCCCACATAGAAAATTTTTGCAATATTCAGTTTAGAACTAATCAATAATAGTTATCAGCACTAGATATCATGGTTGGAAACTTTTCTCCTTTTGTCATCTTAAGACTTGTTTTTCCTGAAAAAAACCCAAATAAAGTAAAAGGATTTATCAGGGTGGTGCATCAATGGACTGAGGAGTTCTTTGTCACTTCATGTCTTGGATTGGAGATGACTCTGTAAAGGACATAGACTTTGGGTTTCTGACTTTCAATTTGGTTTTGATCTGCAGATCTCTGAATTTTTGACAGATGTAGTGAGGAATTTATGCTTAATGATAATGAGTTGGCTTTCATCACTTAACTTAAAGGCCTCTTAGAACCAGCCCATGGATGTCCAGAAGTCTGTGCACAAAATTCTACAAATCTGTGCTTACATCAGCAGCTAGTGTTAGTGCACTACAGATCCTTACTGGATAAGGTGGTGTGGGCAGTGTTACCTGGGAGCTCTGAGCAGGACTGCAGTAGTCCTTACTGCTGTTTGCATTTATTTTTATTCTTTATCTCCAAATCCCTAGTTGCTCTATTTCTTGAACAGCTCATCCCTTCTTGTTTTGCTATGATATCCAAAAAGCATTTGAAGAAATGTCAGAAATTTCACCAACAGACAAAGCTCTGGTGTAGGAGAAAGTGCTGGAGCAAGACAACTAGAGGAACTAGGTCTCAAGGAAAAATAAAGCAACATAGCCAGGCTCCCTGTTTAAGTGGCTGATAAGGGATTTGCTCCTCACTGAAGGCAGAGTGTTTGGAAGAGGTTTGTTCCAGCCCTGCTCTAGCAGCTGTAGCTAGCAGAAGTGCATGGAAGTAACTGGCAGGGCAGCAGAGCCCATGAGTGGATAGGACCCTGGGCAATGTGGCTGCAGGGCAGTACAGGCAGGGGAGGTTCTGCCTCCCCTGCTAACTAGATGAGATAGTGACCAGCTGGAATTGTCTCCACAAAATCACTCCCCTGCCAGCAGCAGTGCCATTTTGGGCTGGTGTCAGCTGGCAGCCTGTTATGTCCTTGCTGACTGTCAGGTCTTGGGAAGGCCAAGGGATGGAGCTGTGGTTGATAGGTGAGCATACTTGGAGAGAAAGTGCAAAGGACACAAATATCCCTCATGCATGTCCTTGGGGAAAATGGAGTGCAGCCTGCAAGCTAGCATCCTCCAGTTTTGCCCTGAATAGAGTACACAAGTTTGAATAAATAAATCCTGTTCCCTGAGGAAATGCTCAAGTCTTTATGTGGAGCTTTGTGACAGCAGAGAAAGCTATTGGAAGAAAAAGTAATGCTGCATAATTTGCTTGTTCAAACAAGTTCAATAAACTCCTTTGTGTACAGTTATTGCCTTTATGCAAAATCAATATCTCTGACAATGAAACAGGTTACTGGAGACTAATCTACTTTCTTTGGTGGTTCCTTAGCAACCACGATTGTGAATTAGTTGCCAAGCAGCCTGGTTCAATGCTTTGCAATGAAGCAAGAAGAGAAAAAACTGAAATAAAAAGGTGCAAGTCTGAATTGTGAAGTGAAGACTAATAAGCAAATACTTGTGCTTTGTTTTCGAGGTCATCAGCCATTAGTTTTTCTCTGCTTTTCTGAAAATATACATATTTGTGATTAAAAGCTTCACTGCGATCTCCTGGCAGTGAGGTGTTGGCTAGCATAGTGGTGCCGTTTGGGCTGTGAGCTTCCCCTGTATGGGCAGGGTTGGCAACCTGAAGAGAAACTTGGGACACAGAGCACTCTCTGAGATGTTTGCCCAGGCAGCACATGCTGGAGATGCCACCAGAGGTTATCAATGGTTTCTCTGTGTACTGGTGAAAGACAGCATTTGTATGATGCACACTGACAAAAATAGGTTGGAAATAAAGGTCCTACCTTTACCTACAGTGAAAAGGTGTCATCTACAACCATACTCTGCTCCTGACTGGAACAGAGGTAATTTTTCAGGCAGGTAAGAGAAGGAGGTCCCTGGAGGCAGATGGGGATCAAAATCTGGGGAGGGGAAGACAGGAGCACAACCAGGGATGAGAAACTCTGGGATTAAATTGGCAGAGTTCATGAAAAGAAAGAAGGTGTAAAAGGGTTGCTGACAACTGATGTGATTCTGATACCTCTGCTGAGACCACCCTCGCTGAGCTGAGGCAGTGCCATGAGAATACACTGTGTGGGTGATCAGGGCTTTTCCTGCCAGCAGGAGGCTGCTGGCAGGGTGGGCAGTGTCTCTAACCACACTGCACCCCAGGGGATCACACAGACATGCCTGGCACAGCCGAGAACCAGGATCACTGAGGGAGGGAGGAACTGGGAAAGCTACTGGGGAGTTGACAATCCATGCTCGTCTGTGGGGGCCAGCCGTATGGCCACACTAATATCGTGTGTCTGGGGTCTGGGTCTTAACATAAATGGGTTTATGTCAATGTCTTCCTCAGGGCATTAGGCTCCACAGTCCAGATGGCAGAGTGCCCTTGGTACAGAAACCATATGGTAGTATATAGGAGAGGTTCAGGAGGGGAGAAGAAATACATTGTGCTGTACATTTCTCATAACAATAGGGTCAATGACACTTATGTCAGCATTAGTTGATGGCACAAATGACACCAAAGTCATGGGTGGGCATAATTAATGATGACAAAACATAGGCGCAGCACACATAGACTGCAAAAATTAGGCTGCGTCACAAGACTTGAATTGGATCTGAATTGTAACAGTTTAAAATAAAAAGGCTTTAACAAGTCAAAGGCTTTTAAAGTTTTCAAGGCAGGGCACAGTACCCAGAAACTGTGAAATGAGCAGTATTATTGCAATGTACAGCACTTTGAGAATTTTCGGGTCTTGGAGACCTGAAGTATTAAACCCGAGCAGCATTGGGAACAGCAAAGTTTCTGTGGTTGCACAAAGAGAGACAGAGGGAGTGTGGGTCTGTCTGCTGGGAATGAGGGGCCACAGGAAGCAGGGTAGGAATGGCCTCAGAAACTGTCAGCTCAGTATTGTATTTTTCTTTTCCTGTCCTAAGCTCCCAGACATTGAATACAGTGTTTAAAACTCAGTCTGTAAAATGTGTTTTTATTTTACACTGCCCMCCCCCCCCGCCAAAAAAAAAAAAAAGAACAACCAGGCATTTTTGTTATCTGACCTCACCAGAGCTGCATCCTTTTGCTGCTGCTGCTTTTTAATGATCATTTAAAAATGATTAACAATGCCTGGAGCCATGACAGCCTGACTTCCTGTGCTGAACTTCTGCATGTCTGGATTTGCAGGAGGGAGTTCCTGACAAGAGAGTTTCCTATAAAACAAGGACACTTGGGTCATTGTTGAGAAAAAATGACTGCATCCAAGAGGTATAAGTCACAGGCTAGTACAGATGCTCTGGCAGAGATATTTTTTTACTTCTTTAGGGTTTCTTTTTTTAGCACCGGAAACACATTTGTTTGCAATTCCTAAAGGCATCAGAGCAACAGAATGACTAGCTGTTACTGGCTGCATGAATCTAATCTTCAGTTCCATCTTCTTAGAAAAAAAAATTAAAGTGATGGGCAAGTCTTCTTTAAAATCAGGTGGGATTACTGAAAGATTTCATGCAGGGAGAAACATGACCAAAGTTCACTGAAACCATGGGGAAGTGGAGACTTTGTAGGGTTTCGTTTCTAAAAGAGTGTCCTCAGTATGTGGTTAACTACTGTCTCAGAAACAAAAACTCCAGTGTTTGCTGTCTGGTCCTACAAATAGAGACCCAGTTTCAACTAATTGTAGGATTCCTGCACTGTCTGTGGTCCCTGGTCACGTCAGGGTTCCTTAAAACTTATTTCAAGGTTAAGGCTTGGTCATTTAGGCATGTTTCTAAATGAATTTGCTCATCTTGAAAAGGAATTTTATTTTGGATGAAAAAACATTCGTATGTATAGATAGGAAGGAAGAGGAAATAGTTGCTGCACATTTTTGGACACTTTTAACTCTCCTCTCTAGCTGACATTTGCTTTCCTCTGCTGGGGCACTAAATAATGGAGAACCGAACACTCACATGCCTGTAGGAACACACGTGCAAGTGTTTCAGGCACTGTGTGTGGGATGTACCAGGATGATATGCTTCTGAACAGAAAGTTATTTCTATAAAATCCTAGGTTATTTCCAGATAGCAGAGCAGATGGATGGAAGAAGACCTTCCTTCTTGGTTCAAAGGAAGCAAGCTCGTGGAAACAGCTCATATCTAACAGCAGAAGTGGTACTGACATGCTGGGGTTCGGTCATCCACATCATATGGGGCTGGAGACTCTTGAGACACAAGAGGATGTATCTCATCTGGCTGGCTTATACCACTCAACAAGACCATGGGTTCCCTTTAAGCTTCCTGTGTCATCCCCACCAAGACCGTAGAATCAGAATCATTTAGGTTAGAAAAGACCCATTGAGTCCAACCAGAAATCTAACACTGCCGAGTTTACCACTAAATTGCGTCTCTAAGTGCCATGTCTACAGATCTTTTAAATTCCTTCAGGTATTTAACTACAGAATCACAGTCTTAGAATGTTTAAGGTTGAAAGGGATGACTCAATGTGTTATCACTGGCGGTCATCTAGTCCTGCTCAAGCAGGGTCCCCTAGTACTCAGGATTGCGTCCAGATGGCTATTGAGTATCTCAAGCAAAGGAGACTCCACAATCTCTCTGGGCAATCTGTTCCAGTGCTCGGTCACAGGCATAGTAAAGAACTTCTTCCCTCATATTCAGGGGGAACTTCCTGTGCATCCGTTTCTGCCTGTTGCCTCTGGTCCTATTGCTAGACATCCTCCTTTGAGGTACTTACACAGATAGATACAATCCCCTCTCAGTCATCACTTCTTGAGGATAAACAGGCCCAGCTCTCTCAGCTTTTCCTAATAAAAGAGATGTTCCAGTCCCTTAATCCTTTTGGTTGCCCTCCACTGAAGTCCCTCCAGGAGCTCCATGACTCTGTTGTCCTGAGGAGCCCAGAATTGGACACAGCACTCCAGGTGAGGCCTCACCAGGGTTAAGCGAAGGGGCAGGATCACCTCTCTCAAACCAGTTCCCAGGGCAGTATGTGGTTTCACCCTGGCTGGATACCAGGTGCCCACCAAAGCCACTCTGTCACTCCCCTCCTCAGCTGGACAGGGGAGACGGACTATAATAAAAGACTCACGAATTGAGATAAGCACATGTAGAGGTCACTCATTGATTACCGTCATGGGTGAAACAGACTCAACTTGGGAAAATTAATAGAATTTATTACCAGTCAAAATCAGAGTAGGACAATGAGAAATAAATGTAAAAAACACCTTCCCCCGCCCCTCCCTCCTTTCCAGGCTTAGCTTTATTCACTATTCTCTACCTCTCCCTCAAACTGATGCAGAGAGATGGGTCCCTCTTTTACCATGTTGTGCAGTCCTTCAGGAATGGGCTCCCCCAGCCTGGGTCCCCCACAGGGTTACAAGTTCTGCCAGCAAACCTGCTCCAGCGTGGGCTTCTCTCTCCCCAGGACCACAGGTCTTGCCAAGACCCTGCTCCAGTGGGCTTCCCACAGGATCACAGCCTCCTTTGAGCATTCACCTGCTCCGGTGTGGGGATTGGCATGGGCTTCAGGTGGATCTCTGCTCTACCATGGACCTCCATGGGCTGCAGGGGCACGGCTGCCTCACCATGGTCTGCACCACAGGCTGCAGGGGAATCTCTGCTCTGCCACCTCCTGCCCCTCCTGCTCCACCGACCTCAGTGTCTGCAGAATTGCTTCACTCACACGTTCTCCCTCCTCCCTCCTCTGTCTGCATTCTGTCCAATGTTTTCTTCCTACCTTCTTAAAGGTTACTACAGTGGTGTTACTACCATCACCGATGGGCTCAGCCCCGGCCAGCAGCACATCCATCCTGGAGCCCATTGGCACTGGCTCTGTCAGACATGGGGAAAGCTTCTGTCAGCTTCCCACAGAAACCACCCCTGCAGCCGCCCCACTACCAAAACCTTGCCGCACAAACCCAACACATTCCACCCCTCATCTCTGTGAATCACATGTTTAAGAAATATCATTAAAATCCACATACATCACAACCTTCAATCATCAGAGAAAAGAGAATCTTTTCATCATCATCAGAGAAACAAAAAACAGAGGAAAAAAAACATCAACAGAGAAAAAAAATTGTACACTTGAAAATCAAAATAACATTATCACTGCACTATGGAGGACATCTTCAGTCTGAATGAAAACAGAAGAGAAATGGTGTGGAGAGCTTGTTGGTGCAATGTGGTATGTGCAGAAACCCAAGTGTGAAATGCTTCAGTAACACAGTACAGAAATTGAGCTTGCTGAACTCTTATTGACTGAAATTCTTATTGAATTCACCTAAACCCAAAGCAACAAAACAGGCAAAATAGATTATGGAACAGATGATCCAGAATTTAAACATGCTACATAATGAATGTTTGCCAAGAACTGTTTGTATTCATTATATTTAATATCTTTGTGAGTCTGGAGTTGATGAAAATTACTGGTTTTAAAACAAAACTGGTAGCATCTGTGAGAATTTACAGTGGTCAGCAATATATTCTGAGCAAAGAGTATCTGCAGTAAACTGGGAATTGAGTTTTGGAAACCATTACACATCATTCATGATGACAAAGGCAAGTTTCTCATGTAAAATCAATTTGTTGATGACAAAACTTAGAAAATCTACTACTAGTAAAGTTGGAATGGAAAGCAGCCACTTTGGCAGAAACAGATCTCCCCACAGGTTTCAGTAGAATATTTTTACAGTTTAGACAAAGCATACCAGTGAAAACTATGAATCAGTCACAGCTTCCCTAACCTTCAGGCTTGAACTGAAGCTCCATCACAAACATCTTTCAGCTGCATATTTCATTTGCTGCTGGGCTTAAGCTTACCTACAAGATTTGAAAAGCCAAAGGTCTTCTTCGTTCTTTATTTGCAGTAAGTATCTCTTTTTTATCAATAAATAGACAAAATATCTGCATTATCATACAAAAAAAGTATTTCTCACCACATAAGGAAGTGTCATCATGATAAATATAATAGCTACTGCAAAACTACGCTTCAGCAATGACTATTATAGATAAACAAAGTTTTTGAATATAAAAGTCTTGAAAACATCATTACATTTTCCCTGCTGATACCAACAGCTGAAACTTCTGACCTTGTCTCATTGATGATACAGTTATCTTTCTCTCTTTTTCTGAAGTATTTCATAGCTTAGATAACAGCAGCTGAGGCTCACCTGCGTGGCTTGCAGCCAGCAAGTAAGGAGAGCTGGCCAAAAAGGAAATGTTCCCAGTTCTATTGTGCACCTGGTAAATGAATTCCCAAGAGATAAATATTAGTAAGTGAGCTGTTTTGGAATTTCCCTATAAAGGTTTTTCTTAAAAAAGAAAACAATCTTTTCTTTGAGATCAAACTTACATCCCTCTGTTGACAGGCAAGTTATCTGTAAGAGAAATGCATTTTTCTCATGTCACATGAACCTCCTTCTCCCACAGCCCATTTGTGGCTTGATTACGAGGCTATAATGTATTTGGTATTGGCATTCTTGCTGTAGTCTCTGCTAGAGGTGTTCCATTTTGTAAAAATACAGCTCTTCTGGATTGAGGACTTGATCTTTCTCAATCCATATGACTGCTTTTGAACAATTTTCCCCATTCCAGTGAACACCATCTCATTTTTTCTCTTTTTTTCCCCTTTTTTTTAAATCACAACCCATTTCCAATGATCTTGGCTTCTTTCCAAAGGCAGCAGAAAAATTGGACTTGTTCACAGTGTTCATTCACTGACTTTCAGGCACAGGACATGGGAGCCATTTCACAAGTATTCAAAATTTAACTGCAGAGCATTAAGCTGATGGCTGAGATATCCTGATGACAATGCCTTTCAGCAGTTTGTAGCAGGAACCCACAGCACACATGTAGGGTTTCTCTGAGAAGCTAGTCTGTTCTTTCTGTTAAGAGTCACCTGTGCCCTCACTGTGGTGTGTTTTATCCTACCAGCTAGAGTAAGTGCTAGACCGTATGGTAAGCACAAAGAGAAAAGAAGTTAGTCCTGACGAGATACAAAGGCTGTCTGAATTCAGGAAGTGAGGTCCAAAGAGAAGAGGATTAGAGTGAAGGCCCGTTACTTCCAGGCAGATGGCCTGGGACTACCATCCCCCAGGAGATGGGGGATGGGAGAAGAAACTGTACAACAGAGAGCAGGTCACAGATTTTGTGTGGAACTGATCCTCACCTGCTTTTAAGAGGAATTCTATTCCTGTGGCAAAAGTACCACACTCCCATGGGCACTGGTAATCCTTTGGTCCCGCAGTCAGGACACTAACTTACAAACTTGGCTACCTGCATCCAGTTCTGGGTCATTGCTATCCTTAGTGCATGTCTGAGATCAACAAATTGTACCTCCTTTGTCTGTGAATTTTGTCTCAGCAGATTTTTTTCAGGATTTTTCCAACTTTTCTCTGATTGATCCATATTGGAGCCTTTTCTTCTGAGAGAAGCAGAAAATGCAGAAAGATGTGAAATATGAAGAGCTAGCAGAAAATGCCAAACCCTTTCTGCTTTGAAGGCTGACAGTTTCTGTAGATTTGTATTGTATATTAACATTTGCTTTTAATGTTTTACCAAAGTCAGTTAAGAGAAGAAATCAATAATGCTTTTGATATAAAATGTCGTTTTGCTTCTGGGCAGAACAGCTGTCACACATGGTTTCAGAGCAGGAAAAACGGATTACATTTATGGAGGATATGCGTGCAGTATAGCATATTGTCTTTATCCAACAAATGAAGGTTTTCCCATGAGATATGTAACTGATTCTCAGTGACACTATCACTTCTGCTTATACATCTGTTCTGCTTTTAACTGCAGTATAACTCAATCATTCTGGACAGATCCTCCTTTCGGATATATATTTCCTCTAAACCTATCAAGTCACAGGCATGACAACATCTGAATCTGTGCCAAGGCCTATAATTAATTGGAGACCCATTTCCTCCCTCCCTGAACAGAGCCCTGGACACTGAAGGTCCACAACTAGCTTCCCATGGCAGGGCTGAGCCTCACTGGCTGTTCCACCCTGCTGTCACTGACGGCAACCTGTCAGACAGGGAAGGGCTTGCTTTGTTCCACCCTCTTAATTAGGGACTTTTTACTGGAGGCCTTCAGACCTGCACCAGACAGGCCACTATTTTCAAATCTGACTTTTTAAGAACACCTAAATCTTATCCTTGTCCAGTTTGGCATTTAGATGGCGGTGCTCTGGAAAAATGTGCCCTTCAAAAGGGTGATCTCCCCAGTTGTTCATTGTGAAATTTTCTGAAGTATGAAACTCATACCTGTCAACTAAAATGAGTCTTAATTTTCCCACTTTTAGATGCGTACAACATCTTCATCTCAATCAGCTACCCTGGGTGCCCTTTACAGCCAGCAGAATGCAATGAATGTCTGTCCTTGGACAGCAAGAAGCCTACTTCTTGCCTCTCACCAATCATGACACATTAAAGGGTGTCTCATCAAAACCTGAACTATCTGAGAACTGGCACCATCCTCCAAGTGTTGGCTGTATCATGACAAGATAAAAGGCATGTCTGCATGCAGGCAGGCAGGCAAACACATGTTCTCATTCCAGTTACAGGCAGGGTTGGGTGGACTTCAGCCTCTCCGATGTGGGTGGCAGAGAGCATTCACACAGCTGCTTACCTGGCTGCTGACATACCCCATGGGCTGGCTCAGTAACAGGGGAGTTGCCTCAGCACTGGTTGCACAGTGTTGCCTCTGTGACTCTGAAACAGTACAAGTACGGCTATCCCCTGGATATCAGGGATGTTTACAGAGAAATAAAATGTACAGGTTTCTTTAAAATCATTAAAGTTGCACTATTATAAATGCCATCAGAAACCTAGGCAGTTCTGTTTGGAGAAAAAATCTCCCTTTACCTTGTGTGCAATCTCAAAGTACAGGGTAGTCCATAAACAGGATGTGGAGCAATCTGATTACCAAGATGAGGGAATGAACTACCAAATTCTTTGAAACAAAAGCATATCTCTCTTGTTTGACAATTAAAAATTGCAAGAAAGAATAATTCATTCTCCATTTTAAATCAATCTTTAGAACACTGCCTTAACATACTTTTTGTTTAGAGCTCTCTTTTATAATGGGCAGTAATAAACATTTTAGAAAGCACTGGTTATTTTACCTGTTGACAATGTATAGAATGTGAGGAATTTGGAACAATGAATAATAGCTCTTCCCAGCATGAGTGAGCAGTAAAGCTCAGCACTTGATATACAGCTCTACATATACTCAATAATATAAATACTACTAACCTTTCTATAACACATTTTGCAGTATTGCACAGTCTTATTTCAAATGTTTCTTTCTGGCTTAATATTTCTTCAAATTAATATTCATACACTGCAAGTCTGAAGGAGCAACACTGTGACCTACTGAGGTCTGTGGGAATTTTGTCATTAGTTTCTGTGGATGCAGAATTTCATATTCGCAGAAGTCTTATTGTCCTGTTTTAATGGGCTTAGACTAGAAGTTAAGAGGTTTTTAGCTAGCAAAAATGTGGCAGCCTTTAACAGCATTCCAAGTGCACTGTCAAAGGCTTAAAAAGAACACTAAATGTTTTTAAGGTAGAATTTAAGTTTATAAATAAAATGCAAAATGCTTCCTTTGCATGTTCCCAATTCCAAGCCTAAACAACTTGTCTGAGCTCTCAGTACTGTTGGGAAAAGCAAGCTGAAGGAGAACCAAGGAAAACCACAAAGCATTTGAAATTTCTGTTATTTGTCTTATAGGCCAGCTGCTGAGATGGTCTCCTTGGTGAAGTTAAATTTCCTCTTCCAGTTCTGTCATTTCATTACCCAGACTGCTTACAGTCAGGGCTTATCTGTAATGAGCTAATACATTTTGTCAAAAACTTCTAAGACACATGTTAACAAGATGTTGCTTTCAGCATGGACCAGAACGCTTGTGCTTAAACATGTTATCTGGACAGGCTTGATTCCACAGTCCTTTGGGATTTTACATCTGTGATGTACTGATGGTTATGTATGTCTTCAATGAGAAAAAGTTTTCAGGTGCACACAGAGGAAAATCAGTTTATTAATAATAGGCACATTCTCTGCTTGCTGCTTTCTTTGTGTCTGCATGATAATGTTAGGCTGAAAATGGCAGATACCAGCACACAAACGAGCACTATGTACCTCTTTCTTATCTTAGCATTCCTAGAGTTAAAGACGTTTTTAATTGAAAGGAGCATTTATTCTGCCAGGTGCATGACCATGGAAGAAGCACTGCCACATGGTGAGACAGCGTCCTGAGGGCTACTAGAGGCTTAGTATGACACACTGGAATGTGTCTTCAAACTCAGCTACTGAGTTGGTGCTTTTATGACTACAGCTATCTGAAACACACAATTTTCAAAATTCAGACCCTACCAAAGTTTGGAGTTGCTTGGGGTTTGTTGTTGAGACTCATTTCGCAAAGGTACTGAGCTAAGCTGAACCCAGCCCACATTGTCTGAGGACATGGCTGCGAGTCTTAGGTCTTGAAATTTCTGCATGCCATGCTCTGGAAAAGGGAGCATGTCCAAGAACGGCCCTAAGGTTTACAGTTCCTGCAGCATGGTTGTGGGTTACTGAGATGCCAGTTGCGCGAAAAATGGTTTATGGAAAAGGTTTGTGGGTCTTGTTTGTCCTTACCTCCAGACCTTAATGAGAGTACCCCAAGAGCAGTAAGTCTGTGTGTGTGGATGTATCACAGAAACCTTTCTGGTTTGCAACAGGCATGCAGAGCACAGTCTTGGGACAGACTCAAACAGGATTGCCGGTCATGGTGCCTGCTTGTTGCATCTCCATCCTCAGGGCCTGCAGTGGGTGACTCTGTACACAGATGTACTTGTCCTGCCATCCCTGCTCCTGGTAGCACGCACTGCAAAACTGTACAAGGTAAATGAGCAGACAGCAATGGTAATGAGACTGATACTTCTTGTATGCTATGTACCCACTACTTCCTACTGATCATGATGCACCACCTACCAGGCCAGGTTTTTGTGTCTTTTGAGGCAGCTGAATAGTGCTGGTAACACGATCTGCAATGATACAGCCTTTGTGAAAGCACTGGGTGAGCACATGCTGCGTGAGCAGGTTCTCAAAGGAATATTGATGAAGTTGCTTTGAGTATCTAGGGGAGTCAATGGATGTGAGGGGGAAAAGCCTCTCCTTTATTAGAACAAGGTGCAGCTTGAAAAATAGAAGGGATATGGTCTCAGCTCAGTGATGGAGTCCTTAAAAACTTTCAAACATCAGAGCAGTGGAAGGCATGTTTAATGAGACAAAAGAAAAATTTATATACAGTGTTCTTCATTCTCTGCTTAGAAACTAATTTAATTAATAAAATCCAAAACTGCTAGTGTCCTAGTTCCTTGTAGACAGGCAATAATTGTTTACAAATTTGTTCAACAACCAGCTCACAAGCTTCAAAGGGAACTCATTACCAGGATAAAAATTCTTCAAATTACTTTCCCATCCATCTGAATTATGTTCATAATCAGTTTGTAATGAAGTTCAAATCCCATCCTTTAGATCACTAGAGAAGCCTAAAGTGGAAGAGCTGTGATAGAATTATTCAAATCTGGCGTGATTATCTTCTGATTATTCTTCCTCTGAACAGCTCACCCACTGACTTAATGAGTTTTTGATTAAAAAAAAAAAGCAATGAATGATAGAAATAATTAATTTGTCAATAAAGACTAGCTAATCTGATATTCTAATTTGCATCTTAGTATTCTGTTAGCATTCTTCAAAGTGAACAAAACCCTGCTGGTTTTATTGAACATCTATATGACTCAGTAATGAAGTGCTATGTTTTTAAAAGCAGCATTACTTGTGTAGTGGTTTGATGCTATCTGTAAAGCTAGAATAATTCAGTGAGAAAACAAGTGTGCACTGTTTTGTTTTGGGTTTTTTGAGTTTTGGGGTTTTGTGTGATATCTTGGAGGATATCAGAACATCTGTTATTATGTTGGTGAGTTGGACTTTAGATTTCCTGTTTGTAAGTTGGACTTCCTTGCAGACTCTTTCTCAGCCATGCTGGAAATCACTGATTCATGTACAGATCTATAGGTTAAATAATGGGAAACACATGATTAATTAACTCTGAATTTGCTAATTTTTTAAAATGTGACACAAATGTAATCTAGTATATCTGTAACAGCAATAGAGTACCTCGAGAAATAATTTCCTTCTTCCTACTTTCATCCTTCTACAGAATTTAAGAGGTGAATTTAGCACTGGGGCTCAGAACTTGGGACAAAAGGGTTTCAGCTTCTACATCATCATAATTGGCTGATCTCACATTTGCTTTCAATGGGCAGACTCTCAGGCAGAAACAAGTGATTTTCAGGAAATGTTTCCATTAGCAGGGGGAAGGCAATTCCTGAGAAAGTTAATGTAGCTATATCTAAAGGCATGAGTGAGTGACAGAAGAAAAGCGAGAATCTTTTGTTACTCCTGCTAGCTTGAATAATCAGAAAAGAGCTATCAGTTTTAATGAGAAATAAACTAGCCGATCATCTTGACCTCTAAGTAAAGAAATGGAGGTGAAAGAGATAGTGGAGATCAAAAATTCACCTGAAATATTGTTTGCAAAATATGGTAATAGAAATAGTTTTGCCCTCTTTATAGTAACAAATTATATGTCAACAAAATGTATGAGTCTCATCAGAAATTACTGCTGTGAATTGTCACACCTGTTAGGAATAAAATGGTTTTGCTTCTTAAGAAAGGATTACAGCTGAGAGAGAGAGAAACATCTCTCTCATCCCCATTCATTTCCTGTAAAATGCTTAGGGTAGAAGACAGTAGCAACCAGAAGAGATAAGCAATCTGTTTCAGAACAAAGAAATGTCTTATTGCAGACTGCACATAAAATATTTCAGTTTGAGTTTGAAGTGAAAGCCTTCTCAGTAATTTCCAACAGCCCAATAGCATTCTAGACGTGGGTAATTTTCAGTTGTATTCTGGATATAAGACCCAGAATATTTAAAGTTTTATAGGGGCAAAAAGAGTCATCAAGTGCTTTGTGTCCTTGAAAGTAAGTGAGAATTAAATACTGGCATTTCTACCTTTGGAAGCTCCTGTTCATTACTTTAGGCCTTCGAATGGAGATTTTGAGTATAAAGAGTAGGCTTTGGTTTTGTTTTGAAGTAAGACAGTCATTAAAACAATCTTTATAAAGTTGTTGGAATAAATCACTTCAAATTTTTTAGCCTGGCCAGATGCCCAAGGCTGTGGTTAGATAGGATTCCTTCCCACTATTTTGCAAGCAATAAAAAATGGGCATTTTCACACAACAAGCAAGACTTAGATGACCCGGTGCTGGGATCTTGTGTGCATGTAACAGTGGGCAGGGTGGCAACATAGGTCTGACTGAATCAGAGGCTCTTTAAGATGTGAGCCTAGGCCTATAAAAAACATGACTTGGTTTATAGAAATGTATTCTTCCTGCACTCAAACTTTATTGCTGAGGGGATTGGGTGCAGTGGGAGTCTGAGATCTTTGATTTTTTATTCTGGAAATCAAAACCAGATCAACACAATTGTGGAAACTTGGGATAAGTAAGCTCTTCTGAAGCACCGGACTATGTCTGAGTCAAACAAATAGACTCAAGTCAGGGCTCTAGCACAGAGCCCTCATATGACCTTGGCAAGTGACCTAATCACTGTGCTGTGGTGAGTTAGTCTCAGTGTCTAGGTTCAGTGTTTGCAAAATGAGAATAACAGTACTGTCTTTGTCTTGTCCATATTGAAAATTCTTTGGTGCAGGAATCATCTCTGTGTGTTTAGCGAGGATCTTGGCATTCAGCTCTAGGTGCTATTTTAATAGCAGTACATAATTGCTGCTAGTTTTATCCCTAACCTTTTTGGAGCAAAGTAGGATTTAGAAAATCCTTTCTTTTAACCCCATCCTCACCTTGGGAGATTCAAGAATTAAAGGAGACCTCAGTCAAAGTTACACTTGCTTTGCAATACAAGACGAATAACTTGCCTTTGCTAACCCTTCATGACCTGGCGTTCAGCTCCCTTACAGGCAGAAATCCACCAAATGATCCTGCTTAGTTTGATCCTGCTGGCTTTGAAGCCAGCATATTGCATTGGCTTATCTTCCAGAGACTGGATTTACAGAGCTTGTAGCTAACAATGAATTTTATTAACTGCCTCCGTGGAGAAATCCAAAATATCTCTGCAGTAATAAAGATGGAACAGAGTCACAGAGCATGGGGGACACTGGAGACACTGCTGCATCCTGCAAGACAGAATTAGAAAGAAGGTGTAGGACTTCCCAGTGATAGCCTATTTTACATACTGTTGGAGTTCACTACAAATGCTTGTGCTCAGTAAACACATGTGAATGGATGTTGTCTTTTTAGAGGCCAGAGGAGGATGAGAACTACTCGGCCCCAGTGAGGCTACCTCTGGAGTGCTGTGTCCAGTTCTGGCCTCCTTAGGACAAGAAAGACAAGGAGCTACTAGAGCAGGTCGAGCAGAGGCCACCAAGATGATGAGGGGTCTGGACCATTTCTTTCATGAGGAGAGACTGTGGCAGCTGGGCTTTTTCGGTCTAGAAAAGGGAAGACAGAGAGGGAATCTCATTAATGTTTATGAATATGTGAAAGGCAGGTGCCAAGAGGATGGTGCCAGACTCTTTTCAGTGGTGCCCAGCGACAGGACAAGGAACGATGGCCATAAACTAAAACAGAGGAAGTTCCACCTCAACATGGGGAAGAACTTCTTTGTGTTGCAGAGTGGCAGAGCATCGGAACAGGCTGCCCAGGGAGGTCTTGGAGTGTCCCTCTCTGGAGACATTCAAAACCCACTTGTATTCCTGTGTAACCTGCTCTGGGTGACCCTGCCTTGGCAGGGGCGTTGAACTGGATGATCTCCAGGAGTCCCTTCTAACCATGATGATTTAGTGATTCTGTGAGAACAAGTGCCAGACTGACCACAGGATTTTCAGATACATGGGTCTTGTTAAAAGTGTGACACATCAAAGATGCTTTGCTGTTAGGAGGTATGAAATAGTCTCAATTCTCAAATGAGAAGAAAAAATGCTTAATGATATAAATAGATCAGCCAATTCAGAGGATAAAAGAAATATAAAATTTATTTGTATTCGAAATATTGCAAATGCAATGCCACGAAAGAAAAGAAAGAAACAGTACCAAGCCCGGTGTTGGAACTGGGTGAACGCAAGTCTGGCCTCTATCGCACCAAACTTCCCTTGTTCACAACTGCTGCTTTCTGCAGCGGGCTTATATACTAGTTTTTACACAGTGTCCGGATTTTGGGGATTAGTTTTTACTTAACATATCTATGAAGTAGTTCTATTCAAGGAACTAAGGTGGACAAAGCACATCCTGTCCCTGATTAGTCTCTCATCACCGGGGAACGTTATCAGATGTTTCTCGATGTTCCATATCTCGGTTCCGATCCCCTCGTTAGCACTCGGCTTGGGAGGAGTAGGTGTCGAGAACTCTTCCTTGGAGATGCAGATTCTCAGGTGCTGCTGGACGCTATCTTAACGTGTTATCTGATGCTCATGCTTTCGCTTTTGGGATGCAGATGTCTTCCCGGCAGAGACGATGTTTTTCCTTTGGGCAGGAGCTGTTCCTTTTGTATGTGAAACATTCGTTCGGGCGGGCGCGGTATTTAGTTCAGTCCGGACTCATTTTCCATTCGAATGTAAATGCTGAGTGGGCAGAGACCGCACCCTGCTCAGAACGAGCCTTGCTCTTTCAAAATGTAAATATCTCCTCAGTAAAGAATGCATAGTTCTTGGAATTGTATTTGGCTGTTTTAAGAAGAAACCCTCCCAAAACCAAGTTCACAGTTTTATATCCCAATATTTCATACCTGAGAGTGAATTAACCGATTTATTTATAACACTTAACATCCTGCAGCACCTGTGTTTGCAGCTGACCTGAGACATTGGCTCTGTCGAAGGCTATGTCGAAATTCTCACTTACTGCACCTAGCAGTTGAGCTAAGTTTCCTAGCTAGCGTGAGGTAGCATCTAAGATGACTAGTAGCCAGCGAGAAAAGCAGTGCAATTCCATGCCGAGTCCTAAGGAATGCTGCCCCTCTGCACTTTTCGCAGGGCAAATGTACACCTGCATTTTGCAGTGGCTGTGAAAGTAGTTTGCTGATAGCTAATTATTAGATGGTTGCAATAACAAGACTCTGTATTAATAAAGTGGAAGGGAAAAAATGCTGCCAGAGAGGTACATGTCTTGTATGTTTTATCAGTGCAAACCAAAACCATATCAGGACTGTGATTCAGTTTTCTTACTGTGCCATATTTAAGAATTGTTCAAGTTTGATCCTGGAGCCACTGTAAATTTTTGCACTTATTTGGGCAAGCCTAAATATTTCCCCAAACCATTTTGTACAAGTAGGAAACCCGGAATCTTCCCTTTTTCATGGTAATACCTTCTTTATGGCTGTGATCTCCGAAGTACACATGGAAAACAAAGTATTTAGAAGGGGGTCTTCAGCCAGCTATCTAACTGGGTTATCCAATTAACTGTTGTTCATTTTTCTTAACAACTGTTCCTCCCTTAATTGTCCTCCAATGGAAAAAGCTGATGATAGAATGAGAAAAATGGGGCTGGAGGTAAAGTGTTTTGAAGAAATTTTCTGTTTTACACTGACTAGATAAAGGCTCAATAAACATGCACTAGTCCACTCTAAAGAAGATCTGTTTCTGAATCTAATCCAATTTGCACAGTGCTTATACATGCCATGACATTAAAAATCAAAAGCACTTATTAGCACGTGATGCTTATTTTAACCACCTTCCTGCTTAAAATCTCTTTTTCTAAGATTGAAGTAATCCAGTGCAATAAAACCCTGTGAAATTACAAAGGATTCATGCATCAGGGATGTGGTGAGTTGGATGGGACTGGATAAGTATGATGCTTTCTGGGGATAAATGCCAAGACCTTGCTTAGCCCTTCCTGAAATAAAACCCTGGGAGGCTACAGAGGAAGAAATGTCCATTCCTTCTTGGCAGCTTCTCATATTCTTTTATACAAACTTCAGTTTTGACACAGGAGCTGTCCGGAGGTTCACCCGATGAACCCTGTGGCTCAGCACAGACGTTGTTAGTGAGTTGGCCATTCCTCATGTAGGCCTGATGCTCTTGTTCTCAACTTCCAGCTGTGAAAGGTCTCTGACAGATGACAGGGGCCATATAATTTTTCCCATGAAGGAAAAACATGGTGATAGGAATTATATTAGATCTCTGTCTGATTTCAACACATCCCTAAAAATAAAGTGTGTCCCAACAAAACCCATACCTCACCTGCCCTTTCCTTCTCTGCTTCATTCACCCTGTCCGCCTTTCTTTCTACAGTTATCTCTGAGCCTGGGAGCAGCTAGAGGTCAAACGAGCAAAATGGGGGTGGAACTAAGCCATTTTGAAGGAATCTTCTGTTTTACGCTGAGTAGATGGGGGCCCAATAAGCATGCATTAGTCCCCTCTAGAGAACGCTGGTGATGATCCCACTCTTAGATCACTGGTATAGGAAACACATCCAGTTACAATGTTGTCTACAAACCTGCCTGTGAGCTTACTCATCTTGCTGATGAGTCTAAGTTAATCACTGCCTTTAAAGACCAGTGTAAATCCCCCTCAAATGCCTGCATCAAAGTGACACTGGAGAGTTCCCAAACGCCACTTCCTGAATGTAACTGCCTTCCTGCAACTGCATTCTTCTCCTTATTTTACTAGTTCTTTGTTTCAAAAACTATGCCAAGGCCTTGGCAAATATTTTAAATTCCTCCTATAAAAAAAATGAGGAAGAAAGCCAGGAGATTATATGCGAACTTGGGAGTCTCCCATTCTAGAACAAAAGTGCACTGCAACAAATCAGCCTCTGTTGAGCTCTGTATGGACTGGGTGATCTGCAACTGAGAGAGGAGGATTGGTTGAAGTAGTCTCCTCTTCCACACTGAGATCACATACATGTTTACCTAATGGCTGGTGTGTGCCCATCAGTGGATTTGCTATGCCAGCGTCCCGCACCTCGTATGCTGTGAGCTGGTGCTCTCCAGCCTGCACACGGGACTGCACCACCGCTTGGTCTGTTCAGCCTCACAGGAGGTGGGGCGACGCTTCGCTGACGGCAGACCTGAGGGCTGATGTTTGCTTTATCAGTACAGGGTGTGCCCTGTGAAAACGGCTGCAAATTGAGCCTGCTGCTTTTGTCTCGTACAGACAATACGGGCAGGTGAAGGAGGTTGTGTTTCATTGTGAGCTCCTTAGAACTGGCAGTACCTCAGAACTGGCAGTACCTCAGAATTGGCTGTTGTAGCAGTCTTCCCTTGCTGTTAATTGTGAAGAGTTTTGTTACAGCTGTAGCCGTAAAACTTGCAAGAAAAAAAATTTGCAGCCATGTTCTTCCCTAAGGGCGGTTTTTCTGTTTCTTCTGGATTATCTTATTTTCAGCCATCTGGATGAGTTCCGTCAGATACGGAAAGCTAGCTATCAGATACTAGCTAGCTAGTCTTTCCTTCCACTTGGGCTATCAATGGCACCTTGTCTTTTTCAAGGATGTGCTTCAAAAGATGGTCATCTGCAACTGGGGAGCTGACTCTCTCAATCTTTGTATCTGCCTGTAATGGGGCTGGTCACCCTCCGTGGCTGGTTGGACGTTTGTACTGGATTATGCTTAAGGTAGAGCATGTCCTGGGAGGCTTTGCTTACTGGTTAAATATGCTGTATGGCTAGGACCATACTGCATCTTCCTCTCAATAATGTCCGCAGGTTGTTCCATGGTTGAGAATGCCCTGCCCTCAGCTGATGACCCCTAAACCTGTCTGTTTAGAGCTCTCATTCCCCATACGTTGTTTCCATTGCGTCTTCAAGGTCCAGCACAAAGTTATGAAGTCCAGCCTATGCACTTCACTTCGACCACTCCAATGCTGGTGTGGAACACCCAAGAAATTGCTTTACTTTAGCTTACCCTTAATGCCCTTACTCTCTCTCTTGATGTAGCCAGGGTTATGCTTGTATCTACTCAAAGGAGACCATGTTTTGGAATTACTGCGGCTTTGGTAGCCACTGTTGTTTGTCAGGAGAGAGAATAAAACTGGGTAGCTGGCATATTGGAGCTACTGCCTGTTCAAGAAAAACCCTGTGTTTCTCTTTTTCCTTGGGCTTGCCCTCACAGTCATCCCATGTCTTCTCTCAAGAGGTGATGTAAGTGTGGTCACTTTTCACTAAGACCAGTTCTCATGAATTATCCATTCCAGGAGGCATTCATTATTGTTTTTCCAAGATAAGGGGGCACCTGCTAGGGAAAAAGCGGGTTTCATAAATATCCTACATTACATTAATCTAAATTCCTATCTGGATAATAAAATGTTAATAGCACACAGAAAAGAATTCAAAACAGCTCGGAAACCTAAACATAATTGCTTATGAACGTGGAGTGTTTATTGCTGTCAAAATTAATCACTTTTCAACTTCCAGCTGTTAAAATCCTTCTGGCAGATCTCCAAGCAATTCTCCTTCAGTTACTTTTCCCTCGACTGAGTATCACTGCAGTTCTCAGGCTCTTGTTACATAAGCAGTGATTTCAAATTGCACTTCTCAGTTCTTTTAACCATAAACTCTGAGAAATTTATTCTGCTGCAAGGTTTTTTCTCAACTCAGATTTTACCTGAAGTTTATACCAGTGAAGGACGAGCATTAATTTCATGTGAGTCTAGGCCTTAGTTGAAAAGTTTGCATCTAAACTTGCCAAGGCTGGCCAGAAATGAGCTTTGAGACTGGAGGCTGCTAGGTGCTTAGCAGGTTGTTGAGGTAAATGGAAACTGAGTGCACTTGGCATTCTCCAAAACATTTAGTGCTTCAGCAGAAACAGGATGCTCAGAGAGCTGCAGTGAACATGGCGGGTATCTCTGGATGCACTCCTGTCTCACAGAAAGTACCAAGAACAAAATAACTAAAGTGTAGGTGCTGTTAGTTGCACCACAGTAGGTAGACTGCTTTGAACCTCCATACAAAAGCTACAGTATAGAAATTATTTGATTTAGGATTGATATGTGAGCTGTAGTTTGGTCTTATGTACCGGCATTTATGTGTAGGCAGTCTGGGACAGCAGGGATGCAGACAACTTCTTTGGGAATATGAGGCAGGAGCAAAGCCATGTCAGAGGCTTGGTGGTATGTATTTAGACACAGTCCAAGCAATCAATGTTTTGCTTGTGAAGGTAGAGTATTTCTTCATCTGTGTGTCTGTACCTAGAGTCAGGAATGCGTGGCAGAGTGATTTTTCATGTCTGAGCCATGAAATGCATTACACTGCATATGTAAGGCTGTCAGTAGTCTACCAGACTTGAAAACATGATTGAAATGCAGTGAAAAAGAACAACACAACTATGGACAATACTGTTTACTTACTTTACTTACCACATAGCAATGCCTTTATTGCAAGTGCAATTTTGGAGTGTGTATTTAAAGGGGAATAAACTCAATGATGCAAACAAAGAAAAGTGACTCTCTTGTAAAATCTACTTCTGGTCTGCAAACATGGGTCCATTACCCAGTAAGCAGCCATGACTTTAGGTGGAAAAAATGTTCCTGTTTTCAAATATTTGTGTATTAATTTAGTCTGTTTTTGCAAAACAACAAAGTTAGATATTATTTTAGCAATGAAAAACATCTATGTTTGCACAGCATGTATTTGTGTGGCATCCCAGTTCGGGCAAGCCATGACACAGGATAGTAAAAATGGCTCCATTGCACACCTGGAAGGTTTCATGAAATGTCTGGTTCTGAGTGGAGTGGCATAAATTTATAGGGTCTGAATTCAGATCCAGCTGAACTGTTAAAGTGACCTGCAAGTGTCCAGCCAAGTTTATTCTATATAAAGATTTTAAATTTCCGGGGAGCAATATTTTTTAATGCCAGCTAGTAAGAGGGGTTTTTTTCCATCTGTTGTTCCTTCACAAGACCCTTTGTTAACACATTGCTGCAACTGTGGTATACCTCCTGTGCCAGTGATTGCATTTCTGTGTGATGTCAGGTCTGTCAGGAGAGATTATGGATGTAAAGTGGATTGAAGCCGTGGGCTGAGCAGTGCGTATGCACATTTTCGATTGCTAGCTGCACCTTCTCCTTTCTAGACCATTGCCTTCAATTTGTGTTCCCCTCTTGCCTTTTCCTGACTGCCTCCTTCCCAACAGAGCAGTTGCAGGGAAGTGAACAAATGCAACGAGAGTGGAAGCAAAGTGCAGCTCTGGGGCAGCCATACCATGTGATAAGGAAATCACCTATTTTCATGAAACTTAGAAACTCAATATTTGTGAGCGCTCTGCTCTTGTGTTGAAACTGGTTCACAGGGTTTGTGAGTTATTCATATAGGAGACCACATATAGGCAATGTAACTGAACAAACCTTTCATTCTTAGAAAAACAAACTATTGCTTCATCTCCGAATTCAGCAAAGGGCAATGCAAAGCTTTTGTGAAGATGGTGGGAGGAAGCAGAATGAATATAATCAAATGTTTCAGAACAATATCTTCACAATAGTATCCCATTCAATATCATCTCCAAATCTCAGAAATGTCGTATTTTCCTGCAGAAAGAACCTTTTGCAGAGGAATTAATCATCTCACAAACCAATTACCTTCCAGGGTAAGAAACCTCTTTGTGGGCAGTGCAGGAATTTAAGTGCTTATTTCCAGGCCTAAGCAACTGTATACACACATGCAATTGTGAATCAATATAATCCCATGCAGGTGCTTGGGTGTATGTATTTGTATATGAAAAATTTTTAATAGCTGGATACATCAGTTTTAATTAAAAAATCAAAAAGGAGAGAAGAAGAAACAATTTACTTTGAACCAATGTAGTTTCTGACACCATAATTTCATTTTAAATTGGTTTTATTGATTTAATGGGTGGTAATGAGGAATGGAATTTAAACTTAGCAAAAAATAATCCATCCGAGAGTGAAACAGAAATATGCTCATTCACCTGAACATAACTTTGTGTTTACTTTTTCTTGAAAGTCCCCCTCAAACAAAACAGCTATTGTTTTCCTGACAACACGTTCCTTTTTTTTCCGGTCACATGTCACTGAAGAAAGTAAAAAAAAGAAAAAAAGCTTATATGTGCTGATTTGGTTAAATAGGTGCAGGTATAATGTAGACAGTTTCTGTAAGAGCTGAGGTTTCAAAAAGAAGATCCTCTTGTTGCAGAAGGGAAAAATACCTTTCCTGAGGCATAGAAATGGGCACAACTTGTGAGATGGAACAAGAGAAGACTTTGAAAAGCAAAATTTTGCTGATATAGCATGCAAAATTGCAGTTTGTTGTCATGTGTAACATCAGAAGCCATAGGGCTGTAAAGAGGACCAGAAAGACATCAGTGACATGCAAGAACTTGGCAGTGTGAAAGTAAATGTTGCAGCAAAGAGGCCTCTAAACTGTGCCACACAGTGGGAGGTGGGAGTTTTTACTTCCTTGTCTTCTGTGATTCTTGATTTCCGATCAAGTTGGGGAAAGATGGGAAGTGTGCTTAAAATGCTCTTCTCCCACCTTCCTCTTTGCCATCGAGTTTGCCCAGTGCAGAATAAACTTGCAGTCAGCTAGGGTAACAAAACAGCAGGTCTGTATCCACTACAAAATGTTTTTGTCTGTGGAGCAAGGAGCTTGGGGAGCTGAGGAATTGCTGCAATGCCGCTAGCTGCCTCCTCAAGCATTCTAGCTCAGTGCTGTACTTTCAGGGTGCTGGGAACTGTAGGGTGACGCTAAACACAATCTCATGAGATGGACAGTAAACACTACCGCTGTGTGGGTGAGCAGCAGGAAAGAGAGAGCCCAAGGAGGTTTTTGAAAAATGTCAGATATTTCATAAAAGAATGAAGAAATCCCTGAACCTTGTGATCACGTATTTTTCTCCCTCCCTCCCTACTCCCTCTGGGGAAGAAGAGCATGTTCTCTAAGCCAAGGAGTTTGCCCCCGCTGCTGCACTGTGCGTATTTGTGTTTAGACTCCTTCACGACCAAAAAAGCTGTCTGCATGGCATGAAGGTGCCACTGAGGTTCTTTCCACAAGCAGCTGGGGCTTCAGATAGGGCAGTCCTAGAGCTGCTTCACAAGCCTGTGGAGGCAAAGTGTGCCTCAGGACCTTTCCATCACCAAGAATGTCTCTCCAGGCACAGCAGGGCAGGAGTCTCTCCCTCTGTTCTGCATGATGACAGACCATCTGGAGGAAGTACACAGTCTGCTGCTTTTAGTAGTAGTAGTCTTTCCCTACACCTAGAGGTGTACTAGGGAAAGAAAGTGAAATCACAGGAGATAAAGAGGGTACAAAGAGCCAGGAGAGCACAAGGAGAGACTGGATTAGGAAGTAAGCTGACTTGCAGCACATAGTGGAAACAGGAAAGTACATAAAGTAAGAAAAGTATTAGTGAAAAGAGGCATTTAATCCCCCCTAGGCATTAAAGTGCTTTAAAAATGGCATGTTTCAGCTCTCAAGACTGTTAATAAATAGCCATAATTACAGCACTATACATGTGCCTCTGCTTTAGCAACTTGCACTTATGTCTGGCCGTAAAAATTCAGTGTTGCTTGGCAGAAAATTGTCCCCATGAATGTTAGATCAGCATGTGGGCAGAGCTGATGGTCTTTAGAAAGACAAGGGTAGCTGTAGTGCTATTGGTGTCTCAAAAATGAATTCAGATGTAATAAAGTAAACATAGTTGCACTTTATTCTTGATTTACATTGTGGAAAGGGAGAATACCCAGCTAATTTTTTCTTGGAAGAAAAGAATATAGATTTGTTTAGGAATCTCAAACATGGTCTTACCCTGTTCTTGCATTCTTACATCACTCTGTGAAGTATGACAGAATTTGGTTGCATTTGTGATTTAGGCCATAGAGGAAAAGGGGCTGATTCCCACTGCAGCCCATCAGAGCCTGTGTCGCTGGAGCTGGATCTTGTCCTGCCTGTTTATGTCACTTGAAATTCCTTAAATTGCTTTCTTACCACCTCTAGTAAACAGCAGTCTCAGCACAGTGCTAATTGCATGGGTATTCCTGGCCTCTGGGTTTCCCCAGCAAACAAAACAGTTATTCTATTTGCTGCATTCCTCCTAGCAGCAAAAGCACCAGTGTGCTTTGGGAAAATCCTGTTGACCTACTGGGTACAAGAAAGGCCCACGGTTAAGGCTGGCGTGCATTTGATTATCTTCTCTGATTTAACTGCTCTACGGATTTTCTCCTCTTCCTTTCCTCCCCTTAAGGTTAATGCAGGTAAACCTGAAGAAGTCTGTGGAATTGCATCTGAAAAATTTGGATGTTGCCAGGGCCTGATGGATTAATACATGTGCTTGCCCAGGTTCTTATTCTCAGTGACCCGTACTTGTGTATCCCAGACATGTCTCAGCATCGTATTGTCACCACTTCTGTGCCTCAGCTCTTGCAGTAAGTGTGAATGTTGCTGGTGGTGTTGCAAGGAAAGCAAGTATTGCAGTGTGCTGTGGCTGCTCCACTCAACTTTTCAGTGTCCCTGCAGCCAGATCACCTGTGACAACACTGCAAAGTCCCTTCAGGCTCCATCGATGTATGTGTTGAAGCAACAGACATGAGATTCTCTCCAACTTAATGACATTCTTATTTCGCGTTACTGCAGCGTCTGTGTTTTTATGGAAACAGGCACCTCATTAAGTGAAAACCTGCTTAGGCCACAGATGCATGTACAAGTTTGGCAAGTCTGTCTGCAAACACACGACGCTATTTCTGAAAGTCATTTAGCCCCAACAGTGCCAACTAACACCACAGAAGGAATGACATTTCCCACACTTTCAGGTACCTCCCTTTTGATGCTTGGCTTGCTGATGCTTTGCACATTCTTGTGGACTCTCTGCCCATTTGTAAACACAAGCTGAAGTGTATTTTTCTCTTGTTTTACCTTTTGGGAGATGTCTGCCGGCAACTCTGGAGCACAGCTATGTTACCTCCTGTGGGCTGTGTCATAGTCTAAGCAGACTTGCTGATTCTAGTTAAAACTAAAAGGTCATTAAAGTGATCCTGGTTCCAAAAATTAAGTATATTCTTCAATTGCTTTTAAGAGAAATTTTACTTCAATATAATCCAACTTTAACAAATGCAGGCTGTTTCATGCACAGTCAATAGGCAATGTGTATTGTTTCCACTCCGAGTATACCTATAGCATGCCCGTATTATGAGCTGTCATGGGCATCCAGGCAGTAAGCTCTGGGTGGATATTCCCATTGCACAGGCAATGATTTGCGTTCTTTTATAGTCACCAATTTTGTGTGAAGAAAAAACTGAGAGATAGTGGTGTGTGGACTGTGGTGAATATGTCCAATGAGACACCTTCTGCCTCAGTCAGAGGCTCTTTCCTGAGCCAAAGGTGGCAGGTCCTTAAAGTCCACAGTAAAGCCAAACTTTGCCAGTAGACACAAGCTTTTTGCTAACTACAGACTGGGCTGTAAACAGCATGAAATGGTTTCAGTGTAACTGTTACAGGCCTTTTTGCAGAGCCCTAGCATGGGATGGGGAGAGGAAAAAAGTCCCATCAGGCAAAAATCCAGAACAAAATAGCTTCCAAAAAATGCTTTTGACAGTAGACTAGGACACTCCCAGTAGTCCTGGCCACTTATAGCCAAAAAGGGATGCTGTGTCACCTTCAGCTGATGTAACACTATTGCTTTACTGGAATTATTTATGTCTGGTGTTACAAACAGCTAGAATACCCTTACCCAGGGTAGAACCTCATTATGTGCAAAGCTTTCTTGCAGGAAATATCTGAGGTATCTGAGTGGCCAAACACTAACATGACAGATAAAATCCCATTCTGAACACATGAATTACTGCCAAAGAGAAAAATAACATTTAAAGAAGTGGTTTACAGCAAGCAAAATGAGTACTTTCTCACATTGCGCCTAATCACATTATGGAATTGATTATTACAAGGATCTGTGGAGACCAAGAGTGTATATACGTTCGAGTAGTGAGTGAGGAAGTTAAAAGCAGAAAGGAGTAAAAGGAAGGTGTCTTTTGACTTTGGGGTGCCAAGCACATGCTGATGTTGTATTGGTTTACATGGAGCGTGGTGTGAATAGTCATTGAGTCTCATTCCTACTCATATTCCAGGAAATGATGCCTATTGCCAGAGACAGCATGAAACATATTAGGAAGGTGTCTCAGAACCAGACTTGTGATTTAATAAGATCACAAATCAATCAGTGAATTGACTGTAGCTCAGAGAGCAGGAAGAGTTCTCTTGTAAGGCCTTGCCTCAGATGCAGGCTGGAACATCCCTTCTACATTGCTATATTTGGGGAGATTTTATTCCAAATCTTGTTTTATTAGTCCAATGTCCGAACCTCCTCTGAGTCTGAACGTAGTCCTAAAAGCTAAACAAAATCATGAGGGCCCAATTTTTCATGAAATTCAGCTGACATCTGGCTATCAAGTGCTGTCCATTGTGTAAAAACAGAGTTAGTAGGTATTCGTCGTTTGATTAATCAAGATATGTACTGTGGAAAGGAATCTTTGCATACCTTCTAATTTTTTTTTGTCACATGAGGAAAAATTATGTGTTTAATAAGCTTATTTGTTAGCCTTTAATGTGTCATTCCTGACAAATACCTTCATGTTACCTTTTACTTAGTGAATTCTACACTGAAGCCTGTCCCAAGAGAAGGATTGCTAAGCTACACCTGTAGTGATATTTTCAACAACAAAGTAAGAGAATTTATATAATTTTATAATTCTAGACTGATAGTCCAGTCCTCAGAGGTGG
The DNA here is from genome assembly GCA_018881555.1 of Amblyornis subalaris. Taxonomy (NCBI): domain Eukaryota; kingdom Metazoa; phylum Chordata; class Aves; order Passeriformes; family Ptilonorhynchidae; genus Amblyornis; species Amblyornis subalaris. The sequence goes on from JACAXG010000114.1 coordinate 2,162,970, forward strand.
TCAAGTATTTACTGTTGAACTAGGGAGTCACTGAATGTTAGATAGAAGAGCAGAAGGACAAATCTTTCCACTGTATAACCCAGAAGATTCAATCAGGAGAGAATAGAGAAACAGCATGGCTCCAAGAGCATGTCAATCTCAGTTGTAAAATCTCTTTAGTAGATGGACAGCCTCATTTTCCACTGTGACTAATCAGTTTTGTGCTGGTGCAAATCTCTTGGCTTCATGAAAATCTCTATTTATGGATTCAAGTTAAATTTTTCAGGCTGAATCATTCTGGTTGGTTTTGTTTTTTTTTTTCCTGTCTGCTCTCAAGAAGTAGGGGTTGTATTGATCTCCCTTTCTCTTCAACAGATAGCAGTCAGTGTGCTTGTGTGCAATACAGGAACCCGGAATTCAAATCTCAATGTTCCCTAACATTTAAGTGTGTGCATTCAACCCTGGAGCTGCAGGATCTTTCTTCAGACTTCTGTTTCACTCCCCATCTCCTTTGTGCATGCTTTTTCACTCTGCAGAAAATGTTCCTTGAGATTAAGACAGAAGTCCATATCCTACTTCTCCAAGGGGCATCCAGTTTATAATGAAATTATAGTAAATTTCTTTCCTCTTGTTTTCTGAGTATTTCAGTATTTTGTAGCAAAATGGAACACCAGTCGGATAAATTAAGAGCAATTCTATATATGCATCATTTCACCTTCTCTTCTGAATACCATAAAAAACAATATTCAGGGAATATACAGAAGTTAACTCCCTCCCCTCTGGGTTATTGATTAATTAAAGAAACTTTTTCTACCTCATTGGTTTAGTAAATGGGGCCCAAGACTAGCACTTCATTTTCATTTTTATTTCTTTTTGCTAAATGTGTGAAATAGAATCTGTTTTATTGTTGTACTTTTTATTCTGATTTTATTATATCAAACTGAACCTTAAAACATTTAAATTCCACCTGGACTGATCTTTTTGGATTTAACTACCAGCCTAAAACTTCATTGATTTATTTAAACCCATAAGAAAGTGACACGTGAATTATTCACCTGCTCACTAGTACCTGGTTTTTGATAATATAAAATGATAACTCATACTATCAATAAGGCTCTTTATTAATATAATTTCCCATAAAATTTGCCCATAAATTTTTTACAAACCTTAGCATTTCTTTTGCTTGATGTATAGCTTTTCATTCTGTTTCAGTTAAGAGGCAGTACTTCAAATGAGTCCTTTTAGTTCAGTGAAGTAAATGGGACCTGTGCATAACCCTACTCAGTTCAGCATTATTTAATGCTTTTCAGTAGATGCCTTTGCTGCACCAAAATCTACTTGCATGCTATTGATCTTATCTTTTTTTTCCGCAAAGGGGTGAAGTTAAGGTATTTGCTTTAATCCAAGCAGCCATAGTGTGTATACTCACAGGTCTTTATATGATACAGATCTTCTCACTCCACTGCCTGTTGTCAGTTGCCGGAATAGGTCACAGCCTTGGGATCTTGCTGCACCCACAGCTGCTGCCAGCTCCTCATTCAATGCATGCACCCAACCCAATGTTTGCAGCCATTACTCTCAAGAGCAGCACTCCTCTATTTTTTCATGGTCTCATCACTTTGACAGTAGTATTGTTATTGCTGCCTCCTCTAAGGAAGTCCACTGAGCAGCTGCAGCTCTGGCACAACTCTCTGCCAGCCTCCTGAGTGGCGCAGGCTGCTGAATGCATCTCTTACCTTACTGCAGGTTTCTGTACTGGCTTCCTCTTTGCTTTCCAGAGCAGCTTGTTGTATTGCAGAGGAACTTGTTCATCAGAATGACTCAGCTGAGTAGTGATGAAACTGGTGCTTCTGCTGCTCTTGAGGCTGTTGCTGTTGCAAGTGTTTGTTTTTATCCCACATGTTTTAGAACTGCCGGTTTAATAAATTTTTCAAAACATTAATTTTCAGGTAAAACCACCAAAATCTCTGTACCTGTGAAAAAAACATGCTTGTAATAGTAAACACCATTTAAACTCTGGTTAAACTAAGGGGTGATAAGATGCTCAGATTACTGAGGCCCTACTGTTAGAGACAGGGATCTTTTTCTCATATTGGATATTTTCACCCTGTCTGTCTCCAAATCTGAATTCTCATGAATTGATGACAGGATATTCTTAGAGGAAAGGCCCATTTTTAAAATTTGTTCAGCTTGGTAGGTCATTGGGCCCCAGAGCTCAGATTTGTATCAGTTTCATTCCCACTGTAAGACCATGACAAACTATTGGAATGATGGGGACTACTTAGAAAGAAATTAAACACTCGCAGATGAATGTCTTCCAGACACAGTCACAAAGAGCGGTGCTTGTCATTGCAAGGTCCTGCAGTTGTCAAGTATCCCCCTGAAACAGTGAGGAAAGCTCAAATTCACACCAGACAATCACAACACAATGGACATGACACTGGAGTCACGAGCACAAGAGGGTGCTGTCCCTGACAAGCTGCAACGGTGAGGACCTGGTCATATGAAGATGAGGCTGGCACCCATCACCATAGCTAAGCTGAGCAGAACAAAGCCTGGCTTTGACAATCAGCATTTTATGCACACAAACCAACTTTGACTTCTACTTTAGCAGGCAAAATAGGCATTAATTCTACCAGCAATTGCAAATCACTGTGTTCACACATTTCAGAAGCTGTATGAGGTCAAGCACTGAGTTAGGCACTCTGGTTTTGTTTTCACCCTGTTCATATTTCTTGACCACAGCTGAAGAACAACAGCCTTACCGATTCATCAGATTCCCTGGGAATAATGTCATATGCCAGCTGTTAAAAGAGCTGACACCTACATAAAAGCATCTTGTATTAATGTGAAGAAAAGCATAATTGCTGGAAATCAGGCTTAACGTGTCATTTAAGAAAGAGTTAGGTTGTTTTTTAGCCTTTGTACATTGTCTATGCAGCTCCATCACTCCTGCTCTGGCTTGCTTTCATCTCACTGGTGGATTTCCCTCCTAACATTAGGAATATCTAACTCAAGAGAAAGAGACTCCTTGAGTTTTCAGGCTGCCCTCTCCTAGCAGAGGCATGTGCTGGTGGTGGCTCAGACATAGCAGACTGAGTCAGCCTCAGTGAATGCTGGTATTGTTATTTTTCATAAACTTTTCATAGCTATCTGAAAGAAGAGAAAAGAGAAAGTTGAAATGTTGATTTCAACTTTATCAAATCAAGTTAATTTCAACTTCAATGGTGTCCAACAAAAGCTGCTAAGGAGAATTTCTTGGCTTGGCACTTTGGGACATGTAAAAGGCTTTGGCAAACACTGCATGTTATTTTGAAATCTGTTCATCTTTTTGTTGTTTTTCTTTTCCTCTCTCCGGTATTGATTGACAAAAAACAGCCCTCACACCATAAAGAGGTACAGTCAGAGGACATAGTGAGAGCCAGGAACTTTCTACCCATACTCTGGCACTAATCCCGTCTCTGGTGTTGGCACATCCCTCTGGTTCAATGTGAGGATTTTCTATAGTAGGACTGCACAATGGGAGTAAATAGGCTTGGATGATGGACGTGGTCTTCCTGCTAGCAGAGCCGTGAGTGTGGCTATGAGGAGGGCTGCACTTGCCAAGTGCAGGGGCAGGGCAGGTAAAAACTCCTCCTCATGTGCTGTGTGGAATGGTCTCTGGTCCTCACTTTTGGTTTGAGTTGATTGTTGGGGCTTTGCAGAAAATGTGGAGATCAGTTTATGTGCAGGATGTGCTATATTAGAACTACTAGTCCTTGTGGTCCCCACTGGCTTAGTCCATCTGCCATCCATGAACAACTTCCTCCTCCAGAGCGGGTGGATGGCTCTGTTTGAACAGGTGACATAAAAGTCCTCAACAAAAAATGTCTTGCAGCATCCTCATGCCAGCCTCCAGGTAGTGTATTGGAGCCTGAATTGTTGAAGAACAGGACTCTGGACATCTCAAAAGGGATCAGAGAAGACAAGATCAGATTCAGAGCAAGACAAGTGAGGCAAGATAGGTTGGCAAAGTGCTATGGGAAAGTGAGAATTGCTACAACAGCTGTCCTTTAAGGCAATGACTATTTACAACACACACCTGCCTCCCCTCTGACCTTCTGCTAGGTTTTGGTACAATTTTTATGTTCTGAAATAATTAAAATTATGAAGAAATCTTTATTAGGAAATGATTTATGTTGTTTCTCTCACAGGATTTTGTTTTCCCATAAGCATCACATGAATTTAGTGTGAAATCTGAAAGCAAAGTGAACAGTTCTGCCTTTTTTAGAAACTGAAGGAATAGAGGCCAAACGCTTTTATTCCCCTTGGCAAGTCAAAATACAAAATCTGTGGCAGGGAGCTCACTTGGCCTAGTTTTCAATTCTCTGATGAAACACACACTACAGTTACATAATTCATCCAGCTCCCCTCACCTGATTTTGGTCCTCATCATCTCTTCTCAAAGAAAAGCAAGAATTGAGGAAGTAAAGATTGATAATAATAAAAACATGGCTCAGGATAGAGAATGTGCTTAGTAGATTACGTCAGTTCTTGCTGGAGAAACAAAATTTGATGGCCCAACACACAGCATCCATAAAACTCCCTTGTAGCTGCCTCCATAGTAATGACAATTTTTATTAGCATGCAGGCATGTTTCTTCTTATATCCTCTGTCTCATCCCATTCTCAGCCAACCGTGTAAGCCAGTGTTCTATTGAAAAAATTATGGTGAGGATTGCTCATGGCCTTTAAATTAAGCACACACTTAAGCTATTGCATAGCTTTTCAGTGCATACCACCTTGCAAGATCCACCCTCTAACAGCTCTGTTGTTTCCTCACATTATTGGTCTTGTGTGAGCTGCTGGAAAACTAAACAGCTCTGCATGTGATTCACTGACAGTGTGATTTGCATGAGTGTCTGATTAAAAATAATAAACTTTTTCCTTTCAAACATCACCCTTTGTCCTTTCAATGCAACAAGAAACTAAGCTGACATCCTTGACTTTACCTCATACTGAGGTTTTAATAAGGCTAGAGATGTGTGAGTATCAGATTACTTCCTGGTGAGAACCAAATAGCTATTTCCTGAGGGCGCTTGACCTACTTCCAACCAGAGAAGGTAATGTGGTTTTCAGATGACAAAATTAAGTCTTATCCTTTACGCGTTAACAGTTCTGTCATGGACTAGTCTCACCCTCCTTTACCTGGTTACACTACTGACTTAAGATTCAAAGAACTTCTTGGGATGGCTGTGATAATTAATGACAAAGATGCTTTTATTTATAATTTTTCTTTTATAATTTTTCTTTTCATTTTTCTTTGACGCCACAAAGGATTTTTTTGAAATGGAAATATTTGCAACATGGAACAAACAGCTGAAGTTCAAACTTGTTTATTTACTAAGGCCAGTACTTAATCCTAACTGCTCCATTGGGAAGTATATATACCTCAAGGCCTGTGCTGAAACTATTTTACAGCTAGGAGCCAATTTTCCTTAGGCTGTTGACCAGTTCAGCATTAACATCATATAGATGTATATGACTCAATGTGAGGAAGGCAGAGGTTATCTCCATAGAGAGAGAGTGTGTCTCAACTCACACCCCAGCTCTGCCACACACCACATCTGATGCCTGGAAATTATAAGAAACTAAAGCTATCTGACATCAGCAGTGCTTCTAATGATCTTGCTGCACTAGTTTGTCTTGCTTTGTGGTGTGCATGTCTCAAATGGTATTCAGCAGATAGAGTAGCAGAGTCCATGAATAAACAAAAGGTCTTACTGATGGTGTATCTTTGTGGTAAGCCCTAAAAATGTGTCTCAGGTTGTCTGGGATTCTGTTATTTTTCAGTCAGCAACTGCATTCAGCTTGACTCTGCAGGATTTGTGTAGGTGTTTCACTGCACTGCCTTGGCATGTCTACAGAGCTTTGTTTCCCATGCAGGGAATGAACAGAGTGACAGTGTGCTTTCTGTGATGCTCGGTGTGCCTCTTCTCACAGCACCTACTTCGGTGGAAGTGGTTGACTGTCTCCTTCTTTCATCCTAGAGACAGGATCCACTTCACGACACACATGCCATGGAGGGACTCACCCACTGAAGGGCTGAAGCTCTGCCTGCCTTGTGTGGACTGTATATTAAGTTCTGCATTACTAATTTTACTTGATGTAGTGGGGGGAACAGGAGGCTGCAGTTTTTCGACTGTTGCTACGAGTTCCTCGGGTCAGTGAATTTCACTTGGCTGTGGAAGGCATTTTAAGGGAGTGGTTGTGCAATAAGCTCCAGGTGACAAAATTTTGGTTTGTGTGTATATGAAATTTATTACTAAAAATGTTAGTTCACAGAGTTTCCTCCAGATTTCTCTTTTCATGGTGTAATCTGAGATTTCTCCTTAGTTTCCTTCTCCATATACAAGTTTCTTAAGGCATTATCTCTTCCATTTATTGTTTGGTCCAGCATCCTTTTAAGCAATGCGCTACTTGTTCCTTGTTAGTGGTTAGACGTGTTTGAGAATGGAGAGATACACCCTGCTAGGAAGTACAAAGCTTCATCCGCTGCAGGGACAGTTAGCACTAGACTGTTTATCTTGGCATAACACTGGTAACTGAAGACAGGTGAAGTTTAGCCAGTGTTCATTTTCATACATGACTGAAGTGGTGGGACTGATGTAGCTGATCATGTTCTGTAGCTAACGCTTGCAAATAGCAGTCTTCATTCTTTCATAGCACTTCACAAGGTTTATACTCCAGGCACAGGGATTCGCTTGTCTTTGACCAGCTTTGACATCAGTGATTTCTATGAAAACTACTTTTATGTTGGGAAAAACACAAGGAAACATATTTGTGACGTAAAACCTACCACTCCCACTCCAGGCCAGCCTTCCAGCTTCCTCCTGTCAGACATCAGCTTTCTTCACTGGCGAAGTTCCCCAGCACAGCCAGTAGCTCTGGTGCCACGGGCCTGGTCTTACATCTTGTGTTAACTCTTCTCACTTGGTCAGAATAACAGGGAGACTCACTAGGCAGCACTTGTCCATCAGTAGAATTGTGGTGTCCTTATCTCCCACTTCCTGCTGAGGAATGTATTGCATCATTAATGCTTGTGCTTCCTTTGTCTGTGTACTCATCTAACACTTGCTTAAAAGAAATACGGTGCCTTGAGAAAAGACACAGGGGCAAAGGAAGGTCCCAAAGGGCCCATGAAGGTGTGGCTGTGCTAGCTGAAGCAAGGTGGGGAATATTAGTCTTCCTCTCCGAGGAGAGAGGCTCTTTTAACTGTGCTTCTGCCTTTAGCTTCAAGCTGAGATTAATACTTGGTTGCAGAAGCTTTTGTTCCTGCCCCCAGCAGAGTTTTGCATTGTCATTCAAATCAGTTTTCCGCACTGTAAGATTCTCTTGGGAGTGGAGCAAGACAGCAGTTTGCTCTGTCTTTTGAAGCTTGGAGGACTTTGGGATATTAAACACTCTGCAGAAGCAATTTAGCACCACAGAAGATCAAATTTCACTGTAGAAAAATTCAAAAGTAAATGAAGCTCTGGCTTGAATTTCTACAGACTAAATGGATAGATAATGAAGACAGTATTTCCAGCAAATAGTCTGGGCATGGGCACATAATAGGATGTAACTGAGATCTGTCATACCACCCTCTGCCTCTGTAGCTGGCCACCCACATGCTGTAGCCCACCTATGGTGGCCTAAAATATTCTTACTCCCCTTGATTTGCATTTCATCCATTTTTCTGCTTGCAAAATAACTATGTAGAGATTTAAAAACATTTAATACTCCAGAATACACAGTGAGTGTTTGTTACAGGTTCATTTTAGCTGTCCATAGGCAATTGGCCAAGACTGTTTGGCACATTACTGGTTGTTCATTGTCGGTGTGGGATGTTTGGAACTGAAGAAACATGGTACTGCTGTTGATGATGAACTGGCTGCCTCCAAAACCAGCACTCTGCCATGGAAGCAACTCTGCAAACATTTATAACCTGAGCTAACTCACAAGCCTTTCTGGAAATACTTTTGTGAATTAGATCTTGCTAGTCTAAACAGTGCAGAAAGCAAGCAAAGTTTATAAAAATCATTAAAGCAAACTTGTGGTAGCACAGGCAGTTTGGATGCATGCTAATGAAAATTACTCTTTTTATTACAACTTTAACTCTAATTCACACTTTAGCCACATTCAACAGAAGACCAGTTATACAGGCCAGTCAAACAAACATCTTAAAAATTTCCTTTATTTAGTTAAATAGACACTTTCGAAACTTAGCCATATGATTCGTTGCTGTTGGCTAAATTCTTTGTGTACCCAAATTAATTTATTCTGTAAGTTTATGGAAACCTACTGGCACATGCTGTGTATTTCACGAGAAACTTAGAACTTTTCTCCAGCTGTCGTAAGAAAATGAAGACACATTTCTGATGGACAAGTATGTTTGGAGTTTTGAGATTATTTTTGCTACCGATCTGTGGCTTACTCACAAAAAATACCATACAAGACTGAAATCCCATTCTGTGCAGTGAAACTTGTAGAAAGAGTTTTGCAGGGAAGTCAAAGTAGTAGCTGGGATTGTTTGGGGGGTTTTTTTTGTAAGCTGATGGCTCCCAGTGTGCAATGGTCTACAAAGATTTGAGAATGGATCCTAATCTTTCAGTTTTTACATATTTGTCATCGGAGGAATTAATCTGAATAATGATGGAAGCGTTGAAATAACACTTGAAAAAAACATTGGGTTTTCTACAGTGAAGTGATTATGAGAGCCTTATCTACACACAATCATGTATCAAGAGCTCCAAAGTTGGTGGGGGTTTTTTAGTGTGTAAAAGTTGTAGCAGGATTAGTGCTTTCTTTGGGTCTAACTCCAAGTTTAGTGCTCAAGAGGATGGAAACTAATGACTTAATTCTGAAAGTGATTCAGATGGGTTTCCACTGTTTCTCCAAGAGGCTGGCTGATGAACTCTGATTAACTGCAGCTGAAAAGGTGTGCTCTTGCTCTGCTGCAGACCTAGAGTAAAGCTTGGTTTGATCAGACAGTGAGTAAATGAGGTGGGAACCATCCATGCCTGAGTTGGGGTGATTAGGTAGGGTGAGATAGGAGTTATTTCAGCTCTCTACTGTGGCATTTTGTGGGGTGCCCAACCTACTTGGGTGACACCTACAGCTGCTACTACAAATAACTGCAGCATCCACTGTATGTTATGAGGGATGGGCAGGAAAAGGTTATGGGTTGTGTCTGATGTAAAAGTTTCATTGAGCACCTAAATCAACTGTAGCAGAAGGTCTGTTGCATGGAAGATCCATATGATCTGGCAGAGGAAAGCAGAATGTCTACTAAAGCTCAGTGCTGATCAGGTAAGCTCAGTTGTTACTCCAAAAAGATTGCCATGGTGAAAGCTGTGAAGCGAGTGTGAGGGGAAAGGCCTTCTAATGAAGATGGAGTTCAAGTGAAAATAGCTGAAAATATAACCAAAATTGAAAAACCAGCTGCAGGCAGCCTGCAAACTATGGTGTTGTGAGGCTGGGAATTTCAGGTCAGAAAAATCCTTTTACATGGAGGCAGGCTGTCTCTTTTTTGGTCACTTTCCTGTGGGCGTGACAAATTACTTGGAAACTGTAAAGACAGACATTTCAGGAAACCCTTCTGTTCCAAGAAGATTACAAGGTATTTTTTGAGCTAAATGGCAAGCTGCTCTTCATGCACTTTGCACACACATGTATTTTGCAGGATGAACCATACATATTTTTTTCCCAGCAAAACAAGCATTGAGACCTTAGTTAATTTCAAGACCACCTTCTGCATGTATGGAAAGTGGAGTGTTGACCACTACAGCCTTACGAGAGGTAATCCACGAAGTGACTCCATGCAGATGGTAACTTAAGTCCACTGTGTGGATGAAGCCAATGTAATTTCCTAAGAGCTACCTGCCTATTGGGCCAAGTACTGGGAAGAGTATGTGTGCTTGCCTGTTTTACATAGGTTTGTCTTTCTGTTGATATTCTATTCATTCTGAAGATGAATGAAAATCTTTTTTAGCTTCCAAGCACTGTGATAATGATACTGCTATATATATGGTGCACCCAGGCATGCTGTTGGGGAAAATATCGGGTAGTAGGATGTGTCTAAGGTATCTGCAGCTGATGCAACGTGGGACAAGACCTGAGGGGTGGCTGATGGGGAATGGCACAGGAAGAGCAAAGGTGGTTTCACTAGAATGGTAGTGTCACCCAACAAAGAGACCAATGTGCAGATGGATTTGTTGAGTTTCCACTGTTCTCAGTGCAGTGTCTCCCCAGGAGAGAGCTTCACCGTCCTGGGGAAAGCCTTGGGTTCAGGCAATTTGCATTCAATTGACAGTGGGAAGTACTTTCATACTGTCTGCTGTTCTTGCTCCTATCTGAATGCTACTCATGACTTGCACTGATTTAGGTTGCTAGTTGTTAGGAAAGGTTCTGTATGGAAAACTATTCACTTTCCACATAGAAACTGGGTGTCTGATGGTAGCTAGCATTCTTATTTATGGGTGTTGCAGGATGGATATAATGCCCAGTAACACCAGGAAAATGCACTGCGGTAAGACGTCTTGAAAAGTTTAAGTCTACTGAGGATGGAAATGCTTGTTTCACCGGTCTGTTACATACCTGTGTTAAACCAGGTAAAAAGTCCTGCAACAGCTCTTTAGACTTGAAAAACAGCAACAATGGCCACAAGTACAGAGAAGAACCTCTTCATTTCCCTCTTCGATGGAAATGGATATTCTTTTATGGAAACAGAGGTAGTGACAAATCTATGGGTTGAAACATCCATTTCTCCCAGTCCCAACACTGAAAGTAAGTGTTGAGCAGTCTTATGTCTTCACCTTTTCCTTCTCAACCTCCTGTGCTGCAATTGGGAGTGTGACCTTTTCCTTCACACGGTTCATTGATTTCCACGCTTGATAATGCAGGTCTTTCCTCTCCCCTTAGACACCAAATTAAACTTTAATTCCAATGATGGTGGAAGGACTGCTGAGTGGGGGTTCTGCTGAACACTCAATGAGATCTTCTGGGAGTTAATTATGCCTCAGGTCTCTTGTCCTCACATCTCATTAAATCCCATCCCCCTCCCTGCCCTGACATTTCCTTCAAAAGGCAGCTCCTTTTTCCCAAGCGGCTGCTATCTTTCCTAGGTGATAACTGCAGCTTGCCTGCTTCCTTTGCTTTTTATACAGGGGATGCCTTTTGTTGATAGCAGCTTGATTTGCATGCTGTCGGAAAACCTTGTCAGCATTGCCATGGAGGACAGTAAAACAAACTGGTCAGTTAGTCATGTACAGCTCATTCCTGTAGTAAGTTATTAACATAAGTAAACAGAAATCCACTTCAAACTTAGTACTTTGAGAAGGCAAAATGAACAGCCTGTAAGTACTTTGAGGCAAATAAAGGAGATCAGTGACAGGCATGTAATTCACCACAGTAATTAAATGGGTTTAAATACTGCTACCTATCTCTAGACTGCTCAGGAAGCTCTTCTAGGTTTTTTAATATCACAGGGCAAAAGAACAGTCAGTGAGAGGTCCATCTCTGGAAAGTGAAGCAGAAAGTGTTTCATCAGCTCGTTTTCTCCACAGCGTTTTTGTTACATGCTGTCCTCTCACCATCTGTACCTAGCTGCTGGAGCACTCTGTGTTAGGAGCAAAATTAGCCAAGTCAGTATCTTCTGACTGCACTGCTCAAGTGAACACTGTCAAAAGGGCCCTTGCTCTTACAAGCAGAGGACAACAATTCTTGCTCTATTTCCAGCTTCATTAAATCTCAAGTGACCTTTCTGAATCACATCAGCGGCTTTGGTGCAAACACAGGGCTCCTAAACATTGGAAGTGAGCCTGCATTTATTGATTCCCTTCTGGACCTTGCCTTAGACTTTGGTTCTCACAGCTTGGGGAGTTTGTTTCCTCATGCTATGGAGATGGAAAAACTCCAGGAGCACATTTCCAAAATAAATTTTGTTCAGGTGTATTCTCTGTACAGTATTGCTGATCATAGGTTATCATACAAGCACAAGTCAGGCTTTGAAAAATCATGAGACCCACTTGAAACTTTTGACATTCCTTTTGGTTTTAAAATGTTCTGAGTTCTTTACTTGTCTTCTAGGAAATCAATTTTCTTTCATGGTAACATTTGCCAGACTTTTTTCCCCCAATATTTTGTTGTAAAAAAGACCTGAAATTCTCCCCAATCACATTGCTTCAGGAACCCTTGAAAAAAGGTCTCACCCTTGAGGAAAGACTTGGTGAGGAGGAAACTATAAAATGCAGTACTTAATGAGTAATTCTCTTATGAAGTCATTGCGAACCTGCATTTATAAATGTAATATGTCATCTGTTTCAAAGAAGATCCTAACGAGGACAGTTGATGTCTTGGATACCCTTCCAAGATTAGCCCATTTTACCAAGCTAATAGGATCCACCTTCTTCCAACTTTTAAGAGTACTTAACAGCCCCACACCCCAACCCTGCTCATGTGTGGTGCTCTGTAGTAGCACTTCAGATGCTGCCATTTTATACATATCATTGAATAGTTTGGGTAGGAAGTGATGTCTGGGGGTCTCCAGTCCCCCTCCTAAAATCATAGCAGACTGCAATGTTATATGGAGTTGCTCAAGTTGTCAAATTTTGAAAATGTCCAGGGATGGAGAATGGAGATCCCATGATGTCTCTGGGCAGCCTGTCACAGGGCTTAATCACTGTCATGGAGAAGAACATTTTCTTTATGACCACTTTGAATTTCTTTCCTGCAAACTGTGATTGCTATCCATTGTCCTTTGACTCTGCATCTCTCAGAAGAGGCAAGATTTGTGTTCTCTACAACTGTTGTCTCTATAGCCCTGACTAGATAGCCAAAGAGAGTTATCAGAATTTTTTTCTTTTCTCCCCACTTTCCTTATCCTCTCAAAGGTCACATGCTCCAGCTCCTCACCATCTTAGTGGCCTCTCTCTGGACTCATTCCCAAAACTGAAGACTACTCCAGATGCAGCCTCACAAGTGCCAAGTAGAAGTGAATCATCATTACCTTTGACCCACTAGGGATAGTCTTGCATTGCTGCAGGAGCTTACTGCTGATTCATACTTAACTTCTTTCCTACCAGGACCCCATGATCCTATTCTGCAGAGTCTCCAGCCTGTACCAACACATGGAATTCCCTTCCATGTGTAGCATTTTGCATTTCTTAGATCTAAGTCCATACTAACCCTTTTGGCCTGTTCATCTATTTTGAAAGTAGACCTGCCCTCCTGTGTTTTGACTCCTCATCCAGTTTTTTCAGATCTGCTGAGAATTGAAAATGCTGGCAGCAATCCTATTATTTCTCGCAAAGATACCAGATATTTCATGCCTTATCGATACCTTCATGCAATGAGTTGATCCCCATATCTGCTAGTTATGATCATTGTGCTTTGTAGAGCAAAATAGGTGAGGGAAGAGTTGATACCCACAGCACTCCATTGTACAAAGAAGCAACATCTTTCTCTCGGCCTCTCAGCATGTATCATCCCCTCCCCAAATGTAGCTTGCTGTAGCTCTTCCGTGCTGTTCAAGTGGCAAAGACTAATGAGTTTGATGCCTGGCTTTGTGCACATGTTGTCCACTCAGAAAGCAGTCAAACAGCAGGCAGTGACTTCCTGTTAAAGAATAGGCATGGAAGGGCCACCTGCACAACACTTTAAGCAGCTTTAACAAAGTCATTGGTTTTAATTAAGTATCCTTTTTCGTGGAAAGGTTAGTGCAGAATCAAATGCCCTTTCCTATGAGGAAAGCAACTTCTCTGTCACTGAGAAGTGTTCATTACAAATAGGTGTGAGAACTGCTAAAACTGCAAAACCAAAAAAACGCTATACTTTTCATTAAGAGTCCACTACTGACTCACATAGTGTCTGCTTTGTTCTGCAGGTGGTAATAAGGTGTTGAAGAGCAGGTTCCTGGGAGCAGTGGACAAAAGAACTGATGTTTCTAACAGATACAGTTCCCTTCTTGCCCTAATTTTATCTCTGGAGCTGAATCTGTGCTGCTCTGCCTTAGGTTGAAACTCTGTAAGCCCCACTGCTCAGGGGAAGTTTAGCATCGTTCCAGCTTCATGTGTGCGTGGGTGGCTCCTCTCCCTTTGTACTGAGGTGCAGTCCAAATCAAAACTGAGCCTCAGAAAGGAGCTCAAAAAGTAAGCCTCAAAAAAGTAAGCTCAGAAAGCAAGCCTCAAATTATAGACACATTAGAGTTTGGATCATGATAATTATACAGGACTTCTGGATAAGAAGACAGGTAACAGCCAATCAGTAGCTCTTTTTCTTTTACCCCTTACAGGGCAAAGTCAGGTGGTGAGGGGGAATTCAGAAGCAGATGCCTATGTACATTGAGATTTTTTTGCCATAATTTTCAGTCTTTAGCTTTAAAGCACAAGGAAAGGCTGTTATGCATGGGAAGCAATATCAGAGAAAGGGAAGGAGTCATTTATCCTACAAAAAACAAATTGTTTTTAATCCCTTGTTTTTTTCCTCCTTGACACATGACTGTTTCTTACCCTTTACCCTGTAGCTAGGAAGAGAGAAAAGAAGTTGCTTGTTTAACTGTCAGGATACTGCTCCTTAGCTGGCTAGAGAGAGTCAATCATGCATGGGAATCACTCTCACCGTCCGGGGAGTGATCAAAGGCAAATTGATTTAGCCCCCTGCATCCACAGTCCATCACTGTTTTTGTTCACCTTACACAAACACCATCACTCAGCAGCAGCTGCAAGAAAATCATTAAAACAGCTAAACTGAAAAAATTACATAAAAAGCATGTTGGAAATTCCTCTTTCTGATAAAGATTAAATTTCTTTTGGCTTCACTAATAATTGCTCAGAACCAGCTGTCACCGTGGCTATAGAAATGATCATGCTCTTTGCATTCTAACTGCTTCATACACCATCTCCATGGTCCCATAAAAGGAGAAGTAGAGACAGGCTTGAAGACCATCTATAATGAACTGTAGTTACTCCAGTAGCAGCAAAGCTTCAGCCTGGGTAGTGGCTACAAGAGATGTAACAGGGTAAGCAAGAACCACTTGTTTCACACCAGCACTGTTGAGCGGTGGGAATAGTAGGGTGGCAGAGAACAACTTTGCTGTCCTGTGAAGTGTTCACCATGCAGTTCAGTAGCAGTGTTAGGAGGATAATCAACTCTGTCTCCTGTGGGCTGGCACTGAGCAGAACTTAGCTTTTCTTTACCCTTCAAGTCTTGCCAGAGCTAAGATGTGGGAAGAAAGCCTATTTCTGCATAGCGTGGTCAGGCATGTCTGACTAAGAGAGGGACAAACATTCGAGAAAGCACCACAAGTAGGGATGTAATAAGGCATAGGGCTTATCTGCAGAGTGCACTGCTCATGGAGCAGGATTACTGAGAAATAAGAGTATCCAAATGAGACATCAAACAGCCTGATACAACATCAAGGCTAGCCCTGGTTCATAAAGTCCCCTGCAATGTTATTTCATTCTCTGTAAATCCTCAGTATGGGGCCAGGAAAAAAAAGGAAGCCCCGTAAGCCATCTGGTCCCAAGAGGTACACAGATCACTGAAATAAGCCACAGCCCAAAAGTTGTGCACACAGCAGGAGCCTGGGGAAGCTGGGTCTCTCTGTGCTGTCTAAGAACATGGAGGAAGCTCTCAAGGCACCTTCAGCTAACTTTGTTGTTCAGCTGGTGAGTTTTGAGGTGAAGAGTTACCCTGGGCTCCTTGCCATGGACTGACATGCTGCGTTTTTCCCTCTGGTGTAGTCTGCCAGGGTGGCTGCAGAAGCATTACAACACTGATGCTGAAACAGAACCTGAACAGAGTGAGGTGGTGTAGAGAGAAACCAAAGAGGAGAGAGAGAAAGGGGATGTGGAAAGAAATAGAGAAAATGGAGAAATGGATGAAGGTATAGAAAGGATATTTGAAATCAGAAGAATGTGAATCTTGGAGAACACAGAGACCTGAAAGAAGCAGGAGAAAGGATATGATGGGTGATAATCAGAGAAATGAGAGAAGGAAGAATCTGGAGTACCTATGGAAAGAAAAGAAGACTAAAGGAAAAACAAGGTCAAAGTAAGAGAAAAGGAAAATACTGGCAAGCAGTGAGGGAATATAGTTGGAGTGGAAAAGTATGGGAAGATACAGAAAAAAGCACTGGTAGGAAAGAAAAGTCTGTAGTTGGGTTGTGGCTGGAGATATTTGAGGGAAGAAAGAAAAGGAAGAGGATGGCACAGCACAAATGCAAGGTTGTGGTTCTGGAGAAGAGAAAAAATTACTCAGATGGCAAGAGAGATGAAGAGACCATTGTGCAGAAAGGGATGATGATCTCTCGGGGAAGAGATAGCAAAAAAGAGCATGAGAGATGGAATTAGAGAGTGTTGAGGGAAGAGAAACTGGGAAGAGAAAAACACCAGTCATGAGGTAAATGTCATTGTTCCCATTGTCATTGTAATCTCTGCTTAGGCAGAGCTCTCAAGAATGGGATTTATTTATTTTAAATCTTTTAACAGTCTTTTTGAATACTATTTTCTGTTTCTCTTGGGTTTCTTATGAGGAAAACATACTGTGCCTCTGGTTGCTTCTGAGTTTATCTCAACTTTTGTAGAACAAGAAGTCTAGAGTTTTCGAATCACAGGGGAATTAATATGTTCAATTAAAAAACTTAAGTATATTTTCAAGAAGAATGCAGTCATTAGTACTTATTATTTAATTGCAGTACTTAGGGTGGAGGAAATGCTGAGTGTATTATCTCCACTCACAGGTGGCAATAACATCTGCATATGACTTAGGGAAACAATACAAACATTAGCTGTTCTAATTTGTTCAGGGATTAAATCGGACACTTTACACAGAAAAGACTGTGGTTGGAATGTAATTTACATGTATAAATACATCACTTGAAATGTACTTTTCCATTCTACTGACAAAAACCTAGGTGGAAATGGAAC
Organism: Amblyornis subalaris; assembly: GCA_018881555.1. Taxonomy (NCBI): domain Eukaryota; kingdom Metazoa; phylum Chordata; class Aves; order Passeriformes; family Ptilonorhynchidae; genus Amblyornis; species Amblyornis subalaris. The sequence continues at coordinate 2,179,894 of JACAXG010000114.1, forward strand.
TACTTTTGGTTTTTGACAGGTTTATACCGGAAAAGACTAATCTGATTGATTTTGACACTTTTACAAAAAAGGAATTAAATTTAAGACAAATAGTAAAATTGAAACTCAGCAGGGCTCCAGACAACAATTAGCCAAGTGCTTAAATTTGGGTTGTGACTATCAATCTTCCTGAGAAAGGCCCAATTCTAAGATGAAAGTTGCAAGTCCGTGGTAAAGTTCAAAGTGGGGCTATCAATTGTGCCAATACGCCCGGTAGTAAATCTGCACATATTTATGGAGACAGCACAGCTGAGAAAGCCTATGGGGTAGAATCCAATGTAATACACACCAAGGTGAACTGTGAACCTGCAGGGAAGGGGCCCCGAATAACCCAGTCATTTATGATTTCAAGAAAATGCTTAAAATGTTTTAGTTCCTAATGTGTGATGGACTCTAACCTTGTATTGTTCCTAGATGAAAACAGTGTGCAACATCCACAGACTTTATCCCATGTGCTTTCCAGGTGGAGACTGCTGCTAGTTGAAGAACCTGCCTTGTCTTTCTGTTGCTTAGAGTAGGTGTCCTAAAATTGACTGCCTTTGGGAAATGCACCCCTGTGAGTACCTAATGGCTAGTAAAAAGATGCTATGATTACACCTAATCATCTTCAAGTCCATGTTAAGAGCGCTTTTTAAATCCCATGATAAATGAGATAGCAGTTCTCCCAAGATGGATGAAGCTTTGATAAATACCGTGAAAGAAAATTAGGGAACAAAAATACTTTCATAATTCTCGGATTCAGATATGATTAGTTTCTACCTTCTTTGCATCCTTGGAAACTAGTGAGTCAGCTTGTTTAATATCAAATCAGACCAAATTCTGCTCAGATTTAATATCTGGCTGTCTTTTGGCAGCTTGTCTTCTGCATTTGATTGACTCTTTCCTTTTGCAAATGTATTTTCAGACCTGCTATTGATGGCACGTGGATTGAACTGTAAATCAAAGCCATGCTCCTGAACTGTCAGTAATCTAATCAAAGAGACAAAATGTGCAGTAAAGATGACTTTTCATGAGCGAAGATATTGATTTTGGAATTTGCTCTGGTGGTATTTGTGACTACTTTTAACTGAAATATTTCCTACTTCACAGTGGCTTGTTGTCCTTGCACTTTCTTGTGCTTCTGTGTGCCTTTGAATTTCCACATCCAGACACTTCCCCAGCAGCATGGTGAAGAGACTTCCAATTCTTTTTGCGGTCTGAAGCTGTCTCGTTCTGTGACAGTTTCATCTTTGAACGCTGTGTGAGCTGCCACAGAGTGGGAGATCAGAAAACCTCAGCAACAAAGCAGAGTGCTGGGGAGATTCAGATCTGCTTCTGTGAAAGTCAGTGGCAAAAATCCTGTTCATCAATGGCCAGTCAAGCAAAAGATGCTGGTTCATCAATTGTGTGCGGACACATTTATCACATAATCAGCTAGACAAGACAGTCGATTGCAAGAGATGAGTAAATACCATCTATAAATTCTTAATTCTTTTGTTAGCTTAAGTGTTATATAAAATCAGCAGCGATTAACTTCGTAGACGTCAATGGCTCAATGTCCAGATGGAGATCAATGACAAGTGGTGTCCCTCAGGGGTTTGTACTGGGTCCCATCCCACTGTCTTCATCAGTGACATAGACAGTGGGACTGAGTGCTCTCTCAGCAAGTTTGCAGATAGACACCAAGCTGTGATAGGATTGGCAAACCTGAGGAACAGGATGCCATCCAAAGGGCCTTGGACAAGCTCAAGGAGGGGGCTTATGGGAATCTCGTGGGATTCAGCAAGGCCAGGTGCCAAGTCCTTCACCTGGGTTGAAGTGACCCCTGGTATGAACACAGGCTGGGGGATGAAGGCTACAGAAAGTAGCCCTGCCAAGAAGTACTTGGGGGTACTGATGGAAGAAAAGATGGGCATGAGCCAGCAATGTTCCTGCGGCCCAGAAAGCCAACTGCACCCTGGGCTGCTTAAGAAGATGGATGACCAGCAGGGTAAGGGAGGTGATTCTGCCCCTTTACTCTGCACTGGGGTGACCCCACCTGGAGGGCTCCATCCAACTCCGGAGTCCTCAGTACAGAAAAGACATGGACCTGTTTGAGCAGGTCGAGAGGAAGGTCATCACAAAAATGATCAGAGGGTTCAAACACCTCTACTATGAGGACAGGCTGAGAGATTTGTGCTTGTTTTGCCTGTAGTGATAGGACAAGGGTAATGGATTTAAACCAGAGGAGGGTAGATTCAGACTAGGTACAAGAAAAGAAATTTTTTATGTTGATGATGGTGAAACATCAGGATGGATTGCCCAGAGAGGTGCTATGTTCCCCATCCCTGGAAACGTTCGAAGTCAGATTGGACAGGGCTCTGAGAAACCCGATCTAGTCGAAGATGTTCCTGCTCATTGCAGGGGTTTGAACTAGATGGTCTTTACAGATCTCTTTCACCCAAGCTATTCTATGATTTTATGAACTTGCTTATCTGAGAATATCTTTGCAGGTGTTCTCTTACTGGATCCTGCACAGAGATCCTTATGGATCCTGATAGATGCTTTGTGTGGCAATAAGGATCAGTTTTGGTGATTGGCAAAATATTTCTTATAGACATGCACACATCAAAGTTGCTCAGGTGTGAGGGTTTTGAAAGGCTATTTTGAGATGTTCCAGTCCCAAATCCCCAGTGTGATTACACTTGTAATAAGAGAGACACATTTGTTTTCTCTTGCCCTTACTGTGCTGGACCCAGGAGGAGACAGATAAGTCCTTCAGTTGCTTTGCTCCATTAGGTAGATGTTCTTCTTTCAGACATTTCTTCACCTGAACTCACCCACTGACAGAGACAGTCCGCTGTTCCAGGTTTTCACTTGAGAATAGTTCAGTGAAAGGTAATATCACTTCCTTCATCCTAGGATGATCCAATGGCATTACTCTTGCCTGGAATGGAACACAAAGCCTTCCCAAACAATGTTAAAATGGTAATGTGGTGTTGTCCGGTTTTGCACTTGTAGGGCTTCCCAGAGGTTCAGCAAAGCAGCTGTGATAGAATCATTTGACATCCAGTCCCTCTCTCCAAACAGAAATGTTCTCTGCCTGCTCTCCAGGAAATCATGCAGACATAAACTCACTTATTCTTGAGTCCTTCCAGTTCTGCAAAACCAGGTGAACAATTTCAAACTGTAGCATTTAGTGAGACTTTCAGTGCATGCTGGGCTGTTGTCAAGCCTGGATTCCACACCTTGTCTGTGTGGTTATAGACGTTATGATCCCAGGCCTGGTCACAACGAAATCCAAGTGGAGAAGTCTGGTTCTTGATTTACAGAGATCTCTGCCAGTCAATTCAGTGCTGAATTCCATGAATTTATGAATGACAAATCACAGAGTAGTCATCTATGCTGACTTCTGTCCAACAGCAGCATTTCTCCCACGTAACTAGATTGTATGTTACTCAGTAACACTTTCTAGGATAGGGTAGGATTCATAAGAAGACAAGGCTCTTGATGGATGTGTGGAGAATGGAAGACTGAACTGGCTAAGAGAAGACCAACTGTTGAGTTTGTTGCTACTGCTAAAAAGGAAATAATCTGACTGAGGTTTCTCAGTAAGAAAAGCTTCTTGAAGCAATAAATATGTGTCCCAAAGAGCTTTAAGATTTATTTTTAGTAAAATGATAAGTAAAACTTCAAAGATACATGAGTGACAATGATATTATTTTCACTCCTGTGCTGGGGAGTAAGACTAGATCCTTTCTTTTTCTCCCCTGTGAGTGCTGTCTTCTCCAATAGCAAGGACAACTGTGCTGTAGAGAATGGGCCCTTCTGGTCTTCACCAGATTCAAGAAACCTTCCTACTGACCCTGACAGTTGTTGTTTATACTAGGACTGCAGTTAAGACAAGGAATAGGCATTTTAAAGGCTTACAGTCAGCTAAAGAGATTAATTTAGATACATTTGGTTCCAAATGCTCCTTGGAACACAAGACTACTGTCTTTTATTTCTAGATGCTGTTTTCTCAACTGATTCATTCGCAATTGTGGTGGGTTTTTTTGTTTTTTTTTTTTTTTTAGAACAGAGCCTTGTTTTTGTACGCTCTTGATACCTCATGTTTGGACAAGCAAATTCAGGTTAAGTTTCAGTCTGAGTTTCAAAATAGTAGCAATACAAAGGGATGTCAGCAGGTCGGCTGGATTTGCCTGAAACCAGAATCTGAGCTTCAGACAGTTAAAAATCACCAAATAAGAGTGAATCCAAGTGAGAGTATGGTTATACATTGTAGCTGTCACCCTGGTGTCACTCTCTCCCACAGAACGCCAATTATTCATTGAGTATTGAAGTTGAAACACTTTTCAGCCCCTAGAGAGAGTAATCCTATCAGGTCAGGAGGATGTGCAGGATTTAATATCTTACTTCATGACCTGCGTGTTGCTACTATTTATCACACTCCTCAAATATGCTTTTCCTTTTTTATTCGTGCCCTGTGGTGCCATTTTACTAGTAAGAAAAGCACTATATGTTAGTAAAATCATAACCAAAGGAAGACAAATGGAAAAGCAAAAAGGTTCTGGTTTTATCTTTCAAAGATGAAACAAACACTTCCATCAAAGAAGAGGAATTTATGACATTTCAGATGCCCTGTTATACCTGTAACTGATTTCCCAATATCATCCTTATGGTTAGTCATCTGAGAAGCGTGTTTATACCGTATTCTAATTATGTTTCTATTTCAAATAGGTCAAATACGATTCCAGTGTCAAAGAAAAGATTATGTCTAAATATAGCCTTGTAGGTATGTTTTGAATTTTTCTCATCAGAACTTTTTATAAGTATTAATTAAGTGTGTCAAAAGAAAGAGGCCACTCAAGAATTCCATGGCCACCCTGTATGCATAAACACGTCTTCAAATTATGTGTAATAGCATCCTGTACTGGAACAAGAGCCACCTATCCTGTTCTCCTGGCAAACCTCCAGATTGTACCTAGTCAGCCAACCCTGAGAAAATGCTATGTCGAAGTGCCAGTTTTAGCAGTTACTGACTTTGATGATTTGCCATTGTCCACTGTCAGGAATGTTGTTACACTGATGTCTCCATGGAGGAGATGTACCTCTGTCCATTCCTTCTGAACCTTGACATTTGATAATGCAAGCCTTTGATAATGCTGACCTTGTCCTTACTGGTGAGACTCTCACATCTCTTTGCTGCATGGATCATTTCATAGGCATTCACTGGTTTTGAGAAAGTAACATAGTCTGTGATAGTGAGATTCCTAGAGTTCACAAGTGTGTCAAGATGTGGCATGAAAGAAAACAAGGTTAACTTGACTGGGCAAAATGTTAAGATAAAATTGCAAACCAGCTCAGAAAAAGAGAGAATTTAAAAAGCAGGATTTCTGTTTATTTGATTTTCTCAATGTCACTGGATGTCAGCTGGCAAGCTGGGGTAGTGACTGAATAGCACTGGCCTCCTGAATGCTTCCTCTCAGAGCTGACCTTAGCTTCATCTTGGGAGCTGTGTCCGCTGCCTGCCCTGAGGAGCCTTCTGGGAATATATCTTTCTTTTCTTTCCTCCAGGGCAGACCCAGGCCTTGCCTTTTTTTATTCCAGTTTTGATTCAAAATTTTCTCTGATTACTTTATTCAATAGAAACATGGATCTGAGCTTGCACAGGGGTTTTATACAATACAGTTTTGAAAACTAAATATTCATTCTTTAAATAAATGCATTGCCTTCATGTTGAAGAAGTCTTCTGCTGATCCAGCACTTTGAAAACGATGATTCTGTATTTGACAATAGATATCCTAAGAAAATATCTGTAAGACATAACTATAAGACAACATGTATCATAAAAAATTTTAACTGGACATAAATCATATCAAAGTGATGTCTGTAATTCACTTTCAGCTTTCGGTAAAAGTCACACAAAATAGTAACAACAGATTTAGAAACCAGAGTGCCATTTTCTTTGCACCAGCTTTTTGCAATTCTATGGGCTTGTGCTGTCACATGAGCTCATCTTATGAACTCCCTCCCTTGTTCCTGCTAATGTAGTAAGCTTTCTCATTCACTTTATGTCAGAAGCAGCTTTTCTTTATAGAACCCAGTCAGTTAAAGAGTAAGCAACAAGGATGCTAGGGGAAAAGACTATAAGTTGAACTGCAAGTCTCATCCTTTCTACAGAAGGTGACGAATAAATAAATAGGAAATCATCTACTTCAGTGACTTGTCACAAGGTATCACAGTATTTAGCATTTTCTTGAGACAGCAGGGAACTGCATATTTAATGTGTCAATAAAAGCATTGAGGCACCTATAAAATTACTTCATTACAAGGCTACCAGAAAATAATGGAAAACTTTGACAGAAGGTTGATTGCTGTTTTCCCTGAAAACCCCTTTCTCCAATGCATAAACAAACTGCGTGAGTTTTCAGGCGGACCTTTGGTTTCAAGGAAAGTGGAAAGAGGACAAAGTTCAGATTTGCTGTAGTGATGCACACAAACTGAAGCCAGTGATAGGATTCATGAAGAGTTTTGAAATGGGGCTTGCAGAGAGCTCATGTTGTCTCTGTTCACAGTGGTCTGAGTCGTGCTCTGGGCACAAAATGTCTCTGATATTACACAATTAGACATGCAAAGGTGTAATTTGCAGAGAACTACAAAGCGTCACTCCACCTAGAAAAGATCTTGAGCTTACACCCATCTTAGCCACTTTCTGGTGTTAATTTTCGACCATTTGACCAAGCGACCAAACCACATGCCGAGTAAATTTCCATGGTGGCTGGGTATAGAACTCTGTAAATGAAGCATGTCAGAAATGCGGGTGTACTGATTTTTGTTTGTACTGGCATAGCACATTCAGTTCAGGCTGGAACCACTGCTCCATAGTCTCAAGCATGTATGAACGACGTCATCTTCTTGTCTTGTTGGGACTTGGCAGGCTCAGCTTTTTTTTGTGTCACATTATTAATTTGTTTATTCATAGCACTGAGGTATTTCTTAAGCACATCCAAAAGGAACAAATTTAGTTTTATATGACCACAAAGCCTGTGGGCGAGAAGGAGAGAAGGGGGCTCGTTCTCATAATGGTCATTAGAGGTATTTGGAATGAATGATTGACAAAGCAAATTAAGCTGATGGTGGGTGCAGGCTCTCCAGTTGGTTTATATAAGAAATAACACTCAGCAGAGCTGTCTTGGACACTTTCAGAACATACACATTTCTTGGAAATATGCTGCTCTGTTGAAACATCCCTGTTTCTCAGAACTGCTGCAATATTGATAAGAGGAATTTTGAGATGTAGAGCTGTCTTGCTGTTCATTTGTAGAGTCAGAGTAGTAAAATGAAAAGGTAACCCTTTAGTCAAATGACAGTCATTAGCCAATCCCATTGTTGCATGGTGCTCAGTAAGCTTTCCTTTTCACTTAGAATGAAACAAACCAAATCTCAAAGCTGAAGAGCCAGTGCAAAATAGAACTGGTGGCTTCTGTTCGCCAGTGTGGGAGCTCCTGGACCCTTACTGCTGAGGGAAGCATAAAGAACATTTCTCTGAAAAATAAATTTAGTTTTCCCAATAGCTTTAACTTGCATTGTTGAAGTATTTTAAAGGCCTTGGGTTTAGTGATAAGTTTGCATCTTTTGTTATTAATTTTGTCTGAGAGATCAGTATACAAACTATTCTTTTCAGTTAATGAATATTTCAATAGGAACACACTATAAGGATCAGTACTCTGAGGCTGTAAAATGTCACAATAACCTTTGAAAGCTGTTATTATGATCAGTTTGTGGCTCTAGCTGAGTGACATCAGTGGTCCTGCTCCTGATTTATGTAGGTTTGAGAGACAGTATGAGCAATTTGTTGAAAATCAGTTTTTGTAAGTGAAATAAACACTTGGAGGATGGAGCTCAGAAATTTTAAATGTTGTTCCTCTGTAAGTATCTAGGAAACGGAAGAATAAAGAAAGGTAGAATAACAGTGAGAAAAGTAAATCCTGGTATTTCCTGAAGTGCCAACACTGTTTACCTGCCATCTGCTCTGTCCTATATTTCTGTCACTAGAAGTCCAGGCTTGTATCCTTGATTTTACTGGACCTCGCCTCTGTGTCCTTGCTTACCTGCAAAGCTGTAGCAGCTAAAGCCAAAAATCTGTTTAGCAAACTGTTCCACTCCTGGGAGTGGGAAACATCCGATGCTTAGGAAAAAGAGTAAGGCATGGAGCAGGCACTGAGGAATGCTGCCTTCTTTGTATTTGTCACTGCAGTCTGCGATTTTGGGTCTTTCTGAGTCAGAGGGTCACCAAATGGTAGGTGTATACTAGCTTCTGACTGATTTTTTGCATAAATATGTCTGATTACTTTTTGAACCCATTTTTAATTTTTGTCTCTTGTGGCAATGAGACCCACAGCTCATTAATGACTGACATGGAGTACTGCATCCAGGTGGCTCACACCTGGAGTAGTGCATTCAGCTCTGGAGTCCTCAGTACAGGAAGAACATAGATCTAATAGAGTGGGTCCAGAGGAGGGATGATGAAAGGGCTGGAGCACTTGTCCTATAAAGAAAGGCTGAGAGAGTTGGGCTTGTTCAGTCTGGAGAAAAGAAGGCTCCAGGGAGAGTTTATTGAGGCCTGTCAGTACTTATAGGGTGCTCATAAAAAAGATGGGGACAGACTTTTTAGTAGGACTTGTTGTGACAAGACAAGGAATGATGGCTATGAGACGGGTAAAACACTGGAACAGGTTGCCCAGAGAGGTGGTAGATGCTCCATTCCTGGAAACATTTGAGTTTAGGATAAATGGAACTCTAAGCTCAACTGTCAGCCCGGTCTAGTTGAAGATGTCCCTGGCCATGGCAGGGGCCTTGGACTAGAAGACCTTACAAGATCCTTTCCAACCCAAACTGTTCTATGGTTCAGCAGTGGTTCCCCAACCACTTGCAGCTGGCTGTAGACTGAGAGAATGGGATTGGGTGGGCTAGCTTACTGATCTGGAGTCATGCTGTATATGAAACGTTGGCGTATTGACAGACTTCTGAATTACATCTGTCTGGTTATTTAAGTCAGTAATTGTGTGGGTTATGAGAACACGTCCAGACTGGCTGCTTGTTGATGTGAGGTGAGGAGGGCAAGTTTCTGTTGTCTGCAAAATGGGTCAGGGCCCCAACATCATATATCTCAGGGAGTCTGAGACTCTGTTTGTGAGGAAGATATCAAATTCCCTTTTTACTTCAAAGGTACAAGTTGAGGCCACTGGGGATTAAATATTTTGACAAATGTTGTTTGGAATGAGTTTTGTTTGTGTAGATAAAGTGTGGTAATTTATAAATATATGATCAAATCGGTTCACTTTATTTTGTAATCCTGGTGACAAGCTTTCTTCTCTTTGTGTTAATTTCCATGGTAAAACAACTTTGGTTTTCATTGCAAGACCGCTGTTTGACCAACAATGGTAAGGTCGAGCATTGTTCAGGAAATGGCTTCTGAGTTCATTTCCCTTCTGTTGTCTGTCAGTCGTTGTAATTATTTACTGTGAATTAATGACAAATAATCTCTTTAAATTAAGACCCTCTTCTTTAGAATGAACGGTGACTGAATCTACTCCACACCCCTCACCCTCTGGGAAAAAGAGGGAGAGAAGAAGCGCTTGCGGAGTAAATAATGGAGCTCTGTATATTGTAAAGAAGTTATTGCCCTTCTTTATTACCAGAGCATTATCCAATTGAAGTACCCTTTGCAAAACAGTTTATTCAACTGTGCTCATATAAAGTACTTGTTTAGCTAAAATGTCATATCTTCTCTATTGCCACTTTTGTACTAATGCAATTGGAAGGCTCATCCAATGATCTTGAGACACTCTCTTCCTGTTTCTTCACATAAAATATTTATACTCTATATAAATATAGTGCCTCTTAATTGATCTTTCAGCATATATTATTATAATACACCGTAGCCATTATCCCTTATTTATTTATTCCATTGTGCAGATATTTTTATCACTCATAATTCAATCATTAAAAAGTAGAGTACACTTACATTTGGGCTTTGTTTTTCATTTTGATTGATTTGATGCGCTTAAAGTTTACACAAAAACCTATGATGAAAAATTATCGTGGTTGAAATGAGAATAGTTGGTCACCTTGGGACTGAAAAATGACTTAATTTTATACGAACAGCTAATGTATTTCGGCGTCCTCTCCAGAAACACGTTCCAAGATTTATCTAACTGTATTCTCTTCCATGTGCCTATGCCTTGCTGTGAACCTGGTTCTCAGTGGGTGGGAGGACATGAATGGGAAGATTCTGTTAAACAAGAGAGTTATTCAAGGTAATTCAGATCCAGAATTTGTTTCAGATTTTTTTGGTTCAACCTCAGCTGTTAGCTGATCCCCACACAGCCACTTGCTCACTCCCCACTGGTGTGATGGGGGAGAGAACTGGAAGGGTAAAAGTGAAAAAACTTGGGTTGAGGTAAAGACAGTTAAATAGAGAAAGCAAAAGCCGTGCACGCAAGCAAAGCAAAACAAGGAGTTCATTCACTGCTTCCCGTGGGCAGGCAGGTGTTCAGCTATCCCCAGAAGAGCAGGGCCTCATCATACACAACAGTTACTGGGGAAGACAAAGGCCATCACTTCGAACATCCCCCTTTTCCTTTTCCTTCCCCCAGCTTTATATGCTGTGCAATGTGCCATACAGTATGGAATATTCGTGTGGCCAGTTGGGGTCAGCTATCCCAGCTATGTCCCCTTGCAACTGCTTGTGCATCTGCCACCTCCTCAGTGCTGGGTTGGGATGAGGAGCAGAAAAGGTCCAAGTGCTGCTCAGCAATAACCAGAGTATCCCTGTGTTATCAACATTGCCTTCAACACTGCCTTCAACACAAATTCAAACACAGTCCAATGCTAGCCATTGGGAAGAACCAGTGAAAACCAGCACACAGATCTATCTTCTAACCTGGGGGCACTGTATTTGGTTGAAATGAAACAACATTTCTCTGCTATGGTAACTCATGACATCCTTTTCTGAATTCAGATGTTTTATAACTCATTCCCTGTAGTCCTTTTTAATGTGTTTGTAGGAACAATTTTATCTTTAGTAGATCATGTTTTTCCAGCTGCTCTGGGAAGTAATCTATAGAAAATAGTTATACATTTAAAATGATGAGGCTTTTATCAGAGCATAATCTTTTTGCACACGCCTTTGCATTTTAAAAACAAATCAATTACTATGATGTCAGGATGTTTATCATTTCAGTCCTGGGAACATTTTCTTGGCATCTGGGTTTGATCTACTAGGTGTGTCTAATTCTTATGAAGTCACAGCTGTGTGAATTGGATTTCCTAGGAAAGTCTGCCATATCTCAGGATTTCGCTGGAATACAACTTCTGTCTCATTTCTCACCTTCAAATTGTTCTGAAGTCCAGAGCATTTTTATAATTGAATTATAAGTTTCACACAAGAATGTAAAGCAACACTTCCTACAATCTCAAAGACCAAAATTTTCCCCTTGGGATTCTTGCAGAAGAACGAAGACAGTTCAAATTTTGCCTCATTATTTAAGCCCTAGAGCATTTTTATAGAGTACATTAAAAAAAAAAAACAAAACCCAAACAAACAAAAAAACCCCCACCAAACAAAAATTTCCAACCACAACAAAAAACCCCAAAAGCCATTCTTTTCCTGTTTTGTGTATAAAGTGCTAGTTTTACCTTTAGATACTTATGTATGAGTGTTAAAGTGAAAGACAGCACTGCAAACTCAATGTTTTCTTGTCATTTGGGGTTTTACTTAGGTTTTATTTGGGGGTTGTGTACTTGTCATAGAGGAATCTACTTTTCTCAGAAACTGCTATTTCCAGCTGTATTTTCAATTTTTCAAGCCTTGATCCCATTTTGATAATAAGCTGCCATTTTGAGATTAGATCAATTTGCATACAGCCACTCCTGCTTTGTATAAAAGCAATGCCTGTCTGCATTATGTAAGTATTGAGTATTTGAAGCATCTTTGTTTCAGTAACGTTTCAGTGTGAAACATCCAATATTAGTTTAATTTCCAGAACAAAATGCTGGGTAGTTTCATTTAGACCAATAGGTCTTCCATTACGAGGAGCAGTATGAGGACCCTTTGTGTAAATGACTTGAAGTCATTCTGAGGGATAACAGCCCACAACAACACCATCAGAAAGACAGAACTTTTTTGTATCCATTCTTGTATATGATGGTGACAGAAGGAGGTTGGCTGCTGAAATTCTTCCATGAAACATTTCAACGCAGATTAAAGCATATCGGGCTGGCATAAGATGGAGTGAGGGACAGAGGCTGTGGGGGTGGATGTCTTTCTGGGATGCTTTTCTGCAGAATTAGATATGTCCCTCTCTGGTGTAAACAAATCTGCCTGTCTGTTTTTGGCTCTTTTCTGTTCAGAGATTCTCCCCGTGGTTGTGAGAGAAGGGGCCTCACCGAGCTCCTGGATTTCTGCTGGTGCCTCGGTGTCCATGTCGGCCAGGATCATCACCTACTTGGGTAGTTCAGTCCAGCTAAGTAGCTTCTGCAATGGAAGTGTCTAGTCAGAGATGATTAGTGACATATTGGAAGGTCCAGAACCTCAGTCCAAGGCCAGTGATCACTCATGCAGACCTTGTCTCCTCATGAGATCCCTTTCCCCTCAGTCAGTTATTCAACTTTCCTACCACCAAGGTGTGATGAGAACATTTACATTGGCATTACTGGACCTTGTCAGAGGGCAAGGCAGCAGAAATTCATCTCCAGTACATGAAACCAAGTTTAATGTAGCAGAATTTATTAATCTAAGAAGTGAGAGAGTTGAGATCTCCGTAGGATGCGGAAATGAAATAATCAGCTCTGCTCTCTGATCCAAGATAGATAAAGCCAGCTCAATGCCAAGCAAAATAATACCAACTTTGTTGGCTGAATCTCTGAGGAGCTGCAGTTTCCCACTGCATCCCATAGTAGCACTGTTTAATTTCCTTTCAGTTATGCTTCTGGATACATACAACCATAAAGTGTTCTGGGGAGGTTTTAGCAGGAGCTTATGCTATACGACAGCAGTGCGCTGTGTGAATCCTCTCACATCAAATGGATAAATCCTCCTTAATCAAATGGAGCAGACTATCATCTGCTCAGGAGTTAGAAGAGTGAGGAAGTGGTGTTTAGCCTGATGGGAGGACCACTGTGCTGGGGTGGCCATGGGCTGCTTATGAGCTGTTGTGGTGCCCTTCCTTTTGCTGTGCCAGAGTTGTCTGAGCCTAGAGGATGTGGGAAGTGAGCCTCAGGTCTTAGATGCTTACCCAGCCTAGCCCTTCGCTGTGATGGGAGATGTTATCTCTTGCCTGTGATTCATCCCTGAAGGACCCCCAATCCCCTTCCAGCCCTCTCGATCACATAGCATGTCCCTTGAGCTTCTGAGCCATTTTGAGTTTTATGCCATAGAGACCACCCCTGGCTTAGACTGTGAGATCATTAGTAGGCACATCACTCGAACCAAAGCTGAGAAGAACTCTATTATAGACTGCTCCAAGTGCTGCCCAGCCAATAGCTCTCTCTCTGTATGGCTGAGGCATCAGGCCATTGTAAGGAGCAGCTTGTACCTCTTTTGTGACTTTGTGTCATGGCCCACAGTTATAAATGCACCTGAATACAATGAGGCTTCTGTACAAGGCATGTTCTGGCTGGAGAAGGCGTTGTATTATCCTCGTGTTTCCATTTGTCCTCAAATGGAGAGGAAGGCATCCATCCAGCTGCACTGACTTGTCACACAAAGCGTTCTCCAGTGAAGTGCATTCAGAGTACGTAACAGTGTTTTAGTCTTCAGAGACTATGTTTTGTTCTTATTACAGGGACTATAAAAACTATAAGAAATCAGCTGGTTGTGTAGCGATGAAGCTCTAGCCACTCCGGTAAAAATGCATCAATTTGAGCTGAACTGTGAAGGTTTACATTGGGACAAAGAGTGTAAGATCATGTCAGCTGGGCTGCCATTGACACCCAACAGGATGCTGACCTCACCTTTGTGCTTGTGCTGCTGCTGGCCTGTATTATTCACCAATCCACAGTTCCCAAGAAAGAAGCTCTCTGAGCATCAAACTAGTAGCATGGAAAACTCATGAATTATTCTAAAGCTTGTCAAAAAGTTGAGGAAGGGATCAGCTGTGCCCAGGATATTGGTCAGATATTCAGTGCAGCTTGAATTCTAGCTGCACTAGTTCTGTGGCTTCTCAGATCAGTGGACCTGCAGCAGAGATGAACGCATCTTGTCATTTGTTATGCTCTGTCCCCACTACCATTTGAAAGCTTCAGAAAAGAAAAAAACTAACACAAACTATAATGTACGTGCTGGCAACTCAACAGGAGACTAGCTGTTACTTAAACTGTGACAGGAAGAACAGTTTAACTGTTTCTAATATAGGAAGTTTAATGAGGTTGGATGGAGGAGAGAAAAGAACTGTAGAGATGCTAACTCTCTTTTAAGATACTTTGCAGGCTATTTATCCTTTTAGTTTCCTCTGATTGTAGCAGGAGTCATGCAGCTAAATCTTTCCACAGTGCTTTATAAAGTCACTCTACTGGATTTAGACTGAGTGTTCCATGGCTTTTCTGACATTAGTTGGCACTTGTCCTAAACTTTTTTTTCCTACAGAAAGCTTCCATCACTTTCTTCTGGGTGTTTCTTTTCTGTATGTGTGTGGGTTTTTTTCATTTTTGGGTTGATATGGTAGTGATTAATATCTTAGTAAAAGCCTGTCTGGACTGACTTTTTCTAATACTGTTGACTGTTGTTGGCTCTTTAAGCTGTTCAGTTCATGTCCTGCAAATCCAGGAGAGATTTCCAGCTTCACTTTGTCTTATTATAGAAGGCAGTATTAGATTGTAGAGCTGTTGCTAGAGTAGGTCAGGAATCACTACAGAAAAACAGAAAGGAGTACGAAAGGAAACCAGGCTGTGTTATTTAGACATTAAGAACTTAGAATACACTGGATGATGCTAGAAGCAGAAGAAAATCAAGCTACCATTTAATAGGAAATACATATTGTACATTTTTCCAGAGCAGAGGATCACACAGTTCTGGTCAGAGTAATGAGAAATTCTGCAATCTCTTTGACTAATGTATTATCATGGAAAGAGGTGGACATGAGGCAGGTATGAGGGGATTTCTACTGTTTCAGGATTTTTCTTTCTTATTTTCCTAATTATCATACTAATTAAGATCTGTAGTTACTGCTTAAATCTCATACTGATGTTAATAATCCATTTAAAAATTAAGAGTCTTCTGCTGATGCTCTGTCTGGAAGGTAACTGCATTTAAGTCCCGTGAGTTTGTCAAAATTGCTCCCTGTGTAACTTAGTTATCCAAATAGATAAAGCATCCTTTATCTAGTAGGTATAAATGTCAGTGGTCACATGCCTGGATTAGCACTTGCTAGTGAGTGACATGGACACCACAGTACTCATCCTAGAAATAACCTGACATGTCTGGAAAAACTGATAGACTCTTAGCTGTTTATATTTTGCAGAAATAATATCTGATAATAAGCAGACCATGTAAGAGGACACAACTCATAGCAGTCTGGTTTGGCAATAAATGTAGCCAGCTAATTAAAGAAAGAAGTTAATGATGTAGGTTATAGCAGGTTGGGAGAAGATTGGAAAACCAACAGTGACATTTAATATATTTTGATTTACAGGCAACAAACTGGAGACAAAGTTGAAAACACATTGTTTAAATAGCTTGATGGCAATCCGAGTTTATTAGTGGTTTTCTGAAGCAAAATATATTTTAAAAATCAGGGTGAAGAAGACATCCATTTCACTTTAGATAAAATGAGGTAAATGTTAGAGCAAGAGTTGGAGAGGTTCAACTTCCAGCACAGGGAGGGTTAATATGAGACCTTAAGTTATGGCTATCTCCTACAAATACTTCTGTACATGAGTGGAATGTCTTGCTTTTTGCTTTACCATATGCAAACTGACATGTATGTATCTAAATCCTTAGTGACTCTTAGTTTAGGATCCTAAAAAGGAGGTAGACACCTGCCAAGTTTCAGATCTGGCCTCACTGTGATCGATCCAGACTCAATACCAATATTTCCTTGAAACAGAGAACAGATATGAAAAAAGGAAGGTACATATATTGTACATATGTACATACATATATGTGGTCAGCCCGCTTTACTTCAGGCCTCAGCTGAGGCATCTTTCTATCTCTGTGTTTCAGCACCTGAGCTTTTATTCATAGGGCCAAATTTCACAGCGTCAGTAAATAATTTTAGGGAGGCAGGTAGAAGAGTGGGGGAGGACACAGGGAGCCCTCAAAAAAGAGAAGACCTGTTGGTTATTGTCATTGCAATGCCAGGCGGACAGGAAGACGCATCTAACCACAGAGCAAAGCTCAGGCCAACCGTCTTGCTCTTGACTGACTGTTACAGTGAAGGAAGACCCAGCAATAAATGATGCTGTCACCAATATTTTCTTCGTTTCAGAATAGTTTCAGGCAGATTTGGAGGCAAATATTGAAGAGGAGAATGGCAGGTGCCATTGTGGAGGTAAATAAATTATTTTTCTCTTGCTGGGATTTTTTGCCTTACAGTAGCTCCATTTTTGCGTGGCGTAAGAGTGTAAATGTTGACATATTGGGTTTGAACAAAGGTCTGTCTTATCCAGCATCCCATCTCTGCTGACAGTGGTCAGTATATCTATGTCTGCAAAAGGCACATACAGGGTAAATCTTCCCCTGCTACATTCTTGCGGCTTCCAGCAGCCAGGGGCTCAGATCCTTTCTCAACATTCTTGGCCTCCACAGGCATTTGATTGACTGTTTGCAGTGTTTTGGTCCAGAGTTTGCTTCTTTTGAGGGGAAAGTTTGGGGCCCCCTTTGTCCCTATGGACATTTTCTTTAGTTTTAGAATAAGAGAGGAAACAAGCTGGGGTCTGAGCCTCTGCCCAGGTGTCTTGCCGGTTGAAATCTCAGTTTGCTTGCCATTTTCTCTTGTGCAGGTGATTTGTTGATGGATGTTATGCGGAAGTTAAAGATTTTTTTTTTTAGTGTAGTCAATAAAATGAAATATATTCCACCTGAACTATGCCATTATTACTTATTATAGTTATTGATAAATTGAAAAAACCACTGGTTAAAACTTGCACTAATATCTGTGTTAAGCCTTCAATCAACTTTTGACAGGTCATTTTTCTAACATTTTGAAGCTGAATATCATGAGTGGACTTCTTGAATAAATGAAGTTAAATTATATATGGATCTGAATATATATATATATACATACATGCATATGCACATCTGTAAAGAGACAGAGAATGTACGTTTCTAACTTGGAACTTTTAGTATTTCAATGTTAAGGAGCAGTGTAATAATAAACAAGACCTAGTCTTGGGTTTGAGATTTTAACTTTATTGAAGTACCATCCTTTTCTTTTTTAAGAAAAGAAAAGATAAGACATCTCGTGGATGTGTGACCTGCAGTTTACTAGCAGCTAAGTTTGGCTGGTTAGAAATTGCTAGCTATGTTAATTCTGTAATTATTGAAATGAAAAATATACTGTTTTCCCTGCAGTATCACATTGGTTTCCTCAGGAAAAATTATATTATTTTTCTTAAAATTAAATACCAGTCTTCCCTTTTGGTGTGTGATCACTCTATAACAGTCCTTATCAGTTTGAAACAAATGGGATGGCATCTATACAACCTGAAACAGGAGTACATCCTTTGCCATCACTTGTTGCCCTGAAACTGGCCTTCATTCAGTAGGCTCAGTGTTCTATGATTTAACGCAAAAGCTGTACAAGTTGGCCAGTTCCTGAAGCCTTGTTCGTTTCTCAGGCATTATTAATAGCTTTCTTTGTAGGTTCTTATCCACATGACTTGCTTTTAATGAACTTCAGATACCCATTCTGCTCATGTCAGTCACCCTGGCTAAAGAAATACTAGAGTTTCAACTACAGACAGTCTACCAGAAAAAAAGAAATGAAACTGAAGGAGATTTTTTAAAAAACACTCTGAAGAAAGTAGATTGATGAATTTGGCACTGGGGAACTAAAGGAGGACCTTGAAATATTACTGTTAAACATTAGCCCTGGAGCTATGTTCTAGGGTCTGCAATGCTTAAAGCTGCAGGCATTTCTTTCAGCACTCCTTACTATGGTAAGAGTTCACTAAATGGTCAAAAAGACTCAAAGGAAAGATTGACTTTAAAAATAGACCCCTGTACATGGTTTCCATCAGGCAGAGAAGACATCTTTCTAGCAGCAGACATGACTGTATCTGTCAGTCTCACAAATAGGGCACTGACCATGCCACTTTACTCACCATTTATATACAGGGTCACAGATTTCCTTGACCAGGACGACTCATATTCATATTCACATACCTATAGATACAGAACTAGGCTTAAAATTATGTGAATGCAGCTGAATTCCGGATGTTGTGTAATTTACCAAGAATGGTACATTTTGGTGTCTTATACATGCAGCTGTAATTCACAATGCTGAATTTGACTTTAGGTATTATCTGAGTTGAGCCAAAAGGATTGTCTAACAATAAACAGTTTGGCTGTTTGGGAGTCGTCACCATTGAAACTGGATAAATTTCCTTTAATGTGTTGCTCACAGATTGTCTGTATGGTATCTATTATTATGAAGGCCATCTGTGGTAGTCATTTTTGAAAACAAAAGGCCTGTGAAAAGTGTCTCTGTACTTTTCTCAGTAGTTTAAATAATAGAAATGTCACTTTGCCATGCTTTACATGTCTCTTTTTTTCAGCATTGTCTAATTAATTGCTTTATTAGATGATTTTGGGAATTCTTGAAAAACTCTATCCTCTCTATACCATAGTTGAGGGGTATGAAGTTTAGGGGTTTAGCATTCTGGCTAAGGAAATTCCCAGATTCAGAGAGACAGAGGGCAAGAGCTCCTGTGGGAGCAGGAAGAGTCTCTGTGCCTCACTTTTCCCACATTTTCACAGTTTTGATGTTGATTCTTTCTCTGTCAATATCCAGCTCCTGCTACTTCTGTCCTGGGACATATAAAGCTGAGGGCAGCCTTGCCTGGAGGAGCTGCCATGGCCTGTGACACTGCTGGGCTTTGTGCAAGTACTGGACTGGCAAACTTCAGGCCCGTCTGTTAGGCACCACGCGGAACCTCTCTTTCCGTATCTGTCTCTTTCCCTCCATCTCTCTGGTCAAGTGTTTAACCATAATTTCTGCTGCTTCTCCCGTCTCATAAAGCCTTTTCCTCTTGTACAGATGATCTCAGTCTTGTTCTTTTTTACTCCATTAAAAATACAATGGCTAAAATAATTTTCTTTGACATTCAATTAGTCATTTCTCTTTGAATTGGCATCTCTTGGATAAAATTTCAGGCTAGACTCCTCACTTCCAAGGTCTCTGCCCAGTTTCAGCTTTCATTACCCACCTCTCTTCTACTGCACTGTTCCAATCCATCTTCTGGTCACGCCTTCCCCCATAAAGTCTTACACTATCAGTAATTAAAGGCAATGAAGCCATGTTTTCCCTGCCACTCACTAAATCTGAAGATCCAGCATCTGATCTGTCAAGAGTTTGCTGTAACCCAGCCAGGTGAGAGAAAGAAATCTGCTTTTGCTCATCCTCATGGGCAGTGGCAGAATGGACAGTCCATTATGCTCAACTCTTTTTGGGAGTTAATGTTTGGGAGTTAATGATCACTCCCTTGTGGCTACCATCCAGAGTAAAACTTACAGATTCTTTGAAAAACACAAACCAGAAAATCTGGCTAGAGTGTGCCCAATTTAATCCAAAACACTGGAGCTGTGACAGGACCTCAACTCTACTAAAAAGAAAGGAAAATTACTGCAACATATGATAAGGTTTTCAGAGTGGGAGAAAATGTAGGAGGAAGTATGGAAATAGGCCAGTAATTTACACATCAATATTTCCCATGAGAGATGAGACATAGAAAATTGTTTTAAATCATCTGTAATTTTTTATTTCTCTGACTTCTTATGCACCTTTCTTGCTTCCATTTTTAATGGCTGGTTTCAGGGTTTAATCTCTATTAGGGTGCAATCTAGAATCTCTCAATTTATTGCTCTTTTAACTTACAACTTCAAGCGGTGAAGGAACACCTTGGAAAAGTCCATACCAAGTAGTAATGGTATTGTACAGTAAGTGGTAAAACATAGGCTTGTCCTCTTCAAAAAATACACCTCTGCCATCAACATATACATAAAAGGCCTCTTGCTACTTCTGTTGTCCTGCAGGAAAAAAGCTTAGATCAAAACAGGTTATAAATGGCCTGTGAAAAAGGTATTTTTGAATGCACATGTGTGCATGTCTCTGTGTCCAAATATACCTTTAATCATTGAGCTGCTCACTGTGTTCACCCTAAAAGAGCCTGAGCTCATTATTTAATTAAAATACCTTTTTTTTCCTCCGTCAAAACCACATGGATCTTATTTACATGAAGCTTTATACTCCCCACCCTGGATGTTTCTGTAATAGTAGCTGTGGAAAAGAATTTCTGTCATTTTGTATTGATGACTAAAGGGTTAGCAGCCATCTAGGGGAAGAAAGAGGGGGGAATTGTCTTGGTAGGCTTACACTAGTCGGTTGACATAACAGCTACGTGGGTGGTATAAGGTTTCTGGGATGTATATGACCGTTTAGTGCTTTCTCTTGCCAAAACATCTGGAATCCAAAATACAGTTGTTAGACAACCACACATGTTAACAAAACAACTGAACAGAGAAAACAGACTGAAGGAGAAAAAAAACTATGATAAGGCATCGTTGTTACCACTAGGAAATTAGACATTTAAGGTTGTACTTCAAAGCAAGTATTTTTATTACAGCATACTTGAATGACTTGATTTATTGTGCATCAGAGCAAGACTGTAGTAGATCCTCCTGCCTAACAGGGGAAAATGCATTCATTGTTCAAGAAAGCTGCACGCTAAGTGATTTCAAAAGCAGTGTGCAGATAAGAAGAGAATCTTGTTCCTCCCTACAGCACCTCTTATTTTACACTCAAAGCACTGGGAGAGGCTGCTTTTAGGACCACAAAGTATGATTTCTCCTGTCTGATAGTACAACATTTTGGACTTGAAAGCAAGTAAAAGATATCATGGTTTTCACTGCAGGGCTATAAAAATGAGAGCAAAAGATAATGCCTCTGGCATCCACAGAGATTTTACCCAAGGAGGTAAGCAGAAAAGATGGCTTTCTCTCCTATTAGCACTGACCCATATTGTACGTAGATGGATAACCACAAAGCCAGCCTTCACCACATCATAACAGACTGGGTTTGTGAGGACCCTAAAACGTGTTCTGCATCTGGTCAACACTGGCACTTATAAAATGACTGGCAGACTCAGCGGCTGTTCTTCACACAGGTTCCATCTCCAAGCCTTTGCTGAAATGAGAGAGATACAGAGAGTGGGCTTTGAGGAGATGAAGCTGTAGAATCTTGCCTTCACTGCTTTCAAAATCTCATTGCTTGGCAACTCTAATGCTTTAACTGCAATCTTAAAAAATGTTTAGAAAATGTTCTTAAACGTTTTTCTGAATTTCTTTGTCTAGTTGAAACATTTTAATAAGATTAAAATGTGGGGAAAGCTGGCACAAAACCTGTTTGAACAAGTGTATTTGTGATTTCTTTTCCTAAGGTATGTTTTTTCCTAAGGTAAGATTAGGAGACTTAACAACTGTGCTGCTGAGTTCTGGGTGTTGTTTTTTTGAGAACATGAGTGTGTTACTTGCAAAGCTAGAAACTTTGGAAGATTGAAAAACTGGGATCTGGGATAAAATGAACTGAGAGGAATTGAAAAACATAGGTGGTGCCATAGAGGAAACCTGAGGCAGAGCATGTTTTCTGAGGGCTAGAACAAGAGACCTGGGATGCTCTGCTTCATTCTCTCCTTCCACTGCTGACACCCTCTGACCTTTGGATGAATCAATTAGCTTCTGTCTACTTCACTGAACATTTTTTTAAAAGGTGACTTCCTGCTTCACAGCAGGGACAGGAGAGAAAAGGAGGTGGAAAATGAGCTTTAATTATTCTTGAAAGAAAAAAAATCAGATCCTTAGAGAAAAGCGTCTTTGTTTTAAAAGTATAATACCAGTGAAAATGAAAAATAGCTTAGAATATTAATTTTTATCCCATATCACAATAGAGAAAAAAAGTCCCTTGCTCCAAACCCTGCACGGAAAGATATTCCTCTGCATGTGCTTCTATCTCTGCAAAGAGGGTGAGACAGCAAACAACATGTGAAAGTTCATCCCAGCTGGTGCTCATGGTGCTCAGGGAGACTTGGAGACTACTTCAACAGTCCTGGTGTGAGAGTGTTCAGGAAGAAAGAAAAGAGAGCTCCGTACTTCAAAACACACAGAGCTGGCAAGACAAAGATGAGTGCTTTTTTTTTTGAAAGCTAGAAATTTCTTCAACTTCCACACTGTCAGAAGTATCAAAAGGTCACTAGCATATCTCATGTTTCTGGGGGGACGGAGGGGGAAGGAGGCAGATGGGGACTGATCAGCTTTGGGGTGGTATGTTTATAAAATCTGACCTTCAGTTTCAAAATCAAAGGCATTCCTCTCAGTTCATGCATCAGAGAGAGATTTCCTTGGAGTCAAAAGTTTCATCATATGCCAAGAGGACCTGTGAGGGACTGTTTTATTGCGAGGAGGACAGGGAGCAAAAGCAGGTGATTTATTTAAGTATCAGGCAGTCTGTCTCCCAGAAGAGAGAGCCTATCTTAGCCTCCACATTCTCAGCTAATGAATGGGCCTGGGAAACTGAAGCAAGATCAAAGTTTCTTTACGACAAAATTGCTGACATTCCTGAAATAGCAAAGAGTTCCTCTATTCACACTAAGTATGAATCAAGTTCACTGACACACAAAGCACTCACAATGGGACCGTCAGCTGCATTGTTACCTTGACTCTCAGCTTATCGCCCTGCCTGACCTCTGCCTAAAGCTGTTAAGAAATTACTGCCTCTTCACCCATTGTTCTCTCCTACATGAAGATGTCAAAGGTCAAGATGTGTAGCCACAAAAAAAGGGGAAACCTTCAAAATGCTAACTTAAGGATATGGGGTACAATGTTTAGGTTGCTATAGCATGACAGGGTAAATGATCTTAAAAGAAAAAAGTAGCCATGGAGGACTTCTGAATCTAATGCATTCTCCAGCACAGGTGTGTCAGCAAGGTGAGGTTAATTTCTGAAAGGAACTGATATTCATCTTAAATCCATTTCATGTAAGAATCTGCAAGGTAATACACGATCCCCCTTGAAAGAGGAAATTGCCTCAGCTCCCAGTCAGTGGTCCTATAGCCTGACATGTTAATGGGGTTCAATTTAAGATGCAGGTGAATGGATCTGAGTGCAGACTAAGACTTTAAAACATGTCAAACATGTAAAAAAGAGGTATTACCAACTATAGGACATTTGCATAATTCCTTCTATTGCTTTTTGAAACTAAATCTGAAAAACATATTCCATTTAAAAGTAATAAAGTATAACTTTGAGTGTTGATAATAAGCATTTGCATTTCCTGATGTTTAGGGATTATGAAAGTTTTGCAAAACAGAGACAGAGAAAAAAATGCACCTGAATGAAGGGCTTTCCTATGTGCTGAAAGTCTGGGAACATGATTCTGAGCTAGTCTGTCCCAGGCCAGCAAGGCCTGCTGGATAGCACACTTGGTTGATATTAGGACTTTATCCAGCAAGCATGCATGCCTTAATGACTCAGAAAATTAGCAATTAATTTTAATGGGTCTCTTGAGAGTGGTAGCAGCAATGCAAGTGGCCCAATTCTTTTCTGGATCTTGCAGGCAACATGTTTGAGCAGGACCTACCTTTCTAGCTGCTGAAGAACTTCCTCCCCTGCACACCTGATGCTTCCTCAATAGGGGGAACAGAACTTTGCAAATTCAGTCTGGGCAAGTTTACCTCCAGCTCTCAGCTGACTTGTTATCTACAGGTAAAAAGGACTATTTTAATTGAAGAAGTGATTATGTACTTCATATTTTCAAAGGATACGTTCTCATTAGAAAAAATTCCAAGCTGCAAATCTGCTCCCGGAACAAACTTGTGGATTTGGACCTCTGAAGTTGTGATTAGGCTCACAAGTGCTCTCTCAGTCCTCCTCCTGTTTACCTTTCTCTTTAAGCTTGTCACACAAAGAAAGTTAAACTGTATTAAAAGCATCTTGCCATGTCGTTTTGTCAGTCCAAATCCAACTGAACAAAAAGGTGGCTTTCCTTTTATTCTCAGGCATTGCTCGCAGGCAATTTCCTCCAAGAACTTTACTGAGCATTGTGGACTGGAGACCTTCCTTAAGCTTCAATCATGCTTCATGCAGTGTGCAGCTATTAGTGCAACTATTTCAAAAGCTCTGTTGAGTTTGTAACTCATTAAACCTCCAGAGGTTAATGGTGGCTTTCAGTATGTGGTGCTCTGCGTTTGTACAGGCATAAATAACAGTCTTATCACTAACACTCTGTACCTGGCCTCAGACTTCATTGTTAGGAAGTATTACTTATCTGCTGCACTCCAAGGTCTGGTAAATATAACCCACATCGTTTGTTCCACATTGTGGCAGGTTTCCTAATGCTGAGACAGAGTTCTGTGGAAAGTCTGCTGTGTTACAGTTTTCACCTGTGTTCCTGGAATAGCACTTTGTGGCACAACTGATGTAGATAATGATAGCGTTAGCTTTCATTGTTTTATCTATCCTATGGTGACTTTACACATCTCCATATTTCCATGAGCAGCAACGCATATCCCAGGACAGCTGGAAAAGTACTGTCTAATTAGTGCCCTAAGTGACTTGAAGATAGCTGTGAGGTATCTCTGAAAGGGTGAAAACTCACATAGCAAAAGACCCACAAGAGGTGTTCTGATCTTGCCTTGAAAGAAAGTTGTCTGCTGTGTGCTGCACAGCATCTGCATGAACCATGGGTAAGGTCCTGAACACCATCTGGCAAGGGTACAGATCCTGGCAGGGCAGACCAGGCACTAGATGAATTACTCACTTCTACACAGCATATTCATGAGCAATGGTGCACAGATACTGGCCTTCTTGTTGGCTGTGAACCTGCAATATCAGCCTCCTGAGATTCGTCTTTCTAGAGGAAATGCCTGAATCTTGGCACTGATAGAGACAGCTGCAAGGGAAGTGAAATGACAGGCAGTTAGTGCTCAGCGATCTGTTGTCATGGCAGTAAAGCTAATATAATGCTCATTTTTTTCTCTTCTCCTTGCACTTTTGATCAGTAACCTGTGCAGCCTAGGAGGTTTTGGGGGTGATAAATCCCTTCCTGCCATGTGCCTTGCCACACTAATGCATGGAAACAGGGATGCCTCAGAGGTAGTCGTTAGTGGTATCAGCATTTGCTGTGTCACGTTAAATTTCTCACTTTGGAAAGGTTTTTGGTCCTGAGCTATATTTAACCGTTGAGATGATGAGGAAGCTGAGGGTTATTGATGGCAGGGTCCTACAGAAGGCACAAAATATATGTACTATGAAAAGGCAAGGGAACTTTTGAGTTATATAATGGGATTTTATGCCTAGATCTGCTGATGACTTTATGCTTTTTACAAATCCATCAGACTTCCTCTTCACTGTGTCTTTTCTGTGAGTATCCTCTTGAGGAATATATATGGTCCTTATATGTTTCTCTATGCAGTAGCCAGCCCAAAGGGGTCCTAATCATATGTCTGTGACCTCTGTGTGTTTCTGTCCTACAAACATAGAAGCTAGAGTTTGGGAAATATGAGGAAGGTGACTTTTGTATATCATTCATGCTGCTTTCTAGGTAGGCGCCAATATTTTTACCTGCCCTGAATGCTACAAAAATTATTTCATAAGTCATTATCTTGAAGACCTGATGTGTGAATAACAAAAGGAAATTTGTTATCAGAGCAGCAGGACTTTCAAAATCTTTGGTGCTAGAAGGAAATTCCCAGCCTGTGAAATCTGAGTAGGATAGGCAGTAATTTCCATTTTAGAGAGCTAGATGACACTAATTGTTTCAACAAAGAATAATTTTCTTTCCAGCAATTGATATAAGTTAGAAAGATATGTTCTGTGGCACCTATGGTATGTTACTCCATCATCACAGGAATTTCCTACAGTGAAATATGTAGTGGTGGGATGCAGACAGAGGTCTGTATGGGAATAGTCTTGGTGAGAAGACTTGTGTTCAGATCCCAACCCAAATGGCCCTGGTGCCTGGGAGAGCCTCTCAGTGCACTGCTGAATGGCACCTCACAGTGCACAGGGTATAAGCAGACCAAAGGCTTTGTGTAACTTCAGCTAGACATATTTCTTGGAGAAGAGTAATCTGTGATTCATAACATGCTGTGTATGGGTTGTCATGCTGATCCTACACATAATGGCCTTCATGACTTTTGTGAGAGACTCCTTACAAGCATCTTTTCTTATAATGGAAGCATATGCTTTTGAAATGACATCTATTTCCATACAGTATCCCTCTACTGAGTCCTTCCCAATGCCTCCCCAGCTGTGCAGTGCAAACACTGGTGTTCAGCTGCATTGATGGCCTCTGATGCCCCACCAGGCCTCTGAGTGAAGCATACTGTGATCACTCTCCCATGGCAAGATACAACATGGGATTTTTTCCTCTATGGAAGAAAATATTTTTCAAGTGTTGAAAGACACTTGAGAGGATCTGCAAAACAATTCTAGCACTGTCTTGAAATTCATATCCCACTGCATTGCATCAGTCTTTCAAAGAATGGTATCACTTTTACTTTTTCGGGTTGAAATAAATCAATGGTGTAATTCATGGTCTGATCTAAAGCTCTTTGAGGTGAAGACTCTGTGCTGCTTTTTTATAACCTCAGTAGGCTTTTCACTCCTGCCCAGGTGCCATTTTCTCCTTGTAGTGGCTCTATATGTGTCTCAGTGTCAATTCCCCTTCACTGTCCTTTGCACCAGTCCTTTTTCTGTCACAAACATGGCCCTGCATTGGAAAAGAAGGATTACATCTCATTATATTCTGATTTCATTTTTTTAGGTTCTATTTCAATCCCGTGATTAGCTTTATGCAGGCAGACCTTTGCAACAATCATTCTACTGATGAAAAAAAGGGATCTGCATGCTAGGAAAACTATCAAGACTTTTCCTACAGTTTTCTATACTTACCTAGGGCAAGCAGTGTGGACTTTGATACTGCAAACAATTTTTCATGTGAATAATTCCACCTCTATCAAAAGTTTAACTGATTTTAATGGTGCAACCACCAGGTAAAGCCATTATACGAATTTCTTTGTGGATAGACCTCCATGGGTCTTAACATGAGCTATGGAAAATGATGAGAGTCTTCCTTTAGGGAGAAGTACGCAGGACTGCAGCTTTTTTGTGCTGTTGTGTTTGCAAAGACTAGGGCATTGCAGAAATATTATTATTTAATTTTTTTTAATGAGCATTAGTATACTGATGTCCAGAGCAGAAATTTAGTAAATGTTATTTAGATGTAAATGTATCATTTTGCATGTGAACATCAGGGATAAACTGGTGCTTGTTCAGTGCTATTGAGATGCAAGGAGGTGGAGCCGAGCCTGGAGTCCAGCCTGCCAGGAAGAGGGCTGTGCTCCCTACCCGGGCTCGTACTGAAGTCGGTAGCAGTGTCTCCCTGGTGCTCTGCTCCAAGAACAGCGCACATCCGAGCATGTGATTATTGAGCAGGACTGTGGAGATGATGTTACTTTTCTACGGAACAGAAGGTTGTGTCAAATCTGGTGGCTCCATTTCAGGACAGCACTGAAAATTTAGGAGTGGACCACGAAAGAACAATATGCCTTAAGGTCTGGTACACTTGCCTTCCGTAGGAAGGTTTACTTAGTATATCAAGCAGAGGAAAAAGATTAAGAGGTGACTTATTGCAGTTGATGCAAACCTACACAGAAAAACAATTTTCAGATTGGAGAGAGAGAGGTCTTTAATCTAGTAGACAAAGACATAACAAAATTTAATGGCAGGTGGCTGCTGCTGGACAAATTCACAGAGGTACCCATGAGAGCAGTTGACTGCTGGTCCTGTTTCTCTGAGAACATAAGCTACTTCAAAGCCGTTAATCGAAGAAGGTGTTGTGTTGCAGAAATTAGGTTGTATTTCAGCCACAAGGTATGGACTCGACAGAGGAATTACAAGGAAATATTCTTGGACTGCACTGACAAACCAAGCAGGATAATCTTGTCTTTTCCTGAAATCCTCTAAATTTATGAAAATGGATAAGGAGTGTAATAAAGGCATTTTTTTTTCCTTTCCATTTGACAGATCTACCAATGTGATACAGAGCACCAGATTCCACTGTGCTGAATGGCAAATATTTTCTATTCTACCGGCTTCAGTAAAGACTTAATGAAACAAAACACAGCCCCTTTAACATGAAAGCTGCTGACATTTTCTATTAGCTCACCTAATAGAACTAGCACGGCATTTTGCCTGCAGCTTTTTCCCACTTTGCCCACTTATTAGAAAGAGACTCTGGCAGTTCTTACAACCTTTCCCTCAATTATCATTTTTGCTTGAGGCAAAGGTTGTATCCTGGGCTCTGCTCTCCTGTGGGACTCTGCAAAATGTGGGACTGTGGTGCAAGTTATTTTTAGATGCTGTATAATACATCTGCATAAACAGGGCAGAAAATCCGCAAATGAAAAATGCCTTTGGATTAGTTCTGAAGCAACCAGTTGAGAGGTGATCTAAGTATTGAGGCAAGACTTTTCATGATAGTTAAATTGTATTTGTTACTTCAGTGTTGATCAGGTCTGAGTCTGCCAAAATGCTCCAAAGAGAGATCTGCTGCTGCCTGTTAGGGCTCCTTGGGTCATGTCAGTTAACTCACTCCATAGGTAAAGGATGTGCCTGTGACCTCCTATTTTATAGAAAAATATATATATATATATATTCTGTGCTGCTTTGTACCAGGTATAAATGTAGAAAATCAATTGTGAGGAAAGAACTGTGATTTTTGAAGGCCTACCCACTGATCTGTTTTTCCTTTTGCACTTCTGTTGTTATGCACAAATGACAGGAAAATGTATAATGCTTATAGGACACTATTGGGGAAGGAGAAAGGGAAAGTAAATTTGTGCTGCTCTGTCCTGGCAGAATGCAAAACTGATAAAGGAGAGTGAGGGTGAGTGGAGACTTAAAACTGGTATGTCTGAACCAGCATTTCACGGCATGTGTATTCAGCTGTGAGACACCTGCCTCTGTAGGAATGTCTGTAGAATGTGGCATTTTTGTCTGATTTGGTAAAAGGTAAGAGAATACATGCTTTAATTTGCAGGGAAACAGCATTTTGTTCCCTTGTCACCTTTACTATTTATCTCTGGGATGAATAATTGAGACAGTTATGACAGTGTTTTAACTGTTATAATTAATGGGGGAAAAGTATCGCTGTTGAAACAAGAAATAAGCATTTGCAAATACATAGCAAGCTTTGCC
The DNA here is from genome assembly GCA_018881555.1 of Amblyornis subalaris. Taxonomy (NCBI): domain Eukaryota; kingdom Metazoa; phylum Chordata; class Aves; order Passeriformes; family Ptilonorhynchidae; genus Amblyornis; species Amblyornis subalaris. The sequence goes on from JACAXG010000114.1 coordinate 2,209,367, forward strand.
CACAGGTACAGAAATATGCAATATATTGTGTGTGAGGTCACCACGTGCTAGTAGCATACAGATTTCTCACTACACTACAGTAGAGGAAAACATTTTCCTCTAAAACTAGTTTTCTCCTGATCTACCTCTAAGGTTGTACATTTTCATGTTGAGTGGCCATGTATTGTGACTGGATAGCTTCTCTGGAGTGCTGAATATGTGCAACCTTCCCTTACTGTGGAGTTCAAATAATCGTTTTCAAAATGAGACACTGAGTAGGGAGGGACAGACAGGGCTTCCATCTCAGCAGAAGCCTCCGTTGTCCAATTCCAGTTAAGAAGAACATGGTTAAAGAAAGTGTAGGAGACCTGGGGCTCCTTGGCAATGAGGAAACTATGAACAAACCATGTTGCCAGAAGTAAAATAAACAAAGGAAATCCCCTGAATAGAGAACAATGCCCTTAAGAGACAGAGCAGACTTGCTGGAAATTTTGAGGCAAGCTGGCTAGGGCTGCTTTACTGCATGTTTGTAAGCAAGACAACACAAAAAAGAATCTAGTAGGGCATAAGTTGGTATCAGGCCTTGCTGTCATAAAGAAAATATGCTTGCTGAATAGGGATTGAAACATGAGAGGAAGAATTTGAGGATATTTTCAGAGAAATATTCTATGATTCATGCACTAGAAACTCTTATTCTCAAGCAAAGCGGGAAATCCTCATTATTCTTTTAACTTTTATGGTATTTTCACATTTGCATAACTGGGGGTATTTTTTTAAGAATGTGACACCTTTGTAGCAAGTGTTTTGCCAAGTGATTACAGCTTCAGTAGATTTACAGGAAATAAAGATTGGAAATCATTGTGCTAAGTATTGCCATTTTTATAAGCTCTGAAATACAACAACCTGCAAGAATTTTTAAGATAGAATCAAACTATTTTGTATGTCCAAAGGGGCCTACTTTTTGCTAGCCTAGTTTTTCTCCCTTTTTGCTGAAACAATATATGAAAACATACTGTGAAGATTGTCTGAGAGGAATTATTCACATTCTTTGAGTTGTTAAAAATGTCCTTGTATCTCTTTTGCTTCCATTTTCGGTGCCTCTTTTAGCCAAAAAAAGTTGTTTCAAAATTACTTGCCAGTACAGCAAAATTTAAGCAAGCATTGTAGACTTCAACTATGAAGTAGAAATCCAATTCCAGATTATGAGTATCTGCAAAAGAAAGCTCATTGGAAAAGTTCTGTTTATCTAGCCAAAGCACAGAAACAAGCAACATGACTTAGGAAACTGAGTCCTTAATATATCCAATGTTCATATTTAATGGCTCGCTCACCCTGTAGGGTGAGATTCATCTTACAGAACTGTTCTGAAAGTATTTTCAAGCAGTGACTAAATTCTAGAAGTTCATGATTACAAGAGACTTTAAAAATCACGTGCTATTTACTTGTCCAGCTCTGGAAATAGCAAGATCCCTGGTAATGAGTTGTGCAAAGTGAATATCCAAGTTCCCTTGTTGCTTTAGTTGGCTCTGTAACACTCAGGTTTAGAGAAATAGTATCTGTAATCCTCCATTACATCTGTCTTGGGATCAGGAAATTCTAATCTGAGCTGGTGTCACTGAGATGAGTGCCTTTTCCATGTCTCGGGAAATATGTCCTTAGCATTCACATTATAGGATCTGCAAGCTTTGTTAGAACTGAGTGAAATCAAAGGTAACCAGTGACTTGGAAGGAAAGCCATTTTTAACATACTTCAGTTATGTGCTTGGAAGTGATAGAAAGATTTCTCTAAGCTATTCAAAAGGAAGAAATCTCTGTAAATCCAGAGGATGAACAGGTTTGTTATTGGTAGATACAGCATTAGGCATTGGCTATGTGTGTGATCATCTGGAATGTCACACAACAGAAGTATATCAGTGTTAGGAGGTATGTGTTTACTCAGTAGTGGCCCTGATGAGTCAATGTTCTTTGCTTTTAGAGGTATTTGCTGTTATTTCACTATGCAATGTAATAGAAATTTGAAAATTCTGTCTAAAAGTGGAAGTGGAATAGAGAGGGAACTGGTTAGATGGCTGAGAAAAGTCTCAGGCAAGGCATAATTAATTAGGATTATAAATTACTCCTTAAACTCATTCCATACCTGGATGACTTCTAAATCAAAAGACCAGAGCCCTCACAGTTCTTGAATTCATTTAATTTCGCTGGGATACAGGTCTTTTTGTGGGCAACCCAGCTAGGTCTTGCTCTACCAACTGCCAGCTTCTTTTCCCATGGATTTCTCTGCCAAAATGAAGCCCCTCTGTTGTGGAGTCCTGCTACTACCAGGACTGCTTCTTCAAGCTATGTATCCCTTAAGCACTTACCAGTCTGGTCTTTCAGGACCAGGAGAGCCAGTGCCCGCAGGCATTGCTGGAAAACTAATTACAATTTGCTCTGAACAAACTCTTTCAGGGCTGGATCAAAATAATAAAACACGTATAAACAAGGCAGTTTATAAGAGGGAGGTACTACACGAGAGGCAGTGCTTTTTGGTCACAGAAAACAGATAAGCTTGGAGGCACATTAACCTTTCTGCATATTTCCCTTCTTCTGGCACCACCTATTTTCCATGTGGAGACCTAGGTAGGTGAAGGATACCCAAGGTCAGCCCACAAAGCCTATTTTGTTTCTCCCAGTCTCATGCTTCCCAGCTGTTGACAGCCCTTCTTTCTTTTTCTTTCCATAAACACATGCACACAAGACCCATGTCTCATTAAACCTTTTGAACAAGGTGAAACCAGACTCTGTGAGCCTTGCCAGAGGGTGAAACTTCAAAAAGGTTGTTATTTGCCTCATTTCATTACAAGAGACTGAAATTAAGTACCCACCAGTGCCTTCGGTTCCTATGGGAAGCTTTATCATGTACCAGGAATAAAAGCAAGAACAAATTTATATCAATAAATAGAACAATACTGTTGTCTTGGATTATTTTCATGATTCTTTGGTGCATTGGTGGCACTTTATCATAGAAAGTGTGAATAACTTAAACAAAATAATAAGCATTCAGTAGAGAATGCAAAATAACCCAGGAGTGACACAATCTGGTTTCAATAGGAGGCAAAGTGTAGGTTTTAACTACAGAATTGTAGACTTGGAGGTGAAAGCTGGAGCTGTGAGACGCTGCATCAGCATGGTCTTGGCTGCCTCAGACTCTTACGAGCCTCTTCTAGAAATCACAACTCTGTTCTGTCAGGGTGTGCTCACAGCCAGCATAATTCCCACCAAAATAAGGGCGTCATCAGATAGACATGGTAACACTGTTTGCATTTTGATAGTCTTAAGCATCTTGGATGAGTTTTCCCACTCTCCTATTTTGTTCCAGTTGGTCACTAACCAGTGGGGCATAGACAGCCGTATTCTGATGGCACTTAACATCTGTACTTTATGCCAAACTTTGAGAACCATGGGGGGTAGGGGGGGGGTGGAGAGGGGCAGGCTACAAAAACGGAAACAGCTATTGCTAGTAGCAGCAGCAGCAGCGAGTTACATGCCCAGATGTGTTACTGTTGGTTAAATTTATGCTTTATTCCCTTACATTTGCTTCATAAACTCTCGAGGTATTTTAGTAGTTACTGTTACACATTAGCATCAGCACAGCAGACGCAGGCTATAGCCAGCACAGCACAAAGCCCAAATGCCCCTCATTGTGTCAGAGAGAGGTACATTATAGGCAACTGGAGAAAAACAGACTGTAGATCATTATGAAGTGCTATGAGGCAAATCCAAAAATTATGGTATTGCACAGATTGATTAGCATTCCCAAACCAGAACTGAAGTAAGCCTAAAACAAGTATGTCTTGTTATTGTGCAGGTGTGTGCAGGTTCATGACCATAAGTTTTGCTGTTGAAATGGGTCTTATTCTTCATCTAGACCATGATCCTGTAACTGAATATCTGTTAATAACTTTGAATAATAATTTCACTTATATGAGCTTCTAGGTAGGAATGGTAGCCAAAGCACAAGGCTCCTGGTTCCTCATAGTTCAGCTGGTCCTCTGGGACACCTGCACAGAAAAAAGTCTCTGCAGCAAACCCCAAGATAATAAAGACATCCTGGGTCCACTTCTTAATATCTGCAAGGTCAGGAAGTGAAGTGGCTGGAATGTGAACACAATGTTTTTTAAAAGACTGAATAGTTTTAAAGATGAGCTAGCAAGGAGCTGAAAAGCCTTTCAGAAAGGTGTTTTGTTTTTTTTTTCTTTGAGTTTTCTGCAAGAACCAAGCTGGAATTTGAGAATGGAGGTCTGTGTGAGAAGAGGAGCACAAACAGTCACACTTAGCTTTCTTGCCATATTGCCCTGTAGTGCAAATGGGAGAACATTTGGATGCATTAACAAGCACTGAGAGCCCAGCATTTGTTTTCCTTCGTGGTAAATAAGAGATTACGTTTAGTTTTCCAAGACAAGATGGAAAATTATTATGTGGGATGGGTGACGAAAGAAATATACTGAGGCTGAGTGTACGACAGGTTGACTATTGGATGATTTAAGAACATTTGCATAAACCCATCCCTGTGGTGTAGAGCAGAACCGAAAAGAGTTTTTTATTGACAGCATTTCCCACAGCATTCTCTGGAGAAACTGTCTGCTCACAACTTTGATGGGTGTGCTCTTCTGTGGATAAAAAATGGGTGACTGGGCCCAGAGAGTGGTAGTGAACGGAATTACTTCCAGGTGGCTGTCAGTTGAAAGTGCAGTTCCCCAGGACTCAGTACTGGGGCCAGCCCTGTTCATTGTCTTTATCAGTAATCTGGTTGAGAAGATTGAGTGCACCCTCCATCAGTTTACAGACAATATCAAGTTGGGTGGGAGTGTAGATCTGCAGGAGGGCAGGAAGGCTCTGCAAAGGGATCTGGACAGGCTGGATCATGAGCTGAGCCCAATGGTGTGAGGTTCAACAAGGCCCAGTGCTGGGTCCTGCCCTTGGGTCACAACAACCCCAGGCAGCGCCACAGGCTGGGGCAGAGTGGCTGGAAAGCCGCCCATGGAAAAAGGACCTGGAGGTGCTGGTGACAGCAGCTGCACATGAGCCAGTGTGTGCCCAGGTGGGCAAGAAGGCCAATGGCATCCTGGCCTGGATCAGCAATAGTGTGGGCCAGCAGGAGCAGGGCAGGGATTGTCCCCCTATGCTCAGCACTGTTGAAGCCACACCTCAAATCCTGTGTCCAGTTCTGGGTCCCTCACGATAGGAAAGACATTGAGGTGCTGGAGCGTGTCCAGAGAAGGGCAAGGGAGCTGGTGAAGGGTCTGGAGCACAAGTCCTGTGAGGAGCAGCTGAAGGAACTTGGAGTGTTTTGCCTGGAGAAAATGAGGCTCAAGGGGGACCTTATCACTCTCTACAACTGCCTGAAAGGACGTTGTAGCCAGGTGGGGTTGGCCCTTTCTCCCAGGTAATAAGTCACAGAACAAGGAAATGGCCTCAAGTTGCACCAGGGGAGAGTTAGTTTTTAGATGTTAAAAAAAAAAGTTAGGTTAATAAAAGGGTTGTTAAGCATTGGAACAAACTGCCCAGGGTAGAGGTTGAGTCACGATCATTGGAGGGATATACAAGACTAGTAGATGTGCCTCTTCACAATGTGGTTTAGTGGCGGGCTTGGCAGTGCTGGTTAATGGTTGGATTTAATGATCCTGAGGGTGTTTTCCACCTAAATGATTCTATGTTTCTTTGTTGTCCTTTAAACCGCCTGTGTCCTGAGAGTAAGGGCTAGTGTTTTGTTCTGAATGAGTGTTTTAAGATCACTTAAAGAATCACTGGCAAACATACCAGTAAAAACAGGTTTAATATAAAAGCAACAGCATGACAAAGTTTGTTGGCAAGTTTCACTCTATTACTCGCTAGATGGCTAGGGCACTCTGACGAAAAGCAAACAAAACAAAACAAACCGAGAATCAATCAATCCAAACCAAAATAAACCCAAAATTATCCACATGCAGGTGGAGGGGAGGGGGCTGGAATCATGCTATCTATAGGGCCATAAGAGAGTGGGGTTTTGTCATAACAATGTTTCATCCTGGCTGCACTTTGGGTCAGAAATTTTTTTGAGAGTTGAGAACAAAAATATTATCTCACTTGGGTTGTTATTCATGCAAAAAAGTTTCCAGGGCTGTTCATTTAAAAAACAAGCAGGAGCTCATTAGACAGCAGAAGTTCCTGGAAGCAGGCAGTGTTTCTCATAAGCTCAAGAGGAGCTCAGCCCAAGGCTGAGTCCTAACCAGCCTTTTTCAGATCATAGTGCAGCCTGGAGGATGGGGGTCTGCATCACCACGAGTTTGCTTTGGGCAATAGGTATTTTGTTAAAACTATTGACGATGCCACCTCCCCTAACTCTCTGGGGACATTTTGCCCTTATTCCCCCAGGTGGCATTTGCCTCTGGCATACATCAGTGATACAGGCTTGAACACTCTTCTTCCTGACTGATCAGGATGATGAGGACAAGCAATACTCCACTCACTATCTTGGTATCTGTCTCTACAAGCAGAGAGTCTTGTCAAAGGTGGAAACACTTTTCCCCCACCTACTCTGTTAAAATAAAAAGGAGATCTTTTTTTAAAACAGTGACATATCTGACAAAGTTACTAGCTAAAGCAAGAAATATGCATATTGCATAATGAACAGCAGATAACAATTCTCGATCATCTGGTTATGAAGATGTTTGGTGTACCTGGTCACGTGCTTTTCTTTCTGTTTCTTTCTGTTTTCTTCCTTCTCCAACCATTTACTTTTTCCTAACAAACATGATGTGGTTTTCCTCTTTTTCTTTGCTTACACTGTTAAGTAATTTGACGCTTTAAGTGAGGCTGCTAATCTGAGGTTCATGGCATGGTCCCCAGTAACCAGGTGCAGTCTTCCCACACCTCAGGACTCTCGGTCTGGAGTACAGCTTCTCTACATGCCTCTATTATGGGCAAAAAAACCCCTGAAGTATAACCAATTGTATTCTACATGTTTCCAATCCTTCCCGCAAAAGTCACACTTCAGTTTGTTCTCACTAATAAACATACAAATGGTCACTAATTCTTTGCCTTTTTGCAAACATAGTCTTAGAAATTAGTAGTAATTTAAGACATTTCTGAGACTGACTGTAGAATCTTATGATCACTAGAACTTCTGCATCGATGAGTAAATGCCTTTTGCAATCTCCGTTAAATTGGATTATTCATATTGTCACAGTGCATTAAGTATATATGTTTTGTCAAGAAATAATGGACGTGATGTTTTCCATAGAGTGGCAGCACGAAGGGCTCCAGAGTCTGTGACTGGGACTCCTGTGAGCCTCTCCAAAGCAGTATACACAGCAAATAATGGGCTTCACCCTAGCTTCAGTGAAGGCTGAGCTGACACCTCCAAATGGTTCATTGGCACAGAAGTGTGCGTTAGTGTCTGGATATGCAGTAAAAAAAAAGGTGATGAATGGCCTTTCTCTAGTAGAATTTATTCTGGGGAGTCTGTGAAGATGACAATTGAAACTTATATTCCTGGTATTAAAGTGTACTTAGAGAAAGGATTTTGTCATGTAGGCATGGTAAAGAGGGAATAGATGGGCTGAATTAAATAAGAATACGATGCTAAATAATATTAATATAGTGGTCTGTGTTAATAAAAAGCAGATGGGAAGACTTCAGCTTGATATTCTAGTGTGAATTTACTTTCCTTCTCAGTTACTGTCATTACCTCATGTTGTATTTTTACTTCATTATGATGGCAGGTGAGGACATATAGACCAGAAAAAAATAGCACATTGTGAGGGCTGTTTGCTCTCCAGAAAATATGTAGAGTCTTTCTTAGAAAGCTTACTAACTGTGAGCTGAATTACCTGAGCATAAATCTTCAGTAACACTTTTGAAATCAGTGTAATTATAATGGATTTATAGGAGTATAATCTGCCTTTTACAGATTAGTTAACTGATAAATGCTAATGACTCTTTGGAGGTGAAAGTGGAGGGAATTTGGGATTCTACCCAAGGAATACAAAATGGGACTCTAGTGTATAAATATGTCTTAACTTTGGAAATGTTGCCAGAAGATAAATTCTTCCCAAGAAAACACTAGTGAAAATCTTTTCTGAATTTTATGTGTTAACAGTATAAATGAAGGAAGGCTCCAGAGTGTTCTCACGTTGCACCAAAGATAAATTTGGCCCACATGGGACACACAAAAAATATTGCATCTCCTTTTAATATTTTCTCATTTCTTCACGATAGTCATGTGGAGGATTTGAGGCACAAGAGTGTTCACCCTGCTTGCTTACCATAGTGCTGCAATGCAGTGTGGCATTCCTCTCACTGCTCAGGGCTGAAGCAGTCTCAAGACTCCTGCTAACCTCTGATGTGCAAGAGTTGTTAAATTTCATTTTATCGTCGTTTCCTGTGGATCGCCAGAAATGCATTTTCCTAAACTATTAATATGAGACCGGGAGACCTGTAAGATTATAACAAAGTTTGCTCCATTTTGCAATCAGTTTTGTGTGTTAGTCTCAGACATTCATACGTTAATGAATGGCAGCAATGCCCAATCTTATTTTAGGTCAAAATCTTTATCTATGAGAAAACTAAATGTAGAACAGCAGGAAGGGTAAGGACAATACATGCATTCTCTACATTCCTTTCTAGAAAATTCAGGAACTACTCTCACCAGATTAACTGCATTATACAAAACACAATTCTTTGTTTATCAATTAGTGTAATGAATCCGTATTGTGGAGTTTTTGATTGATTATCTCTAAAAAGTACTTCAGGAAAAAAAGACATCTTTATTAAAGAAGAGGTAGTCTGACAAATACAGAGGACATAATAGAACTCCAGAGAAAGGAAATGCAACAAATGGAGTCTGTTTTATCTTTTGTCAGCTGAAACCATCAGGCACTTACAAAAATAAAAAATCCTCTAAGCTTAACTTTCAGTATGAAATAAATCTTGTCTAAGCATTTTGCAGCTTCATGATAACAAAACAAATAGGTAACTTTTTATCTTAAACACTTCCTTTCCTTCACACTCATGAAAATAAAACAAGAGAGGGAGAGCATCCAACTGTATCTGAAGACATATTCACCCATTGTTTATTCAACAGGCAGCTTTTTTCAAGAACACCCTCTGTGCATGATGGTATCCTTATCGGGAATTGTGACCTGCTGATAGCCTCTGTTAGAGGCCAGGACACCCACTGGGTGAGAAAAGGTTGTGCTCAGCCATCTGCCAAACTAGCCCTGAGCCTGCAAGATCTCCCCATGCGACCGCCAAAGTTGCTCCGTGCTTCCCACTCACAATAGGGTGTGTGAGATCAGGCTTCAAATGAACCCTACAATGTTCCCAATGATGCTCAGAGGGTATTTTCATTTGACTTCTGTAAATTTGGAAATCTGAAGTGCCAGTGTTGTACTTTAAGACAAAAAAAATTAAAGAACCAAGATCTCTCACCGTGCCGAAGAGGTTAAAGGGTTAAAGAGGTGGTAGAGGTTAAAGAGGTGGTATGTGTGTTCCTTATGTTTGTCATTGGGCTTAATGTTTTCAAAGTTTTTCTTTCGTGAGAATTACAAGTGTAGAGGTAGCTGAACCTGCGGCAGAGAGTGCTGCAGTGTCTGAGCCAGCTGCAGGAGTGACCAAGCAGCCTATTATTCCGTGTTCCCTTATAAGGTTCAGTTCTAGAGTGTTCTGCCTTACTCAGCATCCCATTTATCCCTGTACCCCACTCCTCCCCTCGTTTACCCCTATTGGTTGAAGTTGTATTACCCTGCCTTCTCTCTGCCCCCTGACCATCCACCCATTGGCCCCTGTAGTCTCTCCACCCCCACTGCCCCTAGGATAAAACCCTGACCCCTCCATTGTTCTGGGTTCTCTCCTTCCCTGACGATTCATGGAATAAACTTATTTCATGGAACACATGGGGAGAACCCCTCCGACTCTTTGCCTCAACTAAGTACATGTGTGTGTGTGTGTGTGTGTGTGTGTACCGCCGAACGCGTCACGGCACCGCCGGACAAATGCCACGCTTTCAGGAAGACTGCAAGGGACACTACAACCCATCCAGGATTATTATTTTTTTTTATTATTTATTTATAACAACATACAAATCCATTTTAAATGTGAAAATAAAGGTTTGAGTAATGACAGGACTTTAGGAGCAGCAATGGTAAAAATCATTATGTTTGCTAGCCAGGAATTAACTGACATCTTCAGAAAGTATCCCTTAAGAACTGTCTTCACTGGGCATGGTTCCTGATGTAGAAACTGTCAGCAAGTTTTTAAATGGTTTTTCCATCTCAGCAAATAATTCTGTGTAGATGCAGCTAAAGCTGTCATAATATATTTTTTTGGTTTTCTGTAGTGTGCTTGTGTTTGTTGTTCAGCAATGTTACCAGTACTGTGCATGTGTCTATAACAGTACAGAAATTTCCTACATGACAAGCATTTAGGGATCACTGATAAGCAGGGAGTTTGGAGCTCTGTCTGTCACTGCCTGGAGCGTGAACGCCAAGCCCAGTGCAGCAAGAGCCTCTCTGCAACAGAGTGTGCTCCAGCTTGCCTTTGCAAGAGACCAGTTGCCCCTGATCCTACACTGGCACTAAGTGGGGATCAGTCTCACTGCTCCACTTTTTCATTTTACAGACATCACTGTGTTCTGCTGACAGTTTTCTATTAGCCTTGAAAGTCGGAAAGTACCAGGGGTTAGTGATGATAAACCTACGCCTGTATTTCAGTGCAAATTGTTCTCAGTACCTACTGCACTGCAGACTGTTGTCAGATATTATTGTGCTTGGTGTGTCATGTTTAGTTAAGATGAATATGGAGTATATGGCTCTCTGTTTGACTGCACTAACTTCTAGGAAGTTGGGGAAATAATTCTAGCAATAGAAACAACTACAACAACAATAATAGTGTGTTTTATTTATTACTGATTTGATAAATAAAAATGACAAAAGGATCTACACATACTCCTTTCTCTTTTGCCATCTCCATGGGTTCTTTTGGAGGGACTTATCCTGCATTGATAGCATAAATAATGTTTTTAGATAACATTGAGTTGCTTTTATGTAACTGTTGTTTTCATGTAACTGTTGTTTTCTCAACAGTGTCTGGTCTTTCCTTTGGAATGGCTTTCACGTACTTCTTTTTAATGCATTCAGGATTCTCTGTTCAGCTCTTTTCAAAGTCCATGGGTACTGTCCAGGTCTCACCACGAAGGTACAATAAGGGGCTACAATATGGCATTGACAGCTTTGTGCCAAAGCTTGCATTACCTTTCCCATTATCTTGAACTTGTTAGTGATACAGGCAGTCACGATCTGCATTTTCCTGCAAGTGGAGAGGGTTGTTTGGGGCTTTTTTAGGAGGCTTGGCACATCTGCTATCAATGTCTGGAAGTTCTGTAAAATGATTATGAATTAGCCTGCAACCATCAAATCTCACCCAGGTTTACTCAGTTTGTAAAACATACATTTGTAACTGAAAAAACAATTTCTGTACTCTCCAGGTGATATTTATCAGGCCTATCTTGGCAATAGCAAGTTTCAGCTTGCGGTCAGTTTCAGTTATGGTCAGTTTCAGCTAACAGTGGTGTACCATAAATAAAGGAATTTTTTTTTTACGGCTATGGCTTAAGGCCAAAGTCTCCTTCATTCTTTTGGCATATTTACTTTCAGTTTTTGTTAGTGGCCATGATGCATTAGCCACTTGTTTCCAGCTTTAACTGTATAATTGAAAGAGTATTGTGCCAATAGTCTCCTGAAATGCACCCATGAACAAGTTACTTTTGTGCTTATTGTCATAGTATTTCAGGACTAGGGCCTCTTTAATTAAATTCTTCAGTTTCTCAAGCACTCTCTTAAGGATTGCATCTGTTGTTCTTCGTTTTCAAGCAGTCATGCTCTGTGACTGCTGGTTCAGACAACTACATTAGTCATAAATTTCTCTACCTAAATCACAGTTCCAAGAAATCATCGCACCCCTTCTTTATTTGTTCAAGCATTTACTCAGTGATGTCCCTAGTGTTGTGATCTTTGCTGGTTTCCCTTCCCTCCCATTCACACTCTTTGTGTGACACACTCTTATCATCTGCATTTGTTTAGCTTTACCCTCAAAGCACCAAATCTTTCCAAAGCTGCCCAGTGCCTGTGATCATGGTCTTCTGTTGTGCTCAGCATCTGGGACTGTGCTTGATTCATTGCTCACGTGGAGCCTGACAGAGCGATACTTCACTCAAAATGAGATTTCAGTACCCTGACACCGGCCTCTGCATAACAGAAATCTGTTTAACCAGATCTTCTATGAAGGTTTCAAGGATACACGTGCTAGAGAAACTTAGCAGCATAACTTCACTGTGTAGCTACCTCATCCTAACATAAACCCATCCTAGGACTTTAATAATGTACATAGTAGTGATGCATTTGTTGATAGTAGTAGTTTCATGAAATTCAAATGCATGTACATTAACTTACATGCAGACCTGATGTCTTGTGTCTCTATTTTTCTTTTCTGAGCATATTAAAATCTGGACTGAACTGCAGTCCCAGTATAATGAAATACAACCAAAATCTGAAAAGCTGCTTACTTTTATCTGAAAAACTGTTTTTCATAGGGGAAAATGCTTGTTCTATGAGACCAGAACATTCTAGGCCTGGGATGTTTTTGTACTTTTTTAGCTGATGGCAAAGGAACCTTGCTCTGTATAAATAGCAAGCCTTTTATGTGAAGTCCTAGAAATTTTGATCAAAGTTTTACCCTCAGTAGCTACACTACACTCCGTAATTACTGGTACAGTACTAACTACAAAATTCTTCAGTTCAGTGCCATGAATGCAGGAAGGCAGTCCAAGACACCCCAAGGTATAGCTTTTTGGGATTCAGACTCTTTTTCTGGGCCTTAGTTTGGGAAAGTTCTCACTGATTTCACAGCATGCTTTCCAGCACAAAATCATCATGATTTGGTTTATTTTGTGTGGTAATTGTGTTTTCTCAAACACCCCTAAAGATAGAAGATAGAAAAAAACCCAATGAACCAATTATTTAAATATCTTGGAAAATGTAATTTATGGATCAGAATTAGGGAATTTTCCAGTGCATTATGCAGTGTCATCCAGCTACTGGCCCATGATTCAGTCTCAGCACTGGGGCAAAGATGCCAGGGAAGCCATGGTAACCTGTCTTGCCTTCTAAAGGGTGTCAAAATGTGCCACAGCAAAAGTCTACCATAGCAAAGGTCTACAGCAGTAACTCCCTTCTGCCCAGCTGTCTCCTCATCTTCCTGGACAGCAAAAGATAAAGTTGCCAAAGAAGTAATTGAGTAGGTTTGCTGAAATGTGAAAAGCTGCCACCCTCTCCTCTTCCCACTATGCCATAGCATAGTCCTCACCACATTGTCATCTCCATGGCAAGCCAATAGGATCTGTCCACATGCCCCTGAACCCTCTCACCCACGAGCCAAATAGGATTACTTTACCTTCTGGTGAAGTATCCATACTCCCATGGCCAAGAGGACACCAGGAGAATTTTCACAGATCTTTCCACTAGACTGAACAAGTGCCCTGATGTTGGCATCTAATCCCCAGCATCAGAAAGGCTGAAGCTCCAGCTAGGAGCTGGTTGTGAAACACTGAACAACTGGAAGTCATTAACTGCCCTTTGAACAAATAAACCCAAATTTTGTTGTGTCTATGTGCCTTCAACTTCTCACTCTAAACAGTGTTCATATTCTTGAGACTTGTTGCAGAAAATAGTTTATTCCAAGTAAATACAGGAAATTCCTTTTTGGTATTCCAATATGTCTTGGAAAAACCCACTGCTGCTGTGGGTTGAGGTATGTGTGCTCAGATCAGTGATCTAATAACCTCCCTTCATTAAAGAATAACCAAATACACTTGTTTTCTTTCTGAAACCAGATGAGTGAAGCACCAGCAGAGGGGTACTGAAAGCCCAAATAACTGTCTCTGATCAAAACAAGGCAACCTGCAACACATATGTGGGCGTTTGCTAGGTATTTTGGTGAAAGACAGGATTAGACAGTCAGCTTATCATTGTGAGAGTATCAGAAGAAACAGCTGGAATGGGCCTGAACTGCTTTCAATTGGTCTATCACATTGTTGGACCAAAAGCAAATTTAAGAAAACTTTTCCAGGTACTGGAAACCCATGTTGCTGTCATACACCAGCAGGGTTGAGAGGGTGAAGTTGGTCCATAACCCTGACCACAACCATTTCCAGCTGCTCTGACTCCTGGCAATGACCGAAAAACTGCCTGGTGAAGGAAGAAGAGAGTCAAGACAAGTGGTGTTCTGCTGTACACAGGAATGTAATTGCACTGAAATGCATTTCTTTTGGGTCAATGCTTGATAGTTTATGTCTACCCTACTACTTTTTAGCTGGATGTTTTCAGCTTTTCTAGCCCAAATCTTGTTTTGAGCTGTTAGAAATTGGAAGCAGTAGCCTGGAAGTTAATGAAGCTACATAAGTATATCCCAAAAGAAAAAAGAATCAGGCTCTTTCAAGAAATATACTTTATGCTAGGGACCTTAGCATGAACTCAGATGGTGAAATACTTGCATGTTGATCTGTTCAAAAGTTGAAAGATCTTTTTGTAAACCACCTCTATTATATATGAGGGCTTTATTATGTACCAACGTGTATTTAATTTTTGTCTTTGGAATGGTTCACATTAGTGTTCCTCAGTGCATTTAGATTTAATAAGATAGCACTTGTCCATTAATAAAATAACAATAATTAAAAACATATTTCTAGCCATTCAAATTCTATGCAATCAATATATTTTCTTTGCTTCTTCAAATCTGTTTTTAATGATGAGTTGGAATTACTTTTATGCAGGAAAACTGTTTTTATAAATGAAAATTAACAATACTTTTATAAGCTTTAATTTTGTAAGAGAAAAGGGACTAAACAAACTCCACAAAGTTTAAGCATAAGCAAGAAAGTACAAGCAGATAAAAAATTCAACGCTAAATATGAAAAATAATTTATTGGCAGAGTTAAAGACAGTCCTTTGAAAATATGTCTATTTTAATCTATTTCAATGTGTGAGATTAGTTATTTCTCTTTCACATAGCCCAGTTAAAGTTCTAAAAGGAAGGGATTTCTACTGATTTCAAAGGCCCTTTTATTCCCAGCCCACAGAAATGAAAGACTGAAACTCTTGGTTCTAGGTGTGGAGCCCTGCTCTGCCTGTGTGTCAGGGACCCACAAAGCTCAATGTGGGATGTTCCCCTCTTTGGCATTCATCCTATATCCCTGATGAAGTTTGGAAATGATCTTTGAGTCACCCTCTCAATCTTCCAGCTTTCTTCACAGGGTGTGACACCCCAGCACAGGTGTCATTTTTGGCCAGGCCAAAAATGGAGCAGGGGAGTTTGGAGGTACCTCCTGTTCCTTCTGCCTGAGAGGCCAGGAGGACAACTGGTGGCACAAACTTTGTAAGTTACCCGGTACAAATGTCCAGGTAATGTCTTCAGGTCTGCCCTGAAGAGCTTTTATTTTTATGGCTCTTGACACAAAGGCACTTTGGAAGATCAATCGGGGATGAAGGATGTGGCTAAGATACATAATTTTTGGAGGTAATTCCAGCTGTGTCCAGCTATGAACCTGTCCTGGAAGGTATGAGATCTAGTCACCAGCCCAGTTTATCCGGAGCCAGGGAGCCAAGAATCATGGAAAAAGATAGCGCATGGCCTCTTCCCTCCCTGCACAATAATGTCTTTTCTCTGTTCCCGGTAGAGTGTACCCATAAACTGATGATCAACACATTGTCTTGCAGATATTTTGAAACTAATAAGAAATTATGACTATGTCAAGAAAAATACTTGCAAGGAGGTTTTATTATGAGGGGATCAAAGGACAGATGAAAGAGGCTTTTATTTATAAACCACTTCTATTCTTTAACCCACTGGGAGCTGTCATAATATAAAAGACAACCCTTTCTTTGACCTTTCTGTGCAGCTTTATAAAAAAATAAGCATGAGACAAGTTTATGAAAGCATTACTTGAATTCTAGAAATAAAAAAGTCATTGTACTCGGACTCATAAAGCTACAAGCATGATTAGCATCATGCGCAAAATGCAAAAATAACTTGACGACTAGTTTATCTTAAAACTATTAAGAGGATCACTATATTGTAATCTGCTCATGGAAAGAGTATAAAATATGTAAAAAATTTTATCTCTTTTGCCCAACCTACATTTTAATGCAAGCTAATTTTTTTTTCAGTGTCAAATTTCCAAGTTTTTTCTGACTGTCCAAAAATACCCATATTTGTACTTTTACTTTACTTCTCACTTCACAAGCAATAAGCTTTTCTTATTGCTGCTCTAAAACATATGCTTTGCATTTTCACTAATACCTACAGTAGCATCACCAGTATAATTAAAATATAATTCAAAAAACATTTGCAGTCCATTAACATTTCTTTGACTATGCACAGTTTCAAAATCCTACTCCGAACTGAAAGCACCTTTCTTCTAGTGTACGTCTGATATGCAGGTTTAAATTAATCTCTTTCTAGGCACCAGTAGCTACATTCATGAAGACTGACACTTTAATCGTCTGTGTCCAAAATTTTGATCCTTCTGCCTCCTGTTCAGCTGCTGCCTAACTTGAAATGAAGCCAGATTTCCTTTGCTCTTTTATTCGCTCCAGTGAAACCTCCAGGGCACTCACATGTTTGCCACACATTGGGTATATGTGAAATCAGCCAGTCCTGCCCAGGAGCTCACAGCACGTCCTGCTCTTGTGCTGACTGCCAGGCATCCTCCCTGCCTTGGTCAGTGTCTCTGGAACTTGCCTACTAGACTGTCTCTTGCACAAAATAACCAGGCCACACTGCTCAAGCAGAACAGAAAATGCAGCAGAGAGTGGGAGAGAGGGTCCATATTCCTACCTTTTGTAGGCAGACTAGGATTTCAACTAGCATTGAATTCCCTAGCACAACCAGGAAGGCTGGCAGCAGGAGCGGGACTACAGGAAAGGCTTTTCTTGTGCGTGCTTGTTGAAAAACAACAGTCTGGACCAGGTTCCAGTCACAGTTCCAATCTCTGAATCCAAATGAAAGAGGATGGGTACTGATTGCTTTTGAGGCCAATGCCTCACCTCAATGGCTCCAGTTCTGTATCTTGCTATTTACTGCTTACCTCGGGAGCTCCCTAACCTATGGAGCTGATGCATTTCCTTATATGGGGATCAGGCCTAATTGAAGGCTGAGAAGTCTACAAATTATAAGTGGCTTGGGAATAAGCACCAATATGCAGAAGCCAGGCTCCTTTAGTACGTATAGTACCGTGTCTTGCTTGGCCTATTGTAATAAGTTCTCTCTATTTTGTTGCCCTGTCCTCCTCTGCCTGGAATCTCCAGATGTGATTATGAGTTAAGTTATATCCTGTTTAAAGTCAGAAAGAAGCCTGTACCACAGAAGTCCTATCTCTGCTCCTGACTGACTGAAGATGTTCAGGCCTGAAGGAACAGCTGATAAGATCAGGCATTTATGCTTCAGTCTTGTAAACAGCTTTTACGTAAATGAAGTCCCGAGCTCAATGGGTCATCTTGACTGTGTAAAATAAGACAGGCAATTCTGATTGCATGCCTCTTGTAACTTGGAGAATTGAGATGAGCTTCTCCATTTCAGCGTCTATGGGCATCTTTGCTGTTTCGGAGATGGACAGTGGAAATACTGAACTGCCTTATAGTAGACGATTCTCTTACTATATTTCTTCCAGACTGCTGCCAAAGCATAGTCATACAAACTTGCTGTCCTGAGATTTCTAGCCCAATCTAGCAATCTGTCCATTCCGACAAAGTCTGAAGAAATTTGTACTTTGCCTGCTAGTCTGAGCTAGACGAAACTTCTGAGACTCACGTGGTGTGTCTCCAGGCTATAAGTCAGGGTCAATACCATACTCAGTTCATCTCACTGAACTGAACTGAAATTGCATTTAGGGTATGTCTTGAGATGTGTTTGTTAGCAATGACAAACATGAATGAACAGTTTTCTGCTGACAGGTCCATTTATTGAAGGCCTGAATTAGTGAGGGTCATGCATGGTTGACATGACAGGCATGACTCCCTGGGTATTCCTGGGCTTAATTGTGACCAGAAGAGGTGTATGAAGAAACAGCTTAGAAAGACAGACAGACAGACAGACAGACAGACAGAAAGAAAGAAAGAAAGAAAGAAAGAAAGAAAGAAAACTTAGTCATCGTAGGATGTAGGATTCTGGAATCACCTTCTTTCAGAGACATATGTTTCTTCTTAAGCTTGAACTCTCCCTAATACCAGCTCTTCAGATCTGAAGATGATTTGTGCTGATATCAACAGGAAATTCTGTTATCATGCCAGTGAATATATCACGGCTGAAATTTAACTGACATCTGCTCAACTGTGATTGATTTTGTGTTAGGTTGCATGTATTCAGAATTAAAGCCTTTCTGCTTCAAGATAAATTTCTACTGAAATCGATACCATTTACCTGAACAAGAGCTATATAGGACTGAGCCAGCATCACATATAGATCTAAGATACAATTCTGTGTAACTGGAAGAGAGGATTGTAGCCAATGCCAAATAAGACTAAAAATTGTGTCGGTGTTCTCTGTTATTTTCATCTTAGATTTCATAAAGTCCAAGTGAACTAGTTCTACCATCCCCCTAGCACTCTGAGTCACACTCAGCCACCAGAGATGAAAATGCCATATATCAGCATTCATAAGCACGCTCTGGAAATTCAGGTTGCCCATGGGACTGTACCAGAATTCTTGCAAATCTGATCAAACATATTATTTTTCCATTACTTTACTCTATTTCAAATATACCTTTCATGTTAGCCTACACTAAATATTTTTTCTCATTTTATACTGGAAAAGAAGAAGCTGTAGACTTTTTACAGTGAATGCCTCAGGTATGAGTTAATCATTTGCAATGCTTATTAAGGTCAAAATCTTCTGCTCACTTCCAATCCCAGTGAGAATGAACAATACTATAAAAGGGCTGGCGACTCTAAATCTTTGATTTTTGATTTCTCAGATGTACCTGCTGGCTTCATATAAATCATCACCACTTCCCACAGGCTTTGCCTGCTAATAATATATAACAGGACAGGTCTCATGGTGCTTTGCAAGAGAAGGTGGAGTGGATGCCACCAAGTCACTCAGGGGCAAAGGCAGGCCTCCTGAGTCCAGGGTCCTTCTGTGCTGTGGCTGTCCCAGGTCTACTCTAAACCAGATGACACTTTTAGTAATAGTCTTACCGATTTCGATCAGAAGCAGACCTTTCTCAGTGTAATCCAGTGAAAGAGCAGAAGCAACAGGCACTAACTGGAATACAGAAAATTCCATTTCGGTGTAAGAAAAAAATTCTAATTTTTTAATGGTAAGAGTGGTCAAACACTGGAACAGGTTGTCCAGAGAAGCTGTGGAGTCTCAGTCCTCAAAAACAGTCAAAACCCAACTGGACGTGGCCATGAGTATGCTGCTGTGATTGACCCAGTCTTTTAGCAGGGGGATTGGATGAGTCAATCTACAGAGGTCCTTCAAACCTCAGTGATTCTTTGGTTTGTAATCTGTCCCTTTACCTAACTGAACAAATTCTCCTTATTAATGATGGTGCATCTGAAGCAGTTTCATTTTAGTTTGGATTCTGAGGAAATTGCACACTTGGAAGAAGGATATTTCATACAACCACTAAGTACACGTCTGATCTTGGCATAACTAGAATGCAGCACTGAGTCTTTAGCAATTAGGAGTATCTTAATCTGTTGACTTTGCTTAGTTGAAAACAAACATGAATGGATGATTTCAGTCTAGTTGTATAGTCTGACATATATACAGAATTCAGTTTGTGGTTAATCTTGCAAGCCTCCCACATCTGTTGAAAAGTGCACTGTCCCTCAGCTGGGCTACCTCCTGGCTTCCTAGCATAAATAACTAGGTTTCTCAATAATTTCCAAACAAATTTTCTTCCTGTTTAGATACAAAGCTTACATCCACCAAGCAGCTGGAGTTTGCATTAGTTTTTCATGGTAGACCCAAATAGTTCTCTCTATCTCATCTATCAATGATGGAATTGAATAGAAATAGAAATAGAAAACACAGTGCTGGGGGTCCTACTTCATTCTCCTATGTTGCAAGTGTGAGGGAGAGGGATAAAGAGTAGAAAGTGCTCTTTATTGTGTAGTCCAGGGTCTGTGCCTCACTGTTACCATATGCTTCTCTCCTGCCATGCTGCTCCTGCTACGGACACTGGCAGATGGATTAGATCATTTCCAGGTAAATCCTCAGTTAAATCCAGTAAAAACGGTCAGTCAAAGGCTCTGCATTCATGAGATTATTTAACTAAGCTTGAACCAAGAACAAGTCTGAACCATTGTTTTTCAAACTGAACCGGAACTGAAAATTACTTCAGCACAAACCCCAGCCTGACTTGTGTATAGGTACCGTTTCGAAGAGTAAGCACTTGGCTTGGAAACTTCAGGCTGCACCTGCACAGTGCAGAGCAGAGTTGAGCAAAGAGGCTGAGGACCAGCCAGGCTTAGCAGCAGGACAGAGAGAAGAAACCAGGCTTAGCCCAGTGTCATGCAAATGCACTGCAGTACTTGAGGGAGCATCCTGGCCTGGCGCTGAGTCAGATAAATGAGATGGTGTGCGTGGAAATGTCTGACAGGCTCTGCACTGAACCAGGTGAGCCTGCCCTGAGAGGGGTGTTTTAGTGCTAATCACCCTTGCTGTCAAAAATATTTATTTTTCATTGTTTGCAGCCATGATGAATTTCCCACTCTGAAATCATGTTCTATCTTCTTCTGCTTCCCTAAAGAATCATCTGGTATTAGCAGACTTTTGCCTTTTGATTTGTTTTCAGATAAAGCAGATAGATTGGGTGTATCAAGTTTCCCACCACCAGGCATGTTTTATGGATCATTCATTCACTGAGTCATGTAGCTCTTTTGAACTATTCCCCATTTTTCAACATCAACTTTAAGTGGGAACACCGGATTTGGACATACTACTGCATTTGTTCATGTCAAGTTACAACAATAACCGGACTAGCTTGAGTGGCTTAGAGATAAAATATCTGCCTTTTCCCCTATGTTCATGTTCAGCCTAATCAAAATAATGACCCCAGCTGAAAGAGTAAGGCACTTACTGCTGTTTAATTCACTTATTTTTATTTACCAAAGATCTTGTCCAGCTTCTAGACACCTGTATAAATAAGACTTGAGAAAAAGATAAATGTTCTGGCTTCATTTGTTCTGGCTCAAAAAACCTCATTCTTCATTGAGAAAAAATTTTAAATGAGTGTTTTAGTTTGCTCTGCAAATCCGGAAATCTTAATTGAAGAGGCCAGGTCAGAGACACAGGATCTTCCATGGCGACTTTCCCTTTTAGTGCTGCTTGAAGAATTCTCTTTTCAAGTGGAAGGAATTTCTACCCTCAGAGCTTGCTTTCATCCCTAACACCATAGCATCATCGAGGAGAAAGCGAATGATCTGTTATGACCAGCGGAAGGGACTGAACGGTTGGGCATTAGAGAGCCACCTGAATTTTCCATGTCAATGGAGGAAGACCAATTAATGTAGTTATGTGAGTCACTGAGACCTGGAGGGAGGCCTAAACTGATACACTTGCCTTCAGTTTTCTGTTGCTATAGTGTCTCATGGCACCTGAATCTCACAGACACATCTCTCTGCTGGGAACAGGTCACCTCTGTTGCTTAGTGGTTTCTATTCACTTTTTGATAAAAAAAATTAATATAGAAAACCTTGTGTTGTTTGATTGTTTGATTTTGGGATGGGTTTTTTGTGGGGTTGGTGGGTTGTTTTGGTTTGTTGTTTGTTTGTTTGTTTGTTTGTTTTTTTCCCCTGACAGTGTAGCAAGTCTGTTTCACCCCATCTTTCATAGTTAGAGCTTTAAAAGAAGTGTGTGCTAGAGGAATTCTGAATAGTGAGCAAGCGGGTTTCTCTGTGTGTGTGTGTGCGCGCGTGTGTGAGTGTGTGTTACCTATCACAAAACCCCCAGCCAGGAGCGGTGTCGTGTACCTCCATTCATCAGGCACATCTTGCAGAGGTCAGCTGCAGAGTGGGGAAATGAATTTTGTTTCTTTGCAGGGCTGTACACCTGCTTCTCTTCAGTGCATTGGTTACATCTCTCCTCCCGTCCTCCCTAAAGCACTCCCTTGCCTTTGTAGCTGTTTTACTACCTCTGAGCAGTTAAAAGAAGCAAGATCCATGCGATCTCCTAGTCTATCACTCTGTCAGTCTAAATTGCTGCCTCCAGAATATTTCTCATGTTTTGGCTGTCTTGGAACTCTCTTGCAACTGGAGGCTAGAGATGATCATGAAGCCCCAGAGAGCAACTTTTTCCCCTTTCATCTACTTCAGAATATTAATCTGTTTTGAACAAAAAGAGGGAAGTGTATAAATATATGTATGTGCATATATATATGCATTTATCTATGTATTTATATATAATTACATTTTATGTTTCTCACATTTATTTGGGAAAAAAAAAAAAAATAAAAAAAGAGCCAAAGGCAGAGATGCAGAGTAGTTCTTACAAATTTAATTAATAAAACGCATGCTCAATGGAAGTTCAGAAAAACATCTGCTATTTCATTTTCAGAAATGCCAAGTTTGCAATATGTACGGCATCCTGGTCTGCTTGCAGCCTGGATAATTGCGTTCTTCCTACCTGTGAATGTTCCTGTCATTTCAATTGGATGCAGCGTTTCTTCCACACTCCTTTGCCAATTTTTTCTGTGCTACTGCTGTGTATCCTTAAATGGCTGCCATGTTTCAATCCAGAGATGGCTTCCTATCCACTCAGAAGCAGGATGTAAAGCTTTGACAGCTCAGGGGAGGATTAGCTGCTGTAATACCTGCAGGTATAAAGGATGCCATTGTCAAATCTTTGCTTTGGGACTCTGAGGCTGAAAAATTTGGAAGGCATGATCATATGATGAGGTAATCATTTGCTCATCTAAGCTGGAATTTTAATTTTCAGAGATATTTAGAAACAATAGCCGTTCAGGCCGGCAGTAAGAAGCAGTGACACAAGCAAATGCCAGGCATGTCCAGCTGCACTGCCTCTACAGCAGGGCTCAATGGGGCCTATCTGGCTTTGCAGGTGGGCAGAAGCATCCACAGACCTGCACCAGGCCATGGGCAGGCTTGTCTGCTGCAGGGTTTTCCATCAGGTAACATCCAGCAGGAGTGGGGTAAAACTGAGACACTGGTGAGAAGAGTTTTTCCAGGTTCATGCAGGGCAAAAGTTGACATGTGGACATAAGTGGGCTTTGTTGCAGTTGTTAAAAAGGTTGAAACTTGAAAAGCAAATGAGCAAATAAAAGCAAAAATGGTCTCAAATCTTCCTCATACTCTCTACTGTTCATGTTCCTTTCTCCCAGTGAGCTGGATCTGGAGCCTTTTTTCGCTCAACACGCTGCAGAGTGCACAGACCTTTTGTATCCAAAACAGTAATAATGCTCTTTCCAAGCAGTAGTTTCTGGGTACAAAATGTTGGAAACAAAGACAAGCCTTCTGCAAGAAAGACTGGATATTCCTCAGCCTTAACCTTTGACACTGGCTGTAGTTCATGTACAGTAAGTAGTATAAAAAGTGGATTTGGTAACGTTTCAGTAATTTTGTCTGAAAGTTTCCATTTAATGGAAATTCTTGGGGGAAAATATTCATTGTTGTGATAGATAGGTGCTATAATATTGGCTTTCTGCAAATGTTAAAATGAGTGATGTTAAAGTAGCTTTTGTAATAGAAATTATAATAGTGGCTTTCTACAAATAGATGCTTTGTTACAAATAGATACTATATGTATAATGCAGCTTTGTTATAAAGATGTAGTTTTGTAACACTAACTAAAACCTGTATTTCTGTCATTTAACCTGAAACTTAGACATAATAGTGAAATAGCTATGCTTGTGAACTGTCTGCTTGGCTGGATAACATCCAAGCAACGTGTGCTGAGGAGCCCTGCTACTGACATGCCCACTATCAGCAACTACCGTCTGCAGAAACCATGGACCAAAGCCCACTCTGGAGTTGACAATAAAAACGGACTAAAACCACAGCCAAGAAATACGCATGCTCTAAAAAGGTGGACCCAAGGAGGAGCCATGCTAAACAGTTCCTGGAACATGCAAGCTAATTTGTGAATATGCACGCAAGTGTTGAATATGCCTAATTGTTTATGAATATGTGATAAGCTGCTGTGTATGTAAGGGGTGTCCCCGAAGTGGCAGGTGTGCTCTTGGCTGAGCACCAAAGCACCTAGCGCTGTGAATTTTGTCCCTTATTGTCCTTTATTAAACTTTTCAATCCTAACAGGAGAAGTGAACTTTGTTTTTCACAATTGTTAACTTAAAAAGTAGTTGTGGAAAGGAGCATTTCCCACAAAAAAATGCTTTCAAAGTCGTTCCAAGATCTCTTTCAAGAGGAACCTTAACTTGGAATTCCCTAGGTTCAAATGCCTCAGCTCAGCCATGTTTCCCTGAGGTGCGAAGATTTCTGATCTGATGGCTCCAAACAGGAAACAAGGAAGTTTTGGGAATTCTATTAACCCAGCTTTGAATAGCTCCCATAGCAAGGTTATTTTGGAACTGCAGACCCTGGACGCCCTGCAATATCATTTGCCTGCTGCACAGAGACTCACCAGCATCTTTAGAGCGAGCTCACATGGCAGGTGGTAGCACAGAGCTCCAAGATGGAATTTTATTAACCCAGGTGCTGCTGCAGGCAGGCTGTTTCAAGCTCCAGAGTCATTATCTCTCCAGCTTTCGTGGGTGTCATTGTGCCTGACATGACCACACTGGTGGATCCAGTGCATACACAGAAGCTTCGTGAGGTGAAACCTGAAATCTGCTTGGAGCTTGCTGGAAGTCAATTAGTGCTGCCTTTTCTCACAAAAACCTACTTTGTCAAATATTTTTGACAAGTTTTCTTTGACTTTCCCTTTACACAGCACTGCGTGACAGTATGCACTGCCGGAGAGCAAGGTCCTTTTAAACCAGTTCCTTTTAAAGCCCTGCTACCTCCACTGAAGTGTCTTGGGCTTGCCTCTTCTCCACCACCAGAAACAGCAGAACAAAAGCGGTCTCTTTCGAAGTCTTTTCTGTCATTCTAAGCCCAGAGAGCAGGAAAAGGACAACTGCATTCCTATGGCTTGCAAAAATGCATGAAAAGGAAATATCAGTGTTTGATGTGAGACTCCTAATCACAAAACTTATTTTCCCTGAGAAGTAGCAATTTTTTTTGAGAAGTGACTGTGTATATTCCAAAATTTTGTTCCATCTGAAAGAAAAAACAATAGATGCTGTTATTTCTCAGAATGTGGCAGATTTCTATTCCATTGGTATACCAGCTAGGACATAAAATTTAAAAAGAAAAAACAAAACCAAACCAAACCAAAAAAGGTAAGCTAGTGGTCTTTCCTTCTTTAACTGGTTATTAGAATGGAGTAAAATGTGATGGGGATTATTTATGTAAATTCCTTTTGGATTCCTGGCTTTACACCCAGAAACACGAATGATGACAAAGTGGCTCCTAATCAGTCACTAAGCAAGGTTTATTAATAGACAAACTGTGGGAAAGGTAAACTTTAGAAAAGTTAAGTACCTGAGAAAGAAGGGCAGCTAACAAACAGAAAAAAAATCCAATTTCCCAATAAAGTAAAAAGTTAGCCACTTAAATGACACAAAATTGATGATTTTTTCTCCCTGGAATTGTGCAGTTTTTTCTGATATACATAATAATAGCATGAAAGTGTATTTCAGTTTGGTTTTATATTTTTTTTTCCATGCGGATGGTGTTTATTCCATACTTTTCAACCTGACTTATCAAGTGGGTAACCTAAATATTAACAATGATGCTCTTCCTTCAGGGTTTTGTGAGTTACTGGATGATTCCTGTGTGTATGCATACATCTGTAAGTAGTGCTTTCCAGAAATGAAGGATATCATATCCAAAGCACTTCGGTGTTGTGTTTGCACAGGCAGGCACACACAGGCATGAAGTCTCTGCCTTCACTCTGCAGTGGTCTGAGAAGACTCACGAAACTCTGTTTTTGTTGTGTCAGCAGAGCTTTATCACAGCTGGTTCCCAGACAGGCTGCTGATACCTATTTTGGCATGTCTACTCAGAACTGCAGTGGACAGCGTAAATAGGGTATGAATTCCCGAGTACTGTCAAAACTGAGATTTAGATTCATGGCCAGGTAAACCTTGAAGAAATCTGCCGTTTAAACATCTCCCCAGTCTTTTTTTTCAATCCTGTCTTTATAAGATACTGAATTTCCACCTCCAAAATCTTTACACAGGAAAATAAAACTTAGGTTTCTAATGCAAAATTTTTTCAGATGAACTCTTTTCTGTGTTTCTTCACTTATAAAGGAGAAAGATGACAAAAAATTGCCATCTGCCCCTTAAAGATGTGTTCTGTGCAAGCTATGTGCTTTTCACATAGAGGAAGTGCAGATGTAATAGGACAAAAATACTTTTTGCTTTTGATATTATGTTTACCAACATACACTTCCTCCTCAAAATCTTTTGTAATTTGAGTAAGGAAGCAGAAGATATGTGAGTGCACTTGAAATAAAAGCTTCTCACACCTAACGTAAGTGCAAATGTACACAAGGTTTGTTTAGCTTGCAACTGAGAGGGAGCATTTGGAAATAACCTCTCAAGACAGCAAATACATTTTGGTTTGCATTCTGCCTCCCTCTTTATGTGCAAATGTGGACGTTAAAATGGATATTTTCTTTTGCTATTGCCAATTAGAACATGGCCGGTTGGGCACTATCTTTTCCAGAACCAGCCGTTCTTTTTTGAAAATGGGTGCTTTCTACCTCTTCTACACACACTGGAGTGAGTTCTGAAACATACTGTCTTGCCCGCCTGTCACTGCATCCCAAAAGTCCCTGTGCTTAGCTAAATGAAGGACCTGTGCTGCGGAATTAGTAATTGTTGGATGCATCAGTCAAGGATAAGCCATGAGTTAAGGTCAAGTGGCTTATGCAGCTTGAATCTACTCATACAGTCAAAAGCAAGTCTGAGGTAATCTTATGCATAGTTGTAGAAGCCACTCAGGGATGCAGTAACTTCACCCTTCAAAATGCAAGCTGTATAAAGAAAATACGTGCTAAAATCAGAAAATCTACTCAGAAATATTCAATCTGTGAACACACAGTAATATTTCTAAATTCCTAGTAAACAAGGAGAATTAATTGCAGACAACAGCTTTTCTTCACTCTCCTGTTGAAGGAGACATTAGCCTAGTTATCCCCTGTCATCAGTTCCCCAGTTCTTCCCAGGTGCTTCCCTTCCCAGTAAGCCACTTCTCCATGGTTTTCTGCTGGTGCCAGTCCAGTGTGGATGGTGGATGCTGGTGTGACTTCTATCAGCTGTACCTGTAACCTTTCCTATGTTGCGCCAACCCTCCCAGGCCTCCAATTTCCCCCACCATCTTGGAAATGAGCATGCATCTCTCACCCTTCTGGAGACGAGCAGGTGATCTGCACACAGGTGTTTGCACACACGTTCAGTCACAAGGCCTCCATCACTGTTCCGTCATGTGAGTCATCATCAAAGCTCCTTCAGTCCTCAACTTCTGCCTTTCCTGTTTAGGCTATGTAGTAACTTAGATGTTTGCTGAGAAAATGAAATTACTAGCCTTGCAGCTCTGAATCAAGCACACCGTCGATTATACAATGAGTGTTGAGGCTAAGATATTTTCCCTTAATCACTGACCCTCCGCAGTACTTAAAGGTAACGCATGTCACTTTCAGGAACAGACTTTCCCTATTTCTACCAGTTGTTAACAAACATTTGCCACAGATTGTTTAACCAGTAGAAGAGCAAAGACTCTTGCCACCCGTTTTAAGTAAGGCTTTAGTGCAAGAGGACCATTAGATAAATACCTTCTTTGTAGGGTGAAAATTATTATTGGATAGTGCTCTGGAGAAAAGCTGGTTGAGGGAGCCACCATTCACAGTATTTGGTGTTACATCATGGCTAGGTCAGTGACCTTTTCAACTTGGCTGGGAATCCACTGAGAAACAGCTGTGGTGTTTTTTCTCTTGAAAGGCAAAAAGGAAATTCCTTGCCTTAATGTCTAGCATTGTTAGCATCACTGTAGTAAACTTCTGGGGCATTTTGTAGAACACTTGGTGTTGTTTTTTAACTGTGAAATGCTGATTTGTTTGTCATTTATAGGGGTTACCCCAGGGTGAGCCAACACAGTTTAGTCTCGAGTCACTTTGGTCCTTGAGACTATAAAAATGTTGCTGACCTTTAAAACAGCAATGGGAAACAGATTACCAGAGACATATTTTACTCTAAGATGTTAAAGAGGTTTGGGCGGAGGCAACTGATCACAGTACTTGGATACTGCAATTTTTCTGTTCTCATGCTAACTCTGATAAAACATGTGCTAATGTCAATCACTGATATACCAGGAAATTTCTACTATTTTCCAAGTAAAAAAGTTAACATTGTATGCCACAGTCTGAATGGTCAAAATGTGAAATGGAAGAAATGTAAAACAGAAGTAAAGTCTCCAGAGTGGGACTGAAGACATTCAGAGATTTAAAGGAATTAAGGAATGAATGATGTAACTGAACTTCTAGCAATAGCATTTGCAATAGCTAGATTATCATAATGTTCAGTGATAGGAAACTTAGCTCTGCTGAAGCCTAAAAGCTTTTTAGAATTTACTCCAATGGCAGAAATAGCTTACAACAGGTAATTTGAAAAATCATCACCAAGACTTCATTGAAACTGGTGATTAACCTGTGAACTGAATGGCAATGCATATTTTATTTGTCACATGGAATGAAAAGATCAGGTCTGTGTTGCTTTTTACCACACCCATGCAAAGACTTGCTCCTTACAAACCGCTGTTGCCATATGGCCTGGGGAATACCCCCTTGAAATAGTGAACCTGAAGTCTTGAGAGACAGAGGCAAAGGTAAGTGAGAAGAGAGAGCCGGGAGAGGAGCTTGGCATTGTGGAGCAGTGCTGGGAAATGGAGCTTGCTTTGGGACTGCCTCCCCTCTCACTTTCTAGGTTAAGGGAGCGAGCTGCAGGATGGACTGGTTACACTGGGAGGGACCAACAATTACATCACTTCGCATTAGGGTGAATCAAAATCAAGGAAATTCATTGAAACTCCAGTTGTGTGTGTCAGAAGGGAGGAAGCCCAGCTGGACCCATAAAATGCAAGTGATCTGTTGCTTCCATTCGTCTCTCACCACTCAGCTCCTTGCGTATCTCCACATGTGGCCTTGCCTCTTTTTTCTGCATCTCGGGATTGGTCTCACAACTGCTGCACATGCACAATTCCTCTTTGCAATATAAAACCTTAGTCTCTTTGGACTGAATACTGCCACATGTACAATAATCTTGTGACTTTGTAGCCCTGAAAATGACATCCTTCCCATCAATCCTGTGTGAGGTTGTTTACACACCCGACAGTCTTTCTCCTGCTGGGGGACTAAGATGTTCCCTCCTGTTTGGAGGAACATAGCAGGAAATTTCTCATCCTCATGAGAAAACCAGCACCAGAGTCTAAAACTCCATGGAGGAAAGCAAGATAGCGTTTGTCAATGTATCAAAATTGCTTAATTTGTGTTGACTGTTCTTTCTCTTTCAGTATTCCCTCAGGAAAAAGGCTGTCACACTATGTTACTTTGTCTGTGGCACTTCTGTATGGGGTGCTTCTGCTAATTCAGACAATTTCAAAGGAACTGTGAAACAGGGACAAAAATTCTGTTTTTCAAGGAAAATGACCCTCACTAGGAACAATTTTAGAAAACAAGTGACACAATAAGGAGGTAAGGTTTCTAGATGACTTGGACATAGATAAGCTAGTCCAAGTGAGACAAGTCTGTGAGGGACTTCTGCTGGAATAAAGAAAGCTAGGTGGCTTGGTGGTAGATTAAATTCCTTGCAGACAAAGGCAAATTAATGCAAGTTGGAAGGAAAAATCAGAATGACATATTGCTTGGCTCTAAATTAATCACAACCATGCAGCAAAAAAAGTGTCACAACAGACATCTTAGCCAAACCATATGCTCTGAGAGCAGCAAAAGTGTTGGCAAACTGATAGCACGTAGGAGGAAAAGGATAGAAAACAATATTGAAAATAATATAATTATATAAGCCAGTGAATGTCCTCTCTGTTCTTTCCAGTTCAACTGGCTTGAGCATAATGCTGCAGAAATACTAAAGGTCCAGAGAAATACATGAAAAAAGCGGTTAGAGGAATGGAAATGTGGTGGGAGCTTTTTGTGTAAGAAAAGCATAGAAAGTGTAGAGATGATTAGTTTAGAGAGGAAAAAGAAGTGACAGCATGACAGAAGTGTACAAAATAATTGTTGCTTTAAGGAAGATTGCCTTTCCCACAAAAGAAAAGCATCAGGACATGAAACTGAATAACAAGACATTTACAACCAATAAAACAATCCCATTTATATAATGTTTAATGGGTGAGTTAGACATCTACATGAGCAATGAGAACAGAGAGATTTTATTGGGCAAGAAAAGAAATAGGGAAGGACTTACATTGTGTGATTTGAGTCAATACAAAATTACGGTGTTAAGGAGCAATTTACCCCTATGGGTAGGTTATACTCCTTTTTCTGGGAAGAATTTAGGCAAACCTTGAAGCAGGGTGCTGTAATCAATAGCCCACATCTGCTCTCATACTGGAGGCAGCTGTGTTCCGGCTGTGTGCTGTGGTGGGGAATAGCAAGACCTGCACCATATATAAGCAACATAACTAACGCACTGGAAGGAACTGAGGTTCCAAGGTGCCATATCTGAAGTTCCCATGGCACAAACACCTGTGGATGTGATAGTGAGACCAGTGCTGTCTGGAGACTTTGTTCTCAGTGTGCCTGTCCTGCTTGGCTTAATTCCTGATAGGCTGTCCGTGCAGCATAGGCAGTAGCTTCAGTCTCCAAGATTTTCAGCTCTACAGTGGCCCATGATTCAAAAAGGCATCCAAAAACTTGGAGAAAGTGAGCCACATCTGTAAAAGCTGGATGCATGGTAGCCTTATCTAGACTTGACGCATAGAGAGTTGTGTGGGTGAAGTACTCTACTGAGAGCAGACATCTGTGGAGATGCATCCTCGGAGTTTTCTAAGTGAATAAGGACAAAAATTTCTAGCAGATGTATTGCAGCAAGTAATTGTTCAGGATCACTTTACCATGTCTGACATCTTAATATAAACTACACACATTTGTTTATATTAAAAACATAGAAGTATTTCTTGGTGATGTGCTGGTGAAGTAATTTTATTCAATAATTAGAGATGATGGCTATCTTTTGTCTTGCTCCAGACAGGAAGTTAAACAATTGCTCATCAATCTCATCGTCTCCTTTTCTAGGTACAGCTATATGTTAACTGGAACTGCTTGGAATTTTTTTTTCCCCAGCAAAATGATATTTTGGGAAATATTTCCCATAAAACTTCTGTGTGAAACATACCAAACTAAATGCTTTCTGCCTTGCTTCTCCAGGGTATTGCTGTGGTCTAAAGGAGGAAAATTCAAAGTCCTTGGTCTGACTGAGATGTAGCATTTCATTCTAATTCCAACTCAAATCAATGGCTATTTTCTGTGTTCCCAATATCCCACTGTGCCGCATGATGCCTGTGCACAGAGTAGGCAGTTTCATTTTCACTTCAGCATGGAAATAATATTTAAAAATAATAAATTTTGCCGACGAAATTAAACAGTTGTTCTATGGGCACTATGGATTGCTATCTGTCACACTCTATTGAATGTCTCAATAACTATATTGCACTTTGTCTTGTCTGTTCTACTCAAAGTGCCGCCTCGCAGAAATGTTTTCCCAAAGGTCACCCTTTCACAAGAGAAACTCATGAGCCTGTTGGTCAGCCTTGTGGGGTAAGCAAGCCCAGAGATGCCTGCATATGTAGTGGTCACGCAGCTGCTGAATTTGCAAGGGCTCATAAAATGGTTGAGATTGGAAAGGACCCTTGGAGATCACATAGTACAACCCTAGTACTAAAACAGGGCAATTAAGAGCAGGTTGCCCAGGACCACGTCAAGAAGTTTTAGCAGGGCCTGTTGTGATAGGACAAGGCGTAGCTATTTTAGACTAAAAGAGTGTAGGATTAGACAAGATACAAGGAAGAAAACTTTTGCAATGAGGATGGTGAAACACAAGAAAGGCTTCCCAGTGATGCCTGTTTCTGGAAATATTCAGGGTCAGTATGGATGGAGCTCTCAGCAACCTGGTCTAGTTGAGAATATCCCAGCTCATTGTAAGGGCTTGGACTAGTTTGACCTTTAAAGGTGTGTTTCAACCCAGCCCATTCTACGATTCTAAGTCAAGTTTTGACTTTTGACCTTCAAGGATGGAAACCTGTTCCAGTGTTTGACAACCTTAGAGTAATATTTTTTTCTTCTCTTATAATAGAATTTCCTGCCTCTTGTCTCCTCACTGGGCACCACTGATAGGAGTCTGTCTCCGTCCTCTTTAGTCGCATCATCAGATGATTATTGACATTGATAAGGCACCTCCTGAGTTTTTCTTTTCCAAGTTGAACAATCCTAGCTCTCCCAGCCTCCCTTTGTATATCAGAAGCTCCAGCCCCTTAACCACCTGAATGACCCTTTGCTGAACTTGCTTCAGCAGCTCCATGTCTCTTGGATCCTAGGGAGCCCAGAACCCAACATAGTACTCCAGATATGTCTCAGCAGTGCTGAGTAGAAGGGAAGGATCACTTCCCTCAGCATCGTTGCAATCATTCTCCTAATACAGGCCAGGATGCTGCTGGTCTTTTTATGCTGCAAGAATGCATTGGTGGCTAGTGGGTAACATATTGCCCCCAAATTTCCCAGGGTCTTTTCTGCACAGCTGCCTTTCAGCTGGTCAGCCCCCAGTGTGTACCAGGACTTGGAGATATTCTTCCTTAGGTGCAGGACTTCAGACTTCCCCTTGTTGAACTTCATGAGGTTCCT
This sequence comes from Amblyornis subalaris, assembly GCA_018881555.1. Taxonomy (NCBI): domain Eukaryota; kingdom Metazoa; phylum Chordata; class Aves; order Passeriformes; family Ptilonorhynchidae; genus Amblyornis; species Amblyornis subalaris. The sequence goes on from JACAXG010000114.1 coordinate 2,242,358, forward strand.
GTTTGCCCATTTCTCCAGCCTGTCAAGGTTCCTCTGGATGGTAATACAACCCTCTGGTATTTTTAGGCCACTCCTTCCAGTATTCCTATAGCTGTATTGACGACTAGTGCTTTATCAAAAGTCCAGAGGACAAAGGTGAAGAAAGAAGGCTTTCCAGGGACTGATCAGAAAGTCCAAGACAGGCCTTAGGACTTCACTGTCTAAGTGTTAACCTCTGAAACTGCAGGAGAAATCTTGGTGATACTGAAAACTGAGGTGGTTTTACGATTTCTGCCTCCTAGGCCAAGCTTTAGGTTTTCATTACAAACTGATGCTAGATTTTCACTTCTGCCACCTGTATCTTAAACTCCTTTTGTTTGCAGTTGGAGAAATGACTTTAAGGCACTGGGTACACTCGTTTTTGTTGTTAGGCACCCTTGGCTGTAGTACTGTTGAGTTCAATGGCTTTCTTCCAGGACTTTGCCTAACCTTTATCATTTTCATGGAGGATCTAAAGAATTATTGTCATTCCCATTTAGGTTTCCCACACATTTCTACCATGCAGGTCAACTGCTTAATTGGAAACACCTTCTGTCTCCTAAAAATAAAAGATTTCCTGGCTTGAAAAAAGTTTTCTTCATCAAAAAAAAAGCAGATAATTGCTGCAATAGTGCCTGCTTTAACAGATACCTTAATGAATTTGGTCAGATTGTGGTGGATGAATAACTTTCTGACAAAGCGGAGAGAGCACCAAATTAAAACTTTGCTCTGTGAAATGATTCTCCAAAATGCCTGGCTCTCTCTAGACTCCATTAGCTATCAGATAATCTGGGTGAAAGCTTTGTTTGAAATCAAGAAGAGAGCTGGAGTTCTTACCTCTCCCACCCTCTCGCTTTCCCTGTCTACACACACAAAGAACAAAGTTTAATAGATAGCATATGCTGTTAGCTGAGCCTTTGTTCCTGCCCCGGTGGAGTCAACACACTGAGCCAAGTCTCACTGAATTTCAGTGTATCTCCCCATTTTTGGCTTGAGTTTTCTTGAATCTGAAGCAGTCTCAAATAAAATTCTGAAGATTCACAGTACATTTAAATGGAAAATTTGAACCATTACTCAGAAAGTGTATCTTTCAAATCTGACTCCTTTCGGTGACCAGAATTTGGCTGGTTTGCGTATGGTCTGATAACAGCGGATGAGAGATGATTGAGCCTCCTCCCTATCTCTATGCAGAACCCTAAGCAACTGGAAAGTGACAAGTTTCATGGAATTAATGAGTAAGATGTAGAATCCTACACTTTTCTTCTTGTTGCTGGTTTTTCTGTTTATTTTTTTAAAACAATAGGTCAGTATTGAAGACATTAGATGTTATCAAGCTTAGGTTATTAAAAAGGTGTCTGCTCTGTGGTCTTAGAAAGATCTTAGGTATGTGGATAGATATGGTGCCCTTCTCTCAATGGCTGGGTAATTCTTTAACCTGACTCCTCCAGGAAAATTTCCCAGGTGAAATATTCTCTGATTCTTCTATATTTTCTCTGTTGCAATTTGTTATTCTCTGCCTTTCTTTTTGTTTCTTTTGATTCTCTCTGATTGTTGATTTACACAAGCTTTTAGCTTTTCTTACTAAAGGTCAGATTGATTAAGTCATTGTGTACTGATAAATCTTCGTGAAATACTGTGAAAATATGAAGGCTAGAGATTATAACCTGCAATGGGCTGGTCCTGAAAATCCCACAGTCTTCTTTTCATCTCTTCAGTGCAGTGAAGAAACATTTCTGCTGCCTCAGGTTGCTGATGAGCACTTTTTATATCAGATGTTTCCTACCTGGTGGTAAAAAATGCTGCATGGTACATGCTCTTTATGAAGTCTATTCAAGACAGCCTGAGAAAGATTTTGGCTTGAATCTGATAAATGGACTATATTTGAAAAGCCTGCAATAAACCTTTATCATTGTGAACTGTAGCTGGCACATCAAATGGGTGTGAACTTACACATAGGCATGTCTAATAGCTTGGGAAATGCCCTGCTAGAATTGAAAGATCTTGAAATAATATTAAGGAAACACAGCTGACAGAAGCTGAGAAAAGAAGACAGATTCTAGGTTGGGGTTGGCATTCCATCCCCAAGACATCACTTTGCTCTGTAAAGTATAACAAATATGAGAGGTTTGAGTAAGGGAATGTCAGCTTACTTTTTGTGTCCTAGACTTCCACTCTCACCATGCTCACATTTATAAAATCTAAAGTACAAGCCAGCCAAGTAAAAGTTACTAACTCTGCCAGTTACTGAGGACTGTATTCTGAAATTCTTATTTCAGCAATGAGCCTGCTCATGTATACCCATGAACTGATGGGTTACAAATACCCACTAATTTTCAACAGGCACAAGTACTTTGTGAGGCCTGTGACAGATCAGCCAAGCATGATGATCTGTATCAATTAGGACAGCTCATAACCTCCTGAGCTGATGTTCTCTCCAGTATCTCAGAAGAAGGTCTTGGAGCATACAGGCCGTTTCTCACTCTTCTTTCTGAGTGGCCCTGGATAACAGTGCTCTCTCCTCTTTCACCCTGCCTACTTGGATTACAGCACCTGCTTTGATTTCCCATAGTTCATAGGTCTGTGTACATCATCAACACAGTGCAGTAGAAACTCCTGCTACAGCTAATGTGTCTGTAGTGTGGATCACAGGGAGCCTTGCCTAAGGTGTTAGTTCCATACCTACGAAAAACACCTGTGATCCAAAGATAAGGTTGGGTTTTGCTGCAACTTCCTCACTACCTGAACAGAATCAGGCTTGTGGCAATACTACTAGTAGCCTCAGAAAGTCAAGTTTCTTTCTCTCCGTGAACCAGAGCACCACCTGAACAAGATCCCCTTGGGCTCTACTTGAACACCTGCTTTCAGGCTCTGTGTTCTGAGTTTTTCCTGCAGAGCAAGAGTCAGGCCTTTGGTTCTTGGTGGGGAGAGTCAAGGCACATGTTATTGTGGCATAAGAATGATTCATTGCCTTTGTGCCACAGCACGCACGTGTAGGGAAACCTAATAAATATCCCTATTCAGCCAAGATAATGGAGAGAATTAAATTGGTTGGCACTTGGATCAAAGCTCATTAGCCTTGCATCTAACACTTGACAACCAGAGATGATATCAGAAAGGGGGTTTTCTTATGCCATTTTCTGCATGTGTTGCAGGGATTGTTCATGTGTAATGAGATCATATCTTAGCAGAGAATAAGAAAGAGCATTTTTGCCGGTTGTCAAGACCCATCTGAACATAAAGTTTATTTAAACACATTTTTTTGCTATGAGCTCATATTAAATCTCAGCAAGTTTATCCATCTCTAATTTAGTTATATGGTCATTACATGGAAAATCCACTTCAGATAAAGCAAAGCATTTTCCTCCTCTTGTTACACAAGTATCAGGTCACAGCAATTACTGCAAGTGTCAGATACCTACTATGCCACTGCAGTGTTAACATGTACATGTTCTGCACAAATAATGAGCACAACACAATGAGCACAAATTATTCTGCACAACAAAGTGGTGGATGTGACATTGCATCAACGGGATGAAGGAGGTGGACGAGCCTAGAGAATGAGCTGAGACTCTACAAAGTCTTTGACACAGTGCTCCTGTTCTAAGAGATATCTCAAATGACTCCTTCCTTCTGGCTGACTTTCACAAGCAGCAAAAGAAGCAACACGAAAACCCCCTGCAGTGTGTTCGACTGTCTTCATCTCACTGACCTTCAATCTTCTTCTGTGGATTCCCAGCACACCTCCTTTGAGAGGATGGAGAAAGTGAGCCACACCTGCTACAGCATTTTAGCTATCCAGCCCTGCAGCCAAACCCCTTACACACACCTAATCACTTTCCTCTTCAGCTACTGCAGTCTTCCTCACAGGACTTTTTTCTCCCTTTGCTGGGCCATTGGGACGTTTCTGCCAAAGCCATCTTTCTTATTCTGGCCATGGCGTCTGCTTCTCTGGATGTTGGCCTGTTTCCTTTGTGCTCTCTAAAGGGGTCTAATGTCCTACTGTTGAAGATCTGTTGTGCAGCTCTTCTTGCTAAATCTAACTCTTTTTCTCTACCCTGTTGTTTCCACTCAGTCATGCTGACTACCTTCCTACCTCCACAAAAGACTCCATCCCCTCTTTCTCTGTCCTCACCAAAGCTGCTTTTACAACTACCTCCTTCTGGCACTTTTGGCAGCCAAGGGTGTGAACAAAACCAATGAAAAGAGCCATCCATATGCCTTGCTATTGCTATTCTTATTGTCACCTTTGTGATTTCTCTTTCCCATCTAATCTGCCTGTCTGTGACCTTCACTTATTGCATATATGCTAGACACATTCATTTATCTGAGAACATAGGAAATATTCTCCAGTCTGCTGCATTCACTGGCTAAAGACTTCCACAGGGGAATTCCTACAGCAATATTCTCTTATGGAACAGAGCTCCAACATTAGACAAGCATTTTTTTTATGGTTGGATATAAACAGATATATGCAGGAGGTTCTTTCAAACTATTATGTTAAAGTCATGTTAGCTGAAAAGCCAAAGAGAATGGTAAAACAGGCAAATTTAAAGCAAATCAAATTTTGTTATACCAGTGGGTCAGAAAATATCTTCCTTTCTACACATAGAAGTTAATCTTGACTTTTTTTACTGGAGCAATTTAAAAAAGCAAATATCGTCAAATAAGTATTGCCATCTGGATCCACTATGTATGTTGAACTCCAGTAAAGATGAGTGTTTGACAGAAGAATTTGACAGTGCAAATGCCAACTGACCATTAGTGAAACCAGTATAATCACAATTCTATTGTCATTTGTCTGCAGCCCTCTTTAGAAAAAAAGCACAAGCTGTGCCAGACAAGAAGTGAGGGAATAGTGAGCTGCACTTTGCAGCCATCATGAAAGCCAATGTTCTCAATATGCTGACCATAATCAAGGCCGTCAGTCACTTCCCTAATGTATTCTTTCTGGCTCCAGCCACCTCTATATTTACCAGATCAATCAAAATCTGCCTTTTGTTTCTGTTTTTCCCCTTCAGTGGCTTGAAGAAAACAAAACAAAAAAGCAGCCGAAGTCTAATAATTTATAAGATGAATTTTTATTCGCTCCACATGATGAGATCACTCTGACAGAGCTGTTCCAGTCTCCTGGCTGAAGATCCTGAGGGATAGGTGGTCTCAGGTGCTTTATAATTCAGTTCATTCATTCATCGCTGTAAAATACATCCATTTTACCAATTTTCTCTGTGTGTGTGTTTGTCTGCTATAACAGAGGATGGGAATGCACAGACCTGCATTAAGTGTGTGATCTACCTCACCACCTTTATGGTTAGTGTGCCTAATCCACAGGCCTCTCTAAAACTTACTACCAAAAAAAATGTAAGGAGGGTAAGAGAACTCTGGAGCAAGAAGTGCATGGAATCCTGTGTTTTAGTCATGGCACACATTCCAAGAAGGCCATCATCACATAGGACTGAAGTTCAGTAGACATACTGTAAAAAGGGTGTTGTGAGTTGGAAGATGGATGGTCCCACTCCTTAAACAGAAGAACAGACCTCCATGAGGAGGTGGCAACAGCACAGCCTTTCCAGAGTACTTCTTCCCTTTCCAACATCAGTCTTACATGAACTCAGAAACCTCCTAGATCCTTATCTACACAGAGGACCACAAAGTCCAAGTCTATTTCCTGCAGGACTACTGTCAGCAACCTCACAGGGTCAGGCTCCTTGGAAGCATCATGAGCATGAATCTTAGCCCTTAGCTGATCCATACATTATTAACAGTTTCTCACATTTAAGGCTTTCTATTCGCTACCCCAAAATATTTGCAGCAACATAAAAAGCATATTGCTATAACATTTTTCATATGTAAATGCATATTTAAATACTTTTCATCCTTTAATTATATATATTGAAACTAATTTTCCATCTCAGACCCTCAGGCTTTTCAAACCAGCCCCGCTACTCTATTTTAGCTCTTCCCAAGCCACCACTTTTGGTACTTGATCATCTTCTGGGTGGTCTTAGGTAAGGCACTCATGCTTCTGCATCTCTAACTCAGACTAATAATATTTACCAGTTTCACTGTGCTTCTTTTTCATAAAGCACTGAAGACAAACAAAGGACTATGTAAAAATTAAATGCCAGTGCCTTTAAAAAAGCTGTGTTGTTCAAATTCTGTAATCACGGTTGATTTTTGAGGGACTGTCAGAACAGAACCTAAACCTTTTCAAATACCTTCAGATTATTTCTATTTTTTTGCAGCACACTTTTTTTTACCCATTAGCAGCAAGTTCTAAAACAGAGCTAGCTATCTACTTGCTGGTGTTTGGCAGGACCTCAGCATTCCAATGTAAAGTGATCTTTTTTTTGTCTGCCAATAATGCAATATTAACAAATTTGTCTTGATATTTATCTGTTGTTATGTCTGTTGTTAGACTGTATGAAGAAAACAAAACTTGGAACGTTGCAGCAACCATTGTTTTAAGATATCTGATATGGCACTGAAGACTTTCCTTCAGGGATTACCAGTTTCATGGCAGTGCAGAATTATAAAATGTAAGAAGATCTCTCGCATGTTTCCCACCACTGGCCGTTTCAAAATGCAGCTTTTTTCATGGCCTCAAGAGCTCAAATTTCATTTCTGCTGATTGGAAACCCAGCTTTGTCATGTTATTTCTGGTAGGTTTAATATGAAATGAAGGACTAGCTGAACCAGCTGGGAAGAAATCCATATCATATCCAATATTCAAATTTTCACAAGAAGAATATTTGGGAGTCTTCTAGTAATCACAGTATCAAGTTGCCCCATATCAGTGCTGGACAAAAAGCATGAAGAATGGCATGGTTTGTCAAACCACATGCTTTGTCCTAAGAAAGACCCCAAACAGAGTTATGAATAGTCAGTAAGGTCTTAGGTTAGGATAAAATGAAGCTGTTTAAATCAGCCATGAATTTTCACAGTCAAATGACACACAATTCATCTGAGCAAAAACATCCTGCAATACTTTTCTCAATTTTAAGTTAGATAACAAACAACACTTTTTCTAAAAATGCAAACTAGCAATTATCAGCCAGATAATAGAGAGTCAAGATCTTATCCAAGATAACTAAAAACCAGGCTAACTTGAAGGCAGTGGCTTTATAGAAAATTCTTGAAGTAGGACTTCAGAATTCAATGTTCTTCTAAAATACCAAATTTCTCTCTTCAAGAGTAACTGCAGCTCTCTTTCTTGCCTTCTTATTTTACTGCCAAGCACTTGTTTGTGACATGATCCTGCGTGGCTTGCAAAAACCATCAGAGTGAGAAGAAAAGCACACAAAAGGAAAGGGTGACAGAGCATCGATTTATTAGTTACAACTGGATCAGATCAGTGGTCTGGAACTGAAAAGAAATGGTGATTTTTATCCAGATTGATGACTATTTTGATTGTAATATTCATGATCGGCAGAGACTTAGTAATCATTGTAACAGATGTGGCCTCCTCAGTGCTGCACAAAGGAGACCTCTTGCCTAAGTGAGAATAGTAATTATTCACTGTTTTTCAAAACCTGCAGCCTGCAATTGAGTTGTCACAGTCTCCCAGACACTGCTCCAGGCACTGCAGATGGTACCAGCTGACACACTTTGGGCACATCATTAGAGCATGAGTAAATCACATGATTTTGGCTACTTTCCTGATACCTAATGCATGACAGCGAGTCAAAGAGAGATGCCTTTCAGGAGGAAATATGGGCTCCATGGAGCTGCAATGTGATTGAGGAGAATGTTCAAGTGAGGACACATCTGAAAGAAATTGCTAGCATGAGGTACAACAGGGAACAATCAGCTTCTGTAACAAAACACTTGTTTCCAGCCTGAAGTATCCAAATTGCTTTTATATGAGACCCAAGTCAATACTATTGAAGACCTTTTCTGTTTATTTTCAATACTTCATCTATTGGATTTGCTGAAGAACATTGCTTAAGTTGAGAGTGAATGCATTAACAAATACATTTAGCAGCCCATTACAAATTAGTTGTGTTCCAGGGGAATAATAGGTTTGTGTAGCTGAGAAGAAGAAAACAATTGCAAATGTTCACTTGGAATTTACAACACTTTGGTTTTAGGTAATTCAGTTTGAGGCAATTCGCTTCCTAAGTCTGACAGTAACATAAATCACAGCTTGAAGCTCCCCACAAGTAAAATTTAGTCAGTCTACTGAGAAATAGAAAGTACAATAAGTGTGATAGCATACAATCTTTGAAAGCAACACCTTCGAAGTAATTTATGGTAGTGAGAAATTGACACTTGGTGCTGCATGTCTGACAGCAGCCATGCATGTCTGCATGAAGAGAAGCTGAAAGTAAAAAGGACTCCATGAAAGCATATTTCACCTTACTCTCTGTCCCCAAACTATTTGTAAGCCATATCAAATTGAGTCATTTATTCAAAATTGTTTACACTACTTCTAGGAAATTGTTCTTTCTCTATACAAACTTTGTATGAACAGTTCACTGCAAAAGAAATTAAAGATCAAAATGAGATCAATAAAGATCAAATGAGAAATACACTGTGCTACTTATTTATACGTACACTGATTTGGAGAAATGATTGTTTGACAGAAGCATATGAGAGTTTCTGCGAAGACTGAGTCCAGATCCTGACACCACTGTGATACAAATAATATGCAAATAAACCAGGTGCATGCATTTTGTAGTTTCTGTGAACTGAAGTATTCAAATGGAAGCTACAAACAAAGCTGCCTTGCATCTGTACATAATCTTGATTGATATTCAATGCCTTGCAAACTTTTCAATGTATAAAATTAGAAGTAATACTTGTAACTGATGAGTTTTCAGAGCTTAAAAGATAAAAGGAAAGTGAACTTGGAAAGTTGAGGGCCTTGGCCAAGTTAGTCATCGCTTCTGTGTGCCATTGGTTGCTTTTCTGGTTTTATACTGTGTTTTCACTCCTCTTTGGGTCAGTCAGTGTGACTAATAGACTCCCCTGATACACTCCATGCCATCTACTTATGCAAATGCATGGCCTACTAGAATTTCATGAAAATACAAGGAGACTTGTAAGAAGTACTATAAAAAACATTGTGTCATGTTTTATATTGTCTTACACTCTAACTAATCTTACGTAAATGAAAAGAATTTTCTGTGTATAAAATCTGTGTTGGATTAGTTTAGCAAACAAGTTACTTAGAAAATGCATGGAAGTAGAAAATCAGTATAACTGGTATAAGCATGAATTAGACACTGTATTACTGAGAAAACGGAGAAAACTCTAAGACAGACCTAAGTGCCAATATGATTAAATGTGATCCCTTTTTTTTGTTTTTGCACACCAACTTCAACCTTCAGCTTGTGCTCTCCTGCTGGAGTGTAAGAGATCTCCGAATCAAAGAACCTGCTCGGGACCAGGGTCCACGTCTTGCCTTGGGACACTGAGGACATCACCTTTTCTATTGCAATTGTTTTCTCTGTGTAAAGAGCTATTTGCTGATATATAAATAGACTTATTTCACTTGAGCACCCTAGCTGCTGGATCATTGATAGTGGGAGCTCCTTTCAGAACAGACTTTCAAAGAACAATTCAACAAAATGGCTTTTCTACTTTTACCATACTGTCATGAATTTTACTTCAATGTGTAACACATAGCACAATTTAAGTTGAATCTAATTAAACCTTGGTATGGGTATTCAGACTTCCTGAATTTTATATTAAAAATCTCAGATTAGGTAAAATAACTTTATATGCTGGATAGATCGATCAACATAACATCACAGTATTGTGTTACCGCAGTCTTCAGTTCCAAAACATGCATTTTAAGTAATTCAATCCTATCATACAAGATACATTTTACTCTGTAAGGGCTTGGAAAGTGTAGTGCCCTTGTCATGAAGTGCTTTAGGTGAAAAAAACCCTCTTGCCCGTCTTTAAAAAAAAAAATTCACCTTCCAAAATCTGAGTTTCTACATCATCAACAAAGTTCCACATTATTTCATGGTTTTAATGTTACATTCTCTTAAAATAGGAAAAGATGCTCAGGTTACGACAGTAACATAAATACTTGACTGTTAGCTTCAGATTTCTGATTATTTATAACTTCATATTTATGCATGGTAAATTATTCTCCATTTCTTCAGGTACAAGGTATCCCTCAAAGGTGTTGGTTACAACTTGCTTGGAAATAGACTGCTGTCAACAGTATATGACCTTGCCATGAAGGAGATGGGCATCAAGAGATATCCACAGAAATATTGCAGCTTTTGGTTTTGACCAAAGATACTGTCACACTATGATCCCTGGCTTTTTTAGACTCATTAGAGAACCAGCCATCTCAGGTCCTACTCCATATTCCAGTGCTTCAGATTTTCTGTTTGAAACCCAACAATTAATAGTAATAGGTATACCATTTCACAGCAGAGTGTTCTTTAAATGAGGCCAGAAAGTTGGGATGAAGTTCAAATTAGACTTTTCCACTTTTTAGACACTCTTAAAATGAGACTGAAATTTCCTGAAAAGACAAAACATATCTTTGAAAATTTTTACCACTTTTTTTCGTTGTTTTATATCTTGGTCCTTGCTGGTCATAACCAGAAGTAGTTGTGGTATGAAATGGGCTATCTTTGTTTACTGGACATAAGGAGCAAGTATGTTTTAAATTTATGGCACTGCTTCTGAATCTGAAGCAACATTTCCTGAATTTCAGGTAATTTTTTCTTCCCAGTGTTGTAATCTCATCTGTCTTTAATCACATCATATACAGGTTTATCATGTCCAAAGCCTTTGCTGTTCTTCAAAATCTCCCATTTGTTGGCTCAAGCTTTGATGATTTGGATTAAAAAGTTTCAGATTATTTCAAATTCCAAGACTGGTAAGGTACTAATTTTTTCAAAACTACCACACTGGTTTGGGTACTATGTTTTAAAGCTGAAACCTGGTATCTGAGCCACTTTGAACTTTTATTTGCTGTCCATAGTGAAATCCAGATCCGACATTTTCCTGCTTTGAGGTCTGATTTTACAAAAAACCAAAACTAAAATCATGTCTTTTCACCTCACATAGTGAGTCATACATAGATCGAAAAAAAATTCTCTTCCATCTTACTGAATATTATAAGTATTTATACTGATGTGAAAGGAGGCTATGCAGGACCTCCATTTGGAGTTGCAGTGGAAATTTTAGTTAGTCTAAAGTGAATTACTCAAGTTGATAGCAGGGTTTTGTCCCAGCCAGGCTCTGCATGTGATAGATCACCATGACACCCATAATGTTCACAAGTTCCTAAATCTCAGGTTCAGTCTCCAGCAAAAGTCCATTTCTTTCAAAATATGAAGAACAAGAAGTATTTCCTTATGGCTTACGTGGAAAAAACCTAGCACTTTAATCCACATGTGTGTCTTTTTTGAATCCTACCATGTCCATCACTTTAAAAAACTTAGCTTCTAGGAGAATAATTTATCCATGCCAGTATATCTAGATAACCCTATCTTTCCCTAGGCCTAGAGGATACAGTTTCCTGCACTACATATCTGTTCCTTCACACTCAGGTAAAACAATATGTTGAAATGCAGAATGATAAGTACTGGTATGATTTCATAGGAAATCTGAATTTTAAGTTCTGTATTTTATTCTGTCAAGCAGCCCTGAGACAACAACCTCACAGCAGGAGAAACTATGGTTTCCATTTTCCAGCTTTTTGTAGTAGTCATAAATCTCAGTGTGGTGCTGAAGTCACTTTACATTTCAGGTGGGAATTTAGTATTTGTTTTTTAATATCCTTTTGTCTGCATTGCATATTCTATGATTGTAGGAGCTCTGTCACAGATACACTAATGTAATTAGACAGTGCTGAAAGACTTTCCTGGAAGCAGTAGTTAAACAACATGCTCTGTTCTCCTGCAGTGAAAAAAAGGGTGCAGCACAATCTCCACAGAGTTTTGGTGCAATAACAAGCTGGGGGGTTGGATCTCCTGAGCCAGAGGCTCAGCTCCTCAGAGGTCTTCCCTCCAAGAGGTATGACTAAACCAGATTCACAGAATTAGAACAGTCGGAAGGAGATAGCGCGAGAGAAAGAGAGGGAGAGAGCAGAGGGACAAATGTGTTGAAAATGAGCCTGACATCTTCACTCAAAACAGAAAACACTTCCCATAAAATTCATTTTTTCAGCAATGCAACAATGTCAAATGACAATTGACTGTTGCTCAGAAGGAAAAGGAAAAAGGAAAACTTTTCTAAGCTGACAAGGAGTCAGTGTAGATACAGTATCTACCTTGATTGAGGTATTTGTGTTACGAAAGGGTCAGGCCATGAAGCAGCTCAGACTAGCGTGATGCTTCAGACAAGTTTATGGATCTGCTACAGTGTGTAAGTCCAGGACCACAGTGAGCAGTTCACACCTTGTACTCACCAAAACTGCCAAATCCTGACTTCTTGGAAAACAGAGTCTTTTGAATGGAAGAGAGATCCCATCCCTCTCTGAAAAACAGAGTAGCTACATTTTGGAAAGCTTATAGCAATTTTCTTTGGGATTTCATAGTATCAATTGTGCAAAAAATTGTACAATCCTGAGATGGGTTTCCAGGAGGGACTTGGGCAGGGCCCCAGGTAAAGATCTCATGATTAGCCTCACAGTGCGTAGAGGAACAAGTTGTTTGTCAAGAACAATGTTTTTTCTTTTAGTAAACTGCTTGGTCACTTTAATCAATGTTCACTATTCAAAGAAAAATAAACTTGCTCTCTCATGACTGATGTTTTTCTAGGACTTGCTGAGCTTTTCTAGTGCATGTTGAAGAGGGAAACTAGCACATGACATATTTCTGGATCAAAGGTCCTCACTACTAGTTTTTGGGTTTCACATCAGTTCATTTCAAATGTCCTGTGCCGTTGTAACAAGCTCACCTTGTGTACCACATTTGACAGCATGCTACAAACATGTTTCTGAGAGGAAACTAGAGGAGAAAAAAATTAAACAAAACCCATACCAGTGAGAGAACATGGGAACATACAGAAGCTGCATACTGTCTTGTGAATGGAGCTTGCTCTCATCCTGCTTCCCTGACAGCCAGCATCACTTAGCAGAAAGCTAAAGGGTGAAGCCTGAGAGGCTCCCACCTCGTCCTCTCTCACATGCTATGGAAGGTCTTGACCTGTTAAGTAAGAATGTTTTTCTGTTCAAGGGTGTCTAGCTTCTGTCCTCTGGGGAAGCTGAAATAAATTTGTGGGAAATGGTGAGTACATTGTGGTGCCTAGTGGAACACTATTTATAAAGTGACTACTTTAATGAGCACCCCCAGGAATTCACTGTTCTGTTAATACACAGTTAATGGATTAGTCCATCTCAGAATAACTTGAGCAGGCAGAAGAGGCTGAGAACTGTAACTTTGCAGTATACAAGACTAGAATATCCGGAATATCAGCACAGGGATTAGTTTGTGAGTGACTAGATGGCTAGTTTGTGGGTACAGACATTTGAACAAGTTGCAGGACAAAAAGAGACTGCATGAACAGAGCATCACAGTGACCCCCACTAACTGCCAGCGCGTGGGGTTTTATCCACAGTGAAAGACAGGTAATTGCAGGTTGTTTATCTTTCAGCAGAAGAGCAGCATGCCTCCCTTGTGTTTGAGGAGTAAGAGCTGGTCACACAAGCAGTTACAGATGGTCAGTAGATGTGTTGAAAGTTCACCTTCTATTTCACCCTGCAATGACTGATTCATGTGCCTACCTAGTGTTTTTTACCAAAAGCCCTTTAGCTTGCTTTAGCTCATGTGTTTAAATTTCTGCTAGTGATAAAGGCTGTTTCCCAGGTTAAAGGTTCAGCTGCTGTAGAGTTTCACTATTGTAGCTCTCAGCAGTGTCAGCATGGAGTCAACTCCAACAAGACAAGCAAATGCCATTCTGAGACCCTGGGAGGAATGGCCTGTAAACACTTTTAGTAATTTCTAATTTTTTCACCTTTGCCTTTTAATAAAATATTTTCTTTTCATTTTTTTACAACTTTCTCCTACTGATTCCTTCCTTCTTTTCTTAAGGAAAAAAATTAATCATCCTTACACTTTATGTCCTGATGGAAAACCTTGGAGCAACCTTCTGCTGAACTTACTCTTGCAAACAGAACAGAACTATTTCCTGGCATACTGTAATGAGTGTTGGGACTACCATGCTATGATTAGATAGCATATAACTGCTTAAATGGCATCCAAGATCCAATTGCTGTTAGAAATATTACACTGTAAATGATGTTAACATAACATCAGAACACAAATCCATATCTCTTTGATTAGTTTTCAGGCACTGTCACCTGAAACATGGACCATACCACAAATCATCCATTCCCAAATCTAACTACCAGATGTAGCTGAAGGTTTGCTTAGGGACCAAACAGTATTCTGTTTTCTAAAAGAGATTCAATAAGCAAAAAATAATGGAAAAGGGAAATCACAGATGATCTGCCCATTTCACCTGGATCCAATTGTATCTCGTCAACTGTTTTGGGTGGAAATTGCTGAGATATGGGCATTTGGTATGAGATGACTAATGTCCTTTAGGCAAACTCAAGTTCTGACTCTGGGGACAGAGATCTGTTGAAGTAAGATCTGACTTTTTGCCCTAAAAGTGTAAAGGAGTTTTTGAGATTACAAATGCTTTTATTTGAAATGTTCTCAGCTTCCTCAGAACAGATGGGTCTCACTAAGAACAGAGCCAAAGCAGCCTGCTGGTGTAATTCATCTTTTTTTAATACAGAGCCAGGTGACTTTTCATTTTCCCTTCACTCACCAAGTTTTCTGTCAGCCAGCATGGTTTCTGCAGTTGCTTGGTGTGGCTGTAGAAACTGGAGTGACTAGGAGTAGCTAAGTGAACCTTACCCATTTTCTAATTTACAGACAATACTCCTTTGAACACATGAATTCCAGCAGGAGTCAAAGAGAAGCCCAAGAAATGCTTGCAGTAAAAGGGCTTTCATTGCTGAATTCACAATTTCCTGCTCAGTCTTAGTCCTTACCAGCTGTGATTTCAGGAGCCAGGAGAAGAGTGTGACCCAGGAGTACAGGAGGGCAAAGCTGCTGGCTGTCCATTGCCTTTTCCACTGCAACCAGAGTGAAAGACAAGAGATGAAACAAACTTTGCTTCACTAAGTATGTAGCTCGACTAAAACCTCTACCCGGGACACTGAACGCAACAGTATACAGTGCTGAGTGAAACTTAAAAGGTTTTCCTGTACAGCTTGACTGCTTTTATGCTGTGCAGCCAAATTTTAAGTATCTCTTGAGCATAGAGAATAGGCTGGAAATGGTGTGCACACAATCCTACCTCTATAAGGCTTCCGCCTTCAGTTGCAAATGGAAATATCACAGTAATATCCTTGTGTGTCTGGGTTTCCAATTTCAGTCATAGCCACCTTGAAGAAAAAGATAAGTAAGACTGATTTATTTTTTAACTCCTCTCTTTACCACTCCCTACCCCTAAAGAATTTTCTTGGAGCTTTGTGAAAATCATTATGCTTTTACGTTTGTTCTTGTCATTCACTCCTAGGGAATAGAATACTTTACCACAGGCCAGACCCCATTTTTGCTGGAGTTCATGCTCTGTCTGCCAATGACTGGGCCTACATACGGTGTATTGGCTGTTCACACAAGCCAGAGTACTCTCTTCCTGCCTTTTGAAGGCTTTTTAGGGAGCCTGAACTGCAGCCTTGCAACATCTTGGCCTTATGATATGTTATTTTAGCAAATGTATTTCAATACTGTAGTAAAGGGCTTTAAATTCCTCAGGGCTGTACATCCCATCTGTAGTCACACATCTTCTTTCTACAACCTGACCCCTGTTCCGGTTTCTGCCAGCTGGTTGCAACTCCCTGCAGCAACTGGAAGCTATGGGCCCCTCCTCTCATGCCCATCCAACAAGTTGATACCATTAAGTAAACCTTCAACACTTCAGCCCATGCAAGCTGGATTAACACAAGCCTACTACTTATACCATGCACATTGGTGTTACTGGGGGCAGAGCTGATCCTGCAGCCTGGCCAGCTTCTCGGAGAAGGGGAGAAGGAGAGACCCAAGATCTGCTGGCCCTGGAGCACAGCCTTCTGCTCCTCCTGTGCTGTCCAGAGAGGGATGCCCAGCTTAGAATCTCAGCCCCTGTTCTAACACCTAGCATATGTGTTCTTGTGTAGGGGACAGTTAAAGAACAAAAAAATTATGCCTTCTCCTGTTTCATTTTTACTAATATCCTTTCACATGGAAACTAGAGAGGACTGCAGATTGTAGTCAAATAGCAGCAAAGCCTGCCCTTTTAGAAGTGCCAATCTCTCTCTGTGCAGTCCTCTCAGATTTCCTTATCTACATCCTCTCTGCAACTTTCAAGTGCCCAGCCTCACCACTACAAGTTTTCATACCCCACAGAGCAATTATAACCTTTAATAATTACAGCTACAGGAGTAATTTTTCCCTAATGCAAACAGAAATCAAGGGTGGCAGCTCACCAGCAATCCGTGTGAAAGAATTCTGTATACTGTGCAAAACACATTAGACAGTTCAGACTCAGAGTTGAGAGGGAAATTTCCTTTATGTTGGAAACACTTTAATCCTTAGAAAATGTACCTAATGCAAAATGATTTATGTCCATGGTGGATCCAAATAGTTGCTAATACAGACACATGCATATTCATATCCCTAGCAATATTCCTAGCGCACCTGCCATCAAAGCAGTCCTGGGTAAATATATTGCACAAAAGCTCCGTGGGGGCTGGCTGTGGTATCTCAACCCCCCTTCATAACTGAGTGCACACAGTTTTGGGGGTGTTCTCCCCAGACAGTTCAGTTCCAATGTAGTAACTCTTCGTGTACACAAGAGATATCATTTAACACCTACAAATTGAATGTTGGTCATGTTCATGCCCAACATGTAGACCATGTACAGAGGCAGTGTGGACAGGAAGTCAAACAAAAACATGTCCATGCACAGAGTTTGAGGGATGCTAGAGTACTGTTTATGCCCTACAGTGTCAGTCATGCTCATTCTCTCTAAGGATGTCTTTGCCAGCTGTATTTAGAGTTACTTTTCTGTTTCAGCCCTTAAATCTAAAATACTTGGCAGAGCCTATAGAAAGACAAAACAAAATATGTCCTTCACAATATGGATGAAGTGAAACTGTGCTTAGCAGGGCAAGTTTTATGCCCTGCAAATGCTGCATGGACAGGGCATACAGCACTCATTTGAGATAATGTAAAGGTACATTTTTCCATTGAGGCTATAGAGTAAATTGGGTTTCTATTCATTTATATCCTGAAAATCTGGGCCACTTATTTCATGCTGTATTTTATTGTATTTAGCATAATATTGCCCTGAAATGTGCAGCTAATTACAAAACTTCCTCTTTTAAATTCCATGGTAACTCTTCTGCCAAAAGTGGATTGCTTTTAATAGGATTCTGTCCCTTTTTGGCAATATGTGGTTATGTGTACTCTGTTCCCATCCTTATTATTCATGTTCTGTATCAAGAGACTACAAGCTCATGAGGTGAAATTCAGCCTGTGATAAAGCTAGTGGCAGGCCTCCCAGGCATTCAGGAAGGCTGTGTTCCCACCAGGGTTGTTGCATTCCCACCACACCCTTCTACTAATGAAGCAGCTCCACTAATTGCACTGGAAGGGAAACCCTAAAACAGTCACATCGTTTTTCCTCAAAGCAAGCAGGCCTGGCTATATCCTTTGAATCTCAGCCTCTCCTGCACTTTTAACCTCTGGCTGTAGTCATGCAGCATCCATCCATCAGGAGATGCCCCTGCCAGAACACGCCTGGAGCAGCCAACAACCCCCTACCCACCACTGCCTAAACACACAGCAGGTGAAGAGAACACCTCCTGTGGAATATGTGAAGGATGCAGATCTGACAGCACAAACTTCACTGTCACTTCTTTTCTTGTTGTTCCTGTCTGCTCTTATGCTGGATAGTTCCTTTTCAACATAGGGGTAATGCCTGTGGATGCAATCTGGCAGCCTTGCAGATTCAAAATATGCCTTCAATAGATTTTCTACAGGGTTCATATTCTTTGTTTTCCTGATTGGTTTAATGTGCTTTTGTTGGGAATTTCAAAAGCTTTTGTAGCAAGTACAGTAAGTACCACGCATTTAGTCAAATGTAGACTGATTTCTTTGTGAAATGTAACAAATAGAAATATAGAAAGAAAAGCACATGTATACTTTTATACACAGATATATTTTTGTATGGTACAAGATAGTGTATTCTATTTATCATAGAAACCTAATACAATAAGATTATAAGTGTAGATTATTTCCATGCATAAATGTATTTTGTGCTAAAAAATTTTTGCTCTCACACTGTGGACTTTTCTCTGGAAAATACTGTTGGAAGAATTCCCTGCCAGAGTAAAACATTTGCTACAAAGCTTTTTCACACGCAGATTTTTGTAGCTTTATGATGTTAAACATGCAAATTAATCATAGCTTCTTGTTAAGGGTTTTTTTCCCCAGGAAACAAAAGGGAAAAAGAGAGGGGTATTTCTATATCTTTTCCACTAAAACATTTTATACTCTATATTTGAAATACTACACCTGATATAAGTTCTTCTCCAGGGCATATGTAGCTTCTCCTCCATAATTGATATTGCTAGTCAACACCAAGATATCTTCTGCATCACAGAGTTGATAGCTGAGCTAGCAAGACCCCTTGGTGGAAGGAATACACTGTGAAGCCTTAAGATAGGAAATAAAAGCAAGATCAAGAAGGAAATGTTTAGCAGTCAATATAGCAATTAGAAAGAAAGAATTTGATAAATGTCTCAGAAGCATCAGTACATCAGAAGGTGTGACAAGCCCGTCTCTTGTTTCAGAGACAACACCATAAAATGTGGCCCTGCCTTCAGGCATTCATTTGCCAAGTTTTGGGCCAACAAACTACCGTAAGCACTTTTTATGGACCACTGTGCCTCTTTGTCACAGCACTTGAGCTAAAACACATTCAGAAATGAAGAGAAAACCCCACAGTGGATCTCGAGGGCTGCTCAATACCTGCACTACACACAGTGTGGGAACTGCTGCTCCAAGGCAACCAGATGCCCAGCTGCCACAGGAATTGATTCAATGTAATTGATTCACAGTAATTGATTCAATGCTACCTGAATAGTCTGAAAAGGAAAATGAAGCCTCCTAAGTCCTATTCGCCCTGGAGACCCACAGTTATCTTACCTGCTATGGGCCATGGGGAATCATATGGGAGTATTAGAGACAACCATAACAAACCCACAGTGTCTATCTCTCCTACTCCAAGCACAACAGTACTAGCAGTGGCATTTGAGAGGGGAAAAGCCACCATCCCGTCATGCACTTTTGTGGGAAAAGAGGTGTCAAGGGCTGGTCATTACTAGACAAAGTTTGATGTGTTTACACTGGAGCCTTCAACATACTGCTCATTCCAGTATAAACAGATCAAAGCAAAGGGTATTATTATATATGTTTGTGTAGCCCCAACAGTGTGCTAGGCACTTAATTTGCCATCTGAGGCTGTTCCTTTTGCTGTGATATTTCAGGCAGGATTTCCCATTCATCACATTGATCCCACTCTGGGGCTGGAGCACAAGGTCAGCTATCATTGGCTCTGTCATGCTCAAAGGCTGCAGTGCTCTGGTAATTAAGCCTGTTAGATGGGAGGGCCTCTTTTCCTGTTATTTGATGTAGAGTAGGTGCAGATGAAAGATTTATAGTTTTAATTCAAATACAGGACTTGTCTTTGACAACTTAATTGTGTTTGCAGAGAAGTTCTGGACCCTTTCTCTTGCCAAGTCATTACAGAAAGGCCTCACATCTTGGATCTACCAGGAAGCTGTTTGGATTAAAGAAATAACCAAAGCAACTCTGCATTAGTGCTGATAGAAGCAATAAACATTTGCTTGTCCTTCTACTTGTAGTAAATACATTGCTTAAGATTGTACATGTCATACTTTGAGACCAAAGTTCCTTACTTTTTTCCCTGTGTCTATATTCATCTCTCTAATCAGAATTTTCTTTTTATAGCACCCTTATTAAAACTGATTACTGGTAAAGTGGAAGGCTAGACTGAACAGGATTCTAAAACCAGATGCTTGTTTCTTTAATAAAAATGTGATTATAAAAAACAAAGTATGGTTTGCTTCCATGAGCAAAATTGCTTCTACACTTGTTTTGTTACATAAAGCCATTGCAACACTACACATTTATCAAAAAGATTTTCTTTGTACCCATCTACTGAGCCGTAAACATCTGGTCACAAAGAAAATTTGCTAAAAGTCAGGAGTCACTCAAGGCACCCAGCCAGTACACACAGCTTCCTCATGAACAGGTATGTAGCGTTTGAGCTCACACTGATTGCCTTGATCATCAGCATTGGCTTCTGCTAGCAGCTGCCGACAGAGGCAGGCTCTTGCACTCTGCACCAACAGAGGGGTTTTTGCCAGCAGATTATGGAGTAAATCCCAATAGGTGAGGTGGGAAATTCCTTGGCACAGGAGCACCTGGCTTCTGTGTCTGGTTCTGGGAGAGGTGATTGATGGTTAGATGTCTGGAGACAACACACCTTGCCCTTTGTTTGGTTCACTTGTTTTGGGCACAGGATCTGCAGAAGAGCAGCAAGTTTGGGATTTGAGGCCTCACTCCAGCTCTGTTTGGTACAACTCCTCAGCCCTTCATGCAAATGGACCCTTTAAAATCAAGGAAACTCAGATTGTTGAAATTTTTTTACACTAGGCTACATAAAGGAACACGGGAAAGCTAGGCTTCTCCATTTATGTGGCTGTCGCTACAGAGCATCTGGGTGTTTTATAACCACTGCTGCAATTGTCCTGGTAAAAGCAGCTGAAGCACAGAGACTCGAATACCAGTGTTTAAAAAAGGCATTGCAGCCCCTAAAGTGGCTGATAGTTTCCTGGTGAAACTATCCTGAAGTTTTCAGCCAGGTTTTTTGCTCAGCATGGATGAGTACCTTCAAGCTCATAAAAGCCTTCAGACTGTTGCTATCCAGAGTGTTGTGGGAAGCAGAACAAGGAATTTAACCCAAATTTCAAGAGCTCCCAATATCCCGCATTTTCTCCACATACACACACTGCCAGCAAGGTACGACTCAGGGCATTGGGTGTACTGCCTTGCAGGTCCTCTCCAAAAGCAAGAGCAGAGGCAGCAAGGGGATGCACATGCTGTTGAGAGGAAGTGCAAATGAGGGATCCAGGGAGAAGAGGACATGTCACTGCCCCAGGACCACCAGCTTCTACACCATTTGAATGGTGGTACTTTACCTCTGATCCCAGCAGCCCAGCAGCTGTGATGAACAACATTTAAAACAGCATGAAGGAAGGAAAGGCATCAAGTGCAGGCATCTGGAAAGTTAAAAGCAATTGGATGTACACTGCAGAAGAGGGTTTTTTGTCAGGGTTTTCTTTAGCCTGGTTTTCCAGTGACCATTGTGACTGTGCAAGCTGGGTCCTACCTTGAGTTCTTGCCTGAGACACTAATCCGTGGCCATCCCCCATGCCACAGGGCCTTCCCAAGAGATGCTCTCCTGCACCCCAGGGCAGCCTGCATCCCAGGCAGGGGGAGCCACGGGATTTAGATTTCTGTCTCGGGGTAGAAAAGGGAAATGGTCTTTGCCATTTCCTAAGTGTTGCCAGGGTCTTGAGTGAGGATTGTGACCTCTCAGGTAGAGGCAGACAAACGCAAGCAAAGGAAAGGGAGCAGCACAAGAATCCTTGGCGCCTAAAGCCAGAGGCCATCAGGCAGAAGTGGGTGCCTTTCTGAGGATTAGAAGAGGCCAAAAGGGCAGAAGTGTTATTTGTTGGAGTGAGACTGTCTACCCCAGCAGAAGAAAGCTATGCCCTCTCTCTTACCAGCTCTGTGAACACCTTGCCCTTGTAGCTACAAATAAACCTCATCACTTTTACCAGATGATGGTGCAAACTTCTTCACACATAATCTAGATTCAGACTGTGTATCGATGGAACAAGAGGGGTCTTTCAATAAAGAATTGGTTTTACCTCATGTCCAAGCACATGCCCAACAGGTTGCCGTGTCACCTCTGCAGTATGCAGCCTGAAGAGATTTATTCACTTCTTGCAAGAAAAGTGCAACTCTTTATTCACAGGCCTCCCAGCTCAGTATAATATGGGCCAAGGCCGTCCAGCAGTGTTTACATCAGAGAAGAACACCGGATCTACTGTTGTGGGGTTTTTTTAACCTCATAATTTCCTTCTAATTCATAAACACACGGATCTTACCTCCTAGATGGGTCCAGAATCCAACATCCTTCTGCATTTACTTAGTGTTCCTAACAATCTGGCAGCACACGCTAATTGTACACACATGGTTATAGGATACGACTCTATAAAGCGGGAGTTTTACAGCCCTTGGTTTTAGTGTGTCTCACATTGCAATTTACCAGCAGAGCAGAGTGGGTCATGTCACTGTGTGCTGATGCTCCTACTTCAGAGAGCACTGCAGAAACAAGCAGGAGCCATCCAAGGAAAGATTTGGCCCAGGTGTTTAGAAAGGACTCCAATTCCTTTAATGAGAAAACGTTGACAGAACAAGAAGCACATTACCGGTGTAAAGGGGAGAAATGTCTGTAGGACACGAAAGTTTTCATGCATTTAGAAGTTTTCTGATTAGGGGGATTTGTGCTTTCTGCAGTAGGAAAGGAGGATTGGAAAGGCAACTTTTCACCACCTCTGAAAACTGAAACAATTATTATTTAAATACCTGAAAGTAGATTTAGGAGCTTAGCACTGGCCATTGAGCTTTGTAAATGCTGGCCGATAAAAACGACAGATTTTCCCAACTGAGCCTTAAATCTCTCAATTCTTGTTATAACCTCATAAAAAGACAAGTATGATAGATAGTCCTTTAGCACATCCCTTTGTGTTTCTGTATTCAGTTGTCGTCTGTCTGTTATTCTCCACATCATTTATTGCATGTGTAACATTCTATTGAGCTCTAGAAGAGGTCTCAGGCAATTCTAGCTCCACAGATGTGTGATTTTGGCAGGACCTCTCAGCCGCTGTTCCTCAGAAATAATCCTGCCCTGGCTCAGGGATGATATGTTGCAGTAGATCCTTTCTAATTAGCTGGGAATGCTGAAGAAAGAAGTCGTTTCGTGGTGTTGCCATTGCACTGCGGGACTTTGCTCTCTGAAAGGCGTCAGTTGAAAAAATCATACTGGATCAGGTGCAAATAATTCACAGAGCCTTTTGGAAAGCAAATACAATTTCAGATTGCTAATATGCATCTTGATTGCTCTTTAGCAGGCTACACTAATGCTCACTGAGCTCTGAGCTGCCATGACAAGGCTGTTACCAACTTCAAACCAGTTAATTTGAAGTTACCTCAGACTCACTGTATTGTCCCTCTCCTCTTGTCCAAATAACTTTTAAAAGACACAGTCTCACACTCTCTCTGTTTGATCTGTTTTGATCAAATACATGCCTAAAAGTGCCACAGCACATTAATAAACCTTCAAAGCTCTTTAGTTGAGTACTTTAACAGCCGGAGTCCCCAGAGTCCAGGGTTGGTAGCAAACAGCATAAAATCATGAGCTAAATGTATGACCATTTCTGACAGTGTCACAGTATGTCTACCGTTGTATATCTTTCTGAATTTCCCAAACAATCTGAATCAGGCCAGCCATTTGCATCTTGAAAGTGTAGAAAATAACACACCAGAAGACAAAATGAGATAGTATGATAATGCTGCAATCAAGAATATACTTCTACTGGATTGTTTCTAAATCGGGTCTGACTTTATTTGTGTGGACAGCCTCTTTCTTTATTGGAGATATGGCAATCCTCACATTATGGAGCACTATCATTTAAAATACAGTTTTGATTAATATCACTAAAAAATTAAACATTGAGATAGTTCACTTCCTTCCTTCAAATCCACTGGGCAAGCCAGAGGGAACATGTGTAAACCCTTGGAATGGAAAATGGTGAAACATCCCAGAACATCATTATTCCTCACTACTTCCTGAAGTCTGTTCCTCAAATCCCCCAAACTGACAATCCTGTGGATTTATGATTTACCGAGAAGTCCATGGGTTTCTCAGACCATTCACCCAGTTTTGTGAGGAAGTGAGGGATTAGAGGGAGCTACGCAAGCAGGTCAGCCAAGGTTCATGTCTTGACTTAACTGTAAGTTGATGGTGACATTTTCCAGATATTTATGGGGAGTTCATCTTGGGAGATGCTCATTTTATAGACATAAGGTGGAATTTTCTGAAGCAGGTATGGCCAGTTCCATGTGCACCCTTGCAGAGTAGCAAAACACTTCATCCCACCAGCTTCTTCAAAAACAATTGAAACATGAAGGAATGATACTGTGCTCTGTAGGTTAGAGACGAGAAAGCTGAGATGTGCCGTTTGTCCCAGGTTCCCAAAGTAATGCAACAAGGCAGTGAAAGTCTAGCTCCTTCCTCTCCACACTGGGAAACTGTGGAGGTCCTTGCTAGCAGGGAGTGGACAACACCTCTGTAGAATCAACCCTGAGGCAGGAAAGTCCAGACCTTTAATACTTTCAGTAAGGGAGGTCTGTGTCTCTGAGGCAGGCTGGTACAATTCCTTCTAAAGGCCTGGCAAGCATTGATAAATGTCTTCTGCTGTCAAACAGTGTCACTGTAAATATTAAGGTTGATAGCAGCAGCAGTGTGGGCAAGAGACTGCCTACATGCGAATGGTGTGCTTGCAACTGCAGATCTTTTGCTATTCTTTAAAAGGTCAAATGGTCAGTTTATGAAGCTATATAATTGTTCTTAATGAAAAGCCAGAAGTGTGCATGTTGCTTTACTGATAACTTTTAAATAAAGGTCAGGTCTGGACCTTGCAGTCTGGATTGGACGTAATACAGCAAGGGATGGTAATAACCCAGTTGTGAGTGAGGGCTGAGAAGGTGAAGACTGGAAGAGTGAGAGATCACTGAAGACTGTTTTTGCATACACTGGTTGTTTCCATTCTCAGGAGTAATTTGGACTAGAAGTTTAAATGAAGAGATTTTAAGCCGGACAGTGCTCTGTGGACATGAACTAGTTCAGCACTGGTTGGAAAATGATTGTTGCAGTTGTTGCAGATGCTGGATTTCAGTGCATTCAGGTATAATATTCATTGAAAGACAGGACCAGTTTTCCCTTGATGAATATGGTATTGATGCTTGTTACCGCTGTTCCTAAGTGTTTCCAAAAATTATAACCACTCTTGCCAGCCTCCATTTCACTATCATTCTCTTTCATAATGCTGAGAAAAATCATGTAGGCAGATTTTCAGATTATCATTGCTCTATTTCTCTGTAGTCTGCACCCACAGAAGATGTGTCTTAACTGTTGGCCAACAGTAAGTTCTTTGAGGAAATTCCACAGATATTTGGTACACCTGGGAGCACGGTGCGGTGAAGACTCAACTGACACTGGAGGTTATACTCTTCAACACATAGAAAGATATGGTCCTTCAGATTCCTGCGATTTTTATTGGAATATTTATAGGTCTATGTCTGTAATCTAAGTGTAAAATCTATTGAGTGAGTGATGCTGAAAGGAATGCATCCTTGTAGATCCATACAGAACAAGGAAGATTTTATACCTGATGTGAGCCCAGGAATGTCTTACAGTTAGCAATACTCAAAGCAACAGCAAAGCACAGTTTACCATTCAGCACAGTGAGCACCAATACAGAAAGGAGGAAATGCTACTGTCTGATGCTAATATGTTAGCTCTTCTCAGCTGGACATGCCTGCAGCAATACTATACTTTTTCTCTCTTTCAGACAACTTCTAATTTTTTTTTCTTTTCACATATGCCTGGTCATCTGCTGCCCACACAATTTTATATCTTTGAAAAAAGGAGCAAAATGTTTTTATTTTTAATAACTGTCTGGAGAGAGAAGTAAAGGGCTTGAATTATTCTGAATATAGCCTTCTGTTGTATAACTGTGCAAGAACATAAATTTTAAAATATGGATGATAGCACTGGAGTGTTCAAATTGTGTTCAAATCATCAATCAGGGCAACAGCATTTCAGAAAAGAAAAAATCTAATAACAAAAGTGATGTGTACAGGAATGTCATTGGCTTAAATTACGGTATCTGTTTAATTGAATCAGTTCTGCTGAAATCTTTTAAAGTCTGGAAATCACTATCATAAATTCTTTACTGTAGTCAGGACAATATAGCCATAACAGGTTTTGCAAACCTTTCCTAGCCCTCCTTTTATCTTTCTTTCTCCTTTTGGGTTAAAAAAGAAGAGGTAGAAACAGCATCACTGAGTCATTTTTTTCAGTGTCCACACTGCAAAAGAAGGGTTCCTCTGGCCAGAATATACTGTAATGCCAGTGTAAAAGTCTGTTACCCATTTAGATACTCAGCACTTTGCAACGGCTGTGGCTGTAAAATGTGAATGGTGTGCCTGCCTTTCACATACCAAGACACAATACTTTATCTTCCTGTGCAGTACTTCTTCCCAGCTTCTTCTGTGCATACAATCAGCATCATGTTACACTATCAACAAGCTCTTAGTAGTTTGCAGAAACAAAGTGCAATGAACTCTATGCACCATGATTCTAAGAGAGCACCGGATTATCTCATTCCCCATTCCTTCTGTCTGTCAGTGCTTGTATTCTGAGACATAAGGTCTACTAATAGAGGATAAGGTGGAAATCTCGGAGACAGTTAATTACTACAGTGTTGGAGCTCCGAAAAGGGTGGATATGCTCAAGGAATCAGTCAGAGGTGGATCCTGCCCATCAACAAAAGGACCATGTACTGTGGGGATACTGTACCGATGACATTAGGTGGGAATCTCTTGCTCCACTGTCTTTGTACTGATGCCTCCAGGTACAGAGATCTGCACCTGGGATCTATTACGGGGTCTGGCTGAGGGGTGCTGGTCTTTAGAATCAGTGGAAATCTGGAAAGTACAATCGATGGAGTCATAAGTGCTTCTTATCTTGTCTTAAACCGTGTCTCTGAACTGAATCAGGATATTTTTAACTTCTCCAAATTCAGAAATATGACTAGCTAGGAGTATCTGTAGTTTTAGTGTCAAATGATCCATGAGAAAGACATTTCTAACCTTAATAATAGTGGAGAAGCAATAAGAAAAATCATTTAATAATAGAGATTCTGTGTGTGCTATCACTCCCCTGGATCCAAACAAACAGTGCTGAGGCTTAATTACCTCCTCGCTTGAAGTTTGCCAGAGTTCAGATAAGTGCATTCGAGACAAACGCATTTACAAAAAAGCTTTGCTGGTCCACACAAGGGGCATTTGCCAAAAGGATTATTGGAAATGTACGTTTCACCTGCTTGGGGGCAAAGAAACTTTGTGCACTTAAATGCTCCCTTTCTGGTTGGGCTTTTGCAAGGGTCAGCTTGCAAAGCAGTGCTTTCATTGTTTCAAACCTTTTGTCATTATAATGAAATCTAGTTTCAAGAGGAGACTTGAATGGTTAAGGATTTTTTAAAATGGGTTTATTTAATATGCTTTTCACTTTAGTTACAGCAGGAAATACTTCTTTCTGCATGAGTGTCTGGCTCTGTGGGCTACAACTCTCTGGGCTGAGCATAAGCAAGGATCTTTTGTTACTTTTAGATGGTCAAGGTTCCTCCCATCTGGCGATCAGGAAAGTGCAGAACAAAAGGGTGTTTCCAACAAATGCCAGCTTCAGCAAAAGCTTTTAAGTTTCCAACCAACTTTGGGTCTGCATAATAAGGAATGGTACAACATGTGAAGAGCTGTGCTGTGTAAACAGTTTGTTGTTGATATGTAGGTCCACTGCTGGGCTTAGGGCTACTTTAACATGTTCTGATGCAATGAAATTTTAACATCCAGGCTTCATGTGCCAGCTGATAAATGATGGGGGACAAATTAAAAGCAATTTTGTTTACTTGAAACAACACTGTATCACACGTCTGTCAATTAGTCGCTAGCAGAGATCATAGCATTATATGAGTACCTTCTGGCTATAAAAACTATCCAGCTACTCTGCTAGAAACCCGGGTCTAGAGGATTCCTAGTAGGAGGCTGATTTCAAAGTTCATTAGGCTGAAACTTGGCAGACTAATTCTGAGGCCAGATGTGCATTTTTTATTAAAAAAAAAATGGTATCAATCTTTTCAAGCACCTTTGATCTAGAACTTGGCAAACAGCTCACAGTTTTCAAAGTTTCATGTGGATGCTTTTATTCCAAAGTTTAGGTTAACAATGATTTCCTTAAAAAACAAAAAGAAAAAAAGCAGCTTCATAAGGAAAGCCTTCAAGATAGCTGTATTGAACTCCTACATGTTCCCCCTTCCCCCTCCTCAAATATTGCTTACAAATGGCAGATGGCAAAAATGGATGAACATGCCTAGTAGACTTGTTGCCATGCTTCAGTGCCAAATTGAAACCATGCCACCCAATAACAAACCTTGACCTGCAGTGTAATTGCTCCATTTTTCATGGTTTCCTTCTCTGTCCTAGCCATTTCAAATTGCACTGACCTGCCACCCACTATTCCAGACAAGTTACCAGCCAGGAGTCCAGCTTTTAAATGAAAAAGGGTTTTAACTTCAAAATGGCATGAGGAATTTAACTGCTTCAAGATGTATCGTGTATTGCTAACCAAAGTCTGGAGTACTACCTAATATATGACATCCCCATGGAAATGTCAGCAAATGCTACTGCAGTACAGAAATAGCAGAAGCTGACTACAGTAAAGAGAATGAGAGGGAAGATTATGGATGTACTGGAAAGCTTCAGTACAAAATTTCAAAATAGGTCTGCAAAGACAGCTAGATTTTTACTGAATCATGTCAGATTCCCAGAGGATTTTGAAGACTGAACAATATAATTGTCGATACAAAGTATAAAGGTGCTGGATCATTAAAATCTATTTTTATAGGACAAATAGTCTTTTAAAGAAGTAGCAAGTAAGCCTCAGTAGAGACACAATTCCATGCTGACACCTAAAACCACATACTTTCTGCAGTCCTCTTGATAGTTTTGGGGGTCCCTCTTGGTGCTTAGACCTGGATTAAAGTAAAGGTGCTGCAAACGCTCTCCACAAGACCTCAGCTCCTCTAGGTACACAAGGGTCTAATTTTAACTTCCATTAGTGCTTAGGATATTCTAGCCCAAGCCAATACAAAGCACATTTTGATAATATAATTATATGCTTTTCTCTGCAGGCATCCTGGGGCAAAGGTTTGTGCCATATGAGCCATCTGGGCATCCTAGGCACTGTAATATTTAAGTCCATGATGCACCAGAAACAGGGAGAGCTTGTGGCAGAATAAAATGCTGTCTGGCCCAAAATACTCCATAATGCAGACACAGCACTCGCTTATAAAGGTTTAGTGCAGACCAGGTCTGGCCTTAACAGAGCAAGCCAGCAGTGCCACTCTGGCCTGCCCAAGGAAGGCTGCTGCTCTGCGTGAGAAGAGAGCTTGTGCTTGTGGGATGCTAAGGGGTCTCTGTAATTCAGACTGCCTGGCCTGGGAGGATGAGCCCATATTGCCCCATCAGACAGAGCTCTTGGGACTTGGCGATGGCATGACAAGGGACATCGGCTCTCTGAGCAGCGCAGCTCTCTGGCTTCTTGTGCTATCCTGAGGCAGAACAGCATCATTTGCAGGGAGAGGCACCTGTTACTCCTAGCTGAAGTCTGTTTGGCCCAGCAGAGACTCTTTCAACTTCAAAGAGGGGCCAGGTTTTTGCATGTCAAGCTCTTCAGCATTGTTTCTTGATTAACGGTATTAATAAGGCAGGTGTTTTACCCTGCCTGGTTGGTGTTTTGTCCCTGGAGAGGTGTAATACAGCAGAGTGGGAGAAGGATGTTCATGTAGTAAATCTTTTACTATTTAAATAGGAAACATTTTTTATGGGGGATATGAGCAGTGTTTAAAAACTGCAGAGCTAAACACTCCAGGGATCAGATGTAAATGAAGGTTAAGCCTTGTGAAGGCTTCTACCTTGGCTTTTTTATTGGGATTGCTATAGTGACAGAGGCCTTGATGTTTTATAACCCTGACCATATGGTTATGTGGTTTGGGAGAAGAAGGTTTGGCGAGGGGCAGGGTAAAGCAGGGAGGGAGGGAAGGTTGCTGTTACTGCTGCAGTGGAACAAGTATGTTCAGCTTTCCTGTTCTGGTGTGTTCTAACTTACAGCACATGGCTACCAATTCCACGGTCCTTATGGAGAAATCACATGGGCATTGTTAAATCATTTAGTCTAAACTTTGAAAGAGAAAAATAATAAGGTGATTAAGGACAACCTGAAGCTACTTGATAATGTATGCTGAGGGGATGGAACTGTCTTTCATTACCACACTAGAACAACCACTAGCTGCTGAGTGCAGGGAAAAGGTGGTGAATTTTTCTGATTTTTTTTCAATAGCGCAGCTGCTTATGTTCTTTCCATTATACAAGAGACAGATGCACAAAGCAAGAGGTTCAACGCCTTCCGCAGAGAGTTCTGTTAGTTCTGAGCTGAAATTGAACCATGTTAATTTTAAAGCACTGCAATATAGCCATTTTATTTCCTCCAGCTGTGGGTCTTGACTTTCAGCTAGAAAGAGGGGGCAGAAAGACAGGGTGAAAGAAGAACTGGAAAAAAATAAGGTACTAGAATTGAAAGAAATTATTAAAGTATTGTAGTGCCTCCCCCTGGAAATGAGCACAATTCTTGACCTCCTCTTAGTACATAGGATTCACAATTCAAGAATTCCTTTTCCACATGAAAAACTTGTTAGGATGCTAAAAATATAGGGAGTGCCTAGAGTATCCTCAGAGACTGCATGCAGTAAGGCCTTCTATTCTAATTCTTTTCATTGTAGGCATCAGTGGGAAACTTTTACAAAGACACAAAAGAGAATTGAGTACTTACTTCCTACCCAGTGCCTATATCCCCTCTGTGCCAATGGAGATCTCTCCTTAGACAAATAACCAAAGAACTCGGAAGAATGTGAAGTTGGATTTATGATACTAGAAATTCTCAATAAAGGCAAAGTACTAAATTTATAGTTCACATTTGGATTCTTTCAAAAAGCCTCACTTGCTAGAACTTGGTTGGAGGTTTCTTTATCAATCAGTAAAAAAGTTAAGATGGGAGAAAAATCAAGGACTTATTGGCACGTGCCCATGTGTTTGCTGGCATTTGATTTGGTGATATTTATAAAACGCCAGAAAAACTGAGTATTCCTAAAGTATCAGTTCAAGCATTGCAAGAAGTCAACAACATTTCATCCTACAGAGAAAAAGAAAAGCATCTGTTTCTTTAAGTCTGTAATGAGATGTGGCACATGCTGCACCAAGAATTTAAAAGCTGAATGCACTTCGAGAACAGCTTTATTTTTCTGCTTTTTTACCATCTATACTAAATAAATACAGTTTAATGCGTTGTACTTAAATGATACCATTATTCATTCTGTTATTTTTTGAGGCAATGAGTGAATCTCAGTCACTGCACACTGGCAGTATGCAACTTAGGTAGTTCTAGGGATGCCTTCCAGTTTGGAAGTGAGCAATCATCAGTGGTGAAACTGTCAAATTGCTTCATGAGTGGTAGTGCTCTGGTTTTGTCAGAGCAGATACCTTCTATCTGTACACTGACTGGAAAATAACAATAAATGGCAAGGTTACTGAAAGAGAATAACTCCTGGAAGTGACAGAAGGGTGGCCTCCCTTAAAGGAATGAGGAGATTTAATTGTCTCACCTTCTAGAGGCCAGAGCTATGGTATTTCTCTGTGACTTGCAAATTTCTTCCAGTCTGTCTAGGATACTGCAATGCCAAACCACTAGCAACTCATTACATTCCTACCAGCAAAGCCTGGCTCTGGCAACCCAGTGCTTTAGTAGCCAATATTAAATTTTTATCCTAAGTAAAACTATTTGTAACAGGCATGTGCCTGACACATCTGAAATTTCATTAGGAAGTTAAAAAAGCAAATAAGGCAAAAGGTGGATTTTGGCTGTCATCTGACAAAGCACATACGTGCATATGTGCATTCAAATGAGAAAAATCTTGTTGCTTTCAGAGGACAAACGCATGTTCTTTGTATTAGCATTTGGGTTACAACTCAAGTGTTGTAAAAATGCTTGAGCACCTGCCCTAAAATCTTCTGCCTTGGAGAAATCCTGGACAGTAAACTCAGTAACTTTTGCTGTGTGAAGACTGATGGCATGAATGCCTGGATCTGCAGTGTCTGGAAGCAAGGCTGCAGAGGGACACAGGCAGAGCACAGCCTTGCAGGGAAATGGCCGGTGCGGAGTCCACCCAGTCAGAGTATCTGGGCAGAGGAGGAAATGGAAAACTTGATTGGTTCCAGTCATTCCTTGCCTTGGAGCTGCTTCATGGCTCCTACTGAGTCTAGTGATTCTGGTCCAGGCTTACAAAACTAAAAGCCCAAAGCTAAGCCCCATGTGGATAGGCATCAAAACAAATATCCAAAGGACTCTGCAGACCTAGGTGTCACTGCTTCCTCTGGAGACTTAACTATGGTCAAGTACAGTCTTATGAAAAGGAAGGGGATAACCACTAACCTCCAACATGCCAGTGGATAACTTCAGGATCTGATGCTAGCAACTGGATTACCCTTGGCAGCAGCACATTTCTAAGAAATAGTGTGTAGAGATATTGCTATGTCTGTAGTACTTTGTATTGAAAATTATTTTAAAAGAAATTTTAGTTTGGATCTCCTAAGCCTTCTCAAATGGTTTCCATGATGAGCAGACCTCTGTATTGTCCAGTTCCTGGGGTAGGGATATACCCCTTACTTAGTAAACTTTACCTATAGCGGAATAGTGCCCACAGTATTGCAGGCAAAAAGAGCTAAAAAATGCATGGCAAGTGATTAGACAATTTAAACTGAATTCAAAAAAAAGCAGAATCTCTTAGCTGATAAAAAAAACCCCACTGAGTCCCAGAACTCAGTGTCCTGTATCCTGTAGCTAGACAAACTCCTACTTGCTGCCTTGTCAAATCTTCTGATCCTGCTCCACCACATGAGTGTTTGAACCTGGCATAAATACTTTTGAAATAATGTTGAGTTGTTTCATATTATACCAAAATGTCCATTGAGAAAGGCCTCTGCATTTCACCTGTAGGCTGACAACTGTCACTCCAGTCACTGTGTTATAGTTGTTTGAACTATTTTTAATCTGAACTATGAAAGTCCTGGAGTACTTGGTCTTGGCAAAACTCCATTGTCATAGTAACAAAAAAAAAAAGCTTTCTTCATCTAAATAACAGTTAAGAACTCCTTGTATTCTTCATAGATATTTTCTTTCGAATCCTTGCTCTACATGAAGCTGAAACAGTCCTCTTATCTTGAGCGAACACATAAGGAAAAAGATAAACCATGCTCTCCAAGACACATGAGAATGATCAGATTCATAAAATCATAGAATCGTTTGTGTTGGAAGGGACCTTAAAGACCACCTTGTTCCAAACCCTCTGCCATGGGCAGGGACACCTTCTACTAGACCAGGTTGCCCAGAGCACCATACAACCTGTCACAGTCTGTACTATATAAACAATTTCAAGGCAGAAATCTCCTTTTATTTTGATTACTAGTTCCACTTCAAAGTAAATGATGTAATATATCCCTTAGAAAGGAAACAGCTTCTGAGAATTAATGAAGAACCAGCTTTCTGGATCATAGAAATAGCACTAAGATCTCTTAAAATGCAAACCACGTGTTTAAGAAGCTCCTCAGAGACTTCTAAAAGCCAGAAAATATTTGCCAATTGACATTCAAGCAAAAGTGTTTATGTTAAAAAATAAGTAA
This sequence comes from Amblyornis subalaris, assembly GCA_018881555.1. Classification (NCBI taxonomy): domain Eukaryota; kingdom Metazoa; phylum Chordata; class Aves; order Passeriformes; family Ptilonorhynchidae; genus Amblyornis; species Amblyornis subalaris. The sequence continues at coordinate 2,276,137 of JACAXG010000114.1, forward strand.
TTTTAACAAGACCTTGATATCTTATTATATAAAATTAGGTGCTTCTTGGCTCACTAATTTCCTCTGGTTTTCATAACCCAATTCATTAATTATACACCAACTGGACCAGGAACAGATTGACATGACACAAATTGCAAACAATACAATTTCTTAGGAGGCCTTTGAAAGGGCAAGATGTAGCTTTTGTTCTATTCATTGGAATTTGTGCAAGAGCTCTCTGGGTTATGCTAGCAACCCAAAGATGCCCTTCCAAATCAGTTAGCTTCTGGTTTTTAATCACTTAAAGTAAATGAGCTGTTCTAGTTACCAGCAGGGAAACAGTTGCCAATCATAGTAGAGAAGAAAGCAGACCAACTGCAAGGCATGAAATTAAATTTTCCAGGTAGTAGCCAGTAATTGATACCACGATGTGACCTTTGCCTAAAAAAGCCAATTTGGATTTGTATGGAACCACAACTAGCGCTGAACAGAGTCTATGACCACCAGCACACTTCCTCAGCAAAGAAATTACTCAGACAGTACTTTCCACCTCCAGTGGCATGTAATTCTGTGTCTTTGTAATCTGCACGAAATGAGACTCTAATCTGATGCAGACAGCATCCCAAGACTGCTTACAGAGATCTAATTTAATAAGTATTTTATAATGTTGCAAAATAAAAGTACAGCAAATTTGCAAACAAATGTCAAGAAACTGACAATTTTCTTTGATACTAGGATACTGCGTGCACCATTAAGCAATGGTATTTTTTCCCAACCTTATAGCTGAAAAATTAATAAAGAACCTGTTTTAGTAATCCTTATTGTACCCCGTTCAGAAATCAAGCATAGCTTCTTCCAAGAGGACTCTGTACATCCCTTTTAAAGTGCCAAAGTCTCTGGGCTCCCACGGACCCCATATGAACTGGAGCAAGTGATTCTCACAAGATCCACATTCAGCCTCAAGCCCTACCCATAAACCAAGGCTCCTGAGTAAGGCACACAGCTGGCCCAGCCATCCCAGGCAAAAGAAACAGTCATTGATGGAAGGCTATTTATCTCAGCTGCACATTCAGGCAGCCTGCAGAGGTGCCCATATCACAATTGATATTGCTCAAAGAGAGAATCAAGACTCACCAAACTTCCAAAATAGGCCGCTCAATAAAATGACCAAAGCAAAGAGGGATCAGTCTTATTCTACCCACTGAAGCCAATAAATGCTTCTTCCAAGAACTTCAGATGAGGACCTATGCTCATCTGTGTCCTGGGTTAGTCATATATTCTATTACCACCCACAAAAGCTGGATAAATTCACAGTTACACACCTGGTCCCTGAGGGACTCCTTATCTCAACTGAGATAAGCACTCCGCCGACAGCAAGCACCACCCATCCTGATTATCTAATCTCAGCTAATGGCCCATTACACCACCCATCCCGGTTAATGGTCCATTACACCACCCATCCTAGCTTGATTAATGGCCCAATCTTGGACTTGGTAAAAATAGAATGTCAGAAAACCATGAAGATCATCCGAGCTCATTGAAATAGAATATCAGAAGCCATAAAGCTCATCCGAGCTCAGAAATCATAAGAATCATCCTTCGGAGTTGGTTGCTTTGAAGCTCGTTGCTGAAGCAACCAATAGAACATCAGGAAAATCCTCTTCCATTGTGGAAGTCCCCACCCCTGGGGGAGGTGCCAGCCAAGAAACACAGCATAAAAAAAGGGTTTGGCATGGGAGAAAACACTCTTGACTCAACTCTCGACTTGACTCTCGACTCGACTCGACTCTCCACTCCACTCCACTCCACTCCTTGGAATTGGACTCAGCTAGTCCACTCCTCTGGACTGGACTCCACTCAACTCGACGGAACTCCACTCCATTCGACTGGACTCCACTCCACACCACTGCTCTACTGGACTGGACCACCGGGACTGGACTACCAGGCCTTTCTACAGGACCAGTGCCTAACTGGACTACACAGCTACCACCCTGGTCAACAGGGTGTCAGGTTGTACCATGACTCTGTCGGTTTGTTTAGGCTGATGTTTCTGTATTACTGCATTTATTTTAACCTCTTCTATTAAAATTGTAATTTTGCCTTAAAATATCTCGAGGTATTTTGTGTGGGGTTAATTTCCCCTTCTGGTTTACAGTCAAACCAGCACAATCTGCTACCAATGAAATCAAGAGGAGCTTTGTCACTGTCGTGGCTTAGCCTGGAGGAGAACCCAGACCCCCATGATTATATTCTTAAGAGGATATAAGACAACAGAAACAGGCCCCAAGCTTAAAATAGTGAAATTATTTTATTTACTAACACTACTAAGAATAGAAAGAATAATAACAATAAAAATATTAAGGCATAATATACAAATACCATCCTCTTCCCAATACATCCCAATCTTTCTCACTGATCACGCAAAGGGACATAAAACATGGGATTTTGATCTTTTTGATTAAGAGTTCTTATTGCCATTTTATGGAAAAAGAGTTCTTTCTGTTGTGCCGTGGGATCCACCCCATGGAATATAGCTCCCTACGCAGTGTCTTCAGCATGGTTCCAAACCTTCAGAAAAAACACCACAGCCCACCCAGATTCTGCAGTAGTGAATTCTTCCTCTCTCCCACAAGAACTTGCGGTCTGTGGGTCAAATGGGGTACTTTTTTAAGGACGAGTCATTCCAGCCTAAAAGTAAAGTCTCTGTCTCCTTCACAATCTCCAAAATCTGCAATTTCATCTGCTCACAACATAAAGTGTTCTTATTCTCAGGCTGTGTGAATTTCCAACATCCTCTCAAATGTTCCTTAATGAATTACAGAGAAAAATAGTTTGGTGCTATTACAGTCTCTCCCACAGCTTACAGAAAGGAGGGGGTCAGCCCCGATGGTAAGATGGCTTCTCCTCTGCTACTTCCTCTTTCTTCTCAGTTAAACTGCCAGTCGCCATATTTCATCCCCTTACATGACTTGCTTTCCTTTCTCTCTGACTTGGAAGAGAAGTTAATATTTGCAGAGAATGCCTGTAGGAGAGCTTATGGAGTTCACATCACGTTAATACTCGCCTGTTCTCTCCCTCTTGATCATATGGCTGCGTCTCTGGCTAGTGCCAGCGAAAAGGAGGGGGCTGCCTTCCCCCCCACCAAGCCACGTCATTCATGCTAGCAGCTCACAGCAGTTTTATTACTGCTAATTAGCCATTAACCACGGCATCAACTTCAACTCCCGGGTCCTTGTCTCTTGATCTCACCTTGTCTATATCCAGGGAAGGGAGGGAGGAGGGGAACAATCCTCTCTCCTTCGGCGCTCCGGGCTCCTGTGGCTTGCCGGCTGGCTTGGCCCCTCCGTGGACCGGGCTAGCCCTCTCTCAGGGCTAGATGGAGCAGGGCCAGCTCCCATCAGGCCGGGCCAGGGGCCCGGTTCCAGGGGACCCTCCTGCCATGGGTGCGGCAGGGGAACCTAGAGACGGCATGTATTTCCTGGGTGGTTTTTCTTAAACATATCTCCACAGAGGTGTCTCTAAATATCAGTGGTGTAAACAACTGTCCATCACCTGTTTTAACCAATCAGATTTTCTCAACACTGGGTCAAACCACCACAGTCACCAAGACCATGTTTTCCAGTTCAGGCTACAAAACAGAGCACATGTAAGCGAGTCATTGTAAAATGACTTTCGTTCACACGTTAGAAAATGTGGCAGTTGCTTAAAAATAAGTCCTTGTGCCCCCGCTATTGAGGGCCCTTCTACGGTTTTTCTCTAGCACGCTTTTTTCATAAAATTAATAGGAATAAACGTGTGTTTAAAAATGCATGGGATTTACCAAATTGCTGTCTGGAACAGACCCAGTCCCTATTCACTGGAGCTTCTACATGGAGCACTGTTTGTAGAACTGAATGTCGAACTTGCTGCTGACAATTTTACTGCTCTGCAGCAGGGTTAGCAATGCATTCTCCTGTGCCACTGGAGTTTGAAACTTTGCATTGAATAAAAAACTAACAGATGCAAGAAATGCTGAAAATGTTATCAGCTGGCAGAAACTAAATACATATAATTCAGAAATGCTTCTCCAATCCCAGTTGTTTCCCAGGTAATTTCTTCTTACAAATATGCATCAATAATCAGACATGAAATTCTAGCTATTTGATTAGAAATGCTTTCTGTGTTTGGGCTTATTACAATACAAAACCAAGTGCAGAAGCAGGAAGAGAAAAAAAATTCCCCACACAATTAGATTTAGCTCTCTCAGCCATGTCATTTTATGATTGCAGAAAAATGGAAAATCATGGTTCTCTATTCAATTTAGATTGCAATCAGATATTAATTTTAGATTTCAATTAATATTATAATTTTGGTGGGGAAGAAAAGGGCACAAGAACAAGAAGAAAATGAGCTACAAGGACCCTCCATAGAGAATGAAATGAAGGTCAAAGTTCAGAAATGCAGGGATGAATAAAACCTCATGCTATTCATTATAAACACTACATACTAGCAAAGAGCAACTAAGCAGGGCATTCCTTTTCCCTTTTGCTTAGACTGCTACAAAAATAACTTCCTGTCTCTCATCTCACCTTCCGACAAATGAGACCAATGGCTATCACAACTTTCTTCAACATGCTGGTAGCACCAACAAAGGAAAGTTGACACTTGGCTGTCTCTCCTGCTGTCATAGCTAGACCTGACTCTCAGGCTGCTGTCACTCAATTATATTACTCTGTCAGGGAGGGCTCAAGTGTCTCTGAACCACACACAGAAATAGAATTTTGCTGCTCCAGAAAAAGGATGAAATTACTTCTTGGAACAGGATATGTGTGACATGTTCCTTCCACCCCTGCACCCACCCACACATGCATACAACAGTCCTTGTTTCCTTCCTAGCACTGAGCAAATCCTCTGCCACATGCCCATGCCTGGAGTGATGCTAGGGCAGGCCCCAGCACCTCTCCTGCAGCCTCTGCTCAGGTGTCTTCTGCACTTACTCTTCTGGGCCAAATGACCCTGCAATATATGTTAGCTGAATAGCTACATCCATGGGAAAATGGCTACTGACTATCACTATGTATAAACACATAGGCTTCTGCTTCTGCTTGGCTTTCAGGTTGATTGTAGTCTTCTGCTCGTTCAAGAACTTACAGTAGACTGTGAAAGCCAACCCATAAGGCTAATGGAAAATAATAGTGTTGAGGGCCTATGTACAAAGTAATAAACATTTTCCCTGCTTTTAACAGTCAGAGGGTCTTAAGGAGTTTCCTGTGAAACAAACTCATGGTAGGATATGGCTGGAATGAGAATTTTGTGCCAATGGTTGAAATTGTAATGTGGAAAACATCCCAGGTACTATACAAAACAGAGATACATTTTATCTCTTTATAGAAGACTAAGCTTTTAACTGACAGCTTAGTCTTGTTAATGTGGTGTCCTGAATCCAAAATCTTTGGGCGTTATGCTCTGCTATTTGTCCTTGACTATCGACATTCGGTGTGGTTAAGGTGAAAGTACCCCCATGCAGAGGTGACATCATGGCACTGGCTGCTGAGGCACTGAAAGCCAGTGCTTTCCAGCATGGAGGCAGAGGCCAGGCATCGGGAGACTGAGGCCAGGCTGTGTCTGGGAGCATGGGTGGATGCCTGCATCAGAAAAAATATGCTGAAGCTCTTGCTTCAATACTAGCTCAGGTGAGGAGGCTGTTAGGCAGCAATGTCCCAAACCAATAAAGCCTTCCAAAAATTAGGCCTTATCTTCCGAAAAATAGGCTGATAGAGCAAGGGAGCAAGAGCTCCTCACAGCCGAGTCTGCAACGTGCCATGCTGCCCGGTGCTCACTCTGTGCTTTCCCTGAAGCCTCAGTCTTCCCAGCGCTGTCCTACCATCCTGTGTTTCACAGTGCAGTTGTGCTCTGTGCCTGACATTGACAATCACCTTCCTGTGCTTTCCTTTCTGTTTCAGAGATACTTGCTATTGAAGAAAAAGGGAGCTGCTCCTTGGAGAAGTCTGGTTATAGGGCCCAGCGGCTGGAAACATGCTTTCTGCCTTCACCTCTTCTTGCCAGCACTCCTCTTCCTCCCTCGCTTGCTGGTTTGGGTCGTGGGGTTTTTTTTTGTGTCAAACCATGACATTTCAGTGTTAATCCCAATGAGGGATAAGAACAGACAGCCCATCTCCTGAATTTACTTATCATCAGCCAGATAACTGCCTCATGAAAAAATATTCAACAAATGTATTATTTCTGTCCTAATTAAGTCCTCTTTCAGTTGAGTTAAAGGCAGTACACCCTTGGCCAGCCTTTGGTAGCCCTGACCTTTTCAAGGTGCCTTGTTGTGAAGATTGACAGCTAGCCCAGGGCAAAAGCTCTCTGCACAGTCAGGCCGGGACCTTGTTCAAGCAGAACAATGGGGAGTTCAATAGCCAATCAATAAGACAACCATCAAAATCAACATTAAGGGCTATCGTAGGGAACATAATTAATTTTATGATAACATCTATGAACTAGTAGAGAAGTGTCATTAAGAGATGACATTGTGCTCAGAGATTTTGGTGAAAGCAATTTTCTAGCTGTGTGGGGGTTATTGTTATGCCTACATCAAAAGTTGAGGGAAATAAAGTGTAAAAACAGCAGAGTTTCTTTATAAGCAACAATATAGTCTGTGTGTATCACAGCTCAATGCTTATATTTGTATAGCCATGTGACACTTGGTGTCAATTTTTTGATACTTTCTTCCCTAGTGACTCTTGTTTGGTTCACTATTACAAATCTATCCTGAGCTAGGAGTTAACATTTTTGTAGAATGTTAACGGCTTCATAAGGAAGAGTGATATTTTAAAAGTGTAAAAAATAGGCTATCTAACAATTATGGCTGAAATTACTATTCTATATTAAATACCATTGATGTGTGTATGTCTGTTATTATTATTATTTCTTTATATGCGTAATTAGGAATAAACATCCACATTTTTGTACCCATATAGTATTTTGTGAAATAAACAACTCTTTTAACCTCAAAGAATGTTTTGATCTACACCAGCCAGAAAAAGTTTTATTTGGACAAAATCCAGATGTGGTTCTGAACTTCACAGCTGTCACTGTTTCCTTCAGCAAGCAAATTGAAAATAGCAGGTTTTAAATGCTCTTTACATGCACAACAATATGCCTGGGTCAGGGTCAGAAATTCTTGATCTTATGGCTTGAGTTTAATCTTTTTTATGTCTCTCATTCAGATATAGACCAAAATAGAAGGAGGTGTAAGAAGTAGTTGACAATTTCCATGGTGTTTTTGTTTTGGGATGAAATCTAACAATACAGATTTTGAAATTTTGACAGGATTAGGCCCTAGCCTCAGTTCAGATGTGAGCTCTAAACTACACCAGCTTCACACAGTCTGATCTTTTCTAGTCCAATTTTAGTACGTTACTCCATCCAGTCTCACAGATTTCTACTATGATATTCATCAATGCTCTAATTCTCTCCATAACCATCTATTTCAGCCATTTCAGAATACTGTCTGAACCTGCTTTGCTGTGAAGCCTCAGGCAGGTTTTCTTTTCCCATTGTAATAATAGCATAATGGATTTTTTTTCTTTTATCTTATTGATGATGGGAAGTCACTGACTTTTTAATGAAGTTTTTGTGTCATGCTGGCCATCTTAATAATCTCTTTACCTGATGGTAGATAAAGAAGTAGCACAAGGCTACTGAGGTTTTCTGATCAGAAAGGACTCGGTTCTGACCTGCAACATACATGCGGGGGAAAAGAAGGGAAACAACAGAAGTGAAAAGCATTTTGATCTGTTAGAAAATTTAAAAAAAAAAACAACAAAACCTATATCTGTATTTTTAGGATTTTAACTGATTACTTGTGTGTAAGTTTTAAAAAGAACTAGAAATGACCCAAATATAGACAGTGCAGAGTCTTGAATTCCTAGAGTACTGCAAAATGCAAAATCTGCAGGGCACCATCTGTATCATCTCTATTGTTCGCCTCATGAGAATCTTGAAAGCAGCCTTTTTACAAAGAACCACTGTGCTATCTTAATTACAAGTCTAGAAAAAAGCCTAAGAAAATCTCTGGCAGCACCCACACTGACAGGAAATTCAAATGTCTTCAAACACATAAAACAAGGAAGCTGCTGAAACTGAATGGGAGCAGGACTTTGTTTTGATGTGTGTGAGATGAGCCTGAGGCTGGAGGTGACTGTGTCAAACAGAATGAAAGAATAGGAGTAGGAGGAGGAGGGTGAGGATGAATAGAGCACCAAAACACGTCTTTTTCTTTGAGCATTTGGTGGGTATTTCCATGCCCAGCCTGAAGACTCCCTGCTCCACCTGCAGCCTTGCAGAAGCCGTTTGCCCTTGGGCATGATGCCAGTCCTAAGCAAAGTAGCTGGAACTTGCCCGGCAGGAAATCAGCATTTCCTGATGCCCTTTGGGGCAGACCATGCTCACACGGCTGGCTTGAATTCTTCTTTCTAATATGTGCCAGCTATTTATGGAGACTGACATTGTCATTTTATTCCTTTTCCACATTTCCTCTGCTTGACACATGGTGCACTGTCTCCTCAAATTGTAAATCATCAGTACAAATTCTCTGAGTTTTCTTTTTTACAAGCCTGCATTTTTTACCTAGTCGTATATTTATTATTCCTGATCTCATTTGCATTCATGCACATACACACAGACTCATCGGTTTTACAACCACTATTAACATCAGCTTAAAATGAACTCAGACAGACAAAACATAGCCCATTTTGATCTGCCAGGTTTAAATGAGTAAGATATATTCAACTGGAAGCAGTAACTGCAGGGTAACACAGTGGAAACAAAACCTTTTACACATTGGATAAACTAAGATTATTTGGGACCAACACACTTGGAAAATGAAAATGTGCAGGAATCCAATTTGCCTTCCTGAGCAGAAGGGGAGAAAAAAACAAACGCAAAACCAACCAACAACACACCAGATATACCACTAACTTCTCCATCAGTATACTCTTCAGTCCTTTACTCACACTGAGGAATTTGACTTACGTATCTTCTAAGTCTATTTAATTTTCTACAGCTATTGTGTTCTCGATATTGCATTTACATGCTCTGCTTTCTGTTCTGGGTGGGTTGTTCTTCAGAGCTCAAACAAATAGCTATAATGAATACAATTCTAAAATGACAAATCTCTTCTCACTTCATAAAGACTTTTTGGCAAACCAAGAATTTTCCTTCCTCACTAATACTACATAGTAGTAAGAACTACATAGTTCTTTTCTTCCTGACAGAGAATGACATCAGGAGGACTATTCGAGCTGAATTAGTAGTCTTAGCTAGTGACTCACTGCAAAGTGACGAAAACTTTGCACAAGCAGGCTCCCCACGTGCTCATCCTCGTGCTGGTTACTATGCAAAAGCTGGCAGCAGTGTTCTTCACCAAGGTCCCATCAGCTCTCTGGAAGGGACGCAATTGTGATGACCTATGGGCCATTCCTGCTGGTAAACAACCAGTAAAGCCATCAGGGGCAAGGAGGGCTGCACACAGAAATGCAGCTCAGCTGGCACGTGCTTGCCCCTTTACTCGCAAGAACTTTGAAGGAGCATTCAATGGCAGGGTCTTATAGCTGAAAAGGTGTTTTCATTTTAGGAAACAGCTGAGCTTGTAGTACTGAAGGAGGTCTGCTGAATTCAGTATTTAAATACCTACTAGTAAAACTACACACAATGAAGCATTGATCCTTCTGCATATTCCGTCTATGAATGACATTGAAATGCTATCACAGCAGTGGTAATATTAGTGTCCAGAAAATCATGATTGCAAACCACTGTACAATCAGATGCTATAGACAAAGAAAAATTAACAGCTAACTTTTGTGTTAATCAGAATGAACAAATCGGTTCCTTTGATTGTAGAGTGAAAATACTGCTCTTGACTGGGCTGAAATAAATGCACTTGCATTTCTATAACTAAGAATTACAGCCCTTGAACTTTTTTCCTGCTTGGAGGCAAGTGCTGTTCTGCTTCCTTCTGCTACTTGCCCCTGTGGGTTCTTTTCTCCAGCCTTTAGAGGGCTGGGTTGTCCTTACAGGGACAGTGATAAGTGTCAAATTCAGGTAAGAATTTGACAGACTTCCTTCAGGCTTCTTTACCTCAGTTGCCCTTTTCTACCCTAAATTGATTCTACCCTGTCTCAGTCTTCCCTGAAGGAGCAATCAGCCCTCAGCATTGCCACTGACTGGCAATCCTGGCTGTGCCTCAGCTCTCATGTGTTCTTTCCCACCGTTTGCTAATGGCTGTCTTTCCCAACAGCTTCAAAAGCAGAATAATACATGCTTGACAATTTGGTTTGTGTATGTCTTTAATTAAATCTTCCTGTACTGCCAAACTAATCTCACACTTTCTGCACCCTGCAGATTACTTTGCTGTTCATTTCTCCAGCTCTCTGATGAGAAAGGCTGTTTCAGTTCTGTGATATTGTTTTCATGGCTAATTTACTCTGTTAGAATAGTAATTTTACGAATCTACTCACATTGCAAATCCTCTCCATCATGTTCTTAAAGATTTCCAAACTTCTAAGAAATGAAGCTGTTCCTTTCTCTCACTCATTTTCATAAATGTTACCATTGGCTATAGCATATTTTATGGTGCGTTTATGCAGGAGTAATATGTATTTATAGGACACCCATAATTCTATAAGCGTTAGCCAAAGAACCAGTGTGGGGAAAATGAGGATGGGAGTACATTCACCTACTTCTTAGATTACTCCTCACAGTTAATAGAACACTTGGTGTCCAGACCATAGCTTCAGTGGGAGCAGAGGGTCAACTCTGTAGCCAATAAAAGCAGATGGAGCTCAAGCCAATTCTAGTCCTTTGACTTGTGTGCGGTAGCTGTGACTTGCTTATGAGTAAGAAACATTTAGCTTCCACAGAAAGAGAGAAATCCTGCTCTCAAAGCGTTGCTCCATATTGTGTTTTCCAAAACAAACACACAAAAAGAGGGCTGTGGGGTTCGGCCTGAATTCCTGACCTGGCATAGATTGGAATCCCATATATCACTGTATCATTGGCACAACAGGGCGTGAGACTAAATGTTATTTGGGACCAGAATGAGCTGCCAGAGGCAGGAAAAGGTGGGAATCTCTTGAAACAATTATAGAGAGCCATTTCTCTGCTACAGTAAGTGCTGGTGATTTAGCTCAACCACATCCACGGTCCAGCAGCTGTGACTGGTCCATAACATGAGGCAGAGATATAGCTCAGATTTTGCTATCCCTTCCAAAATTGTGGCACGTTTTACCCATGTGTTTGGGAATCAATGGGCAACATCTCTTTGAAAGTTGAGGTATTTAGTTGGGTATGTGACTGAGAAACCAGGGATTCATCACGATACAAAAATCCCTTTAGTATGCTTACTATCTGTTAAGAATACTTTATTAGAGCAAATCTGAAAGTTTGTTCAAAACAATGGCAAGGAACACGTGACTGGGCGGAACTGAGCTAAGGCCAATAAGGAAAGAAACTCACTATCAGACCAGAGATGTGGAAAGGACATAGTGTGTTTATGTGGGACTCTCAGCTACGTTGTGATACCAGCACTGCGAAGCCTCTAAACAACCTTGTCAGTCAGTCTCACCTTATTTTGGTAAGGGTTTGGCACCAGTCTGTCCCTGGGCTGTTCGCCCTTTGATTACTGCCACTCGTTCCAGCTGGGCTTTCATGGAGAATGTGGGTTTCCAGAGGCCCAGCTGGTACAAACTGAAGAGGTAAACTGGACCCTAGTAGCAGACTGAGGATGGAAGTTCCTTCTGGCCCTTGAGAGTGCAGTGCTGCAGAAGAATAAGACCAATATTCTCGTTGTTCTAAGAGCTGCCCTGGATGTCAGTGCTGCAGGTCAAGACCTGCAGTCAACAGCTGCCGGCCTGCTCTGCATCAAGGCAGATCAGCAGATGTGAAGAACGTCTGGGCAGCCAAAATCAGCCAAGTGCTTACACAGACACTGCGCTTTCTGCTGGCATCTCCTGCCCTCCAGCCCCTTGTGGTTACACCCAGTGTAGGAACTGGTTTTACACTGTAGAGATTGACATTGGGTTTGTGGGATTAAATGGTAGTTGTGTATTATAAAATAGTGAAAGTGTTTCTTCTTGTTTACTGCCCTAAAACATTGAACAGTGGAAGCAGAAGTACTTGATACATCACTCCTTGTCACAGAAAAGCTAGGAAAGGTTTCAGAGGGCAGCAGGGCCCGGATTAAACCCCAACACTTTCAGCAGATGAGGGAGTTGCACTGCCCTAGAGAATGCATCCAGAGGTCCCTCCTGCTTATGAGGGGGCTAGCATCAGCCTGTCCTGGTGGGTATTCATACAGAGCACTGCATTTACTCCTCAACTCTCTGAGCTCTTACTGCTGAAGAAACAGCCTTTATGAAGCTAGAGGCTTCATTTTTATTCCTAGACACAAGTGCTCCCTCTCAGCAGTTCCTATTTATGGGCTGAAGTGCTGCTGAAATTATGAAAGTTCAAGGGGTTGGTTGTTTTGTTTGCCTCGGGTGACAATGAGGTGGCAGCTTTTGTAGCCCCACTCTGGCCATTTTCTTCCTGTCGGGGTGCAACTGCCAGCTGAGGTCTGGCACCTTGTTTTATTGTGTAAAGACTGGATAGAGATTTCTCAATTAGCTTTAAATTAACTGCCTCTTGTCATTATGAGTTCCCCGAGGACGGGTGTGAGGGTGTTCTCAAAAAGGTCGTTAGGCAGCCTGCCTCTGTCCTCTATCTGAGCACCCACCAGACTGCACCTGCCATTCCTCATCCCTAGGTTTAAAGCTTTAATTAGGAACCTCCTGCGTGTCTGGTCTTCACCAGCACCATCTGGCATACTGCAGAAAATATGCTCTGGTTTAGTCATTGGCAAATCCTAGGCAAGTCATTTGTGTGTGTTAGAGGCAGGGAATGGAGGGGTAGAAGATGGGGTTAAAAACTTCCAAAGCATTTCAGATTGGAAAGAATCTAAAGGGAAAACGAAACCTGCATCCAAGTTTGGGTTAGCACTTAGAATATTTTTGAATATGACGCTTTATGCAAACGTTTTCTTTGTTGGCACTTCTGCATATGGACTGTGCTGCAGCATGCTAGAGTATGACCAGGTTTACCACTTCCCAAGCCAGAACTGGAAATTACGAGACTACTTCTTATTTATGGCTTTGCTTTTCAGTGGATATCATCACCAAGATTCAATGTTTTATTTCCTCAGAATTCACAGCCACACAGTGAATTTTGTTACAAACTAAGGCATGTTTGGTTAAATGCAAATCCTTGAACAGTCTCTGATGCAATTTTGTAATACCCTGCACTCAGGAACGTCTGTGACCTCTTCATATTAATACACAGATTGTTCATTCTAATCACTCTTTCTAAATCCTAAATACCCAGCTGTAGCTACTGAGACAGAACTAACTCTGATCAACTAATCTGTGAATGAAGAATAAGCACCACACTATCCAAAGTATTGAAAGCTGATCACAAGGTGGTTGCCTGTGCTTGCCTGCCATATTTGTTAATCCAAGATACAATGACATTTTCCAAGGCTTGTCTTGGAACCATTACATTAGATGGGGAATCCCACAAAATATGACTTGTATTTGTAATGTCTTGTCCTCTAATAATCTGCTATTGAGATGAACTGGAATTGCTCCAGCCTTGCATACTATAAAAAAAATCACAGTAATGGGACAAAAACGTATCCTAACCAGGGCTGGCTGCTGGGAGGCTAGATTTATCCATGACAAACTCGATGACAGCAAGAAGCACAATGAAAGACACCACCCACGAGATCTTTTTTCAGTGCTGCAAAATATACAAAAAGAAAATCTGGAATTTTAACAACCCAATTCTCCTTCAACAAAAGCAGCATGAGTCCAAATAGAAAGGTAAAGAAAAGAGAATTAGGAGAAATGAAGCTTAATGTGGCTGTACCAACTGTAATTTTAAAGATGGATAAAGGACACAAAGCCTTAGAAAATTAAGTAGCAGTTGAAAGGAACAGTGGCAAACACAGACCCGGTTGGATTAAGTTTCTTATTGCAGGAAGTACTTTAACAGGTGTCTCTTCTTGAGGTTTATATTGGACCATTATCTCTGCATGGGGCTAGTGAAGACAGCTATTGGATACGTGAGCTTTCATAAAAAGTAGCAAAAACGTTCTATTTACTTGTAGGCATTTTGGAGGGTACCTGCAGTGCGAGTAGAAGTGTTCAGGCTAAACTGTGACTGAACACCAGTTTCTTTCTCAACCTTCCTTCCGACCTAGTGTTTAAGCCTGTTTTTTCTAACATCAGCTGTGATATTGCTGTAGTGCCATATTTAATGCTAGAATTGGCTGTACTTCCATTATGAAAGTATTTTATATAGAAAAGAACTGCAGGATCGATAGCCTAATGTGTGTTAAAATATTACTAATGTTCAATTTGATTTGAATTTTGGATGCAAATTCCAGTCAGTGCTTATTCCGTGGGAACCGTTGCTCTTAACCCTCAGGGTTTTAATGCCCAGGTGATAAGAAGTGCAGTACAATCTTTAGCACTGAGCAAACCAAAACACATTGGGCCATTATTCTTTGCGGTTGCACACGGAGAGGAAAGAGCTACTCTGTTCTCATCCTTTCTTTGGTTTGCCAGTATCCCCTGGGGAGCTGGCGGGGGGGGGCACTGCAGACACACGTCAGAACGGCACTCGCTCCTTAGGTCTCCAAAATTCACCTTCAGTGTCTCCTCACCAAAGCATTTGGAGGGAGGCTTTTCAGAAGCTCCCAGGGAGAGCAGTCAGGATCTGGTGGGGGCCTGCTCGCTCTGTTAAAAGTCCATCTCTCATTGCAGCAAGTGAATGGTCTGGCAAAACTGTTCCCTTCTCCTCCCCTGGAAACTCTCACGCTTTTGAACTCTCTGGACGCAATTACAGGTCAAAGTCTTTGTGACCAGTCCTGACATTATGGTTTCAATGGCATTTTGCCTCGGGGCATTAGCACGTCCTCCTCTCAAGTCGAGCTAAGAGGACCGCTATTAGCTCGTAGCTGTTGTTTTGTTAATCTGGTGAATGGCTCTTTAGGAAACAAGAGAGAAAATGCTTATTAATAGTGAATGCTTCATCCATTATACAGCGCCATGCCTCCAAAGAGATCAGAAAATGATGAAATGTATAAGGAAATGTTACTTTGACCATAACCATCAGTCTTAATCATTTACCATAGCACAAACTTCGTTGGATTTTCAGAGAAGGTCAAGAGCTGCAGCTCACAGACCCATGGTAAAAAGCAGTGACAGCAAAATAGTTATTTAAATGAGGATTTTTGTCAAAAAATAACATTTACTGTTGTGTTTGGCTAGAATACTGCACAGATAAATTTTCCCAGTGAAAAGGGAGCAGAGAACTGGATTTTTTGTCACTGATACTCTGAGAAGATGTCTTAATTACTTTTTAAAATACCTAAAATGTACTAATGGCATCTAAAAAAACCTTTTTTTCTTGGAACTAGAGCCATTTTTGGAACTCAAGCAGCACTTACAATGCTACTCCTATTCCAACAGGAGCAAATAAAAGTAAAATTTCTCCTTACCTCCTAATCTGCTATGTAATTTTTGCATCTGATTTATCACACCCTGGCATAATGATGCAGCTGCATTTCTTTCATACACTGTTCTATTCACTCACAAGAGACAGGGAAAGCTATGTACATGCTGTGCAGATACCTCCTTCAGTTACAGCCACAGAACAATTAATATTATCTCATTAACTTTTGTGGTTCCTTGAAAGCAAAAAAGTCCAGATTTCCCTCTCTCCATCTGCCACTATTATTCAGCACAGACGGCTGGGTGAGAAGTGAGTTGCTTTAATTTGAACAAAATCTTCAGGGCAGAAATCCATGACTGCTAAAATGACTATTTAGACTATCCTACTGCTCCCAAACCAGCTGACTAGGAGGCCAAAAATTCGTTTGTACACTGATAATAAGAAAGCCGACTATTTAATTCTCCCTAATCATTTTCTTTTTCTCTTTTTCTTTTTCTTTTTCTTTTTCTTTTTCTTTTTCTTTTTCTTTTTCTTTTTCTTTTTCTTTTTCTTTTTCTTTTTCTTTTTCTTTTTCTTTNTTTTCTTTTTCTTTTTCTTTTTCTTTTTCTTTTTCTTTTTCTTTTTCTTTTTCTTTTTCTTTTTCTTTTTCTTTTTCTTTTTCTTTTTCTTTTTTATTTGTCTTTGTCTTTGTCTTTGTCTTTGTCTTTGTCTTTCTTTTTCTTTCTTTCTCTTTTTTTTCTTTTTCATGGTGGCACAAGTAAAATGCCGATGTAAAACTCTGGAAGAGACAAGGCACGGATTGTACACAGAAGGCTGGCAGGATGCATCACACTCCTGCTGCCCCTGAATCCTAAGCTACAGATCTTTGGTAAGAGAAAACAGGGGCATGCAGAGTGTGCAATGGACACAGCTGAAAAGCTGAGATTATGAACCCGCGTATATTCAGGCCACATATAACAGGCAATCAGGGACCTCTGAGTTTTTTGAACATGATGGTCTGCCAGTACCAGGGCTGAAAGCGGAGGTGTATATGTGCCAGCTGAAGGAATAGTCAGGCATCAACCAGTGCCTGCTGACCATCGCAGGAAATGCAGGGTATGACTGCACTGGCCCAGGAGGTTGGACTCTAGCACTTGAGCCCTTCCAGTGCCAGTGTTGGCAGAAATAACATTTAACAGACACTGCCTCAGGCTTACAAAGCCCTTCAAGATATGCTTCTGTATAGGACTTTTGTGTTTATGGCCCTTCAGCGCATTAAATGTGTATGAGATCACTGTAAATGAAACAACAGAGCATTACAATATATTTTGCCCTCTGTCTCCACATTCCTTGAGTTACACTGAATTCACTCCAAGTAAGGTATAGCAGCACAGTGAGTTAGGAAAACACTCACCATATGCATTCCTAGATAAATTTATTATCAACATTCTCAATGGTCCAAGTGTAAGTCTTTATGTCATTGTCTAGAGGTTTTTTCTGGAACCTCAAGGAAAATGGTAACACTGTTCCTCAAATGAGGCATTTTATTACAAGCCAAGTTAATGTCTTTCAAATCTTGGTATGCAGCTAGGCACAGCTGTTTAAGGTACCGTTCAATGCTCTGGATCCTTCCTAACAAGCAGGTGAATGCAGCAAACATCTCACTAGCATAAACATCCCCAGCAAAGTAAGGACCAATACCTAAACCTTTAGGTGCCAGTTTCTGGTGAGGAGTGGTCTCTCTTTGGAATACACAGCTGCCTTACTGTGCTACACTCCTGCAAAATCTACCCAAGGGAAAGTTCAGACCCATGCTTTTCCTCCAGTAGGACTTCAACCATGATCAATCTCATTTAGAACTTGGTTCAGTAAAGTATATAAGCAACTGATTAATTTAAAGCAGACACGTATTGCCATGGTTTTTAAACATTTGGGGTAAAACTCAGACAAACAGAGCACGTAAATGTACTCCTTTGAAAAAGTATCAGAATAATTATTCCAGGAAAAAAAATTAGACAAAATACAATGAAAAATAAAAAAAGAAAAGTATATATATTTTTACCATTCAAAAAGAAACTATATTATTATATGTCTGAATTGCAGTTAATTTCCAAAATTTTTGAGTGAAGAAAGGCAGATATTGTCGTTGTTTGCAGAAGATTAGGCTCCCATCTAGCAGAACATTACTACGGTGATAACTACTGAAGTAAATATTGTAATAGACAGCTAGATAATTTGTAAAAAATGAACAAAATTTAATCTTGCTGGTAGCAGGAATAGCCATAGTGACTTAAATAGATTACTTCTGTTTTCAAGGCAGTAAGCTTGACCTAGTGAGTGAAAACTGTCAGACTCTGACAGTTTGCCGCTGCTTGCTGCTTATCTTCTGTCATTTGCTGTCTGCATGAAAAATTATCATTTTTCTGCTGCTGGTAAAAAAAAAAATCAAAAAATTAAATTTAAAAAAATTTCAAGAATAATTAAATGCTTTTTCACACATTCAGTCTGCTGAGAAGCTCTTAAGGATTGCTACAGCCATACTGGAATCCTTCCATGACATCATTCTTAACACCATGCCTAGGGGAAATGCAGATGAAACGACTCAAGAGGTCCTTCTGAGCCTTTCCAAACTGCAGCTTTCTGTATTGTCGCGGTTTAGGAAAGGTCTTCCCCAATTTAGTGCTCCCACTGAAACTGTGCTGGCACTCACTTCTCCTGCCCCTCTAGATGAAAGCACAAAAGGCAAAGATCATGTGTTAAGACAAAAGCATACCAAGAGAGGGTGATTTACATACAAAATGCTCAGCAAGTCCAGGACAATGACACAATGACAGACTGACCCTCTGCCTGATTTCCCCCTGACCACAAAGGAACACCCTTTCGTCATGGAAGCAAGAGAAAGAGTCCCTTTCCCTGCCCCTGGCAGTGATATAAGGTGGTATCGAATGGCCATGCCCACATCCACTGATCTGGTCCAGAACCAGGGTATGAATATAGAACAGACAGTACCTTTTAACCACCTATCTTATCATAACTTAATATATCTATAAGTGTAGCAGAAGACTTGGTATCAGTTTCACCAAGGTAGCATGGCTCATGGCTCTCTTATTTATCTTGTTTACACAATTAAAAGTTTGGATGTGAGTCGAAAACCAGCAGCGCAGAAGCAGCCGCAGCATCGCACAGCATATGGCAGAAGATAGGGAGTTGGTAAATTTTTCTGGAAGCGAAGAGGAATCAGCATTTGCTATCAAAACCAGAATTTGCATGGAGATCATTACAATTCAAACAGCTATTTGACCTGACTTTTTAAAAGACCAGGATAAAGTAGCCTGATTGAATTCCCCAGGGAATCTGGTGTTCAGCTGGAAGAGGCTTTAGCTTTGTCAACTCTCTATACACTAGCGAGTGTTTAAACTGGAGTAATAAGGTTTGAATTCCCAGGGTCAGCAGGCCAACTCAGAGTGTATTTTTAAAAGAAAAGCATGTTTTATAGAGCAATTAATAAAACTCAGACCCTAAGGTGGCATCTGTTCCATTTGTTTCAAAAAAGGCCTTGCAGAGTATCAGCAAATGGCCTTATTTCTTTGTTTGGGTTAATTTGAATATTTATCTAATTGTAAAAGGGTCCTTGGAGGACTACCATCAGGTACAGCAGTCACATGTACTTCTCCTGGGCTGGCTTCGCATAAGAAACCAGAATATGTATGTCACTGAAACTGAAACCAAACCTGCTGTACGAGGGTGTCAAGCACACATTCTCACTTTCAGGTAGGTTGGTGTTACCAGACAGAGCAAGCTTTTGTGTAGACCTAATTTATGAAAAGAACCACTAATTCTGTTTTATTATTATTTTCAGGTGTTTTTTTCCTTTTCAGTTCTAATAATCCATCAAATGAGCAGCAAAATATCACTGGAGATTCTCTTTTAGGACCTCTCAGTCTGGTAAGAACTGCAATTACATGGACATTAAATTTGTTAATCATCTCAGACTTTCCCTCATGCATTTGAAACATTAATCTCTGGCTTGTTTCGTTATGAGTTACATTATGAGTAACCTTTTATGCAACCACCTTTGGCCTGATCATATAGATCCACTACAAGTCAAAGACATCTTTAGGTTACCACAGAGCAAGCCCTATCTTTGTACATATGCTGTAAATGCCATGTAGCTTGTATAAATCAAATAAAGTATTGCACATTGTCAGGATTTAAGTTGGTACTGCTCCTCTCACCATTCCAAACTTGCAAAGAAAATTTCAGTCTCACAGACTCAGTTAGCAGTTAAAATAAACAGTATTAACAAATCATTACAAATTTGTAATGGAAAGTAAAAACCAAAATAAATATACATTTTTCATCTTAGAAAACGTTTGTTTAAATTTCCCTACAGAGTTTGATACATTATGATGACTTACATCACTCATTTCAGGCCCTGATGTGGATTTAGCCGCACTGCAGAGACTGTGGGAGTAAATTAACAACATGCATTCAAAACCTGACCTCTACACCAGAGCTCATGGAAGCATTACCATGAGAAGCCTGCATGATATCTGAGGGTCTGAGCAGGTGAAGATCAGAATACATTTTCAGGAGTTCACCATATGTTGTCTGCTGGAAGGACCTGTTTTTAGAATAGACATAGGTACCTCTCTCCTGTTCAACTCTATATAAAAAGGTACTAGAATATTTTCTCACATGTTTACCTGGTTCTTACAGTGACAGTATAAGAGCCAAGTATAAGACAGTTCACTTGAACTGGCATTAATGCAAGGGTTTATCCTGTCCTCACAACTGAATCAGATCCTTAACAGAGCTTGTGTGCAACTGGGAAGGGTTACTGTGTCCAGTGAAAATTTCTGCACAATAATTGATGCTAATAACTCTGCAGCACAAATGCATCACACAGAACAAACTATTCCTGAAAACACAAATCTAAGACTTTCGCTTTTATTTATTCTGCAATGTACAGCTAGAATTAAAAAAAATTACAAAGTGTTGTTTTTCAAGGAAATTATGAGCAGTCAAGACCTGCTCCGGTGAAAATGCTGTTCAGTGCACCAAGACAATCCTTTTCCTTGTCTAGCCTTTGAAGATAACTTCTAATAATCATCAAACTGTGTTCACCTTAGGAATTAATATAGTTCAGCTGTGTGTGAGCTTGCTTGAAAGGTGTAGTTTCTACCTGCTAGTCATAACAGTCTTGCAGAAAGTTACAAAGATTAGGAAGAATTTTTATTGCATTTTTTGGCAGTGAAATAAATTAAATCCAAAGTAAATACAGGCATGGGATTTCCAGGGTTAACTCACTTTGTATCAATAATTATTTCCTTAGCAATGGCTAATCCTGACAATTACTCACTATCACAGTTAATTTTCTGGAAAATTGCATGTAGAGGGTCTACTTTGTACAGCTATTTTTAAAATCTCTCCCTGTAGGTATAACTGATCAAAGCTGCCTCTCAGTTAAGCTCTGTATTCATAAGAAAGTACAGAATAACCTCCTGTCATGAAACATAAAAGTACTCAGTGTTTCTCCTCCTTGGGTAAACAAACATCTTATGCCTTTAGAGCAATCTAAGGCCCAAGGCAGGACAGGTGAACTTGCCTCAATGTAGTTTCTATACTAACCACACAGCATCCTCCTCAGCTTCCCAAGGCAGGAGGATGGGATGCTCTTCAGCGGTAGATGTCAGAGCAGAATGATCCTACCCTTCCCTTTTGGCATCTCAACCAGAGTCATGAGGAGGTAAAGTGAAGGGTGTTGGCTTGACACAAAGAGCTATGATTTTCAATCATTATCTTCAAAGAAGGCAGCATCTTGTCACCTGCTGTCTGTTTTACCTGCTAATTAAGGTAAGACACCTTCACTTTGATGTGTAAGGTTGGCCAGCAGCATAGCTTCTTCACAGTGTTGCTCACAGTATGAGGAAATGTATAATTCAAAGCTATTCAGTGTTTATTAATAGAACAAAGGAAAACACACCCATGTCTCACTTCTTCATGTACCTAAAGCATTACCATGGAATGCTGACCTGTAAATTGGCTTTTAAATAGTATTAGTCATCTGATTTTGGGGATAGGGAAATGTCAGTGTGATTTAGGAGCCATCGCTTCTCATGACCCTATGCCCACTCACCCCAGACAGAATATTATCACTTCAGTACCACAAAGACAATGACCTCACTGAATTACTCCAAATACTGTCCCAAAATGGCAAAGCTGCTAGTAGTAGTAGTAGTATCTTTGTGTGTTTTCCAGATATTACTGCTGCTTCAGGGCTGCAATTCAAATCACAGTATGGATCAGATCACATCTCGTGTGATCTGTCATTATCCCATGTGAGTTGCTGGTTGCCCTGTGCTTTCTCGGGCTGGTCACATAGGCACACATATAAGCATTTAGGATGCCAATTTAAAGTGAAAACTTCCAGGTATGTTAGTAATACTGCTTAATGATTGGAATCTTATTTGTACAGGCTTCAGCAACTAATTGTACCCAAATATGGAAACCTTGTGTTAAAAACTGGCGTTGTCTCTTAGAGGCATGTCCCTTTATAGACATACAACTCCCACAGAATTGAGGAACGACATTAATAATACAGAATAAAATGATCTTCTGAACTATCTTTTGTATGTTGTCTTTCCCATTATAACCACATCCTATAGCCAATGCAAAGAATTCCAGGCTATGGCATGGATTTTTGTGTTTAGAAGACACCGAAAGCCAGCAGTGCTCAGAATTTAGGGATACCAAAGCTTCATCTCTGGCCAATCCTAAGCTTTGCACCACTGAGAAGAGCCTGGTCCATTCCCTTGACGCCCTCCCTTCAGATACTGATAGACATTGATGAGGTCCCCTCTCAGTCATCTCTTCTTGAGGCTGAACACGCCCAGTTCCCACAGCCTTTCTTCCTAAGAGAGGTGCTCCACTCCCTTAATCAGCTTTGTAGCCCTTCACTGGACCTGCTGCAGGAGCTCCATGTCTCTCTTGTCCCGCAAAGCCCAGAACTGGATGCAGCACTCCAGATGTGTCCTCACCAGGGCTGAGCAGAAGAGCAGGATCATCTCCCTCAACCTGCTGGCAATGCTCTTCCTAATGCCCCCCAGGATACCATCGGCCTTCTTGGCCACCAGGACACGCTGCTGGCTCGCAGACAGCTTGTTGTCCACCAGGATCCCCAGGTCCTTCTCCGAGAGCTGCTTCCCAACAGGTCAGCCCCAGCCTGTGCTGGTGCCTGAGGTCGTTCTTTCCCAGGTGCAGGACCCTGCATTTGCCTCTGTTGAATTTCAGACAGTTCTCTGCCCATCTCACCAACCTGTCCATGTCCTTCGGAAGGGCTGCACAGCCCTCTGGGCTATCAGCCACTGCTCCCAGCTTTGTGTCCTCAGTGAACTTGCTGAGGAGGCATCTGCCCCTTCTTACAAGACATGGATGAATAAATTAAACAGTACTGGACCCAGTACTGAACCTTGGGGGACACCACTAGTGACAGGCCTCCAGCTAGACCCTGTGCCACTGATTATGACCCTCTGGATCTGCTGTTCAGCCAGTTCTCAATGCACCTCACTGCCCACTCACCCAGCCCACACTTCCTGAGTTTCTGTATGAGGATGTTCTGAGAGACAATGCTGAAATCCTTGCTGAAGTCGAGTAGACAATATCCACTGCTCTCTCCTCATCCATCCAGATAGTGGTTTCATTGTGGAAGGCAATCACGTTGGTCAAACATGACTTATCTTTAGTGAATCCATGCTGACTATTCTTGATCATCTGTCATCCATGTGGATGGAGATTGTCTCCAGAGTGAGGTGCTCCATCACCTTCCCAGGGATCAAGGTGAGGCTGACTGACCAGGAGTTTCCTGCTTTCTCCTTCTTGCCCCTTTTGAAGACCAGGGTGATGTTTGTTTTCTTCCAGTCCTCAGCACCTCTCCTGATCTCCATGACTTTTCAAAGATGATCATGAGCAGCCTCACAGCTCTCTCAGAACTCGTGTCTGCCAGCTCTCTCAGCACTCGTGGATGCATCCCATCAGGGCCTATGGACTTGTGGATGTCAAGTTTGCCCAGGTGGCCTCTAACTTAATCCTCCTTGACCAAGGGAAAGTCTTCCTTTCAGTATTCCTTTACCCTGGTCTCCTGGGTCAGAGATTCCTGAGAGCTGGTCTTACCAGTGAAGACTGATGCAGAGAAGGCATTCAATAACTTGTGTCTCCTCTGTGTTCTCTGTTATCAGGATCCCCTCTCCTTTTACTAATGGGGCCATATTACACTTAGTTTTCCTTTTGTTATCGATGTATTTGAAAAAGATCTTTTTGTTATCCTTGACATCCTTGGCAAGATTTAATTCCAGATGGATCTTGGCCTTTCTAGTTTCATTTCTACTTACTCTGATCACCTCTCTATATTCACTCCAAGTGGCCTGACCATGCTTCCGCCTCTTGTGTATTTCTTGATTGTACTTGAGTAATGAGAGGATTACTGAATCTGAGTAATGAAAGGAATTCTTTATTCACCCATAGAGGTTTCTTCCTCCCTTGGCCTGATTTCTTTCTCTTTGGGATGTACTGTTCTTGAGCCTGGAGGGAGTGATCCTGGAATACCGACCAACACTCTTGGACCCGTCTTCCCTGCAGCATCTATTCCCATGGGATTCTTCAAAGAAGACCCCTAAAGAGACTAAAGTTAGCTCTCCTGAAGTCCATGGTTGTAATCTTGTTCACTGTTCTGCTACCTCCTGATTCAATACTGAACTCTACAATCTTATGGTCACTACTGCCAAGGCTGCCCCCAACCTTCATTGTTTCTGAGTCATTAGAAACAGGAGTTCATTATAATCCCTACAGCAAACCATAGTGGATATCATTAAAATCCCATCTTTATCTGCATTCCTGCAGAGCATCTGAGCATTTGTGTTTTAATTCTGGGAAGAAATCAATTCCACTGAAAGTGGACAACTGAAAGTTTGGACAGTGGATTTTACTTTTTCAACATAATTCCATTTGTGAAAGTGCCAGCACTGCTGTCATTGTTGCTCCTACTAGCTAGAAAGACACCTCAAAATCGAAAAAAAGAAAAAAGTAATGTKAGATACCCCATGAACTTCTGTGTAAATGGATGGACTGGAAGAAGCAGGACACTCTGAAACTCTCCGCTTGGAATTGAGGCTGCATGTGGGAGGGTGGAAATGCTGTGTGGGATTGGGCTGAGACAGAAAAACTTCAGTTCAGTCTGAAGAAACTTCCTAAAGGCAAGAGCTCTCTCACTAGTATGTCAGGTCACTAGGCTAATAACAAGCAAACTTTCTGGATTGAAAAAATAGAAGAATCCTGTATAAGGAAAGCTGAGTTCTGCAGATGAACATACCATCTTGTCTAGGAGCCACAGCCAGATTGTGGTATTTGTCTGACTTTAGGTGGGGAGAAGGGTACAAAGAGACTCTAGCTGCCTGTCGGGCAGCTAGATTTCACTTTCCTCTCATTAATTGTTGGATTTTTTTAAATCACATTTTGATCTTCATTTGAAGGATCATAAATTGCGGTGAGAGCACTCTCACTGGCCAAATATTTTAGGATGGTGACAGCAAGAATAAGTCAATATTTCTTCCTTCAATAATTTACACAGTGCCATGCTTCACAAAATCTGACGAAATGTCAGCCAATCCTTATGATCCCTTCTCTTGATAAACTCTGCAAGTCAGTACCAAATTTAATACAACGCATCATTTTTGTTCAATTTCTCTCTCAATATGGGCTCTTGCTTTCTTACTGGGCTTCTATGAAATGAAGACCTTGGTCTGTGAGTACAGGCAGATCCTTAGCACTGTACCAGCAGCTCCTACCCTGAGACTCAACCCCCTGCCTGTCCTCCCCTCTGGCAGGTGACAAGGCAGCAGCAGAGCTGCCAGTGCCTCTCCTTTGATGATCATCACAGGTCTTGGGTCACATGCCCCACTCTGCAACATCACCCATTTCAAAGCCATGGTGACATGCACAATGGCATTTGCAAGAGTGTTTAACAGTCTTGTTTTTCACACCGTATGCTGTTGTTACAATCCAACAGCCCTTTCGTATTTCTACTCTTAGCAAGGAAACCCACCATCTCTCATTGAATCTACGAAAGCGTCCAAATGGTGAAGGCAAAACTCTCATGACTGGCCACAGCCTCAGGACACTGGATATTGGCTGCCCTTCATGTGGCCCCCAGTCTTTACAGGTGCTAAGAAGCAAGTGAAAGGTCCTTCACATGGGTAGGGACAATCCCAAACACAAATATATGTTGGATGGAGAATGGACTGAGAGCAGCCTTGAGGAGAAGGACTTGGGGGTGCTGATTGACAAGAAACTCACCACTGCCAAGCAATGTGCACTCACAGCCCAGAAAGCCAGCCATGTTCTGGACCTCCAAAGCAGTGTGGCCAGCAGGGCAAGGAAGGGAATTCTGCCCCTCTGCACTGCTCTGGTGAGACCCCACCTGCAGTGCTGCATCCATCTCTGAGGTCTTCAACATAAGAAGGACATGGACTTATTGAAGTGACTCAAGAGGACAGTCATGAAGATGATCAGAGGTGTGGGACATCTCTCCTATGAGTACAGGCTGAGAGAGTTGAGGTTGCTCAGCCTGGAGAACAGAAAGATCCGGAGAGCGTACAGTACCTTCTGGCACTTGAAGAGAGCTGGAGAACTTTTCACAAGGGCACGAAGTGACAGGATAAGTAAAATTGTTTTAGTTTATCCATTAGAAAGAAACTCTTTATTGTGAGGGTAGTGAGACACTGCAAGTGGTTGCTCAGAGAAGTCATGGATGCCGCTCCCCTGGAAGGGTTCAAGGCCAGTTTGAGTGGGGCTCTGGGCAACCGGTCTAGTGGAAGGTATCCTTGCCTGTGGGATGGAGTTAGAAGGACATGATCTTTAAGGTCTCTTCCAACTCAAACCACTCTATGATTCTACAGTTCCATGACTTCCTCAGCCTCTCTGGGGCTGGACCAAGACTGGAAGTGGCACAGATACAATCCAGTGGGATGCTAGGTTTGGGTGTCAGAACAACTGTTTTGTGGGGCAGTAAGAAAACTTAAGGATCTCTAGAGCATAATTCAGGGGAAAAAAAGAGCTGATTTTGGCTGGATAACCTCAATTTTGCATCACATTACTGGGATAATATAAAGATCTCCATTTGTAATTCCTGAAGCAGATGGTTCAGCCTAAAGAACAGACTCTGTTCCCCAACAAAGCTGAGGAAAATAAAAGGTATTTAAAAAGCTCTTTATGTTCAAATGATTCTTGAAATGGGCTGTTTTAGCATGAGCCCCAGAGACCACTAGAGCAATCTAGAGGATAATCTAAGATATATTCACTGCCCGCATCAACAGAAAGACTATTTCTGGTGAGTTGAAATGAGGTGTACGTGGTGCTTCTAACAGCATTACCAGCATCCCACAAATAGAGAGATCCCTCCCAGCAGGGGGACATCAGCAAGCAGCCACAGCTCTGCCAAGATGGAGGCGCTCCAACTGAGGAAGCCATTATCTGGTGTTTGCATTGGCTCTGGTCATCTTAAAAGGGAGAGGAGCTCAGCATTTCATTTTCTTGAGTTTCTGGAGAGAAGAAATGAGAAAAAAATATGGGCAGAGAGAACTAAACTCTCCCTCAAATCTCCCAACGTTTGACAGGACAGCTAATGCAAGAGAAGAGCAATCAAGAACCAGGAATCCCTGGAGCAGAGCTATAAAATGTCTGGAAAATATGTTGTCTTGGCTTGAAATGCTCCTACCTCCCACATTGGGCATAAAGGTGGGAGACTGGCCAGGAGCTGTCTGTGCTGGAACAGGGTGGCAGAGAATTCAAACTTAGCTGCTCAGTGATTTGTATGGCTTCTGACAATCCTAGAGCTGCTGGGTTTTGAACAGGCTGTTCAGACAGCATTGCACCTGACCTTTCTATGCTAAATCTTAGGCTTTGCCACTGTGGCTTTGATCCTCCCTCATGTGCTGTCGTGCAACAGCATGTTCTCTCTCGCAATCCACATATGAAAAAACATGTGGAAAGGTGACCCCGTCTTCATGCTGCACTTTTTAACTTGATGTAGGTACTTTGGCACATGTGCAGTGTTTGGTCTGAAAGAAAAACCCAGGAGGAAGGAGATAAGAGCCATGGAGTTATAATTCTTTTCATTTCCATAACCAGCTGTGCCAATGGCCTTCAAAGTGCATATGAATGAGATTCAGAGATTTGCTGCAACACATTCACTCTTCTGCCAGCCAGCATTATTCTGTTATCAATATTCTGCAGGCGTCTGCCCTTGGCTTTTGTATGTGTGTGCCTGCATTGAACATCACCACTCCCTTCCCTGGATATGGCTGTAGTCAATTATAATTATGCAAAGCAAACGTCAGCTCACACAGCAGCAAGCTCTGAAAAATGAAGTCTCTATGCTTGCCTCTTAGCACTAGGAAGATCGCAACTCTTTGGTGCTTGATTCTGATCTAACACTTGTTCCTTGCTAATGGAATTTCCTTGACTTCAAAGCAGACACAATTTACACAGGAATGGGATCCTCGTGCAGCCCCATGAGTGTGAACTGCTCTCAGGCAGTCATACAATACTGGTCCAGGAGAGAAATAATTATTCCAGTACAGAGTTTTTCCACTCCTTTTGTAGCTGATATCCCACTGAAGACTTTTTAACAGTAGTGAGTGTACATGAGTCCTTCATTTTTCAGTGTCTGATCTCCCATCAACACGAGTGGGATTAACCAGTCAGGCCCAATCACATTGGATCATGATGTCAGATTTGAGATCTGGCCTCAACGTTGTGAGCTCAGTGCTCATTTCTAGCGATCAGCTGGAGGGATAAAAACATAACAGTCTAAGGAGCAGTTAATAATCACTGATATATTAATAATCTTGGTGGGATTCATCTGAGAATAGTCAAAAAGCTGGCTGATGTCATCGCAAGTTTCTCTCAATAATTTTTGAATGTTCTTGAGAAAATTGAGAGATCTCAGTTGACTGGAAGCTGGTTAATGTTGTACCGATTTTCAAGAAGGGTGACCCTGGAAACGACAGGCTTGTCAGTATCACTTCAGTGACTGGTAAAAGTATGGAGAAGATTGCTCTGGGAGATATTGAAAAACACCTGAAGAATAAGTCATCAGTCACAGCCAGCACAGCTTCATGAGGGAAAAGTCCTGCTTGTTGAATCTGATTTATTCTTATGACAGAATAATCCACCTAGTTGATCAACGGAACTCACTTGATGTAATATTTTTGGATTTCAGTAAAACTTTTGATACTTTCTGTCACAGGATCCTTCTGGATACATCATGTGATGGGTGAGCAACTGGCTGAGGGCCAGGCAGAAAGGCTTACAGTGAATGGTGTGACAACAGCCTGGTGACCTGTCACTAGTGGGGTTCTACAGCGCTCCATCTTAGGCCCTGTGCTCTTCAGCAACTTCATAAATGACTTGAGTACAGAACTTGAAGATATACTAAGTTTGCTGATGGTGCTAAATTTAGAGGAGCTGTTGAGTCCCTCAAAGGCAGAGAGGGCCCACAGAGAGACCTCAACAAATTCGAGACCTGGGCAATTACCAACCATGTGAAGTATAACAAAGACAAGTGCTGGATTCTGCACCTGGTATGAGGTAGTTGTGAATGTATGGACAGA
The DNA here is from genome assembly GCA_018881555.1 of Amblyornis subalaris. NCBI lineage: Eukaryota > Metazoa > Chordata > Aves > Passeriformes > Ptilonorhynchidae > Amblyornis > Amblyornis subalaris. The sequence goes on from JACAXG010000114.1 coordinate 2,305,296, forward strand.
CTGGAGAATGAAAGGCTGGAGAGCAGTGCAGCCAGGAGGGCCAACCCTGTCCTGGAGGGCATCAGGCACAGCATCGCCAGCTGGGCAAGGGAGGGGATTGTCCTGCTCTGCTCTGCACTGGGGCAGCCTCACCTCGAGTGCTGGGGGCAGTTTGGGGTGTCACAATACAAGGATATAAAGCTATCGGACAGTGTCCAAAGGAGGACAACAAAGATGGTGAAGGACCTTGAGGGGAAGCCGTATGAGGAGCAGCTGAGGTAACTTGGTCTGTTCAGCCTGGAGAAGAGGAGACTGAGGGGACACCTCATTGCAGTTTGCAACTTCCTTGTGAGGGGAAGACGAGAGGCAGGAACTGATCGCTTCTCAGTGGTGACCAGAGACAGGACCAAAGAAATGGCCTGAAGTTGTGTCAGGGGAGGCTTAGGTTGGATAACTGGAAAAGGTAGGGCACAGGAACAGGCTCCCCAGGGAAGTGATCACATCAATTAGTAATGGCAAAAAGATTAGAAGCTCTTTCAGGTAGTAGCAGAATAAAAAGTGTGAACAATTTTTTCTGTGTACATTGTTTACCATGCTTAGAGAAATTGGTCCACTGAAAGAGCCAACATTTTCCAAGGGAGAGTTTTTATGTCTTTATCTCAGACCTATGAATAAACGCAAGGCCATGAAGGAGATGGATGGAAAGGTTTTTTGTTAGTGCTTTCAGATGCTGTACACTGGGAATAGGCACATGGGAAATTTTAGTCATAGTATCTTTCTTCATGAGGAAGAAGGACGTAATAGAACAAGCCAAATATTTATCAGATAAAGTATTCTACAAGTTAGTGAATTCTGGCATTGAAATATTGGTTTGTTCTTCAAAAAACCCTCTAGCAATAGATGCTGACTAAAATGAGGCACTGGAATATCAATTTGAGACAACAATCAAGATCAAGCCTTACAGCTAGAAGTTTCCACAATAAAATTCACACCAATACCATTCTTGTAAAAAGCAACATGACAGCATCACAGCAAGCCATAGGAACGGGACAATAAAGGACATGAGAGATGGATTGTGAGGCTTCAAACTGCCATCATGGCCAGATGAGCTTGCAGGCAGCTCTCCAGAACCCACATCATAACACATAAAGAAGAAAAGCACCCTGTTCCTTCAGGCGAGCAGCTACCTTGTGTTTTCTGCAGACATCCACCAGACAGGAGCATGCTGTGTTACCCCAGCACAGCTGATACACTGCCAGCTCACACCCTGCCTTATGCTGGACTGACTTGTTCCTGCTCCAAGAGCTGCTTCTGTGTGTGAACTGTAAAATAAGGAAGGCTGTTTCCTGACCATGTGAGAGTATACCAACATTTTCATATTTTTGCAAACCATAAGCAATTGTTTGAGGAGAAAGGACAGTTGTAAAGTTGCTTATGGGCAGAAGACAACAGGAGTGCTCCAGCCAGAACTTGCTGCATTCTCCACCCAGCCTTTGCCAAGGTTGCTCAAGACCCCATGGTCTCACTGCTTCCCAAAGCTGGTGGCAAGGGAAATCCTTCCCCAAAGTTTGAGGGCAGCAATGTCCAGCCATCACCACATGGTGAGCCTTCAGCCTGAGAGACACATTTGCTCATTTGCTCTCCTCGAGAGCTGCACATTTCTCTTGCACTGCACCTGGCACCAGTGTGGGAAAATGAAGAATTGATATATTTGCTCTGGCTGAAAAGCAGAAAGAAAATGCATGATAGTTGGTGGGGGACGGCCAGCACAGTACTAACTGCAGTGTCTTGTGCTGGCTTTTCCAAACTGGATTAAACTACCTGGCTGAAGATATCAGCTTAAACTCCATGCATATTATAGAGTATGCATACTCTATATATATTATATACTCTCTCTATATATATATATACTCTATATATATCTATATATAATATATAGATATTACATGCATTAAGATGCATGCAGATTAAAAGGCATAGCAGTGAAGAGGCACCAGATCAACGCAAACATAGAAATACCTATTAGAATTTTAAATTCCCACTTTCACCTTTTACACTCTAATAGTCCCCTACATACCTCCTGCCAAGCTCGTAAACCAAACATTAAGCAATACATTTTGCCAGACTTTTCTACTCTCCCAAATTATCTAGGTTTGATAAACCCTAATGATATCATTTTCTCCATTTTCCCACAGTATTTTACCCACCCAAAGAGGTTAGAATTCCGATTTCTACATTGTAAAAACAGCATCCAGAACCACAGTGTACTTAAGCCTATCTCTGTGTTGCTGCATAGTACAGCGAGCACTTTCTTTAAACTGAAAACCCCAGAAACCACAGGGAATGTGTGGATTACTTCTACAGTGTCTGCAGAAGGCAACTAAGAAAAGTAAGACCATGTCAGCAGGCTAAAATTTACTATATATGTGTGTGTGCCATAACTAAAACCAAACCAAAAAAACCACAAAACCCACAAACAAACTCCCTCCCAAAAGAACTCCAAACCAACAACCCTAACAACTGCTATAGCCTAAATATAAGCTACGATGACCTTTTTTGCCGTAGTGTGCATGCATTTGGGACTTAGATTTTGTCTCCAAAGAGGAAACAATATTTTACACTTAAGACAGAAAGAGATGGTGAGGTTTTCTCTTTGTTCACTCTCTAAGGTTAATAATAACCTACAATCTATGTCAGAAATGAGTTCAGTATAAACCATAGTGGATCAAGGAGTGTTTGAGTTTTGATGATATTCCTACTTATTTTGAGGATTTTCAACTTTTAGAAAACTGTGTGACCAGTGCCCTGGAGAGACAGCATATGCTAGGAGACGGACCACTGAGAGTCGAGCTTGGTGTTGGAGTGGTCCAAGTGGTTTGAGTGACACTAGCCTGACATTGAACTGTATTCCTCAAGAGAAGAACAATTTGGAAATGAACATATTTTTGGGCTCAATTATTTCTCTTCAGCTCGGTTGCTCAGTTCATTCGTGGCTACAGTGAAGCATATAGAGAGTCTGAGCAGGCATCCATCACCGAAAGGGCTGTCCCTGCCTTTTAGAGACTCATCTTTGCCCCTGTTTTCCCCTCTGCACTGCCGTCTCCAGCTCCCTCCTCCTGTTCTGCAGCACTCTCCTCTCCATCAGCACAGCACTCAGCAGTCGGGCTTGCAATCAGTTTGAAGTGAGCACAGTGTCAATCAGAAAGTTAAAAATAGAAAGACAGCTGGGTTTTTTTAATTTCCTCAGTAGTCTATACCTGTCAAAAATGAAGTGTCTTGTTCTTCAGCTAATGTTTGCTGACTTGTGTTCCTGTGCTAGGCAGGTAATCCTTGAGACTGTGTTTACTTTCTTAGCCTGCCTCTTACAACGAATCAAGTGGCCCATGGTAAGACTGGTATGCATTTTGCAGTAGATATAAATTGGGAGATACAGGAAGGAAAGGACAAGCTGAATTCTGGAATTCATACCTCCCTTTGTATAAATTCCAATACAGAGGAGCAACACATGCAAATACTTCAAAGTATGTCAAGTGTAAGCAGCTATTCAGCACCAGCTAATGCTGTATTATTACTGAATGAGTAACAGCACGCTATCAGGAAATTATTAATGTTGGGTGGTGAGTGGCACAAAGACACTACAGGTTTTGTTGTTATTATGAACTCATGTTGAAAAACTTCACCTTTAACCTTACAGTAGTGTATTGTTTTGTCCTAAGATACAAGATGTCCTCAGAGGCAACTGGCACCTTTCACTTGTGCTACGATCCTTTTGACTTCTCTTCCTCCTCCCCTCTGGCATGTCTTTAGACACCCTTGGTGATTGAGATGTAGTGAAGTGTATTGGAGGGGAAGAAGCAATGAGGATCTAAAACTCTCAGACTGCGTAATCTTGCTGTCCAATTCAGCATGTTACCACTTAGTCAAACTTTGATATGATAACTAACCTCTGGCGCCTTTGTAGCCTGCTCTGCTCAACTCACTGGAGATTTTGAAGATTGGCACTGGTCTCTCGGTCTCTCATTACTGCTGCCGCTGTCTGAACCCTGAGTTGCAATCACTGCAAGTAGGAGGACTGGGAGAGTCTGGGCATGCAGCGTTAAATCAATCCAAAGGTTATTTGTACCAGATTTTTTCCTGCCGTTTGCTGCATGCAACAAGAAGAGGTTCTCAAATGAGGTAATGCACATGGAAGGCATTAATAATATGTTGTGACAGGTATAGTAAATTAATTTGGAGACTACTATAAACAGTGTGAGAACACAGACTTTATTGCAGTTTCTTCTGTGGAAAGATGGCAAAAATATCCCTTTTCTAGTAATTTAAGAGACTTCGGTTGCTTCCAAAATACTTCGATGAAAACTTCAGCTTCTTAGACAAGAGAGACTCCACTTGACTGGCCAGAGTCCAGTAGAGCTTTAGCAATTTAAAGCAGCTGAAACCATGGCCCATAACATTGTGTTTACACCCTCAGCCCTGGAGAACATTTAAATAGGACAGATCCAAGTTTCTACAGCCAGTGGAAAGACTAACAATAATTTCAGAATTGAACTGAGCCATTAGCCAAGCTTTCAGATGAAATGAAGGCATAGATGAAAACAAGTCAGATTTCCAGTTCTGAAAGCACTGTTTTCAGAAGGTGAACTGATTAGTGAGTCCAGTCGGTCCAAAGAGTTTTAAGGCACTTCGGGTGAAGGAGACCTATAATTTATTTTCAATAAAAGCTGCAAGCAACTCTCTGGAATTCACTTCACAAGAAAAGGAGAAAAACTTGCAGGAAGGGGCTGCAGACCAAAATGGATCCTTAGAAAGTCCAGCACAGCTAATCAGCAAAGAAAACTTCATTTTGGAGGCCAGGAAGCACAGGGCTGAGGTAAATATTGCCAAAAGTCAAACCAAGTTAGAAGTTTGCAGAGGAAATTAAATAGTAATAATAAGAGGAAATTATAAAAAGTTATTTAGCTATTGAAATAAAAAGATTTTAAGGGAGAAAAGAAGTGATGTTTTTATACTGAGAGGATTAATGCTGGCATAGGTGTATGAAACACTAAATGGAGCTCAGCTTTGGTTTTCTGTAAGAACACTAAACTCTGGAGAAATGGAAGACAGATATGGGATGAGTGTCAGGAAATTGAAAATAGCTCCTCAGGGGAGATGCAAAACTCTGAGAGCTTGATGTGCTCAGCCAGCAGGGAGCATATCCTTCACTGCAGGACGCTTGGAGAACTGGCAGTCCGTCCACATAATTTTGTCAAGCTGTGAAGGAGAGGGATCCACATGACTTGAGAACAGTAAATATAGTAACCATAATTAAGAAAGTGAACTTGCATCTAAAGGCCTGTTAGCTTGATTGTAATAGTATGCAAGAGTACATGAAGAATTTTAAAGGAAAGGAATAAGTAATGATATGATGACTAATGAAAAATAAAAGAAAGAACAACAGCCTGTGCCTGCCAGCTGGAAGGTACCAGGCCAGCCTAACACCTCTGCTTGCAAGAGAGCTGACTGATTGCTTTAGGTAAGGTAATTGCAGCCAAGTGAAGCTGAGAAGCACTCAGATGTTGCAGCCAAACATGTGAGAAGCACTTGTGATATGGGAAATCATTAGGTAAAATGGTAAAGACAAAAACGAAAAACACACAAACTCTGGCAAGAAAATAAGAAATGGCTTTAAAGGGAGATGGCAAGGGGTTGTGCTGAAGAACAACTTGCAGCTTTTTCTGGGAACCAGAATCTTTTCACAGCTGTTTCCACAAAGGACTTTTGTTGAAAAAGTGCGTTACTGAAATTTGCTCTTTAGATGCTTGCAGAAGACAGCCTGGCACAGAAAGACATCTGAACATGATACAGGTAGACACAGATAACCCACAGATCTGGAAAAATAGTAGTAGTGTGAAGTTTAACACTCATTTCAAACCTTGTATTTAACAAGCTCTAACAGGAGGATTGCTGCAGTAGTCTGGGGAGTCACTGCTACATCTCCGCAGGAGTCTGGGGAAGTGAAAGAGTAGGAGAAGGAAAGGGTAATTTTATTCATTTATAGGAGTAACTGTGAGTGCCCAGGGTCATAGGGATGTACAAAATGCAAATGTCTTCATAGACCTTGTTAGTGAAAGTACTTCCAGTAGATATAGGGAAGTGTTCACAGTCTTGCACAGCACATTGATTGATATACCAAGAACAAGACCCAGCAACTCACATCCAGGAGACAGAAACTCATACAGCAGAGGTAAGATGAAAATTCTTATTCTGTGCGAAGAGACTCAGAGAGTTCAATTTGTTTAGCAAACCAAAGGCTCTAATGTGATTGAAATACTGTTGACTTGGTTGAGTGTATAGCCCAGTGTTCATCTTGGGTTCATAAAACAGGTATCCTTACATTTATGTCTTCCTATGGATTAGCCCTTATCTTCTAGTCCTAGTTTCCTCAGAAATCTCTGGGGTGATAGTGACCTGAGGGAAGGTGTACACCTGGTGGTGCCTATCTCTGTCTCTGGTAAGGTATCTCCTGCTTTCGGCAGACTTTGGACTTCCTAACCTATCACACCTGGAAAGGTATGAAGAGACACCATTAAGACAAAAGGAAGAAGTAATCAGAGAGGTTGCTTTGAAAACATCATATCTGGATTTAGGAACCTAAAACAACCCACTGGGTGCAGGTAAGCAGTGGTCTGTCTTACAGAGGAATAAAGGCAGGAGATACAAATCCTACATTGGAGGCTAAATCCAGGGTTGTGCTTTCTTATTCAAAGAAAATGAGGAGGGAGACCCTAGTGAGTTTTTTATATAATAGATTAATGTCTAAAATAATCATCCAGGCAAGGGATGAGGAGGGCTGAGTGCTCTTCTCAGCCTGCAAAGCTCAAACCTCTATTAGTCTACATTTCATAAGACAGGGTCCTAACCCATAAGCTGTAGGTGAATCTGGAGCATGGAGGTAGCTCACTTTTTGTGTTCATGTCATGCCACAAGGCCTCTGAAAACTGAATCTTTGTGAGGCTATGGAGGGAGAAACTTAGAGGCAATGAACTTATTAAAAGGGCTTGACTGAGAGGAAGATAGTGAGGCAGCACAAAGAGCATGAGCCTTGTTCCCCTAAGAAACTGAAATAGTTAATTAAAATGAACACTTAGCCCTTTGCTGGAGACAGGAATGCAACCTGTCGTGTGACCTGTGTTATAAAAGTATAATTCCTCAGAAGACCTGGAATGGAAATGCACATGTCCTTTTACACAGGATCACGTGATGAAATGAGGCGTGGATCACATCCTCAAAGGATTTACAAGTAAAGACACACAGATAGTGAATCCCATACACACTTGAGTGTTGAAGTGGATGCCCATCTGTCCATTTTATCTGTCCATCATTTGGGTTAGCCCTTTGGGTGAAATTCATTCACACCTGATCAACATGGGGCATCAAGTGGAAGCTAGTTCTCCGGGTGCCTCTATGACCAGTGAAAGGAGACAGATGGTTCAGTGTTCCAGGGAGAACAGTTTCAGTGTCCCACAGTGAGACCAGACTGCTGTCTTCACAGGCGTCCCTGCTGGTTACAGGTGGAGCTGGACAGCTGAGATGGCATACCCTGTGTCTGAGAGCTAACACTAGATGGCACAAATCCCACCTTGTGCACCTTCACAAAGATCCCAGTCCTGGGAACTTGGGCTCCTCTGGGGTTCAGATGCTATGAGGATTGTACCTGGCAAAAGGCAGGATGGAGAATGAAGATCAGCTTGCTTGTGAGAGACTTCAGGCCAAACAGCTGTGGTTCAAAGAGTTTAATAGCTCCATTGGCAAAGATGATAGATTTTTGCATGTTCAGCAAACCTAATCTCTTAATTTAACTTAGAAAGTTTACAAGCTCTCCTGGCATAGTTGGTGGAGCTTGTAAGCTTTGTGATCAGATTAAGCCAACAGAACATACGTGTTATGAGTGCCAAGTAGTTCAGATGTTCCTTTCTGTCCTTCAACCTTTAAAACAGAAGAAAATTAAAAGTAAACAACTATCATTAAGAGTGAAAAACCGGGCATACAAATCCCAGGAAATCTGACGAATCAGAGAGCCCACTGCAGAAATAATTTTGTCCCATTTGTCTTCCTCCTTTCTGTGAGATGTGTTTATCATCAACATGTAGCAAGCCCACAAAGATTGTTCTTATTTTACAACTGGCAACATCCACTTCAGAAATATAATTTCTGTTTTAGGGCTTGATTTCTCAGCCTGATTTTTTTCATTAACTGTAATGCTTTGTTTTTCATTATCTTCCCATTAGGAAATGACAAAATAATTACAAATGCCAATTTGATGCAGGAGTTCACTTACCATACACCTACTCATTTTCCTGTTTGCATTTGTGTAACAGGGTTCAGCATGTGCAGATAAACAAAGAGGAGTCCTGCAGGTCCAGGAATAAGTCAAATTTAGAGAAAGAAGCAGGTAAGCCGAGCTAACTCTTTAGTGCCAAGTAACTTTGAGTTCATTGGGTACATAAATGGTTTAGAAGAAGCTGAAGTACATTAACAAGAAAAATGTTAAGAGGGAACATTATGGGGATGTTACGCTTACTGTGAGTCCAGAGGGCAGCACTGGCTGCCCTGGTATGTATCACACACAGCACAGATGCAGCAGTCCTGGGATCTGTGCAGCAAAATCCAATCTCTTGGGCACATGGGAACCCTGCACTCTAAGAATCCCTAGCATATGCTTCCACTGCCTACACACACCTCTGGTGCAAGCCACCCACAGGCAGCCTCTGCAGGCTGCCACTGCAATGGGCTGGGCTGGGATAGCTGGGAAGCATGGATGATCTAGAGAGTATTTTCCAAAGCAGTAGAAAGCTTTCGAGTACAGAGTTTGAAAAGGGTTCACCTCCAAACACTTCACAAGGAAAAGCAATATTAAAGCTTCAGGAGCACTTAAAGCGGAAATTCTTGTACCACCTTCAGAGGTTTCACACTGTGGGAGCCTGACCCAACAACAAGGATGGGAAGAGATTAGTGACAATCCTTTCTGTGTGGGCGCAGAAGTACCCAGCATCGCAAAGGTACCATCAGTAAAGGAAGAAGCTTCTTTCACCTTTCCTTCTTCAACTTTTCACCCTTTGAGGGTTGTTTTAAGCAACAGAGTTCTTGTGCCTCCTCTTACCCTTGTGCCAAGGTGAAGCTCTTGCTACATGAACAACACCTTGTAACCCCTCTGGTATTTATGACACATTGCTGAACTTAATGGGTCCCAGGGCCATGGCAGGTTAACAAACACCTAATATTTTTTTTTTTCAGAAGGGATAATAAATATTGGCTTCCAGGAGTCAAGATAGGTGAACGTTTTCCAAAAGTGCAACTGTGACTGTAAAACCAAGAAGCTCATCATGAGAAATGAGCCATGGTCTTAGTGCTGTGACTTTTAGCCTCTGTCTGGGGTGAAATGTCAGGAGTAGTAGTAAAGACCCTTCTACACATCAGGCATGTCAGGCTCTGTGAGCCATGTTGAGTTCATTACCGAGTCAGGGCATTTGAATATGGATCTAGGTCTGCATCACCTTTTCCATGAAGTTCAGAAAAGACTCCAAGTAGGACTTAGGTTTGAGCTTGCCTCAAGAACTCTTGCTCTTTGCCTTCACTGTCTAAACTCAGCTTTGAAGTTATTCTACCATTTTCTCGTATGTGCTTATGCGTACACATGCATACATCTACCTTTTTTAAAGAACAGCCTTCTTTTAATACCTAAAAATCAGGTTGTATGCTTGTATTTGACAGCTCGCAATTGAAGAGCTGGCAAACTTGTTATTTTCATCATTATTTCACCAACCTCCTAAGCTAGATTTACTACCTTTCTCTTGGACCATCTTTCCTCTGAGCTTTTCATCTCACTGCCCATTGAAATCACATCTGACACAGGGACAGAGGGTCATAGTTCCTAGTTTTGATAAAAGCAGTAACTACTTAGAGGAGAAGATTAATTTCTTCAGTAAAGGCAAGTTTTCAGGTTACTAATTGATCCACCAGCCAGCATATCTCTCCTGAACACCAATCGTCCCCAGCTTTCTGCTGGTGGGGTGCAGTGAAGAGTTGAGAAGGGAGGACTGGGGAGTGAGTGGGTGGAGGGCAGAGGGAGAAGCAGGGGTCTTTTGGGGGACCATAACCATGAAGTACTGGTGGTGGTGCGCTGAGGTAAGGGTAGGCTGTTCTCATATGCTGAAACTATGAAACACACCACAACCTAGCCACATCATAAACATGCAAAGAAAATGGTATCATGCTGTCTTCAAAGATAGTGTTAGTGTACCTAAGCAGTTCCCACACACTCTTTCCATTCCACCAAAGAAACTCCCATCTATGTCACTCTTAGTGGGAACAGACTGAGAATGTACCACTTGGAAGTGATTTTTCTATTTCTGAATGAAAAAGAATTTTGCTTTAGAAGTGTCTTCTTGTTTGGCTGAATTACATAAAAGTGCCTGCTTTCTGTGGCTAAACTTGGAGTTCGTTTATATGCAGCCCAGCAATTTCTCTCTTTTTGGTATATTTATCCAGTGAAAGGATAATAAACTTCTTACTAGATCCCCGACTTTAGCTCTGTTTAGAATGAAATGTAGTACAATTGTCTTTTTTGCCCTTCTTTTGAAACAGGAGGCAAGAGGATGTTGCTGATTGGTAGATCAGCTACAGGTCAAGTCTTTCACAAACAGGATGACCCAATGTTAGCAAGATCAACAGTACTTCTGATTTTCTTGTGCAAAAGTGGATGCAGTAACACTTGTGCTCTCTGATTGACAGCCTCAAATCTTTGCTGTTACCACTCACTATAAGCTCTGATACATCTCTAAGCATCAACTTTAGCACTAGGGCTCTGCCTGCATCAGCACAAAGCTATTCTATTCCCCATCGTTTTAATCCTGAGCACTTTTTCTCTTAGTGATGTGGACTCCAGTGCAAGCTTCAGTTTTACTTTCTCCCAGGACAGCATTTTTCTGTGGAGACATACAATCCTCCTGCAGAACCATGGAGGAAACCTGGAAACCAGCTGTAGCATCTTCTGCAGTGACAAAGGTAGTGCTGGCAATAGGTGACATTATTAGGCACTGAGCTGACCCTACAAGGTGAACCTGCAAGAAGAAAGTGCAGTGATTTAATTGCAGTCACAATGTCACTATCATCCCCTGTCCTCTTTCTGCTAGCTTTCAACTGTACTACAGTTTCATTACGACTCTCAAAATTCCATCATAGGCAAATTCATAATCTGTCATGTCTGAATTAGTGGCAGCTGTGCAACTTGTGTAACAAGTTGGTTTATTGCTAGTAGTGGCTAAAACTTTGCCACCTTTGTTCCTAGCCATGTCTTCACTTCAAGTCCCAGGAAAACACCTTCCTGCAGCACCTCAGGGCACCCAACACACACGTCTCTGGCTGTTCCCTACATGCTGCTTCCCGCCAAGCACGAGCATTCACAGTCATAAGTCAGGCCTCAACACCGTGTGAGAGACTCCTGAAAAACATCAGTAATCCTTGGTAATTTTATTCTTGAGGAACTTCTGGGGAGTTACACCTTGCAACTTGTTTTATAGAAATGTAGGAGGAGTTCTTCTTATGTTCCTGTGAACCAGATTGTCCCATGCCCAGAGGAGCCCAGGAATCCCACTGTTTTAATTGCAGCCTGCTCTGGATCCAGGCTGAAGGCAACAGAGAAGTGCAGAAACCTCCTGCAGCACTTCTTGCTCTGCTGGATCTGAGGATGAAGGCAAGTGACATGATATAGTTAATCTTTACCAGGGAAGCTAGAGAGGGGACCCTGAGCTATCTAGCTGCCAGCTAAAGCTGCCTTGGCAACAGTTTAATGGGCAGTGGCCTGTACTTGAATGACTTCAAGAAGAGATGTAATCAACCATTCACTATCTTTCTTCTTTCCATTAAGTTCAAAGTACTATATAATCACTTCAATTTTCTTTCAGGAGTGATAAGGCTCAAGCATAAACCACAAGGCCTGAACTCTCAGTCAGCCTCCATCTTTTATCCTGGATTTATCTTCAGCCATCATCAGGCTCTGTCTTTATGCCTGACCCCATATGGAAACTGGCCTCCAAGGAGGGTCAAGTATTCACTTTCATGCTCCTCTGTGCTGAAATGCTTTTCCTGGCAAGATTAGATAAAGCAATTCCTTTTCATTTCAGGCCATCCCAAGTAGATGCTTTATAAAAAATCTACTTTAAAGCAATTTTTTTTCTCATCTGCTGTAGGTTTATAGAGTGAAACTATGGTCAGGCTATTTTTATAGTCACTGTGCCAGGAACAAAGTCCAATAATTTACTGTGCTTGTAGGAAAAAAAAAATTATTTTAAAAAGGCATTTAGGGGGTATTGTCAAAGACTCCTTTCCCAGTCACTACGTGGTCAGGATCTTCAATATGAGACAGACACAGATCCAGTAAAAGCGTTTAGGGGAGTGGTTTAATTAAGCAAAATTTGCCTTATTTCTGCATTTTACATTGATCAGCCATTGATGAAACATATAAGCAACGCTGGCAACAGAGGCTGGGATTTCCCTTCCCTGAGTCCTCAATATGCAGCCCTTCTCTTGCTCACCAGGAGAAGCTCGGTTTTCCTTGCAGCAGCACTAGGCACAGGGGAGAGGAGAGTGTCACTAGTTTTCCTATAGCCTAAAGTGAGAACACCAGCTGAGACAGCCTCCTGAGAAGTGGAAAATGAAGGTTCAAACCTCTGTGAAGAAAATATTTGTCTCAGTTTTGAGACAAATTTAAGAGAAGACTCTCTGGAATGAGTCCTTCTCTCCAAAAGAGTTCCAAAAGTCCTCTTTCCACCAATAGGGAATGAATACTAATAGAAGAAAGTGAAAAAAACCATGTTTGTTAGCAAACAGAATGCCCACCCACAAGGCCAGGGAAAAAAGGTAAGTAACTGTTAAGCACTGAACCATCAGAACCCACTTCCCCCACTTCCCCACACACACAGAGAAAACAAAAACCCAGAAAATGTCAGGAGAGTGGGGGCAGTGTTGGAGGAATACACCTTTCCCGATACATGGTCCAAGACGGCACCAGCTTTCATGCCAAGGGCAGCAGAACCCCCACGGAGCAGTCCAGCAGCAGGGGAAAACCCCAGGGGCTACCTGGTGTCAACCTCCTTTCTCCATGGCAGTCATGGCAGGCAAAGCAGCTGGGCTGGAGCCTTTGGTGTGCTTTCTCTCCATGGCTTGGCTTCCCGGTCCTGGGCTTCAGGCAGGAGCAGTCACGGCAGGACGTGGCAGGACAGGAGCCCAGCCGGAAGTGGCTCTGGTCTTGGCTCTCGTCACACACAGCCAGCCCACTCTGATCCAGAACTGGAAGAGAGAGGGAGAACAACTCCTGGCCCTGGACCCTGCCAGGATCTTGGCCGGGCTCCCCAAGCATTGTGATGTCCCTGAGCCAGGAGGGGTGAGGGTGGGGGGTGGGGGGGAGAAGAAAACATTAATTTTGGGCACACCCTGGATGTATGATAACGATCCCCAAGACAGTATTAAACATCTCCTGTCCTGTGTGAATGTCTTTGCCACTTGGCTCTCAGCGAGTTTGTCGTTTAAAGGTGGGATCACAGTTTGGGATGGTTTCTACAAAGTGCCTGAAATCCTGGGGCACCGCCACCTTGCAGGGACCTGTGCGCATGGTGATGCTCTCTCTGCCCAGCCACTGCTTAGCCTCCCCAAGCTGTGACTGGTGGACCCCCCCAGCTGCTGCCCCAGAGCTCTGCCGAGCAGCTGCTCCTGCTCCCTAGACCCAAGTGAGAGTTTGAGGCCATGCAGGCGGGTGCTGGGGCTCGTCCTTCACATGCAACCAGACAAACAATTGTCCACTGAGGTATATAGCCCATGTCCTTAGCTTGGCACTGATACTGCACCACTTTGAAAGATGCTGCTGTCGTGCCTTTCTTTGCTGCAGCTCACAGATGGGATTTCCACATCTCTGATGCAGTTGCTTTGATACCAAAATGTGGCCCTATTGCCACTTTATCTTGGAAATTCTGTCTGCACTGTCTGAACTGTAGGCAGGGTGAAGACAGTCTCTGACACATGCAGTGCACTTCTGCTCTAGCCACACCATGCCTCCTTGCTTGGGGGAAATTTCTGAACTCCAAGGCCATGCCCTCACCTTTGGTGTAGGGGGAGCACTGCAAAAAAACTACCCTGAGCAGCAAGGGCCATGTCTTCACTGGGGAGTGGAATAGCAGGGTGAAACCCCTGCTCTGAAGCTCATTGTTAAATGCCAGGACACAGTCATAGCTCTGGAGTGAAATCAGTTGTGGGGTGAGGATCCCCAGCATCCTTGCACACATGTGTGCATGTATGCACACACATGCTCACATGTATCTGCATGCAAACACACGTGCACTTCCTTCTGTACACGTGCAGGTATGGTCCAGTGCACAGCTGGTGAACCTCACTAGCCAAATTACACCCCAAAAATGAAATACAGTATGTATCTTTATATGAGTGTCTTGATCATATAGAGAATAAGGGAGCTTACTGCTGTGTAACAACATGAGAAGACAAGCAGCAAGGACACAGAGCACTTGCAACATGCTTTGAAGCAATGAAATTCAGTATTACAGGTAGCTTCAACCATTCTTAAGATTACCAGACACTTGACATTGTAAGACCCTCTTTTCAACTCCTTATGCACCAAATGTTGACTGCCTGGACTGACATTTACTTGTGCCAGATGTTTGCATCAGGTTTCTGCAGTAATGGTTTCTGCAGCTGTATAAATTGCAGAAAGCTGTAGTACAGGAACTTAAAATTACATGACTAGGTGTGCTAGTTTCATCTTGGGTGCAGTTAATTTTCTTCACAGTGGCTGGTATGGGGCTGTCTTTTGGATTTGTACTGAGCACATGGTTGATAATATAGAGATGATTTTGCTATTGCTGAGCAGGGCTTACACAGAGCCAAGGTCTTTTCTGCTTTTGGTACTGCTATGCTGGGAAGGGGGCTGGTGAGGAAGGGTAGGTTGGGAGGAGACATAGCCGAGACAGGTGACCCAAACTGACCAAAGGGATATTCCAGACCACGTGACATTATGTCAGTATATAAAGTGTGGGGAAGAAGGAGGAAGAGGGGGACATTTGGAGTGATGGCATTTGTCTTCCCAAGTCACCATCATATGTGATGAAGCCCTGCTCTCCTGGAGACGGCTGAATACCTGCCCATAGTTAATTCCTTGTTTTGCTTTGCTTGTGTGCATGGCCTTCGCTTTCTGAATTAAATTGTTTTTATCTCAACCCAGGAGTTTTCTAGCTTTTACCCTTTCAATTCTCTCCCGAATCCCATTGGTGGAAGACTGAGTGAGCTGCTGTGTGGGGCTTGGCTGCTGGCTGGGATTAAGCCATGACACTAGGGAAGGTATCTTGCTTTGCATTTGTTAAAAAAGTCTTTCTGAGCCCTTTGCTCTGGGCAATCAAAATGTTCTGTATCCTTTAGGCAAGATTTGGCAAGCTGAATAAGACTGCTTTCTCCCTACACATGTACTTTCTTGTGAATTTGTTCCCAAACTTGTCCAACTTGTAAATTGACAGAAATCCCAGGAGATCTTAGTTTTATCAAATTAAATGCTGGAAACTACTTAAGCAACAACTGCCTTGCACATTTTATGGTGTGTTCACACTTGTAGAGCTCTTGGGTTCCCAGTCCATCCACCTTCAGTGGTTGAGTGACAAAATCCAGCGGGAGAACAAAACTCTCCTTCTGCCTACCATGACTAGGGACTCAGAACCGTGAACACTAGATATAAGCAAAAAAATCCAGTCTCTACCCAGCAGCACATACCTTAGCACCCACCCTCACCCTGTTTGGGATGGAAGGGACCTGATGAGGCCAAGGAACCTGTTTGGGCTGAGGAAGAAGAAAAGGACTGGTGCTCACAGTAACAAAAGTTACCCCAGATCTTGGGGGCACCACATACACACCTGTTCATCTGGAATCTTTCTCACCTGCATCTTAAAAGAACCTTTCTTTGTCCATTCTATAGGCAGAAGGATACTGCATATTTTTTCTGATATTTAAGCATCTTTCTTTAAATTACAGCCTAAAGGTCTTTGTGGAAAGTTGGCAAATATTTGTTCTCATACCAATGCTGCTTGCTTAAGCATTTTTCTTATTTTTCTGTTTTTCTTACTTAACTATTTTTCCTTGGCTACATTTGTAGTCTGGAGGGATATTGGTAGACTGATCAAAGACAGAGCCAGCATGAGGATCTCAAAAGGAGAGACTCGAATTTCAGTGTGCGAAAATGTGGAGATGGGTTAAGTGGCCCATGATCTAAGCCCTAACCTGGAAGTGCTCATTGCTCACCCTCTACTGGCTACAAAAAAAATTGAAAAATTCGTTTTTTGCCTAAGGGGACCAAACAAAAAAACCTAAGCCAAAAAGCAGTAGACTGTAGGGAACACCATATTGTCATATGGGCAGCAAGTACAGAACAGTACAAAATTCAGGTACATGGTAAAAATCCAGTTTTTTCAACAGTATCCAATATGGATGTTTCACCCTGAAGGGTGAAACGTATATTTTTCCAAAAACAACATAGAAAGTCTGTAGTAGATAGTCTAGTATCCCATATACTCAAAAATAAGAGTCTAAACTTAGATCCTACTAACTCTGTACTTCAACTTGCCAGCTGTAAGATGGAGGTGACTCTCCATAACCATTATCCTACAGAGCTAGTGGAAGAATATATTCATTATTGTTTCCAAAACATTCAGGCTTCATGATGGTAAGTACCATAGAAAAGCCTATAAAGAAGTTAATAACTTCATTCTTGCAGCAGGATTTATAGGGATGACTAATAAATAAGGTGTAAAACCTCATATTAAATAACAAAGCTGGAATAAAACACTGAATAATTGCTCACTAAGGGGACTCATCTGCCCTGTGCACTTAATGAGGCATAGGTATATGAGAAAACTAATATGTGATATTCTCAAAACTGTGCATGCTGCACAAGGTAAAAGAGCAACAAAAATAAGAATGCACAGGCAATCTTCATTCTGGCATTTCCTACATTTTCGTTAATTGATACAGCAATCTTAATAGTGTGCTTTAGCATGGTTGCTTGTTTATGCATGTGTTGTGACACAAACATAGAGGAAAAAAGGTACCTCTGAATTCTTCATATTATTTGTACAGCCTCACCTTTGCTAGCCCTTTATTCTTCTGGAGAGCTTTATACAGGGCTGTTCTATAAGGCAACTCAAGTTTCCAATACACTATTTAAGTCTTTAGGTACTTGTCCCACAGGAAGAGATGTGCTAAACTGGGTCTCAGCCTGACCAGCAAATAATAAGAGCTGCAAAGGTGTAGGTTTTGTTAAAACCCTCTCACCACAATGAGACATCTAACTGCAATGTATTTTTCAAATGCTTAGAAAAAAATGCACTGTTAAAATTAACATTTTATCAGTACTTACTGAAGCAGCAACTTCCTCAGCACTGGTCCCTGTCTTTGCCCACAGTGGATTGGCTAGCAGTGACAACGGCAGGTGTGTACCTCAGCTTGAAATGACTGATTATTTTTCCTCCTGTCTGATTATGGAACTGACATTGGAAATTGGATTTCTTACCTAGGAAAGACCTTTTCAACTGCTTGCTCTAGGTGGAAAACCTGTGAAGGAGTGAGTGATAGAAGTAATTGATCTCTGTTCCCCCCCGTGCCCAGGTGTGGAGAAATGGATGGGCACCAGTGCTGAGGTGTGGCATCCCCTCCAGCCAGCACTAGCACAGGCAGCAGAATGAATCAGGACTGCAGGAGAGCACGATCTGATGGCTGCTGAGGTTCGCAGTATCTAGATGTCCTGTACTTTTGTGGTGTCTCCTGAGTATTACTGATTTCAAGAGAGCTGCTGAGTCTAAAAACAATTACAACAGATTATGCAATTTGGTTTTCCATTCATACAAGCAACTTGCATTAAGCTTCAAGAAGGCAAAAAATACAACACCTCATTTCATTCCTATTTTTGGATTTATATATATCCCTGTGTTTTATGTATAGCACAATCATAGCATGTATCCTGTTAAGAAGATGGCAAAATGCGACCATAATCACGAAACAGGCCAAGGGCATGCCTGGGTACAGCAGACAGACTCCCTGCTTCCCAGTGCAGCCTTGTCCTCAGGACTATGCTTTGTAGTATCATGGGAAAACAGCTTGTTAACAATAATGGCAACCTGCAACTCAAGCAGCATGCTGTAATTAAATGATGACTGTTTCCTCTTCTGCAAAGAAGGGCTGAGAACTTTGGCACAGCATAAGGAGGAGAGTACTAACCCTCTCACTGCACAGCCTGGACTTCAGGAGCGATGATGTGGACACAGTTGTCAGAGTACACAACCCTAGATCAGGTTTCCAAGGCAATATCCAGTGCTTAATGTGCTGATGTCTCAAAACACAGGTCCTGAGCAAACTGGTATGGTGGTATAGACGTAACATTATGTTTAATGTAATTTTTGATATCTCTTTCATTGTTGTTCTTCCCATTTTTCTTTCTCTTGTGCTGGAATAAGTACTTCATGCTGTTTCTTTGTTTTCATTTTGAATTTTACAATTCTGGTTCTTTTATTTCTTCTTTTTTATTTTGTGTTGTTGTTGTTGTTGTCATCGAACTTCCTGCTCTGTTGCAACTTATTAAATTATTCTTTTTTTTTCTTTTTTTTACAGGCTAGCTTGCATGGTTTCCTCTGTCTCTGGAGATCATGATTTCAAGAAATACATTTCATGTGGCTCTTACATTGTTTCTCCTTTTTTATTTTATACTCAGGAGATAAAGAAAACTAGATCTGGAGATCAAAGAAAACATCCAAAGTGATAAGTAAATGTGGGAAAGGGCCTCATTCCCTCTGGAGCAACAGCATCACTTCCCAGTACCTCCTGGGCAAGTCCTTCAGGACCAACACAGGAGATGAGGCATTTATAGCTAGCATCACTCTCCTTTTTCTTATGAGTTGCTGGTTGTGGGCTCTTAGTTTATTTCTGAGCTAGGTCTTTCAGGCTTCTCAGTAATTTATGTTTCAACAATGAAAATTTCCATCCACAGTACCCCCATAAATTCACTAATGATACCTCGGCTTTTGAAAGCTGAGACCACAAAATCCTCCCAGCAATGTAATTTAATGCCAAACTCCGAACTTCTTGACAGCTTTCTGAGAGTTACATGGACAATTTTAGTTGTTTTACCTGGCGGACCAAGTCCTGGAGGAGGGAAGAAAATTCAGTTTTAGAGATGTTCAAATCTTCGGCTGAGGACTGCTGGTCGTACCAGGATGCACGACAAAGGTCTGTGTTTTTGTGGGCCTCTACTCAGTCCTTTCTTATCTCTCCATCTTACCAAGAGCAAGCTTTCGTCTATACAACATGACTTCATGTTGTCTCCCTTTGCCTCATGTTCTGATGCAGGTGAGGCCATTCTTGGCAGCTGCCAATTCATATGACAAAACCTCCCTGACACAATACAATACATCATCTCTGCAACACAGAAGATGTGAGCGAAATAAATCTTTGCATTTACTGATTCAATCAGCTGTGTGAGAGATATATAAAGATACGGCACTCTTTGTATGACATCTCCATGCAGCATATTGCATGCAGTGTCTAATAAAATAGGAAACATTTAATTACGGTGAGTGATTACACTCATTTCTTCAGGACCCCTAAAGCTGTGGTAATTTGATGAGGGAAGACTTCAAAAATGATGCATGAGAGCAGAAACGATGAAACACATTGCTGAAAAATATCTCCTACCTAAACAGGGGCACTGCAATACTTTTAAAGGAACCTCCAAGTTTCCATCCAAAATTAAAGGCATCTCCTTTTAAAAAACGACATGCTTTTGGACCAAGATGCAACAAATGCTACTATTCACACTAACAGGCTTCTTCCTGGATCTATTATTTTTCAGTATTAAAACAGACTTACTGGTAAAACTGGTGGGTTGTGAACTGTGTGTTTAATCAAAATTATTATTCACTTGAAAGTCTTCTACAGACAGCCTCACTGCATTATCTGTCCTAAGCCCTGATCACACCTTTAGACCATCAGGGTTATAAAACACATGTGACTTACTAGTCTATCACCCAAAAACATATTTTAAAAGGGGCTTAAGAAAGAAGAAACTAAACTAACCAACATGTCTGGCTATTTTGCAGAAGAGCTACCTCCCTTGTCAGGGCTCTGAAAATGATATGAAGGGCTATGAGCTGTGAAGGACACAGAAGACCACCTTATAGTCCTTTGCAGAGCATCCACACTGATGTGGCAGCTCTGAGGAGATGGCCCCAAGAGGAAGGCCAAGAAAGGGAGTCATGTAGGATGTTAGCACTGCATTCACTTCTCTCCTCTCATCCTGTGATGAGCTTTTCTTTTTGGTCTCCTCGCCTGCAAGATTTTACTAACTGAGGACAGCTTCTGCAGCTCCAGGGCCAGCACAGTCTGTTTCTTCACAAGTTATTGCTCGACTCACATATATTAATCTAACATTGGGCACACAATGGTGTGGCTAGGCTAGAACATAAGCAGCTACAATTTCTTTCAAGTGCCAATTTGCTTATTTAAATGGGGAATTTTAAAAGGGGCTTTGTTCTTGCTCCTAGCTACTAGGAGATCCAATCCCCGTTTCCCAGGGTGTCTGATGGCATCTGAGTCCAGCCATGTCTAGGTACCTTCCTTTTAACCCTCCGGCCTCTGGTGCATGATCACACTGCAACCTCTGCCCAACAGCCTGTTTCCTATTCTCAGTTCCTCAGATGCAGTCCTGGCTCTTGAGTACAAGCTCATCCTCTCCCAAAAGACTGAATCTTCTGTCCTACAAAATATCTTTGTGGAGGCTTGGCCAGGGAGAAGGAAGCAGACATGTGGATAAAAATAGCCTTTGCAGAGACTGTGCCATGAAATGAAATACGAAATACACTGTTCCATTTCCCTGCAAAATAAAACACTAGAGGTCAGATGTCATTACAAAAAACGTTATATCCCTTAAGTGAAAAATCCCCGAAACCAGCTACCACTCTCCTCAGAGATCCCTGGGACTCCATAAAAGCCTGTCTTCTCCAGCTTAGAAAGATAGCCAAATACAAGTTGGTACGGTCACCATACCTGCCTATGTCCTTAGCTTCGCCTATGTCCTTAGCTTCTCCTGTGTTCCTCACAGTGGTATTTTTAGTTTGTCTTGAGGTTGAAAACTTTTCACTTTCTCCAGTCCTTCAGACCTTCCTGAAGGTCACCTTACCCCAGTTTTGGTAAAACACCATCCCCAAGCCCTTCATCTCCTGCAGATGACAGTTCACACTATCACCTTTGCCCTGGTGAAGATCTGGTCCAGCTCATGAGTCTGTGCAGGTTATTCAGGAAGTAACAAATACAGCAATTCTAGAGGTAAAAATCTCATGGTACCTGTCAGGATCCACCAGCTTATGGAGGGGATCCTCAAATGCCCACAGCAGTGCTGACATATTAACTGCATCTTTGCCTAAAAGGCCATACGCTCAAGACCTGGGTGGGATTTCTTGGCCTGTCTTTTTCATTTGTCTCCTGCATGGGACTTGCACAACCTATCTGATATGAATAAAAGGTAAATAAATAAATGAAAAGACAGCACAGTTCTACACCACAGGCAGTTCTACAGCTAGCTGACCAAAAGATGTTATTACAGGAACTTGAATTTGTAGTCTATTATCAGTGAAAAATATTGAAACCACTGTAATGTTTTATAAGCTATTTTCATGTAATATTTTTTACAAAACCAGGAGCATTTTAAAACCATGATTAGCCAGATAATATCAGGTGAATTTTTAATTTGTGAATATGTATCTCATTTTTATTGCAGTATAAAAATAAGTAAAGGGTAAGCTTTTAACTTTTCCTTGCACTAAGGTGAGATGTTTTTACCCATATGCCTGTGGGCATAATATAACCCTCTCTATAGGCTAGGCTTTGGAATAAGTTTCGGTGAAAAGTACCTTGCCTTTTACCTGAGTATAAATCAACAAACTTTCTCACTGTGAGTTTGACTCACAGATTAGATACACACACTTCAACTGCAAACTTAATGTTACTGTATGGTTATTTGTTTTCTGTGTATATTGTAGTACTTACAAGTTGCAATCCTCAAACAAGAGCCATGTGGTGGGCACAGCTAGCACACACACAAGCTTTATGACAAAGACCTGGCAATCCAAAGGTAAAAACAAAATACAAGAGACATTGAAATAAGTGCTGGGTGCAGAGAAATGAGAGTGCACTGTGGATCAGCATCACATACTGTTTAAAAGAGATCTAGTAAAAATTTTAGCTTGGACTCAAGGAGGTGGTTCAGCAGCACAGACATAGCTCAGGAAATATTGCAGACCAGACAGGGTGAAATATTTGTTCCTGGCCAGGGCTGCTGGCCAGAGATAAGACATAGGGAGAAACAAGAAGGCAGCCAACAGCAGAGTTATATAGAGTGCTGCAGAGAGTTGATGAAGCAGCAGGATGTACCTCACTGGGTAATTAGAGAATGACAAATTGCAAGGGAATCAGAGGAAGATGTTCTAGTTTCATCATTAATGTTGAGACATTTTCTTTAAGCGGAAAATCTTTAGTTTAATAATCTATGAAATAGTTTGTTCTGAGAGTGACCTACTCCCACAGCTCCACACCAGCAGGTGGTACTATCAGATTCTCTCACATGAGTTTCAGGGCAATTACAAACCAGAGAATAACCTGGAGAGATTAGCTGGTTTTTAGCATTACTACTTAAACCAGTTAGAATGGCAGAACATACTTACTCTCTCAAATGGATTTTGCTGTGGCTTAATCCCAGAACAGAACATCCAAGGTACACACCTATTTGCCACCATGAAATTTTCTTTCTGAGTCCTGTAATGCTCTCCTTTCATCCAAACATTCCAAGCTTTGTGAAAGCTTATCAACAGGTTTCAGGGTGTTGTGATTTTATAATTTGAAAATTGAGTGCTTGGTATTTGTTAGTCATGGGCTTCGCTGAGCTAAATTTGCCTCACCACAAGGAATGCACATAGCCAGACAATTTCCTCCCATCTTTTCATCACACGCCTAGGCAGGCACCCAGTTTGGGAAGACGCTGAATTAGTCATGTGACGATGCCTGTGGCTATTAGGAAATAACTCTCACATCTGTTTTCTTGGCATCAGACAAAAAATGCGCTTACCCATCAGAAACCTGGCTCTTAGGAACATTAAAGGTGTGCACAGTGTTTAAATCTAACCACTGCTGCTGAGGCAGTTTTTTAATGCTTCTCTTCCTTCAACTTTGTGTTCCAGCTGTGTTTTTCCTCTAGTGGAAGGAAGCCTCAGTCCCAACACCAGCGCCTGCCCTCATTGAAGTTAGAAATGAACATGCCATTACCTTGAGCTAAAATCTCAAAGGGTATAAATCAGCATAACCTCTGTCTCCACTATATGGGAGATAGGCCAATGCCCACTGGTTGCAGATCTGCCCTTGCAGGTTCATACACCACCTGCTCTGCAATTTGCTGATTTCCTGGACTAAAAATGGGAAGACATGAAGACGCTCTCTGAGGTGATGAGCACTGCATGGCATGGTTATATTTACCTTGCAGTACTAGACAAGCTGCAAGTTGCCAGAGAGAAACTGATGTCATCTGGGAGTAAAAATCTGTGGGAACTTGCCAGCTGTCTACTATAGAAGAAGTAAGGGCTTACATTTCTCTTTCAAGTTCATTCACTCCATTACAAGCCAATGTTGGAAGACTTCAAAGTCTTCCCTTTTTTCTGTGGTTATCAGCAGTTTCTCAGCTCGGGGTGGAATGAGTAATCAAAGCTTTGCAAGCATGCCATAGCATTTACAGGGGATATAATTAATACAGAAATAATACATATGTATATTCATAGATGCGATTTCTGAGCTTTCTGCAGTCCACATGCAATGAAAAAAAAGAATTAATGTAAAACCTCTCCAATTTGATGTGACATGTTTTACAGCCAGAGCTTACTCTTCCCAAAAGTGTAAATAACTCTGAATGATACAACCAGGAGAATTAATCACATATAAATAACTAAGAATTACTGTATGCCTAAGTCCTAATGACTGTCCTGTGAATGAAGCAAACTCTACACCTGGCTCTGAAAAACTTCCCGCCTGCTTCAGTGGCATTTTTGCAATATTATTTCTAATTTTAAAATAGCACGCAATAAGACACTAGGGAAAGTTAATCCAGCACAACAGAGACAAACAATGTGTTAGACACACCTTTCCTTCAGACTCAGTGTTTGGAATTTTTTCACCCAGCTTACTTCATGCCATTTGTTAGCCTTTGCATTTCCCTCATAACAGTTCTTACTTTTCCATGTTAATAAGTGCCAGTAGTGGCAAGAGAGAAAATATTTCAGGAGCTCTTTTCTCAATATGTTTCCCCAATCCAAGTTGGTCAATTACCATTTTAGGAACCATATTGTGTTGTCCATCCAGTCATCAAATGTGCAAAACAGTGAATATTTGCAGACTTATTGCTTGCTTTTTTATTTTCCCTCAAGTATAGTATGTGTGGCGAAAGGAACTAAATTACTTCAGACTGTCCCTAAGAAAACTAAAGAGAGTTATGTTAGAGGTAAAGACTCGTGTCCTGGTCCCTTACAATGATTTAAAAATGTCAAGAGAATTATAGGAGATTTTTTTCCTCTAACTGTGTCTCTCTCAAATTTTTTGAGAAGGAATTACCATTTTCTCAATCTATACATGTCCTTTGGGAGTTCCTCTTGTTTTGAAAGCAGTGCTATGATTCAGTCCCAACTCCGAAGTAGCACAGAGAGGGACACTTCCTCAGGCTGAAACAAATCTGGCCTGCTTTGAGGGACTGGAAACCAGCTTGCAAAACTAGGGCCAAACCAGACCCAGCGCTAAGCTTGATCCCTCCCTCTCAGGCAATGGCAAAGTCTTGGTCCCCATGGAAATGAGTGGCAACATTTCTGCTGACAATCTCTTTTAGCCCAGAAGTATCATAACTGGCCATTCATTTTCTAGGCCATCAATCAAATACAAACAATAAGCCATTTTCCCATATTGTCACAGGAGGGTGAAAACTGATAAATGAATTTTTAAAGTGCTCATCCATATGGAAAGAAAATGCCGAGATGCAGGGCATGCATGTCTGCTGCAAGCAGATGAGTCAGAAAATGTTCAAACCCTTCCAGTACACTCCAGAACTTTTGACTCAGTTTCTGTCTGTGGAAAATTTTTGTTATGGACTGAGGGGAGTTGGTTCCTGGAGGAAACAGACCTCTGAAATATCAAGGATCCTTACTAAGGATCTCCTCCATCTCACGAGTACCAGGAATATCATGTGTCAGCAAACCAAGAGTAGCAGAAGAGATGCCCTGAAGGTGCCAAGATTATCAAATTCTTGTTAGTATTTTCCAGGATTTTTTAGTCTCTAAAGAAACCCTGGTGATGGGGGCAAACTGACTCTAGTCGTCTTTCCTACCACAGCACTTGTTTGTAGGAGTGTGCCAAGCTCTTCTTTAGGAAAATGAAATGATCCCACAGGCAGGTGGTCTCAGCCCCGAGCAGAACCACAGCTTCCCACCCTGTTGAGGTTCAAGGACCATGAGTTTACTCAGCTAATCCTCAAATCCATGCAGATTCACAGCACTTGATCTGAGCCTGCACTACTGCTTTTCAGCAGAGCTGGAAGAGCCAAGGACCCATCTATTCTCCTTGCAGACAGGATATTTAGGCTGCTGTTTACTTCCCTATGACGAGGCTACTGCAACACACCTGGCACACCCTTCCCTGGACATTCAGTGTGCAGCCACAGCTCCGGGTCTTCGAGGCACAGAAATGTCCAGGTGGCCAATCTGCAAGAGAAAGATGTGGGCATGGGACCCAAACAGGGCGGTAATTTCCTGTTTGCAGCATCACATTTTAGAGCTTGGGATGGTGTAGGAGGGGAAGTGTGGGCTTATTTTGCACCCAGGAACAGATCCACCACTGAAAGGACACAGTCCTGTCCCTGACTCCTGATTTTCTAGATGGAGGCACGCTGCAGCTCTCGAATCAAGCAATTAATCACATTCCTTAAACATCGTCGACAGAGGCTTGTTTCTCATTAAACCACCTGAAAGCAGATCTCCTGACAGACTCAAGAGGAAAATAAAAAGAAAGGTATTTGTTTCCAGACAGAGTTCAAAGGCAACAAAACTAAAAACTGCTGAAACAGAGAAACTTATCATTGATTTTTTTCTTCTGCAGCCTGAGATAAATTCACCAAGTGACATCCTTTGGAGGGAGAACACTACAGCAGAGACACTCGTCTACTATTTCACGTCTCCTACGTGAGGTGACAGGAGGTAGCTTGAGAAGCTCCAAATTATTGGGACGAATCTCACTCTCAGCTCCAGAGACGTAGATGGGCATGAACTCATTGATGTCAAAGATAGAGTTACAGGCTTACACCAACATAAATCTAGACTGGTCCCACATCTGCTCGGTGAAATATGGTCAGAAAAGCAAATACAGATGTGGAGAGAGAAAGAAAGGGGGGAGGAGAGAGAGAAAGCAATACACCTGAATTTTCATACGCCCTCTCTGTCAGCAGGTCCAGCTGACCATTACAACACTGATCTGATTTAGCAGAGGGGAGAATGCTTATAGTCAAAAGCATCAGCTTTCTTATGCAAATATTAGGTTAAAACCCTTGCAGCTAGTGGAAGTACAGGAGGCTTGATGTTGGCTGGATTTTTTTCTGATTTTTTTTTGTTCGTTTGTTTATACATATTTCCTCTGTATAAGTAAAATGCACCTGTTCATGTGAAAGGATGCAGCTGCAGGACTTTGAATTCATTGTTTCCCAGAGTGTACCTTATCTGTGTGCTTCCTGAAAAATTGCTAGTCTGGCATGCTAAAGAGCCAGGCTGTGATCAGGCAGATAGGAGAGTCTTGGGAAATCCATACAGAAGAATTCCTGGCTGTTAGCCCTTCAATGGCCTCAAGAACTCCTTTCCCAGGCCCTTGCTTTTGCAGCATTCGTGGCCTCCCAGTGCCTCTGTGCTTAGGAAGGGTTGGCTGTATTGCTCTATGATGAATAATACCAGACCTCTGTCTGGTAATGACCAGATCAGTCATGGGGGCTGCTGAAAACCTTGTCGTTACTTGTGTTTGTAAATCAGTTCTTCCTCAACTCTCAAGCATAAAGTGGAAACGAGTTTCCTTTGCTCCTGCAGTTGCACACAGCTTGGCTTTGCAGCAAGACATCCAGGTAACCCTGCAGTCTGAGGGGGATTAATCATACACCCCATTTCCCACAGACAGCCAGCACTGGTGAGAAAAGGGTCGCACAAGCAATGGCCAGGATGAGGCAGGAAAGAGGCAAATCCCACCCTTCCTGACTCTACAGACACAGAAAGACAGGAAGTATGAGGTCGCACATTTCCCTCTAGCATGTGGACGTTGAACGACACACCACCACTAAACCAGTTGCCATCTTTCTCTCTTTCTTACATCTTCAGCCCACTTGGGCTTGAAGGGGGGACCCACACAGCTATGTTGGTCAGACTCCCAAGAATCTTTAAAGTTTGTAATTGCTTTTGTTTTCCAAATAATTTTTCCTGGCTGTCAAAAGTGAAAGTCACTCAAATACTGATACTAGAATATCAAAAGAAGTGGTGATATTTAAGAAACTGAACAAATGGGTACATCATCCTCAGATGTGACAGATGCCAGACATACCCCCATTAGCCTTTGCTCTTTCATTTAGCTAGGTTGAAAAAAACCCCAACTTTCATGATTAATGAGAAAAGACATATTGAAAATGGCAGATAATACATCATCTGAGGTCAGTGCAGCCCTGACATCCTCTTCAATACCAAGGAATAGTAGAGGTGATTTTATTTTCAAAAAACTGTTACTAATTGCTCACTATCTGTCAGAAAGCTCATCATCTCCTCTCTGCTATGATTTGCTAATCTGTTGCATCCATTCCTAAAGCCTATCCTTAAGCCATCAGCTAAGAACAGGGCAGTACCCAAATGCTGGAGTCCTTGTTCACATGTCCTGAGCCTTAGCAGCATCTCCTAATGTCCATGTGCTAAACCCCAGTGTAGAAGGTACACATTGTGACAGGAGGAGTCTGAAAAATTTCTCCCCAGAAGCTGTCTTAATGCTCAGTGTGCAGGATCAGACTTTCCTTTTGCTGGTGTAGATCCAGCTGTCAAGATCTGTCTTTCTGAACCAGCCTCAGCAGCAGTGGCCAAATTCTTTAACCTCCTTGAGAAACTAACGCCTCATACACTGCCCAGCTGGTCATTAAATAACATGACTTCATCCCCTTCTGGCAGCTCCATATGGGAGCTAGGGATCTCTGTGCTGCTCCTGGAAGGCAGACACTCACCCCTGAGCTATGGCTGCAGGCAGCAGTCCTGGGCTGCCCCATCAAGGTCAATGGAAGAAGGACCAAATGCTCTACGTTCTTTGTCACCCCTGTGGGTGACATATTGTGTGGTCTGGCAATGGTTTTAGCACCACTAGTTCTTCTGTCCCTGGTAAATAAAGGGACAACTGTCTATTTGGCTGACACTTCCTCAAACACTCACAAGGGTATTTGTACTGGTCCCATCAAAGCCAATGTAACTCTTCCCCTTTGTTTCAACAGATTTCTTAAAAAGCTTAATGAAAACCCTACATAACCTAAAACTACACGGTGCAAGTGAAAGAACTTGAAATTCAACATTCTGTTTTGAAAATAATTAGTAGGATGTAAATGATTAAAAAGAGACACAAATTGTTTTAAGTATGTATCATAGCTTGTGTGCAAAAATACCTGTTAGGATCACAGGCTTTCAGCAACAAATTCTATGTTAGCTAAGATTTTATTCTGTGAAAAAATGTGGGCTGATGTTTATTGTGTTACAGATCCTTGGTTGTCTTAGGTATAATTTCTGGATAGCATGTTGTCTAGGTTTGAGACAAATTAGAGGAAAAACATCCCGTCTAGGGGCATCTCCTCTGCAGACGGTAGGATTCGGAAACTCTTTCCCCCCACCTCAGGAATTTCTCAAAGGAAAGTGAAAAAACCCCGTTTCTTTAACAAGCAGGGTGCACGCAGGCACCAGGTAAAGAAAAAAGAGATAATAACGTTAGATAATAAACCTCTCACAGTGGAGAGGACCTGCAGTAGATTCAGAGTCCTTTCTGTGGGTGTGGCTCTCCTCTCTCTCCAGAGCTGGGGTGCGGCGTGGACCCCTCTGGGCCGCCATGTGGGGCCTCCCGGTGATGATGCTCCGGACCGGAGCTCAGCTGAACGGTTCCAGAGGAAGAGGGGGAAAAAAAAGCCACAGTCCCAGGAAAATCTTCTTGCCTCAGCTAGCAGGCTAGCTAAAAAGCAAAGAATTTTAACTCTCCCTCCTGAGAAACAGAGCTGAGAGCTGGCTAAGAAAAAAAGGTACTCCCTCCCCACTGCTGTAGCAGTGAGAGCGCGGGGGAGTGTGTGTCAGTCCTTGAACACAAACCATGCTGAAGAATTCACCTGGCTTTTCTTCCCCCTCTCCATGGACCCATCTTAAAGGCATAGGATTCATGTCTGGCGTAGAGCAGGCAATAGGGGATACAGCATCATAAAGCCACCCTAAGACACATGTGAAGCCAAGGCTTGTGTTCTTCAGTCCAAAAAGGACATCTTAAGAGAAAATATTCCAGCTCATCTCCTGAATCTACCATCGGCAGAAGATTAGCAAAATTGAAGGTGAAACAAATTATCCAGAGAAGGAAAACTCCATTTTGGCTTTAGATAAGCCAAAGTTCCATTTTGGAAGGAAAACTCCATTTTGGTTACTTAAGGTAACATAGTTACATTTTGTCCTCTACAGAGACCAGTGAGAGAGCAATAAAATCCAGGGTAAAGAACCGTGACCGCTAGAATTGTATTGACAGAAAATAATTCTGTGTAATTGCAGAGGATGTAATTTGAAATGAGAGTAAAGGCTTATCTGTTCACAGTAGTAAATAAGTGTTAAATGCTTTCTAAGTCAGAGTCAAAATGAAGGAGGTGGTAAGACCCAAATGGAACCTTAAGGCTGTAGTGGAGCAATACAGACAATAAAGTTTTATATGATGGTACATGGGATGGGACAGACTAAATTTAATAGCAATTCTCACAAGATCAGAGAGTAATCTTAGTGAGAGGAGTTCTCTAGAAGTGGTTGATCCAATCTCCTTCTTAACCCAAGGCTAACCATCCAGAGTCTTGGCTACAGACATTTTGAAAATGTCTAGGGATAGAGATGCCACCACCTTTCTGTACAAGCTGTTTCAGGCTGTGTTCTCCACCTTGGTGAAGTTTTTCTTTTAAATGTAGCAGGAATTCCCCTTGCGGCTGTTCCCACCTGCTGTGTCCTGTCCTACCACTTGGCAACTTTGAGAGAAGTCTAGCTCTATTTCCTCTATATTCCCAATTAGGCAAGTGAAGACAGCAGTAAGATCCCAGCTCAGTTCTGTCTCCCACGGACTAAGCCGTTGTGGTTACCTCTGCCTCTCCTTGTACGACACTCACTCCATCGTTCTCTTGACTCCCAAACTCCAGTTTCCAGTAACTATCTCGTGCTAGGTCCCCTAGCTGGACACAGCATCCTTAAAATAGCTTCACAAGTACCAAATGGAGAAAAATAATTGCTTCCCTTGACCTACTGGCTGTTCCACTGGGGCCCACCACTCTTTTTCTGGGTCTCCAGGTCCCTTGGGTCTGGATCTCTCAGATTGCTGCTGCTGTTTTGCATTATTCCAGCACAGACACAAGACTTTGAATTTTCTGTATTGACAAACACCCTGTCCATTTTGGTTTCAGGAATAACAGAAGTCATGTCAAAGGCCTTGATAAAGAAGTCAAGTCATAAATTCAGTAATCAATGCTAGAGAACAAAATCAAGGCATAAATACAGAACATGAATGCCTGTCCCTGCCCTATTCAATACTGTTAGCACCAAACAATTCCTGAGACATCCCTGGGGTTTTTTTACGTGGAAGATGCAAAATGCCTTGCCAGTATCCAAGCTCTATTTCAGACAGTTAGTTTGGATACCATGAACGCTTGACACAGACACAGACACAGCTGTACAGCGCTCACTACAGGTCATTCTCCCTGAGGAGGTACATGTGGCTCTTGAGGTTGTCATAGCTGCATTTTGCCTGGTTTCCCAGCTGTATTATTTATACCTAGCTGAAGGCTTTTAAACATTTTAAAGGAGCTGGTTGGTGTAGGTATCTTCAAAGAACCTTCAGATACAGATCATTTCAAGAGTTATCACTCAGTTATTGTTTCATTAAGGAAGACAAAAAAATAAGGACCTGAGGGAAAATATAGATTAATTTGAAGGCCAGGAAGGAAGAATAGTATGTGAGGATGATCTAATAAGGAATTCTAGGAAGGCTTTCCTGTAAATATTATAAAAACACAACGGCATCCCACCATGTATTACTAATGAAAGGCAAAAGTAGTTCTTTACAGAAAAGATGGCAAATATCTGTAAGATCAGCCAACAACATGCAAAGCACCAGAGTCAAAGAGCAGGGACAAGAGCAATATTGTAAAACTGAGAAAACATCTAAATTTTCATTGAAATCAAGTAGGTGGTAACTAAATACATGTTTTCAGAAACTATTCATATAAGGAAAGTCTGGAGTAGGAAAGTATATATATATATATGGGTAAAACAAGTCTACATGTACTTATAGAGATGGTACAGATTTCATTTGCTTAAAGGTTTAGAACTGGGGCAGAGACAAGTGTAAATTTACTTGAACTAAATTCACTTGAATTTCATCACAAACCTGGGGACATTCTTCCTAGATGGTTAATTTATCTTCTTACTTTCCTAGTGACATGGTAACTGAATCAATACCTCCACTCTCTTCCAGTCCTTTCTATTTAAAAGCATGTTTATGTTTAATTTAAGCGTGTTCATTTGATCAAAACCATCCATCCATTTCTGTGGACTTTTCAGCTTTCAAAGATTTATTTTTTCACATCGTGGATTAGACTATACTTTTCTTTCGGAAAAAAAAAGTTTTCTAAATCAAAGCA
This sequence comes from Amblyornis subalaris, assembly GCA_018881555.1. NCBI lineage: Eukaryota > Metazoa > Chordata > Aves > Passeriformes > Ptilonorhynchidae > Amblyornis > Amblyornis subalaris. The sequence continues at coordinate 2,337,352 of JACAXG010000114.1, forward strand.
AGAACAAGCAAGTCTCTCATTAGCAAAAAGAAAAACAGAAATAAATCCAGACTCATTCAAAAAGCAGGCTGCAATCTTTTGTAATTACTTCCATAACCCTAAGGAAGCCACATTTCTCAAGAGAGCATATGAGATAATCCTTAAACATTAAGAAACAAGAGGAAAATGCAGCAGATTTAGCAGGCAAATTGGAGAGAGAGAGAGAGGATTGAGCACCTGGGAAAGAGACACACTTCAGCATTCATTAGTCTGACTGGTTTTCCTCACAATCTGGAAAAAAAAGGTCCATCACTGTTCATTCGACATTCACATAGGCAATTCAGAGAGTTTTACCCTACAAAAAATTCTATTTTAAAAAAACATATTTCAAGTCCTTGATTGCTATATGAGCAGCAGGCTCAGGTGCGAAATTGTGCCAAGAATGGTTAGAAAATGATTTTTTAAAATAGAAGCCAGGATAAGAACTGGGCTACAGAAATATTTCATTTAGTAGTGCTCAGCAAGTTAATATCCTTGCTTTTGCCCTCTACCTATTTAGATGAAAATGCCTAGTTTTGTCTTGCTACTAGGAATGGTAGGAACCCATCTTCTGATTATGAAATGCGGAAACTTGTCCTCCTAAAACATGGAGCTGTTGGGCTTCTGCAAAATTTCACTTGGAAACACTGTGATGTCTTTTCCTCCACTGTACAAAATGTGTGCAGTTTTGAGAAGTTCATTTGTTTTCAATTGAATATTCATAGAAAACACTGTGAGCACTTTTTGCATTTCTTTTTCTGGCAGCAGTGATTCCAGCACCACCAGGTAGTCACACAACAATTGCGGCTGCTCTGAGATAATGTATTCCCACTTCTAAAGGCTCAAAAGAAAAAGTTCACAGAATATTTTTTTGTGGGATAGCTTATGAATTTTCTCTTCTGTCTTGTTTTTGAATGAGGCTTTGAAAAATTGGGACTGTCCAACTCCCCATGCAAAGGTAGAGAGAGGACAGGAGTGGCAGTGGAAAAGCAGATGCCCACCGCCACATTCACCTCCCTCTTGAGAGGGTGCTGCTCTACGTGTGGTCCCTTATACCCAAAAAAACTTCCCTATGAAGCTCAGGGCATGTGCAGAAGCACTGGTAGAGAACTGGGCACTACTCTCTCGCCATCAGGCAAAGCAGAAAAGATTTAACACTGTTCTAAAGATTTCAAGCACTACTATAACAACAGAGCAAATGCTTATTGAACACAGGGTAAGTGATTTGAAATTATATTCACTGCTTCCTTGGAGCTCAGCAGCACACAATAGACTTCAGTAAAATGGAAAGGAGGCCTAAACTTTACATACACTCTCATATAATAAGTTATCCTCTCTCTTTTTGCAAATATAACAGTGCGTATGCATATAAATACCCCTCAAAGCTATGATATGTTTGAGCTTTATAGGCTAACATTAAATGATACTCTTTAATCTCAATCTATTTCACAGGTCAGCTGGCTCTTTTGAATTCCTAAGTTTTGTAGGAACAAGGAGATAAGTTTGTCTCATCGATTCTGCATTCTCATACCAAACATAGTGACCCAGCAAGATGCTGATTTTGATAATCCCTTTTATCCTTTCTTTTTTTAGTCTGTATTTTTAGCATGTGTAGAGGCATCAATTTTCATATACTAATAATTCATTTTACCTGAAAAGCTGTCACACACAAATTAAGGTATCTCTCTCTTCCCTTGTTTCTCACCCTGCACACATGCACATTAATTCCAAGCAGAAAGCACAAATGACACTACATACTCCACAGCATCTGCTCAGGCCTTAATTGATCCAACCACCACACAGTCCCCATGGCAACGATGCTCAACAGACTACCCTGATTTGGAATATTCAATAGAGCATTTTACATTACATATTTTATTCAAATTATGGCTGCAGAACTACATCTGTGTTAGCAATGTAGTGTCAGTGCTGAAGTGAACAGAATGAGTCCTTGCACTGCTTGACCCTTCCTCATACATTACCTCATTAAAATGTATAATAGCCTTCGAGCTAAGTCACATTAAAGAGGATATGCTCTTTTTCAAAGCCTAAAAAGAAGTCCATTACTCCTTTTTTATGTTTAAAAGAAACTTTCAAGCTTCATAAAATGAATAGGAATATTTTGCGGTGCTGTGCCTGCAACTCATATCATAAAGGTGATTATGAAAATGTAAGGGGCAATAAAGAATATTCTTGGTGTATTTCCTATCTCACTAGTCCTCTTATCTTGTCAGCTTAGGCCCCAAACACGTTTTGGCAAGGTGTGATCCCCATCATTTAAATGTTAATGGGGGTGGAGTAAGAGAGGGTGTTTCAGCTAATGGAAGAGCTGCTTATTTCAGTTGCTGTGCGGGCAGGGGGCCGCCATTCTCGGTTTTCTTTTGTACCTAGCAACATTGAAGGAGGCACTGGATTGGATTTCTCCACCATGATGGCGAGAGGACTCCCGGCCAGGAGTTAAAAGCTTGTCTCAGCCCCTCCCAGTGAAGGTAGTCCTGATAGCCAAAGGTCGGGAGCAAGCCATTGCCAAACCAGTTTTTCCCATAGCCAGCATGGCACTGGGAGGCTTTTAGATAAATCTCCTTAGGCCAGCCTCAAAAGAAAAAGCACTGCTATCTCAGCTGTTTTCCACCTCACACATGCCCAGCTAGCCCTTTCCTCAGGGACAGCTGTGGGAAGGGGCCAGAGTAGGAACTCTTGTGCCTCTAGGACAGGCTCCCTTGGTGGGGCCAGAGCATGGTGTTAAAAAAAAACCTAAAAAAACAACCCTGAGAAAAACCCAACCAAAACCAACAACAACAACAAACCAAAGAAACAAACAGCAAAAACCTCCAAAAAAACCCAACGACAATTGACCCAAGTGGGCATTTTGATAAAACAGCAGATGGGAAGGAGGCAGGAGCAGGCAGCTTTAGGCTGTGACTGTGCATCAGTGACAAGTGGATGGATGGCATGTTGGTTTGGAAAACCTCTGAGTGTTTGCATCTCTTACAGTGCCATATCTTTCCTCTGGGTATTAAATTACAACTTTAAACACTGACAGCACACATACAGACTTAAAAAGAATTATTTTGCCATTGTATGCAGACAACTATGTTGGTCTGAAAGTATGCACAAATTAAATGTTAATCTGAGTCCAGGGATAATCTAATTATTGCTTCCTTTTGAAGTAAGAGGAACAATATTTACTGAGTAAATTATGGACGTCTAAAGGTAAAGCTTGCTTTGAAGATTAAACAACACACATGTTGTTACTTATTATAACCATACTTGACCCCTGTTGCTTTGCAAAAATTTGAACACATTTTGAATTTTCACAGGCATTTTGCTTTTCAGAAGGCAGTACTTCATATCCTTGTCAATTGTCTTTTATTATATTGCAACATAAAAGACAGCACCAAAATATATGAGAGGCTGCTTGTGTGATATGGGTAGTGCATAGCTTCTCTGCAACACAGAGTAAAACCCCTCTTTTAGCATAGAGGGGCTGCTGGCAGCATGGGGAAGCCATCCTCCCAGGATGGGGCACATTTGTGGGCCAGCTTCCCACACCCTTGCATCTCTGCCCTTGTGGGCAGATAAGCCCTGGCCAGACACCTGCTGCAAAGGGCCCAGAGCATCCCGGTTTTGTGCTGGGGAGGCAATCATGGCATAAGAATGGACAGAGAGAGGCAAGGCTCTCTCCAGGAGACTAGACAATGTAATCTCATTCGCCTTCTCTGCCAGCTGTGGGTTCTCGATCCGTGAAAAGACTTCCTCCTACCTGGCCATAAAATTTTATATCCCAGTCCATCATGTTCAGCTTTACTTTATCACTAGGACTACCCAGTAATTCAATTATATACTAAACCCACATTAACAAAACCCCTAATCAAATAATAACACATTATTTGTAATGTGAATTACAAATTTGAATGTAATTTCACAGAATACCTATACAGATTTTTTCATCAGTGACTCCCTGAACACTGTAGAAAAGAAGCGGTTTCCGTTATTGCTTGTACTGCTTAGTACCACAATCACTTATTTTTGAGACCCTATCACTTTATCTGACAGTTCTTAATCTGACTTGGTGTGGAAGTGAAGCATTTCGTCTGAGCCTGTCAAGCTTGGATTCAAGTCTGCATGTTCCAAATGTCTGACATGTCTTTTATGTTCAGGCCCATCCCTGTAATTACCCCAGAAATGCTGATGGAAGTGGCAGAAATAATAGGCTGGAAACATCTGACCAGTGTTTAGGGAAATGTTTCTGCTTATCAGAAGGCAATTGTGAAATTAAGTGGTGAGCATAGTTGACCTCCATTTAATTGAAATCATAGATGGAAGGACTGCATTCTGGTGAATTTGAATTGTCCAGGTGTTCTGAGCTCCAAATTTTCCAGAAGGAAGAATATTTTGAGTCTGGTGTCTGCAAACCATGCTCTGTTGCTTATGATCAGTGTACTGGAGAAGCATGGTGGAGTTCCCAGCACCTCACGGAGATTTTAGTTAATGAGACAACAACACAATCCTGCCTGCAGGACAAGCGGAAGTAACCAATCATTTACCAATAAACCAAACTGCTTCCCGTCCTTTTAGTGGTTCCATATCTTGTCCTTGCAAATTGTTATCCTGATCTCTTTGAAGAATTATGCTGTAAATTAAATGAGAACAGCTGGAGTCAGAATTAGAAATTGAACTGCTTCTGCTGTGCAAATCGCCATTTCCAGTAAAACAGCTGATGCACCCTACCTTCTGTCAATAATTACTTTGTGTGAAATATCCTTCAATGCTCAGCATTTATTTCATATGCCAAGAGAGGCTTCCTAAGGCTGCAAGCCACCTCTCACAACCTGCACACAACCATCCAGATTCAAGATAGGCACTGAAGGGCTGAGAGCCAGACAGGGGGGTAACCTGACCAATGCACAAGTTGCCCCAGGGCCGCACCACTCCACTGTGTGGCAAAGCAGGGTTGAACATGCAGCCAGCTCCCAGTAAGACCTGTGGCATCAGCTTCAGTGACACTGAATGGCTTGGTCCTCCCACAGCCAGGTTTTCCAGATTACAAAGCTGACAGCACCATTCAGCTGATGTCCATGTACAAGCCCCAGAGCTGGAGCCCTTCCCTTGTCCTCTCACTCTCACAATGGCACTCATTGTTCCTCTTAGTGGCCATCCAGCGGAATCCTCCTTGTAGCTTACCTGAAACATTAACAAGCATCTGTAGTTTCTGAGGGAATCATCCACTCACCACCAGTGGATTAGCCACAAGCACACTTTGCCTCCCGAACCCTTGAGTGTCACTCCATGGTAACAAGGTCTGCACAGAAAAATATCAACCACACCCTCTAGTCTGGAGCTTTAGGTGTTTACTGAGAACTTAAAACTAAGGAAAATTATTGTGATAAATCTTCTTACGGAAAACCTTGGCAACAAATGGAAGGTAGTCTGATGTGCTTCCACAGCGTTCAACAGCAGCAAGAGGATTTCCTACAGCCTCATGACTTACTGCCCAGACATTTTGTATGGTTGCAGTCTAAATATCAAATGAAGGTCAGCTGAGGCAAGGACATAATTTCCACAGCAAGAGAGCGTTTTCAAACCATCTGGAAAAAGGAAGGGAATCTTACTCACAGGTACAGCTATGTGCCAGCTTTTTCTGTTTGTAGGGCATCTAGGAGCACTGCCAGATCTCAAAGTAAGTGATTAATTTGATGTGTGCTTCAAAAGAGGTCACACCTTAGCTTTGCATCCTGAAAGCCCTTCCTTTGCCTGCAGCATTGTCACTGTCCAGCCCGGACTCTGATACAAGCTGTTTTGGTACTACTCTACTATCAGGCACTTGGAGATAATTTCATGAGGCCTGTGCCACCTTGTCAGTTTACCTGATGGCTGGATGCGGGTTTAAAATCAGACCACATCTGGTCATGTGCGACTTTCCAAAGGAAAGCAACATCAGCAGAGAGGCAATTTCACTCCTAATGCTTTCCTTTTCACTGACAATTTAAGTTATGTCACTCTGAAACCTTGATCCTCAATTAAAAGCTGGAGAGAAACCCCAAAGGATAAGAATAGTTACCCTCCACTGACTGAAAGCAGGAGATGCTCAGTCAGTGCTATTTAAGTTGTTTTTGTCCACTTGGCTGCTTCGTGTCTGGAATTGACCTATAATGGCTTGTTTTAGCATTCATTCAGCAATGCAAGGACAACCGTGTGCATGTAGGAAGTGGGGAAAGTTTTTGTTTCAGATGAGGCATTACTTGCTTTAACCAGTGGCACCACCAATTTCTGATGTTCCTTGCACTGCTCAAAAGGAGCACAAGTAGGTTCACAGCTTGGCCTGAGCATCTTCAATGAGCTGGACACAGGGAATGCAGACATCCTGTTTGTTCACTTGCACAGAAGGGCCGGGGCTCACACTGGTCTTCACAAGCCATCTTCAGTTCATATAATTGTTTATCCATGCAGGTGTTTGTTATTAGCCGTGGTAACCCAGGTGAGTGGAAGTTTCATGCCTCTGCATAGCTCTTAGTATGGCTTGGCAGTTTTACAGAAATCTGATAAGAAAGTTCCCTTGGGTCTGTTAAGCCTCCACAAGAGAAATTCTTTGTTTCAACTTGCATGCTTCACTGTCCCTTTCATAAATATCTGGTCCCCGCTCTGTCTGGTACTGGAATTAAAAAATGTGGCATCTAACCAGTACTCAGATTATCAGTCAAACAAACAATAAGTAGTGTGATAAACAGACGTTTTTTCTCTGAATAAAAAAGCTTGTTCCATGAAAGAGCTTAGAAACATTTAATGACAGGGAACATTCCTCCTCCTCCTTTCTCTACATCCAGAGTGCCTTTTTCATGTTTCTTTTCTCTTCTCCTGGTCTCTACCCAGGGTTATTTCAAGACTCAAACTCAGAATTTGGTGGGTGCTGCAGATCTCTCTGTGGCAGAGCCCTTCCATGTAAGAGGTGGGAACATCCTGATCTGAGTCTGAGACTAAAGGAGTGGGGAGAAGAGGAAGAAACTTCTGCACAGATGATCTACAGGATAAGAAACATAGCTCTCTGGAAATTCGGGAGCCAGCTACCGACCTGACAGAGCTGCTGTCAAGTGCTCTGCATGTCAGTGAAACACACTGACATTCTCAGATGAGATAGCTGGATCATTTCACCGCCACAGGCCACAAAACCCTTGCAACTTCTTCCACAATCCATGTAGCCTTTGATGGTCTCCTGATACAAGAAGCCTAGTAGTTTATTGTCTGATGCACTTTTGCAGAGCAAAGGGCTGGATTAATGAGAGCACTTTATAATAATGCCAACAAGGTTATCCTTTGAGGCTTTTTCCTTTATATTGAAGAAATGAAACACTTTTTGACATCAGCCTGCCAAGGGGAGCCTTTATGCAAAATTCAAGCCATTGAATTCAGGCCATCCTCACAGTCTTATCTCAGAACTTTGCAGCAAGAGAGAAAAACCTATTTGGAGGTTAACATGCACCTGTCCTTATGACAAAGATTATCAAGAACATTCATAGCTACTTCTGCAGTGCATCTACACACAAATCTTTACTAGGGATGAGAAAACAACAAATACATCCATTTACCTTGGATGAATGGCACAAATCAACTGCCATTTCTAATTGTGTAGGAAAGAGCAGACATACAACCTGTTTCAGTATGCTAATGCCCCACAACCTATGCTAATGCCCCGCAACCTATGCTGTGTCTACTACCATGATATAAACTGGGCACAATGAAGGTTTTCGATGGGAAGGATATGGGGTTGGAATTTTTGTCAAATAGAATATTCATGATAAGGTATCCAAACAGTCACACTATGTCCTCATTTTGTCATCAAATGTAGAAGAAAAACTGCCTTATCTTGAACTCTCCATTGCTTTCAAAATTCAGCCAAAGCAAGGCGTACTTGTTACTTACCACAGCACAATCTCTTTGTTCTTCTTTGAATGAACACCACCACATGAAAAAAATGATTTTAGCAGCAATATGGCACATCACTACAAAATTTGCACCTACTTGATTAAGAAGCAGTGAAAAATCTTACTCACTTTTTTTGCCTAAGTGGGTGGCATGTAAGTTAATGCAGCTAACAGGGTACTCTAAGTAAAAGGATTCATGTTCCTTAAATGGAAAACAATAACAGATGTTTTTTTCAATCACTTCAGTAAACAAACTTTGGGGAATTTTCCTGATAGCCTAATGTGTATTTAATTTAGTAATTTGAAAATAACATGGATGACTTTCATGAAAAATCTCTTAGAAACGCAGCTAAGTGTGTTGTTTACCTTAATACTCAAAACAGCAAGTGAAGAATTTGCTCTACTCTGGCCTCATTCTACAAATGACTGAATGCATAAATCCAAGGGTCTGGATCCAGCCCACTGTAAGTTTAAACCCTTCATGAATTTCTTCTCTACCATTATTATGGACTTGCTGAAAAAAAGATTTGTTGCAAGTTTCCCTTAAAAATCTCCTGAAGTTGTTTGATATGACAACCTTACTAGCATACAACATTAAGGAGAAAATTATGGAAAAAGTCTAGGTATTACAGGAAAGAAATCCCTTCTTTCTTAAATGATGAAGAAAAAAAATTAAAAGGAAGAAAAAAAAATAGAAACCTCATCCTGGTGCCATGGATATTTGTAGTACAGCAACTGCTCCCTTAATTTAAACACTGAAATGACTGGCTAAATTAGATTCCGAGCTTTCAGAGGCAAGATGCCTTGAGAAGCACAGCAAAAAGAAAACACAATATATGGGATGAGTGAAAAACAACAGGCCTTGCAAGTAACCTCACTTCAAAATAATAAAAAAAAGGTGAAGATATTTTCAAATATATTTTTCTAATTAAAAATGAAGACAGCATTAATATATGCCTGATGATAGCTGAAAACGCAGCCTGCTAGAATAGCGGAGTCTCTATGGGGCTGGGTTTAAATTCTGCTAAGTATTAAGAAATGCCTAAATAATGGACAGAGTTCAGGGGTGCATAATACATCTTGCTGTGAAGAGCACCTGCTGAGAGCATACTAGCCTATACTTTAAACATTTTCTGCAATTAAAATACCTAAATCTAGAGGCCACCTGTTTCCTGCCTTAGCCTTTCTGAAATGCCAGAGGTTTTACTGTAAACACAGGTGAGCAAAATAAGATGTTGCCTGATTTTAGGGGACTCAAAGAATTTGCACAACAGCTGAAGTCCAGGCCAGCTGCTTTTCAACTCCCAGCCCCTCAAATAAAACTGATGAGAGCAGCAGTATCCTCTCTTCCTCTCCCAGTGGCAAGACACTTACATGGGAATTCCTACACCAAACTGGAACAGCAACTATCCATCCAGCAGTTTGGATTTGACAGTAACCAGTACCAGATATTTCAGCCAAGGCAAAATAAAATGCAGAGAGAGTAACTCTGGGGAAAACTGCTCATTTTTTCCAAATTTCCTGCAGGTCCCTGGGCAAGGCACATGTCCTGGGACATACAGCATCCCAAGAAATTAGTCTGGCCACTCAGAAATTTGCCAAAAAATTGCTCAGATGGCAACCCTGACTTCATTGCTGACTAGTGAAATAGAGAGGCTGTGGACTGTCCTTACTGCAGGACCCTTAAGAAAAGCTGGATCTACATTTTAATTTTAGTCTAATTGTGAAAAGTAAAGAAGGTAAAACAATCCTAGAAATTCTAAAAGGGTTCTTTTTCTCTTATAAAGAGACATATCTTAAAAGTGCTGTCTGGTTAGCAGGAGTCTTGAAAGCTGGACATAGACACTGGAAAATACATCTGCAGGCCCAGTCTTTCCCTGACGACATTTGCACACCAGTTAATACAGCTGAGAATCACGTCCTGCTCATCAAGAAAGTCAGGTGCTCTGTTGTTTGCCCAAGACACCAACTGAAGAGCTACTCTGGTAGCCCAGTAAAATGCAAATCAGAAAGCTCTGCTTTTGTATATTCCCCATAGCACACCAGGCCCTGGAAGAGAACCTTCTCCATAAGGAAACCCTTGCTGACAGACACACACTATGTAAAACACTGCGTCCTGGAAAAGATTTTGCACATCTCAAGGCTTAGGGTAAAATGGAAACCGTTGACACCTGGGTCTTACCCAGACAAATGAGCAGGAGCAATCCTGTGCTTCTCTGCCCCAGGAGCTGGGCAGACGTGATGCAGCCCTGATTCAGGAGCTGTGCAGCTGTATCCCTGCTGTGCCTCTGCCAAGAAGCAATAGGCACATCCTTGGTTTTGTCAGCTGAGAGGCACGGAGCACAGCTTTGGCTGCCCTGGACCAGGCACACACATCTGCAGCAGAGCGTAGTGCAAACAAGGCTTGGAGATTTTTTTTTTCTTCCTGTTTTCTTCTTTCTTTGGAGGATCTGACAATGAATCAAAGATACAGTTTTGCAGAAATGCACAGAACATTTATTCAATTTGACAGAAGTGTACAAATATTTCTGAAAGACAAAAAGGCACAAAACAGGTCCTGGTTTCTTACTGCCTAACACACAGAGAGTCCCATGAACCTGAAAGCAGAAAGCTAGCTGACTTCTACATGGGAAAGCAGTGGAATTTCAGAGGGTTCAGTTAACTGAAGCCTACTATTTTCCCCCTTTCTTTTCTTTTGACCACTGAGACAGTTTCATCTGGTAAATTTTAATGCATAAAGACTTACTGAAGTAAGGTATAGTTATAATACAATAACAAACTGATTTACTGCATCTCTGCACAGAAACTGGCAGTAGTACCAAAATTATGACAGGCTTTGGGACATGAAAAAAACTCTTAAAATTATGCAGTTATGCTCAGACCATAAAAAACATCCCCTTCTGAGCAGTTCCTGAGCTAGAAGATAAGGAAAACGACCCGACAACTAAGGGTACATAGCACATTTCAGTGAAGATTACAGCCATCATTCTTACATTGCTGTCTTCTCATGTTGTATCACAACTGTTAGATTACTGATACATACTCTAAAATCTCAAGTAGCAGGCCCATCTCTCTTAGCTCCTCCTTGTAAAAACAGGACTCAAGAAAAAATCAACACTAGCTTTCACAGTTCTTGGTGGCATCTTTACAATTTCAAAATGTTATGTCTCCCCTGCTACTCACTGCTTCTTGCAAAGCATTTGAAATCATGCCATAAATTAACGATTATACAACAAAGGCTTCAAAGTAACTTACTTGCTATATTCATCATGGGGAAAATTTTGCATTTAATACTAAATACTATCCTTAAAGCCAGATGGTCATGCAGAGAACAACTACAGATATTTAGAAACGCAAACATGGTTATCTTTCCAAAGTGCTACTGTGATTAGAAAACAAGTCATCAGAGGTAAACAATCTCCTCCTCCACTCTGGCTCTACTTTCTGTTTCCTGCAGGGTCTCAGGCTGGCGGTTCAGCAGCAGTTCATCTGCCTGTGGTGACCGGATGGATCCCTGGTTTGCAATGCTTGTTTGGGAACCCTGGGTCTCTGATGCATTCAGATCTGTAACACACAAGAGAAGGACATGTGACAATGCATCTTCTGCCATGCCCATGCCATCAAAAAGAGCAAATTCTGACTTTTTCATTAGCACCATTTTCTAGTTTGCTGCATCTGTCTAGAAAGGAAAACACTGCTCTAGAACAAATTATACTACAGACTGGTGAGAGGTACCCTATCCAAATTTAGTGAAATCTGTTCAATAATAACAAATGTATAGCCATACTTTACTAAATAGACAAGGAAAGACATAAATGAGGTTAGAATTGGGACAGAAGGAAACATACAGCATATAATCACTACCTTTGCTAGTAATAATACAGTTGTAAAATTAATACAGTTTTCATCATTACACAGAATTTTATTTGTGAGCCTTCCTTTTACAGATGAAAAAGAATCAACTGAGCAAACCCAGTTAAAAGTCTACACGGCTGGCACTTGCATTCAGCTTTTTCTACCAAGTTTATCAGTGCTTATTTGCACAAACTACCTACTCTAGTCTCATCTCGATTCTTCTGGAGTGGTGTCGAGAGAATACTTGCACCCAAACACTAGAACATCTTTTCACAAGGATCATCATTTATTATCTTTCCAATTTTCTTCCACAAATGCAGAGAATCAGGTACTTGTTTTCCAGCACTGAGCAATGAAGGCTTTTGTGATGATCTGTGTACAGCTTAAAAAGCCAAAACTACACAACTACAGTTGTGTTTTATCCATAGTCAGCATTCTGTAGCACTTCTGGCCCTCAGGAACTGCATCTTAGTAGCTGGCTTCTCTACATCTGTATTTCTTGAAAGAGATTCTACCATAAAAACAAGCTGCATAACAAAGAGTGTGTATCCTCATGCATAATAATAAGAAAAGTCTGCAACGGATGGGCTGCAATACTTTTCACTGTAATCTTAGCCTGACCAACTCTACTATTACATTGGGAGGGTTAAATTTTCCTTCTTCCCCCTCAAAAGAAGTGGAGCTTGGAACCCCTCCCACAGCATGGTAATGCCAGAAACACGCAAACACAGAACTGGGGTTCTTTGAGCCTTGATCATTCACGCAGAGCTGAAAAGACATTTCATGCTTGTTCTGGTCCCTACTTCTTCTCACATGCATGTGCAATGAAAATCTATCCTAAAGCAGTTACTTGGGTTTTTACACACCATGGAACTTAACTGGTGGCAACTTAAAATGATACCTGTCCACATTTGGCATTCCTCTGACACATGTGACTTTCACCAGTTGTGTTCACTGAGGAAGGAGTTCAGGGCAAAACAAGCTTGCTGGCAGCCTGAAAAGCCTTGGCTCTCCGGCTGCTCCCTGGCACAGGGCGTGTGGAGCAGTATGGGATGATTATGCAACGGGCATGCGGGAACACATTGTATCACGGCCTCTGCCTTCAGCATCTTCTCCTCTTTGATATTCACACAGCTGGGGGGAGCAAACAGGCTCTGGGGCTGCAGCTCCCAGAACAAGCCACATGTGCGTTATACGTGCTGCCAAGACCGCAGGGCCAACGGCAGGGGCAAGGTATTTATAAACAAGCTTAGTCATAGTAGGATGACACAGAACATTACAAAAAATAATCTCCAATTGTCTTTCTTTTACTGTTTTATACTGGATTAAGTTTCACTCTTGATGAAAATCCAGAGCAAGTCTAGATTGCAGGCGAGTTATTTGCAATACATAACACAGCAGGACTTTACTCCCTGAGTCAAACACTCACGCGTTTTTAAAGATGACTTCTGCATTTATTTCTTTTTGATAGTCATATTAGAAAAAGATTGCAATTTTCAGCCAACAGAAGAAAGCAAAAATATGTCTGTCTTTCTTTATGAAAATGGGATATATTTGGTTTGTTTACTTATTTATTAAAAAGAGCCCTACTAGCAGAAGTTCCTCAACTTCTAAACACTTATATTTTGGGGTAATTTTACCCACATTAATATTCCTTTTAAGTCCTGTGAGTCTATTCACCTTACCAAAGTTATGTGCATAAGAATACCAGGCAGTAAACACTTACTTGAAAGATCTGTTTCCAAAGATTATGAAGTACATAATTGGAGAAGCCTAATTACAAATTTGAAAAAACACAGAAAAGAAAGAGAAATACCTTACATGCAGTTATTTTCCACCATCAAAACTAAACACTAATTGCTTCACCAATTAAAACAGTAGCTGTTTCCAAACCATTTCTCATTAACTGTTACAACTATAAGCAGCGGAGCTGAGCAGTGGAAACTGTTAGCATTCTGGAAAAACAAATCAGATTCTGTCACTATAAAAAAAATTATTTATCACTAGTTTAGGTGCTTTGTTATTTTTTTTTTTTTTCTTTTCCTTTTTTCTTTTTTATATGTTGCATCTGGAAAACCTGAACAGCAGGAGAGCACCCAGGAGGTGAGAGCACAAGAGCACAGCTGCTGCTGGGATGACAAGTGGCTTCAGGCTGGAAAGGTTGTGCTTAACCCAACCGAGGAGCGAAGGGGCTGGTTTTGGATGCACTTCAGGTGGCACTCAACACAGACTCTGCCTAATAAAAGCACAATGTGTCCCCAAGGCCAGCGTGCTCAGCCTGCCATCGGGGAGGGTGCCTGCTGTCTCTCTGCCTGGAGCCATGCTGGAAGCAGCTGAGCCAGGAGACCAGCTGGTGTCACAGGCGTGATGTGCCCCGAAATCACATGGTTCTGAAGGTGGAAGAAGTGCTAGAAATGGTAATAAGAGTCTCAGGTGAAGGGAGAGTGGGAAAAGGCGACTGAACTGCCAGCCAGCACTGGTTCTTGTAATACAGAATAGCGACTGCAGCCAAGAAACCTCCTGTGAGCTCTCTGGTACAGAATGGGGAAACCAGTTGTCCCTGTCACCAAGAAGAAGAAAGGTGGGAGAAATCTTCCTCTTGAAATGCTCTCCCAAAACAGGGAGGAAACTTCTAAAACCAGACTTGAAAACATCAGCTGCTGTCTACTAAAGAACTCTGAGAGCTGAGGATGCTCAATAAAAATAAAAAAGCAAAACAAATTTATTATCTGTGTAGATAGCAAGGCAGAGAGGCTGCTACCAGAAAGTGACATTCAAGAAGCTCTTCTATGTTCCCCTGGCAGCTGGGGCACTCACAGGAGCTCCCCAGTCCCTCTCCAGGCCCATTCTTTGCTGCACCGAGGCAAACATCAGAATTTACTACAGATCAAGAGTCAGGTAAGTAAGGACCCTCGGCCTTTTATGAGCTTCGTTCAGTGTGATTGTAATTCACCTGTCGACATCAGCCACAAAATGAGTTTTGTATTACTCCCTTTGTTTAAATTCAGCATTTACTTATCTTTTTCTGCTCCCCTCCAATCTGCCGAGAGATGCGCCCTCTGTCAGGCTGTGTTCGGCTCAACAGCGCGCCCACCAGACCAGCACCCACATCACCAGCAGCCAGCAAAAGTGTTCCCATGGCCCCTGCCCGCATCCTTCCTGCCCGGGCTGGGCTCTGCCTGCTGCCTTGCTCCCACACCCTCACACAGAAGGGACAAGCAAAAGGACTATACCTGGCCATAGCCCTCCTCTTGCTCATTTACACTATTTCTCCTTCATAGTTATGTAAGTGCAGAAAATACTCCCTGATTTCCAAAGCTTTAACAAAACTGAGCCGTAGCTCAGACCCTTCCACGGTCTACAGTGAGACTCACAATTTCCTGCTCCCTCCCACTTCTGCACCAGCCAAGAGCCGCCGGCATCTCTCTGCAATCCTGTACCCTGGAGTTTATGTGCAAACTGAAACGCCCTTTACCTGTTTCTCACTTAGATAAAATGTATTTCTCCTACGACATTCCAGGTAACTCTTTCCTAAAGAGCAAGCCAGATCTGCAGCTGCATCATGGATACGCTAGGCAGAAGTGAACAGCAAACCAGAGAAATCCACTCTTTCAGTGTTGGGCTGGTCAAACACCCCAGGCAGGAAGGGGCGTGCTTGAGGCTGGAGACCAAATATTAGGTAACGTGTGACAGCACTTGAGCCTTTTGGGGATGTGTAGCCTGTTCAGCCCAGCAGTGCCACACCACAGTAAAATTACCCCTAGCGTACAGCTTTTACTCCTTTTTATCTCAGTTGAGACCATTCCAGTACATAAAGAAACGCCAGGCATTCCCTGCTGTCCTCCCCACCAAATTTCGCAAAAGGAGTTACAGGCTGTTTCTAACAAATTCTGGATCCAACCACAAATTGTCTCATTCACACACACACACTGTAAAATTCAACATTAACAACAAATTCAAATTCCCCCTGTTTTCCTTGAGTTTAGGTCTGGTACCATGAGGACAAGCATCAGGAAATTGCAGAGAGGCACTCTACTCTTTCCATACTTTTTTAGACCACCACAATACAACAATGATGGCAGGCCTGTCGCACGTAGAATCAGTTCTCAAGAGAGTTTATAAGAGGACCTCAGTTCTCCAAACGGGGTCTGGGTCCAACCTCTGAGAAACGACAGCTCCTGGCTAAAAACATGCCACTGTTGTACAGGAAAAGAAAAAAAAAATAGCATTCTGCATCCTAACGACCCTGCCTTTCTCATAGCACCAAGAGACACGATTAGTGGTATTTCACAAACTGCTGAGAAGGTGAAGGACAAAGCAGTGGTATTTGCAGGAATCTGAAATCAATACATATCAAAACAAACACAGCCCATGTACCTGGGGGGGGCGGAGGATACAATAGCCAAGTAAACAACTCATTAGTCACACTGATTCTCACCTCCTGTCTGTTGTCATAGGTTGTAAGCACTTCCACATCAAATAAATGTCACAGATCTTCTCCTTCACCCCTCCTCTCTCTCCCCCAGGATCAGAGCTCTTGACATCAGCCTGGAGTGCCCACAGTGATGATTATGGGAAGGACAGGAGAACATTATCAAGGCACTAAGAAACACTCCAGGCAAAAAACCTCTCTCGAGTCTCTGTGTTTTGAACAGAAAGCCCTCAGTGCTCCTCCTTCAGATCTGGCCCTGGTTTCATAGCACCACAGGATAATTCAAGTTGGAACGGATATTAGGAAGCTTCAGATTCAAACTCTTCCTCAAAGCTGGTTTAGCTCTGAGGTCAGACCAGGCTGGATATTGTTTTACTTCTTAGCTGTTTCTAAAAAAGAAGGGGGGAAAAAAAAAAGAGAAAAAAAAAAAACAAGTGAAAAAAATAGGGGGGGTGGAGAGGTGGAGGGAATACACCACATGGATTTTGCAGACAATTAACTTGCTGTGACTTTCAGAGATCTGTCACATTGACCCTCTTTACAAAAAAGAATTTCATTAAATGAAGAGAAATTTATGCCACTTTTAGCAACAAGTGTGTTAAAGAGTCTCAAACCCATTAATCTTCTGAAAATAATAAATAGAGTTAAGTTTTGGTTTTACATGTATTTATAATAACTGGTACCGAGTTCATTTGGACTGACAGCTGACACATCAGCTTCAGGCCACAGCTATTTGAAATGGCAGAGCTGCTCTATTTAATCCCCCCACTGGCACTCATGCATAATGCAAAGCACAAGCAGACACCTAAAAACCAGTGGTAAGTCTACCGGGTCTGGGCTATTCAAAGGAATTCAAGGATAACAGCCTCTCATTTGCCATTACAGTTCAATAGCAAACGGCAGCCTAACTCCCATGGGCTCCACTGGAAGTCCCCACCCGCAAATCCCACGGCACCTCTTTGTCCCTTATGATGCTCCCAGTGGTTTCCATGCAGATTCATTAAAAACAGACAGCCAATTCCCCAGGGAACTCCAGACACCTCAGCCTCTCTCCCTTTCCTTACCACGAAAGCACCACAATCAGTTTTGATTGCTTTTTTTAATGCCTACTAAGACCTTCCCAATTTACGATGGATTTTCCATACTGCAGGTTCAGTTGTTTATGGTTGGTGGGAGAAAGGAAACACCATGCAGCAGCAGTGCACACCTGGAACCCTATGGCATCACCCTGGAACAACCAAGATGCTGCTGCTACCAGTTCAGAACACTTGCTATAGAAAAGTCATGCGTAAGCCTTGAAGATCTGAGGAAATTCCCAGCAGCTTCACTGGGAGTTGAGATCTCACATACCATCAACAAACCAGGCCCCTCCCACCTCAATAAAGCTGATTTCACAGCAGGAACTGAATTTGGTACCAGGTCTCAAAAAACACTGGGAAAAATATTTTCACCCTAAAGCTACCAAGGAAAGAGAAGCCTAATCCATTTCCTGGCAGACTGAATGAGGCAAGAAAATCAGTCTGGGAACTGTAATGCTGTCATTTACTTTTAACCAGCCCAACCCTGCAGAAAAGCAGCTGCATTTCCTAGGCAAACAAGCACCTTCATGAATAAGAGGTCTTTACACAAAAGCAGATGAGGAATAATTTCATAAGAGAGCCTACATTAATTAGTCTTAGCAGCTTTTGGTGCATTTTTTGTTACAAGACAGAGAACAAAAAAGAATTCAAAGTCTACGATGAATAAGGTCTGCAACGTAACTCTTACCCACATCTGTATTCTGGATTTTGGATCATTAAAAAACCAGTAAAATTACTGGGAATGCCATTATTCTGCATGTTTCTGCTCCTTGTGTAGTTGTTGGCTTAGGTAAAACAATGCAGTTCCATTTTCAGGTTTTGCCTCATAATTCTTTAGAGAAGTTTGGTCTAGACAATTTGGACCAAATCC
This sequence comes from Amblyornis subalaris, assembly GCA_018881555.1. Taxonomy (NCBI): domain Eukaryota; kingdom Metazoa; phylum Chordata; class Aves; order Passeriformes; family Ptilonorhynchidae; genus Amblyornis; species Amblyornis subalaris. Next base: position 2,355,526 of record JACAXG010000114.1, read on the forward strand.
TTGGCTAAGACAAAATATACATTTATTCCATCAAAACTTCATTTATCATAAAGTTCCAACTCATACCTGTCTTAAAGCTTCACGTTTTAGAGTAATGCGATGACGCAGCCACTTTTTCTTTTATTAAGGCCCCGTAAACATACTATCTCTAACACTGGTGTTTACCAAAGAAAATATTTTAAAATCAACTCAAGCTCAGACACTGACAGTGTCACTTTAACATCAAGTTCTCAGCTTGCTGATTAAAATTGATTTGGTTGATTAAAATTTTAACCTACTTACATGGCTATGTTATTGTTTGTTGTATTGGTTTTAAAGCACACAGGTTCTAAGCTATTTTTGGCATGCTGTTTTCTAATGCATATCAATAACACAGATTTAAAAATAGGTCTGACTTCAAATCATAATTTGTCTGTGCATTAAATACCCACAGTCTCACCTTGGCAGGGCAGACTGCCTGACAGCTCTCTGCTTCTGCTTAATGTTAATTTATTTAGGTATGAGTTCCCTATTAAATTGTCTTTGTGCCGAGCTTTGAAGCTTTAGATGGTCAATTACAGACACACACGTGGTCCAACAGGTATTCTGCTAACAATGAACACATGTTTTATTGACCTACTTCTTTTCCAGCTCATTAAACACAGCTGCACTCAAATGATCAAGAGGAAAGAACCATAAAACCCCAAGAACACCCTTCCTACACAGGATCACAAGGAACGTGACCAGCTGCTGCTGCAGGGCCACTGCCCCACCCAGGACAGCAGTACACCCACACAGGGCACCTCTCCAGGGGCACAGCAACTCTCCTGCCCACTGACACAAGTGGTGGGGATGCTTGGGAAACCCCCACAGCCTCCTAGTTTGGATGTCCAACGGGAGTGTGAACAAAATGGGCTTCAACCATTTCCTCCTAGACCATCATTTGCAGAAGCCATTTGGCCAGCAGGCTGAAGTCAAACTGCCATCAGTGGGGAACACTCCTGCTTGAATGTTTGATGGAGAAAAAGAAACCCCATGAAGTTACGGACCCAAACAGCACTTCCAAGGACTCAGGGGACAATGAACCAGCTCCCCTTTCTGCTGCCAGCCAGCACACCCCCACACTTCCCTCACCCACTGTCCCAATTTGCACCCTGAAGATAAAACACTGCAGTGAGCCTTTCTCTCCTTCCCTCCCGAAGAGAGAAATAGTGAGCATTAACCCTGAAAAAACAGTCTCTGGCACATGAAGTCATTCCCTTTGAAACAAAAGGGGACATTTACACATCAAAACTGTTCTTTTCAGCTGCTACCACAGACAGATGTTAGTGTGTTGATTAACTCTGCCTCATATTTTGTGGACGCTTTTTGGATGTGGGTTGTTTTGTTGGGTTTTTTTTCACTTTGAAATAAACATGAAATCAAAGACCTTGGCAAAAAATCAGTTTAGTCCCCAGCGTTTGGCCAGTCTTTCAGGTGCAACACAAAGAAGTGTGCTCTGGACTTTGGCAAATAGTTTCTTGAGTAGCAGAAGGGCACAGCTCTGTTACAAAAGCCGAAAGGGGGAGGTAACTTACAAAACACTCAAGTCTCCTCCTAAGCACTTTGGTTTTATAGGGTAATTTCCAAACAACAGACCAGATCCACCACTTCTTACTCATAAAAGCTGACGAGATCAAAACTCAAAGAGACTAGAAGAATACTAACTCAATATATAGAATTGCTGCAGAAGAAAAGATCAGGCAAAGCACCTGTTTCAAATCAATTACACGCTAATCTTACCCTTTAATAGAAGCTGCTGTTGTTGATTAATACAGGAAAAAATATGGGCATTGCTACAAGAGTGAGCATCTGAGAGAAGCCTCTTATCTCATAGTCACAGAGATACTTGTTCTCTCTTGAGCTCAAAACTGAGGAAAATATCCATTAATTTTTGATTGCAGTTTGAGTATTAGTACGGCCATTTTTATTCATTTTTGGCAGGAAGTATATATGTTGCTGTTTTCTTCTTGGAGTCCTTGAAAAAACAAGAAAAAAGTCCTTGAAGAAAACAAGAATATGGAAAGTTGCATATTCTCGAAGTTTTGCATTGTAAGCATAGGAATTTTCAGTGTGTGACTGAGTATTTTGAAATGAGTGCCATTTTTAATTGTTTGCTAAAAGCTCTGTGAACATGTAACTGCTGTGAAAACAGTCTGCATAAAAGGTAAAGGAAAAATTGTACATCAAAGTCATAAACCCTCACAATTATCAAAGAAGCATGTGCCTCCACCCCTTCAGCCAAGTGCTTTCCATGAGTGCATGGAGAGCACTTGGATCCACTTTCCTTACTTCTGCCCTCACTCCTCTCTGCTATGAGCAACACTGGTCTTACCCTTAAGCCCAAATTCATCATCTCCTTCCACCTCACCTTTACTACAAGTTTTAGAACACTCCCCTGTATTCAGTTTCACTTTCAGCTAAAACTGTGTTTAAGCAGAAGCCTTTCTCAGACCTTCATCCCCTCCCCAGTGGCACTGTGCTGCAATGGCAAGTTGCTCTGCACAGAGACAGCTTCCCCGCAGTTTTCCTGTCAGCAACAATTATCTTGTAATTTTCAAGTTCAATTAATGAAAAGAAAAAAAAAAAATCTTTTCATCCTTGCCAAATATACTGCTTTCCCTGTCATATATTCTTTATCATGGAATATATTCAATGACTTTTGAAGTACATGGGTTTGATTTTTCTACGACAGAACCTAAACAAATACAGACAAATCACGTCTGTTTTTGTATCATTTATGTTCCAGCTCTAGATCAAACTTCCAAGGAACACTCAAACAATCTCAGCAGGTGACTGTTGGAAGTCTTCCTATGTGATTAAACTAAAACCAACTTCCATACCAGCATCAAGGCTCCTCTCTCTACTGCCGCACCAAAAATTTACACAATAGAAAGTCAAAACAAAAGTCTTTACAAAAGAAAGTTTTTCCATAGCATCTGGCAAGGGAGAACAAGATAATCCATGAAATCGCCTCTAGCAGTTTGGCGACAGCCAATGTAATTTATGTGGAAGGCACTAGAGTGCTCCTGTGACGAATATCAGCAAAAGATAGACAGTCTTCCCCAGTGTCTCAATAAATATTTAACAGCAGATGATGCTGAAGAGGTTTCATATTACTAACACTTCATTATTTCTGCACAACATGCTACAGGCCATTTCTTGGAATAGGTAAAGTATTATACTAAATAATTAAAATGAGACTGTACTTTTCAAAATAAGCCAGACAGATACACTTGGTGATTCAGCTACATGATTTTACAGGGTGTTTTTGCATACTCAGTATCTTGCAAAATTTGATCATCCATAAACAGCTTCTCTCAGCTATTAGGATGCATTATTTATTTACACTTGTGCATCTATTTCAGGCTCCAAATCCATTACAAAACATATACAAAACATTTTTAATGTACTAAAGCAGGGCACTGCAACCAGGTCTCCACCCACAGATCACATTTCCCAAGGAAAACAACGACCTCCCAAGGTATCTTCTTGACATCAAACAACCAGCAAGATTCTTGTTTTGCGGCTCTTTTCCTGGAAGATCACCTCTTTCCCTACAGACTTGCTGTCAAAGTCACAGCTCTGCACAAACCTGAGCTGGAGCTCAGGATCCAAGCCACTATAAACCAGTTGTCTGGCTAAAGACCCTCCGCCCATGGTCTTCTGCTTTGAAATGTGCTCCTTTCATCCTTCTACTTCCCTGAAACCTTTGCCTACTGGAAAAACCCTATCTAAGTAAAGAATAAATCTGCATATAAGGGAGATGGTCCATATGAATCCAGTTTCATTGATTCCAGTAATTCCACTGACTTCAAAAACCACAGCACTGAAGTTGGTGGAACCGTAAATGTAAGGAAAATGAAAAAGATTTGGCCATCATCCTGTTGCTTTTTAAGAAGTTTGCAGACAGTGAAAGCCCGAGTGTGGTGTGCGGATTTACACCAACACCAGTCATACCTCACAAGACAGGGACAGACACTCTGTTTACTCCATTCATAACCTTAAAGATATGCACTATCTTAAACTTCCCCCCTGCAAATGGATGAACTCTAAAGGAGAAGATATTAGAAAGAATAAAATCAGACAGACATTACACAGGATAGGCATTACTTACATTAGCGTACAAAATCAAACCAGAGTGTCATTAGCTGCCTTAATTAAAAGGTTCTGTAATAGTGCTACATCTACTGTGGTTATGTTCAGAAATGAGAAAAGTGCTTTGAGATTTGAGAAATGCAGTAACAGAACCACAAAACCTGAGTGCTACACAGGTGAAAAGCTAGTGTTACTTGAAATACACTAATTGCAGATGACATATAATGACATATTTTTCACTTTGGTATCATACTGCCAACTGATACAATCCCTTTTGCCATTCGCTTTAAACAAACAGCAAGGTTATTCCCAACAGGAAAAAAAAATAGTTCCTCTCTGATTCACTTCCCCCAAGTATCTCAGAGACACTGATGTCTTCCAGCAGAGCATGAAACTCAGTGTTCTGTGGTATGGAGAACAGGCAAATTTGCTGTTATCTATTGCAGAGTTAAAAGTAAGATCTCAATTGTTCTAATAAACTGATGAGATTTTGAATTTGGAAGACGCAGGTGCTGATGCTGCTCAGCTTCATATTCTTACATATTTCCATTTAATTTTATTCTCATTCTAACTTACATTGAGCACTGAATGGGTTCTGTGTTCACCTATGCAGCCACCCACACTAAGAGTAGAAGGGATAAGTTGAACACAGAAAGAGCAATTTGGAATTAACTGCATGTTCTCAAAACAGCATTAGTCAATTAAAAAGCACAAAAAATTTAAAGTAGCTCCAAATATCACACCTGCTCAGGAGGCTCCCTGACAAACTGGGAGCTCCACAGGTCATATCATCCTTTATTTTTTAAAGATTTCCCTCTCTCCCTCTTCTCAAGTAAAAGAACAACAGGAAGAATTTGCTTACTGCGTGGGACAAACAGTGAAAAAAACGGCACTACTAAAATATTATTAAACATATGAGAAAAAAATGAAAATAGGCTGAAAAACATCTTCACATGCTAGTCTGCAGGTGGTAAGGGGCTGGCCTGTCATTGACTCCAAAGGCTGTTTAAACAGGAGACGTGAAAATTGTGTGTTGTATGGGGCACAATTATGTCCCAGCTCAGAAGAGGAAGGGGTCAGACGTACTCAGAAGTTCTTTCAGCAACAATAGTATAGAAATTAACTCACAATGGTCACATATGCAGAACTGTGGTGACTTTTTTGGGGGGGGGGTGCTAATCACTATTTAACAGGTTCCAAGTGACGAAAGCAATCTTACTCAACAAAGTCCTCAATGCAGGATCCCATTAGCTACCTCCACCATTGGCAGCAGTAGCTATGCTACCTGAATAACACCCTGAGTTACTGAGTTTTGCTTCTTGCCAAAATCCAGTCTTGAGCTGGAACCACAGACAGCCAGCCTGTATGACTTCAGATGGCCTTTTAACGCTGTAGTGCAAGGCATATTTCACCTGGCTTTTATGACGCTTGCATCAGTTTTACATTGTACGTCTCTTACTGAGATGAATTCTTAACACAAATATGAGAAAAGAGCCAGGCCTATTGTTCTCATCCTCCCTGATGCAAACATAGAGCAGGTACTTCTATACAACGTCATTAGGCCGTAACTGATGTTAAGGTAGCCTGAGCTGTGGTTTAACCGCAGGCCCCGCACAGCCCCTCGTTCATTCTCCAACCAAAGAGATCAGGCAGAGAATCAGAAGGGTAAAAGCTGGAGAACTCATGGGTTGAGATAAAGGCAGTTTAATAGGGACTGCAAAAGCCACAACACAAGCAAAGCAAAACAAGGAATTAAGTCACTGTTTCCCACGGGCAGGCAGGTGTTCAGCCATCTCCAGGACAGCAGGGCCCTGTCACACATAACACTAACTTAGGAAGACAAACCCTATCACTCCAAATGTCCCCGCCTTCTTTCTTTTTACCCCCACTTTATACACTGAGCATGATGCCACATGGTCTGGAATATACCTTTGGTCAGTTGTGGTCACCTGTCTTGGCTGTGTCTCCTCCCAACCTCCAATGCACCCCCAGTTCCCCCACCAGTAGCAAAAGCAGAAAAGGCCTTGGCTCTGTGTAAGCCCTGCTCAGCAACATAAAACACATCTCTGTATTATCAGCCCTGTGCTCAGCACAAATCCAAACACACAGCCCCTTACCAGCCACTGTGCAGAAAATTAACTCCACCCCAGAAGAAACCAGCCTATAGCCAAAAAATGTGCTTTTCTAAATGCCATCTAAATTAATAGTGGGAAACCAAAGCAAATGAATCTGATCTACAGTTTTAAGAACAGGTTCAACAAAGCAATCACCATCAGCACAATCTGCCTTAAGGAATAGGAAGGAAATTTCATATAAAGTTACATGGAGTTATAGGATACCACACATTGTTTCCAGAATTTTTGCTTTTTGTGTTCCAAATTAAATACGTCACATCTCTAGAAACCACATACTTTGATGAAAGCCACTACAAATGGATTATTTTTCCAAAATCAAACTATCTCATTTGTTTACATGCATATATGTACAAATTTCTGTCCTTTAAAAAAGATTAAAATTACATTAGTCAAATAGAGTCCTATTTTTGCTCCCTGGGTTTGCATTTGGCTGTTTATGAAGAGCACAGGTTTTCCTATGTTCCCCATAAAGATTTAAACTATGTTTTTCACTACATCACATGTATAGATCCTTCCTAGTAAATGTCTGAGGTAAAAACTTCCCACCATCAAGTTTCAGCAGTTTTCCAGATCTATCACTTTTCAATTCTATTTCTGTAGCTACAACATCTGAATAAATTAAGTTAAAGGTAGCAGCAGAAAACAATGCTGCTCACTTCAAAGCTTAAAAGAATTAAAATTGCACTGATTCCTGAAATCAAAGAGGTGAATCCATACATAAATCCTTAGGCATCACTTTGGCTAGTTAACCTGACATGTCAATTAAATGCAAGACTAATTTACTCAATTCTCAGTCTAGTCTGACACAAAAACTATACTTCCCCTCATTCCTAATTAGCCAAAGTACCTGTCTTCTTTCATGCAGATAATTTCATAACCATTAATGTAAAGCATTAACACATTTTTCTTTCAATCATATTTTCCTCCTGTTGACTGACACACCTTTTCTAGTGAGCATACTTATACCAGTTTCAGCTTTGTGGGAACTTGCCTGAAGGTCTTTAGTAAAGTTCCCTCCCATACACATAAAACAATGATATATACTCATGATGTTAGCTATGTGAAGAGACCCATGTCTTACCTTAGGAAATATGAATGGAAAATTATGCACTGGAGGAATGTAGCTGTTTCCATTTGTGTATATTTATGAAGCTTAATTGAACAGTACTTAACATATGGTAGAATGCAGTGTGATTAACTCCTTGGAAATGTGTTCAGATGGTGCCTTCTCTTTAAATAATTTAAGGGTTTTTTTGACAGAGCAGACTTTTTACAAGATGCCTAGTAATTCTGGGAAAATTAATCAAAACCAAGAAATTCCTTTTGTATACACACAAAACTTTAACGATATATTAGGTCTGGCCACATATGTATGTGGTACGTGGCTACATCCAGTAAACCATACTATTTGTTCTTAGTATTTCTTGGTTCTATTCTGACTTATTATTTAGGAATGTTTTTTGAAAGATGATTATGAGACTTTTTACACAAAGCTGGTTGAAAAATGCATGAAAATGCCATGAAACATTCATCCACATGAAAATACTGGAAGTTTCAGCTAACTTTCAAATTCTTTCCCTCACTTCATTTCAGTTGGTTTTCCTTCAAAGTGATTGGAACGGACTATGTCCTGCAGAGGTGTCAGAAAGTGGAGGCACAAGGTCAGAGATCTTAAACCTTGCTAAACTCTCTGAGGAAAAAGCATGACCAAAAATACCCAAGAAAAAGGAAATTAGCTTCCTTGTATGAAATGTTTGTACTGTTCAATTTGATTCACATTGCTAAAGAACAAGTGATTTGCTTAATTTCCATGTGCAGAGCCCTTTGGGGAAGTTTTGCACTCTTCTCAGTCCCCACTCCCTCCCTGTACACTAGTTCCTGATGCACAACAGAAGCAAGTCTGAATCACGCAGACTCAGGCACTGCATGACCAGAGCATAAAATACTTGTCACCTTCTGAATCACAAATGGAACAGTGGAATGTGATGGCACGTCTCTCCGGAGGGAGGCTCCCAGCCTTGCCTGCTCTAGCAATGCACTGGTGGGCTTCGTGGCATCATCTGAACCGTCAGAATGCTGCAAAGATTTGCTTCACTCCTTTGCATAAGGCGCCTTGTAGCACCACCCAGGCAGTAACCGCAGGTCTTGATGACATTACTTAGTCAGAGAGACTTACACTAGCTGCTTGGGCAGGCTTTGTAGCTAGTGCTGGTCCCCAGGAGTGCTGGTCCCCAGGAAAGTGCTGGGACCGCCCTGGTGCTCTGTTACCAAGGCTAGATAAGGATGTCTACACAAGATGCATTGACAACAGCTGAACACAAAGCCAGTCCCTTGCAGATGCCTTTAGATACACAAGATCCACCAGCTTATCTTAGAATCAGGGCAATTAAACTGGTACAAGCCAGTTTAATTAAACCAGATGCTCTATTGTGGGCTCAATAGAAAGTATCCTGGTTAGCGTGTATCTGCATGCTTGCCAGTGCAAGCTATGCCACTTTTGAGAGGTTTAAACCCACATATGTGTTCCTTTTCAAATTTGCACTATGTTAGCTAACCTATTACTGAAATGACAACTTCAGTCAAACCAGAACAAGTTTCATCAGGCTAATTATTTAGGCACTTTTACAAATATTAATCTCTTTTACCAATCAGCTTGGTTTGCTGATTCTGGCGATGTGACTAGCCTGCCCTACCTTTGATTATAAAATGCTATTTTGTTAATCCACATACCAGGGACTAATAAGACTGTAGTCAACGCCGACTTAATACATTACAAGGAGTACTAAGGAGCAAGTTCCTTAATCAAGGATGTGAGACAATTAAGGACCATTGTCTCTGAGTATGTTTTCAACTCCTAATTCTGCTGCCCACTGGTCTTTGCTGTGACCTGACCTGCACGAAGCTGGTGTGAGGACAGAAGTTATTCTGCACTGCCAGCTGCAGAAAAACAGGAGCTTGGGCACTGCTGTAGTGCTGATGTGCCATGTCTCCTCAATCTCACAACTATGCCAGAAAACCCACCAGATTACTTAATCTATTACACCAAAAATGCACCATTGTCCCCCAAGACTTTTAGCAGTTGCATTTTTACATCTTGCTCTACAACTTACATCAATGAAAGAAGTTAGATCAAAACTAATATTGTGCAAAATGAGAAATAAACCCCAGATAGTTTTGATTTTCTCATAAGTGTATTTTTAAGACCTTCAAGGAATTTTCAGTGCATGCAGTCCTCAGATAGGCAGCCTCTTCCACTCATTTTGGTAGCCACCATCAATAGCTGCCATGCACTCTACATATCTTTGGGAGTTCTGGTAAAATACAAGAATAAAGAAAGGTAATGTAGTAAAAGCTATTTTTACTAACATAACTTATTGTCAAAGATTACATTATCCCTTAGAAGTGATATAATTGTCTGTCCACAGATCTTTCAAGATATTTTCATTCCTCAATGAAAAAAGGGTTTTTGAACCCTGACTATCATTCTAAGATGGTAAATCAAAAGCTATTCTAACCAGAAATCAGTAAGTAGTGCACACATGTTCTAAAACAATCAATAAAATGCACTTGAAAAAAGAGTAACTTCAGCTTGCAAAAAAAAGGTGAAAAAGCACTGGGAAAGGATTTGGAGAGATAAGCATTCTGAGTATCATTATGCAGACACAAAAAAAGAGTTTTGTGGGGGTTTTCAGAAGTTTTCCGTATTTCTGTTCTGCTTATTTTCTCACCTACCATCAAATATCTTGCAAAGAAGCATGCAACTGTTTTATCAAAATCTCTTGCTTCCACCACTGCCAAGCTGTCTTTGTTCCTAGGACTATTCAGCTAGAGAATGAACGTGGCAAACTGCCCATATTACTTCTTAATTAAATAAAGCATTAATTACCATTATTAAAGGAATCCTTGTTGCTTTTGCAGGAAGAAGACATCTCCTGATAAGGACTAGAGGATTTCCACAGTGCGCTAGTTAATGCTGGCTGACAAGAAGTGTCCATTTTGAGGTCCACCTGATTTCCACTAGTCCTTGCTACATCAGAATTTGAGATATTCATCCCATACACATCATCCTCACAAATGAGAGAAGAATCTGATCTGTTGAGACTGCTTAGAGACACACAAACGACAGCTTCATTGAAGTAGAATGCATTTGCACCACGTAAGCTGTCCAACTGATTGTGTCCCATTATCTGCAGAGGGGGAAAAAAAAACAACGAAAAACAAAACAGATAATCGCATTTTCACCTTTGTCAAGCACCAGAATCACAGAATCACAGAATATCTTCAGCTGGAAGGGACTCATAAGGATCATGGAGTCCAACTCTCTGCTTCTTGCTACATGAAACTAATGTGTATGACTATGAGCGTCATCCTGAAGAATCCTTATACCAGGATGCATAAAATTAACTGCCTAACAGAATGCGGATTCATAGCAAATGGTCACCTAATTTGCCAGAAGTTAACCTCAAAACACATTAAATTTGATGTGTGTTCAGGAATAAACAGCAATAACCTAGCAGATCTTGTCTTAGGTCACCTTAAAAAAAGTAATAATTGCAGAGTATAAGTAGCAGAGGACTGCCAAATGGGATGCACTGAGCTCTGCCGACTACTTTCAGGGGGTTAATATTTTGCCTCATGGCTCAACAAGGTACCACTTCACATATGTAAATCTGTGTGCACTGCAATCCAAAAATAACACTGCACCTCACGTAGACAGGTAATCACAGAAAACAGGACTGCAGCAGTCAAACTGGGGATGCCAAATAGCTTAAGCAAGCAAGCCATGGCTCCCAGGGGCTGAAAATGCAACTCCTGCAGACTCTGTGTCTGCAGGTATTTATTAACGCCAATCTCACAAAAAAAGCAGGAGTAGCAGCGAGAGTTACCGCAATGTTTGGTCACCCAAAACTATCTAGGTTCAGTGTAATACAAAAACACTGGGCTGGGAATACTGGCTGACTAACAATCATTCCATCAGCTCTACTGCTGCAAGAAGTATAGTAGTGGAAACACAGGACAAAGACAATCTTAAGGCCTGGATGGATCTAAAGCCATGTAGTCCATTTGAAACAAAAATACAAGTAGTCTTACAAATGAAATATTAGATTACAAAAACTACTACTTTCTGACACCCAGCATTTAATTATTTTGGTTCTCTGTGCAATCCTGGATATCCCTGCAGCAGGCTATCATCCTTCAACTTCCCCTCCTTGGAAGATTTCAGAAGTCACATCCATTAAAGCTGATGGGCAACTTCAGTTTTGGTTTTATCACCCACTTCTTATGCACTGCCAAACAAGTCAAAATTGTAGTACATGCCATACTAGTAAAAAGTGTCTTTTTTGTTTGGGCCAGCAAGCATACATGGGTAAGTCATGTTCACACAGCGTTCACAAAAGCTGAGCGAAAAGGGGGAGGTCAGAGGCCAATCCTTTACCCCCTCACGCAGGCACAAGCTTAGATGCCAAATGGTCTCTGCCTGTTATGGCTGAGTTGCCAGCTGAAAAACTATGGAGGTGATGGCCTGAAGAAAGGCTCTACAGCTTTTCCTGTGAAAACAAGATCTTTAGGGGGAAAAAAAAGCTGTTTGGGTCAGTGAGCTTTCCATATATGGAAAAGCCAAACAAAACATTTTGATTTTCAGGTGCTTTAGAGGACAGTAATGGAAATCAAGACCATACCTACCAAGCAGAGATTAGAGGTGAGGTCCCAGGTAGGTGAGCACCCAGACAGCTGAGTTCAGAGCCAGACTGTATCCTTCACCCTTAAACACTTAAGCAGCTTCCGAGCTATTTTAAATTACATCCCCTAATAATGACCATCTCCAAGGACTAATATTGTCAGGGATGGAGCCACACACCAACCTCTTTCTCTAAGGGGCTACTTGTTTCAGGGAACAGGACAGCAGGGCCTGACATGAGGTTCACAAGAGCCTGGTGTTTGCTACTCCTGGAGATGCCCCTTTTCCTCACTGGAGAGAGTGTCATGGTCCAGGAAAATGGCCAGGAACCAAAAACTTCACTAAGCGCTTTATAGGCTTAAGCATTAAAATAATTTAGTTTTCCTACAAGATGCGGAGACACAATATATCTTGCAAACACAGTAGCAAAGCGGAATAAAACACAGATTCTCACATTTACAGTTTCTGTCTTCTCAATTTCACAAACATCTGCCTAAGTCTGGGGTTTGTAGGGTACCCAGCTTAAAACCACAGAATGGCTGAGGTTGGAAAGGACCTCTGGAAGACACCTGGCCAAACCCCCCTGCTCAAGCAGGGCCACCTACAGACAGTTGCCAACGACCATGTCCAGGTGGCTTTTGATTATCTTCAACAATGGAGACTCCACAACTTCCCTGGGCAACCTGTGCCAGGACTTCATCACCCTCACAGGAAAAAAGAGTTTTTTGATGTTCAAAAGGAAACTTTCTGCTTGTGCCCATTGCCTCTGGTTCTGTCAGTGGGCACTGCTGGAAAGAACCTGGCTCCATCTCCTTTAGAACCTCCGCTCAGGTATTTATATACACTAATAAGAACATCCGTTAGTAAGAACCACTTCTTCTCTAGGCTGAACAGTCTCAACCTTTCCTTACTGGAGAGATGCCCCTGTCTCTCAAACAGGCACTTCACTGGACATCAATTCCCCTGTCTCTACCTCCTGTCCACCCCATAGCTCCATGTCTTTCTTGTACTAGGGAGCCAGACTGGACACAGTACTCCAGGCGTGTACGGAGCAGAGAGGAAGGATCCCCTCACTTGACCTACTAGCAATACTTTGCCTAATGCAGCCCTGGAGACCACCTGCCACCTTTGTAGAGGGGCATCTTGTTCACTCATGTTCAACACCAGGACCCCCAGATCCTTTCCACAGAATCACAGAATCATTAAGACTGGGAAAGATCTCCAAGATCATTGAGTGCAACCTTTGACCCAACACCACCACCATGTCAACTACATCATAGCACTAACTGCCATGTCCAGTCGTTTTTTAAACACTTCCAGGGATGGTGACTCCACCATCTCCCTGAGCAGTCCGTTCAAATGCCTGACCAGCCCTTCAGGAAAGAAATTCTTCCTGGTGTCCAACCCAAACCTTCCCTGTCACAGCTTGAGGCCATTTCCTCTTGCCCTGTCGCTAGTTGCCTGAGAAAAGAGACTGACCCCCACCTTGCTACAACCTCCTTTCAGGGAGTTGCAGAGAGTCAAGCTGATTTCCGGCTGGTGATCACCAGCATCTACCCACACATGGGGTTGCTCCTTCCCAGGTGCAGGACTTTGGACTTGCCCTGGTTAAACTTCATGAGATTCAAAGAAAATCCTTGGATATGCCCAAATCTCAGCTTCCCATACGCTCACTTACTACATTAACAACCAACAAAACCCAGACATACTGGCCTATTCGTCCAGACAGGTCTCCAGGAATGCAGTAAGGGATATAATTACAATGGAGAACCACACACCTCATAGCCCCCTGTGGGTGAAAACAGGCTGTTTGGCTGACCATGCTTCCAGTGCCACAGGAGCTTCTTCTGCATTTTCACATTGTCCCGTTCTCTCTCCACCATTTTCTGGCCCTCCTGGAGCCTCTCCAGGCTCTGCTGGTACTCCTGCAGCTGCAGTGCCAGTGCCTGTCGGCTCCGCTCCAGCAGCTCCTCCTTGCAGTCACACTCGCGCTCCCGCTGCCCCAGCCAGCCCTCCCTCGCCTCCTGCTCCCGCTGCCGCTGGTCACATTCACGCAGCCACCGCTGCTGCTCTTGCTGAAACTGCTGCTTCAATTTGTGTATGTTGGCCAGTTCCACCCTTTGTTTTTCCAGATTCCGGTATTTTTCTTGTTCCAAAAGGAGGTTTAGCCGAGAACCGTAGCCCCGACTGGTCCTCTCATTCTCTTGCAGTAGTAACCTATGGAGCTCTCTGTGGCTGTCCTGGATAGCCAGTGCTGCCTAGACACCACAACAAAATCAGAGACAAATAATATAAATATCGGCATTAATCCATTTCTGTGTTCTTATATAGAATCATTCTATAAAAATGCTTCAAATTTTGGGGAGGTTATTCCTCAAGCAACTACAGAAAATTCTGTGATCATGCCTGTACAAAGAGGTACTTCTAAAAGCACTCAACTGTTTTCAGCACTTTTAACAGGGCTTCTGGTTTACACTCAGCATTATTACACGCGTTTATGTTACAGCTGTGCATATACACTTCAATTACAGCTGGGGTCCTGTTCTGTCAGAGGACGTAAAGACACATAGGAAAAATGATTTCTCATGCTTAAAGAGGGCATTAAGGTATTGGGAATGTTATACTCACTCATTCCTAACACAGCTGTGGCTTATACACATAAAACTGTACTGTTTCCAGCACGGTTCACTCCTACCTTACGTCTCTCCTTACTAACCTGCAACATTGCAGTCCAACTAACATCAGCCAACACAGCCCTGGGACCAGGATTGTACCGCTACATGCACCTGACTGAGGTGTCAGAGCAAGCATAAACCTGCAGTACACTAATGACTTCAGGTTTGATGTTCCTATTTTACAGTCAAAAGCTCTATATTCCATCCTTCACAAGAATGTTGTGACACTGTTTGCATAAAAGATTGTGACATCCTCCAATAACACAAAAATAAATAGCTGGGATTAAGAAGAAAGGAAAAGAAGAAAGCCCTAGATCTGCTGAGGCACTCATTGCACTGCCTATCTTCAAGAGCTGACATGGGAATCTATTTCAGCAGACATTACCAGAGAATTCATACACCATGCTGTCCACTCAGAAAGTTTTCAACTTTATGCAATGTGCAGTGCCCACTTTCCTTGGCTCTTCCTCCAGTACTGGGTCAGTTCCAGTGATTTGTAAACAGGGCAAGGACAAGATCCTCTGCTTGTTTCTCTGCACCTTACCACTCATTCATGGTCTGAACAATTAAGGCATGATCCCAAATCATATTTTACTGCCCCTATCTGTTTTTCAATTACTCAAAAAATTTTGCCTGAACTACAAGCTCTTTATTTTGCTTTTGCATTGCTTCAGTCTACTTAACTTCCAAGCCCAAGGTTCCCAGGATTATGATGAGATATGGTAATGTCAATAGGGTTTAAAAATTAAATACACTCAAATGAAACATTTAAAAATAAGATTATAAAACTGCACCTAAACAAGAAAAATTAAGACATTCAAACTTAGCATAAAAGAGGCAAACACTTCAGACTAAGGCCCTACAGAATCTACAAAGTAACTCAGATTTAAGTATCTAAAATGGGTTCAGTTTGCTACCTGAGTGGCAGAGTCACTGCTTACTACCAGCCAGGAGAACAGTCTAGGAAAAACACTAAATTTTTTCCATTTTTTAAACTATAATTTCAGAAATCTGTGTGTGGAATGACAACAGTTCAATTAGAGCCATCATTTTACTTTCCCACTGGATTTTTGGACTGTACAAACATCCTTTTTTGGGAGGAAGAACTGATCTCCAAGCAAGTTAGCATTATTCAGTTCCTAGAAGAACCTACCACTGATGTAGAATAAAAATATATTCTATGACAACTTATGCAACAGTCAGTATAGATCAGTATCCACTAATGTAATGTCTAAAAGTAGAGCAACATGAAAACAAATCTTAAAAGGTAAATTATTAAGACTAATTAATTACTCTATGAAGTTAGCAGTGGAGTAGTCACCTGTATGCTGTACAAGAGACGGGTTAAGTTCTGGATTGCTTGTACAATCTAGAAAATAAAAGAGAAGAATCTTCAAAGGTTTGACCACTGCTAACTAAATAGTTACTACATTCTGTCTGAGGTTTAAATAAACTCACCTCTGTCCCTGTAGATGCTGGAAGGTTCATAATTCCTCCCTAAAATAAACACATGTTGCTTTAAAAAGTTGTTTTTAACTTCAAAATTGCACCATTTTGGTAATTTTTTAAAAACTAGTGGAGACATATCACTGAGAAATGTGTACTGAGTCAAACCTTTATGTGGGTATGTGAAAAAAGACAGATGCAACAACCTATGAAGACTAATAATTCATCAACACTGGAGTTTCCATGAAAAACACTAGAGATTCTAAGCACAACTGTACAAATAAAACTATTTCATCCAAAATTTTAATCTCCTGGTGGCTAATGCTACACAGAAAAGACATTTCCATTTATTCTTTGTTTACTTGAGAGTTTTGAAGTACAGTAACCAGACTTCTGTATATACAGCAGAGTGGGTTTAGATTACTTACAGTATGATGAAACAGCATGAGACTCTTCAAAAACAGAGATATTAATGTATTAAGAAACTAGCAAGAAGTCATGTCAGTGGCTTACAGCAAATGCCTTAGATGCCCTGTGAGATGCTGGGTCCAGTATACCCTGCAAAATGCACCAGCATGGTCACTACTGTCCTCTGCAGCAAGGCACAGCCACTTCACACTTTCCATCCTGCTCACTTTTCTTAGAAGTTTTCTAAATTTATGGGGTGAAGACACCCATAATCCCTTCAGCATGAAGAACAGCTCCTCTGAGAAAGATAAGACGAAATGGTGGAGACTGTTTCAAACACAATCCCTTCTGAGGCTATGCTGAAAAGACTTCCTGTATGATTTTCTCTTTTTTTTTTTGTTTTTTTTTTTTTTCCCCAGAGAAGCAGAGGAGAGTTTTGGGAATATTTGTTTTCTCTCTGATTCTCCTAAGTTCTCTACTGAGTCTCATTTTCCACCACAGAGAGCAAAGCACCTGCTACATTTAGATGCAATAACTGAAAATGAAAATTAGAACGACCAGCCCCCGAACATGGCCCGAGACAGACACCCACGGGGGAAAGGGAGCACAGGCTGCATCATTTCCTCCACTACTGTCTCTCTCATTATCTCCCTTCAGTCTTTCCCTCCATTCCCCCTCTATATCTTCACCTCCTCCTCCTCGAGGAGGCTCCTGCATCCACAAATCATAGAAAAGCTCAGCTCTGCTGTGAGAAGCAGCGGATTTTGCACTGATGTCTCTGTGCAGCACAAGGATAGACATAAGATAGCTCTGCTTTCCCTTAGCTGGATGGTGAGGAGCAGGTAAGGAGACAGCGCAGGGCCAAGAGGGAGAGAAAGAAGATGATGCTGGAAGGGTGAGGAAGAGAGAGTGCACAAAGGAGAGCATGCACGCTAACCAAGAGCTGGGTTTCTTTCAGGTTTTGAAGTCCTTTTTAATTTGAAAAAAGATGTGTACAGGGGGAAAGGTTTATCTGCTATTGGCTTGACCAAGGACTAGCAAGTGGCCAGCCCCAGTGCCCACGGTCCCCTCACCGCAGCACCGCTCGAGCACTGGGAGATGAGGCTGAGGCAGGTTTAGGTGAGAAGGCACATGCCCTGCAAGTCCAGCTAGGAGTGAAGCAATAACTTCAAGTGTTTTAGTGTGCTGAAGGCCACCACCACCTCTCTGCCACCATTCCCTAGCACCTCAGTTCAGAGAGACGAGGATGGTCAGATCCCAGGGCAGCATGCACTGAGCTTTGGACAATGCCTGCAGAGATACGATTACAAGGCAGGAGCAGGGAAGACAAGATCGGGATCACCCGTCATAGCTGCCCACTTGGGACCCCTCATGTTGCAGGGGCAACACTCTCCTTTTTCCAGTGTCTGGTCAGCACCTAACCTCCAAGCTGGGAGCTCTCACTCCACCTGTCTGGCTCCTGTTTTCCCAAGATAGTGGGGCTGAGTCCAGAGATAGCACCTCACAACCCCACAGCTGCACACCCAGCGACCACCAGCAGGCAAAGCAACATCTACCTCCCTGGAAAGCCCTTGTCTTGCCTCTTTTCTTTGCTCATTCTGCCACCTCCTGGTAAGTCTGATTCTGACATGGTAAGATGGGATACACGCCCTGCCCAAATAATAGGCCATAAATAATAGGATAATGACTTAGGGTGGAATATTTGGGCGGAGGTCGCTCCAAGTTTTTGAGCGGGCATAGCTTCAGAGCTAGAGGAGGTTGCTCAAGGCCTTCTCCAGTCAAATCCAGGAAACCTCCAAGGGCAGAGACCCCCACAACCTCCCCGGAAAAACATTTGTGCTAGCTCATCCCTGCACTGAAACTTTTTCCTTGTATACACTCAGAATATCCCTTGTTGCAACTTCTAATCTTGGACATCTTGGACGCTCATCCCTTTGCTGTGCACCTCTGAGAAAAACATGGCTCTATCTTCTCTACAACCCCACTGGCAAAGTTTTCATGTGGAGCTTCTGGAACTTTTAATGGGCTGCGTCTGAGCCTCTCTACTCTCTGTTAGGTTGTTCTATTCTTTTCACCTAGCTTCTCTGCTCCCTTACTTGGACTTTTGTTTTCAACCTATTTTTTCTGCTCACATTCTTCTTCCCACTCCCTTCTAACACAGAAGTCAGTAAGTAAGATGATCTACAGCTAAACATAAGGCAAGGTTATAGGGAGATTAGTGTATTAGCAAGAGTGCTCCTGATATAGAAAATGAACAAACAAACCCAAGGTTTCAGGCACACAAGCCCTCTTTCAGATGTGATGCAGACACCATGCTAGTGCTAATTAACTGCTTTTCTAGAATATTTTTCTTGCCATTTCAAATTAGGTATCTTATATTCTTGTCTCTCCCCTTTATTTCTTTTGTGATTCTTATTCTCCATCTAAGAACTACATGATTACAGTTCACTTTATTTCCACACAGTAATTCACATTGCTTACTCCAACACTCTCTCACTACATTAAATTTGTCATTCCTAATTCTGTCCAGAACTGATTTTTGGTTCTGCTTTTTTCCCCAGGTTTGCTTATCCGCTATAGGACTTGGCAAAATAGGCAGTTTCTCTTCTATTCTCTAATTGCCCCATTTTGTTTTAATCCAAAATTCTGAAGCAAGCTGGTGTAAAACATCCATCCTATTTTATGTGCTTGTTCTCAGGATGAAGTTCTTCCAATGCATAAGTCTTCCTTGCATTAGCTGAGGACTGTCACTGCAGGAGACTTTCATCATCCTGTGAATAGGAGGAGGGAGTAGAGGGAATACTATGGTCAGCTCCATAGAGATGCATCTATTAAATGATGACAGCAGAGAACCAGGCTCGTAAGTGGCCCATACAAGTGGTTTGAAAACACTGCCTGTTATTACAGCTCACTAATCTTAAGACTTGCAGAAAAAATGTTCTGTGCTTGGATTGTTTATGACTGCTTTTTAAAATTTTATTATTAACTGCAGTGACTTCTATTAAACTGAATTACCTGGATCTGAGTGAAATACCCCATAAAAATTTGGTCAGCACATACCTGCCCAGTGCCCAGACTGCTATATGCAATACGGGAAGAAAAACTGGTTACAATACCTTATCCTCAAGATTGGCATCTGTCATTTCCTTTCCAACACTGAGATCAATTTCTGATGATTCTTCAACTTCTTTTATTTCTGCATCTAACAAATAAAGCCCCAATAAAATGCAAGAGAAAGATATCAAAGCGTATCCTGACTAGAAAAATGAAGAGCGTATCTTTTTACAGCTACTCAGCATGCTGAGAGAGATTTTTATCATTTGGTGTTACATAATGGATTCTAGGTTGGGGAAAAACAAAGTTGGAAGCCAGGATGGCAGACGTGGCACAATCCAGTTTCTCTGCCTTACAGATTAGTACTATTTCACCTATGAAAGTTCGGAGAAAAGTATAACCATAACACTAAAAATGCTCTGTTGCAATGGTTTTTACACAACTTTATTTGCAATTTTGTTGTATAAATTAATGCTACCCTTTACAGTTGATACTGGAATGTCACTCCCAGTTTTCAAGTCTCCTGACAAAAAGGGAAATGGCCTATATTGCAAGATAGACTTGCTGTGGAGCGGAACAACAATGATAAGAAAGTGTACCTTCAGTGAAGTCATATAACAATTTACACTACCTGAGCATTTGCCCAAAGACAACTTTTATTATATTATTTTCTATTGATTCTGTCCTAGACCGAGAAAGCTTTCCAAAAACCCGGTATCAATTATTTTAGCACTGCGAATATGTAAAAGCATCAAATTTTACTCACCACCCAGAACAGATTCCAAGACTTCATTGGCAGTGAATCTATGCTTCACACTTAATTCCTCAATACTCTCCTCTGGTGATCTGTCAGTTTTGCTCACTTGTGATGTTGTTACAGCGACATGGAGACTTTCAACTAAAGAGGAAAACATGCAGAATTACAGAGGCCCCTGAAATAGTTCCTTAATGCATAAATCGCTGACATAGAACCATAGAACAATTTCGCTTGTAAGGGACTTTCAGAGGTCATGTAGTCCAACACCCTACTCAAAGCTGGTCAAACTAAATCGTGTTGCTTAGAGCTTTGCACACACAAGCCTTTAACTTCTCCAAAGATAGACTTCACAGTCTCCCTGAGCAACCTGTTCCAGTTTTTTAACACTCTCATGGTATGTAATTTTTCATATCAGCTAAGTGGAATTGCCTGTGGTCCACCACAAGACTGTTGTCTCTCATCCATGTGTTCTTCTTTTATCATCATGTGCCTCTGCAAAAAAGCCAGCTTCTCTGTATCCTCCCATTAAGCAGCTGTGGACAGTAACAAGATCCTACCAAGCCAACCACCTCAGCTTCTCTTCAGATGTCATGTCCTCCAGCCCTCTAATCATCCTGGTGCCTTTCACTGGCTTTGCTCTACTTTGTCAATGTCTCTCGTGTCCAGGGAAGCCCGGCACTGCTCATGGCACTCCAGATAGGACTCACCAGGGGTAAGTAGAGGAAGAATCACCTCCCTCAGCTTGCTGGCAAATCTCTTCCTAGTGCAGCAGCCTAGGAAACAGTCGCCTGTCTTTGCCACAAGGGCAACTGCTGCCTCATGCTCAACCTGCTGTCGAGTAGGACTTCCCAGCTCCACTTCCACAAAGCTATCTGCTATGTAAGCAGTGTCCAGCCTGTACCAACACACAGGATTGCATTGCCTGAGATGCAGGACTCTGCATTTGTCTTTGTCAAACTTCTAGGTGTTCCTCTTAGCCCATTTTCCCAATCTGCAGAGGTCTCTCCAGCATATTGAATACCCTACCTCATTCAATGACAGCCATGGATTTCCCATGGTTCACTGCATTAATAAACATGTTGAACACTACTGGTCTCAAGGTACATCCCTAAGGGAATTCCCTAATAACAGGATACCAACTGGACATCATATGAC